>WIUZ02000020.1:0-600000 GCA_015956445.1 Thelephora terrestris | reverse complement strand
ATGGACGGAACTATTCGTTCTGCTGTTCGACAATTACCGTAGGAGGAGTTGTGATTATCTGGCGTGTCCTCAGCTCACGAACCTTTTATAGTTGTTATGACGAAATCCAAGGAGAAGGATGGAATTACGAAGTACCAAGTGTACCGACGGGCAAGTAAATTTTCATTTCAGGTTGGACTACAAATCCTCACCCGTCGTGTAGCCTATTCCACTGGACCTGCTCACCTTAGCAACCTTCACGGATCCTCCCACCCGGCGAGGTGGTGGGCTGTTACCTTTCGGCGGCAGTAACAAGAGGGAGGTGGATAGTCAAGCCCAAAACGCCACCTCCCCCGCTGCGGGTACGAGTCCCGAGGCCGTTAACGACGGTCGAGTGGTGTACCCCTGCACAATCCACCATAATGGTCGATCGGGTGGTCTTTACACTCTGTTTGCTGAGACTTCTCAGGCACGGCTGGAGTGGAAAGCCAAGTTGGAGGAAGCGATAGGGCTGAGGAAGGTCGTGCAAGAATCGAATAAGGTATTTGAGGTTGAGACGTTGAGCGTGGACACGTTTTACGCTCCTACGCTTCTGGCGAACGCGGGACCATCGTGGAATAATGATGGGAATTTCACGGGCAAGGTCACTTGTTCCGTTCCTTTCTGTACGTCATGCAGGACCCCCGCACATTTCCTGTGCTGATCGGGATTGTAGCTACCCCTGATGGTCATGCTCTGGTGGCCATAGGATGCGCGGAAGGAGTGTGGATCGGGTTTAGACATGATACACGGTGTATGTGTCATTTTTGCTTCTGATGTGCTTATTCCTCATTCGGGGTGTCTGTCTAGCTATGCGACGAGTGTTGCACCTACGAATGGTGACTCAATGCGCCATGCTGGAAGATTTCGGCATCTTCCTTCTGCTCGCGGACAAGGTACTAAATGACGATTTCAGCAGCCTGTATGCCGCTGATGACCATCGTAGTCGCTCTTTGCCTACCAAATTGAAGCCCTCGTACCCTCTTCGCCCGGAGCAGCGAAAGCTTCACGGACACCCCAAAAGCTCAGCGGCAACAAAGATGTCCAGTTCTTTACCGTTGGTAACCTTGGCGGCAGGACACTGGTCATTTACACGAAGAAGAAGAATGTGGGTGATTTCTGAATCGGTAGAGTCAACGTTGCCTGACAAAAAGTTACCTTTCAGCTTGACAGCGTGTTTCGCGTCCTCGAACCTGTGATCGGAAAGATAAACGAGAAGTCGAAACCTCAGCCGTCAAGGTTCGGTCTACGGTCTCAGCGGTCAGAGTGGTTCCGTGTTTATCGTGTAGGTTCCGGTCTTCTGTCTGCGGATTGGGGAGGCTGAGCCTTTTCGTTTCCAGGACTTCTTCTTGCCCTCGGATTCCTATGATTTGCTGTTCCTGAAAGCAAGAATTGTGATCCTGTGCAGCAAGGGTTTCGAAATCTTGGACCTTTCAGAGTGAGTCGCCTCCTCTGCGGAAGTGAGATGACTTAGTTGACATCCGGGTAGCTTTAAGAGTGTAACTATCCCCCAGAGGGAAGACCCCCGATTGGAAAGGCTTGCGAGGAGGGCCGAGTCGTGTAGACCGATGGGCATGTTCAGGTCGAACAAAGACGAGTTCTTACTCTGTTATGATGGTGCGTTCTTGACTGGAGAACCTTAACCGGGGGAACCTGACGATCGCCACAGAGTTCGGGTTATATGTCGACAAACACGGAGATCCAAGTCGTCCTATGGGTACGGTGGAGTGGGAAGGCACGGCAGAGCGAGTGGCCTGGCATCCACCCTACGTCCTGCTCTTCGATAGCCGATTCATCGAAATTCGCCACGTTGAAACCGGCCGTCTTGTTCAAGTCATCTCCGGAAACGATATGCGATGCATCTGGGACGGCCGGGGCACGAATCACGCTCAAGCCATCTCTGAAGGTGCTTGGGAGCCAAGGGTACATGGGGTGATGAATGTGGAACCGGCCCAGCCTGGGAAGAGAGGGGTGACGACCCAGCATGTGTTTGAGCTGATTCCAACGGTCCCACTGTTTTTGCCTGGGTCTTTGGCATCGCCTTCGAACGCGTCGTACTTTAACCAGTCGAATTCGCCCCCGCATTCGCCAAAGCTGAACCCGGCATATTCGATTCGGTAACCGAAGGAAAATAGATAGGTTCTCGACGTCTGGAGGTTCTTAGTTTCCTCCGCTCTCCTCAGCCCAGTTCTGTCCCCCCTCTCTTTACCTTGTTGTTAATGATTAACGATACTCGTCTACGCACTTCCTTCTTCTTCTTCAAGGTGATCTGTACGGTTTACCCACCTCTCTCGATTTCGTTGTTCGCACTGGTCTTGGCCGTTTTGAGCGTTGGTGCAGTCTTGGACTAATATATATGTCTATTTTCGCATGTGTAGTTTGGTAACTTTTTTAAGATGGAAAGCTGTACTTGTCTGTGAGCTGTGGTTTGAAGCAGGCAGAACCCAAAGATGCCGTCGCGGCTTCGGGTATCCCTTCGTCTCAGGCACTACAACATCGCGAGAGACGGCTCGAGAAGCCTCTAACCGACGAGGTAAAGAAGTGAGCCACTCAGAAACGGAGCTCTCTATTCCGGCGTAATTGTCTGTTGATAATCTGCAGAGAAAGCTTTTCACTGAGGCGAATACCCCCGATGCATACTTCAAGCTGGACACAAAGTACTCTTGTCGCGACAATACGAGCCCAGCGCTGAAGCCTGGTGGGATGCATACTTGCTCGATGAGAACAGGAGGTGGAGCATAACCGGCAAGTCCTTGATTGAGATGAGGCTGCTGTGAACCCTCGGGCTTGAGCTAGGACTCGGATGTGATTCATGTCATTGTCACTGTGATTCGGGCGTCCCGAGTCACGTGAGCTCAGTCGAGTCGAGGTAAAACACACGGCCCGCTCCTGAACCAGTACCGAAGCCGGAACGCATCCAAACTGGCGCGCTTTAGCGAGCCGTGAAACAATTTCCAGCGTTGAGTGTCTAGTTTCGGTGTTCGGAAATGAGAACTAGCGACGTATAGGGAATGTGTTCGGTAGCTTACCTGGATTTTCTTCCAAAGTTCCAATCTGCCCGCGGCGTAGACTATCAATCCTGTTGCACGTGACTCGGACAGCTTGAAAGTTTTGGCGATGTTGCGCGCCCGCTGTCGTGTAATGGCGCCCCAGGGTATCGTCGCTTTATCTTCGACAGCGATTTTGCTGCCTGCAGAATTCTGGTGGTGGGTTTGCTCACAATGTCTACTTCCCAGGTTTTAAAACACCTCTATTCGCTCGACATTTGTTCTCCTGAACTGTTGCACTGTCTCGATCGCTTAATCCAAAACGACGACAAAGAACAATATTCGACCAGTCTTGAGGGGCCGGAATTGACTCGACTAGTCGATTTTCTCGACGAGGTAAGTCCCCCTCTTAGTCCCGCCCCCAGCTAACGAACGAGACTCTGCAGGTCCTTGATGTCACCCCGATCACTGACGATGTTTCCCGACGATGTTTACACAAACTTCAAGCAATCTGTGGCCGCCACAACATCCTGCCATCCTCTCACAACATCTCTGGGGAGGTCTCCAGAGTCGGCGATGACCCAGTTGCCTCCGGCGGGTTTTCCGATGTATGGGAAGGCATCTACGATGGCAAAAAAGTCTGTATCAAGTACTTGAGAATCACTCAGCAAACTCGTCAAGCCATTGAAAAGGCTCGTAATATCTGTCGGTCTGTCTGTTTTGTGCTCACCAAGCGATGCTTTGCGATACGTAGGGATTCTGCAGGGAGGCAGTCATGTGGAAAAGGCTGAGACATCCGAATATCGTTCCTCTCATTGGCGTTACTCGAACCCCATTGCAATTCGTTTCGGAGTGGATGCCGAATGGAACCGTAACCGAGTATTTATGTGAAAATCCGGGCGCAAACCGAATTTCTCTTGTAGGTCTCTCCCCAGTGAGAATTGCTGCTCGACCAATAACTGTGTTCTCCCAAGCTCTTGGATGTCGCAGAAGGACTCGCCTTTCTCCATGGAAGATCCACGGCACACGGAGACTTGAAAGGGGTAGGTACTTTTTTCGTCGTTTCAACCTGAACTAATAGCCTTTCACTAGCCCAACATTCTCATTGACTACAACGGTCGTGCCCGCCTGACAGATTTTGGTTTCACCTCGGTCGTCCGTAGGTTAGACTCCGTTCTTATCACCCAAGTACAGGGATATTCTCCGGGGTGGGCCGCGCCGGAGATCCTTGTGGAAGGTGATAGAAACACAAGAGAGGCAGACGTCTTTGCTTTCGCCATGGTTATAATAGAGGTCAGTCCCTGGACCCTTGCAACTAGTGTTTGTGTGTGGTTCACTTGACCTCCACATCTCATCTAAGGTCTTTACCGGAAGGCGTCCGTTTAAGCTGTTCACGACGGAAGTCACTACTTCCAAGATTATGGGGGGTGAACGGCCGGATCGTCCGCAGGATCCGGGTTTAACAGATGCAGTGTGGGACGTAACACTCCACTGTTGGGACCAAGATCCCGCCCAGAGGCCCGCAATGAAGAGCGTGGTCGTAACTCTACGCGAAGTCAAGCGTCAAACGTATGACACTCCCCACCGGCGATGTCTCCTACTCAAATTAGGATGTCTAGAATCATCCGCGAGTTCATTGCGCAGGAACAGCAGTATATTAAAGACTTGGACTTTATCGAGGAGGTGCGTAGTGTACCGTAAATTGGCCGATGTCGGGCGAGGAGCTCAAGTATTTCTGCAAGGCTTACATTCGCCGTCTGCGAAATGCAGATCCTCCCGTTATCCGAGGCGGCGTCCATGAATTTATGGATGAAGTGTTCGGGAACATCCTTGATTTACGTGAATGCAACCGTCACTTTCTGGAGATGATTAACAGTCAGCAACGGGAGCAGGGCGTGATCGCTTTGAGGATCGGGGGTATCTTCCTCAACGCTGCGACTGAGTTCCGACCGGCATATACTGCGTACATTTGCCAGTTGGCGGCGGCAGAGAAGAGATCGCAGGAGGAGATGGAGAATAGCGGAGAATTCAGATTCAGGGCCTTCCTTGAGGTGTGAACTAGGTCCTCTCGGACTACTGTCGAGCATTGGAGACTAATCCTCCTCTGATTTTCGTCAAGCAATCTCTCTGGCACCCGGAAAACGCGAACAAGAAGGATCTTAAGCATTGGCTCAACCGCCCTTTGGAGCACCTGCGAATATACTTAGACTTTTTCGAAAAAATTCGGTTGGCGACAGCAGAGGGGGACCCTGACATTGATTCTTTGAAAGGAGCGATTAAGACCGTGATACATCTCCTGAGTGTACCTCAGCTGAAGGCCTTCCAACAAGCCATGGGCAAGGGTCCTCCAGGGAAGTTCCAGTGGTACAACCTGGTGCCTGGGGATGTAAGGAGTGGGATTCCAAAGCAGGTGGCGAAGCGTCAGGCGTGAGTGTTCCTCGCTCACGGTGAGAGATGACGGGGAAGGTTGGCTGACGGTTTTCCGCAGTATCATCTTTGAACTTATCCAGGGAGAGATGGACTACGTCAAGGATCTGGAAAGCATCGAATACGTACGTCTGAAGCGTGCCTTCCGAGTTTCCTACTGAAAGCTCCACGGCCAACTACAGATGTACGTCCTACCGTTGCGTTCGATGGACCCACCAATCATCCCTCGCGACCGACTGGAAAGCTTCATCCGAGACGTGTTCTGCAACTCTGGTGAACTACACGCGCATCACAAGCGACTCCTGGACCAGTTGTTCGAGATTCAGAGAGAGGAGCATCCGATCATCAGGAGTATCACTGCGCCGATGCATGATGCGGTCCTGGCCTTCAGGGACGCGTATCTGAAGTACGCTCCGAATTACCCTATCGCGGCGTATCGGATCGACGATGAGATAGCAAATAACCCGCAGTTCAAGGCTTTTGTTGATGTGAGTTTTCCAGTCGTATTCGTCACGTTCTTCTGATCCCTTCCCTGTTTCCTTTTAGCGATGTGTGCGACATGTTGATGCGCACAAGATGGATATGAAGAGTTTTATCGTCAGGCCTGTCTATCGTCTCCTTCGTTACGAGCTGCTGTTGAGGGGCCTTCTCGAGGAAACATCCGCAGGGCACGGGGATTTGGAATCGATACCTGCCCTCTTGGATGTCATCAAGGGTCTTGGAAAGGAGATAGAACCTCGAGTCATGTCGGCTAAGCAAAAGCAAAAGCTTTGGGAGTATAATGCGAAGTTGGAATTCAAAGCTGGAGAGCACATCGTATGTTTGTTTTGCCTTGTCAGAGCACGCGTTTAACGCTAACGCTCGATAGGACATGGACTTGCTTCACGAGAATCGGCAGTTGATTTATACTTGCACGCTCATGCGGCAGCCTGAGACAGGATTTGACTGGGGTGGATGGGTGGAGCTATTCGTTTTGTTGTTCGATAACTACCGTAGGAGGAGTTGTGGTTGCTTCGGTGTGTCCTCGACTCACGAATCCCTTGGTAGTTGTCATGACAAAACCCAAGGAGAAGGATGGAACCACGGTGTACAGAGTGCACCAACGGGCAAGTCACTTCCCATCTAGACTGGACTGCAAATTTCTCACCCGCCGCGCAGCCTATCCCACTGGACCTTCTTACTCTGGCATCCTTCACGGATCCTCCGACCTCACGGGGCGGCAGGCTCCTACCTTTCGGGGGCGGTGGTAAAAAGGAGGCGGATGCTCAATTCCAAAACGCCAATGTCCCCGCCGCCGTTAACGATGGTCGAGCGGTGTTCCCCTGTACAATCCAACACAGCGGCCGATTGGGTGGTCTGTACACCCTGTTTGCTGAGTCTTCTCAAGCACGGCTGGAATGGAAGGCCAAGTTGGAGGAAGCGATGAGAATGAGAAAAGTAACCCAGGAGTCGAACAAAGCATTTGAGGTGGTGGATTTGAGCGTGGATACGTTTTGCGCTCCTACGCTTCTGGCGAATGTGGGACCGTCCCAGAGTAATGGTGGTAATTTCACGGGCAAGGTCACTTGTTCCGTGTCTTTCGGTATGCTATGCTGGGTTTCTGTACTTTTTTTTCTATGCTGACCGAGGTTGTAGCTACTCCTGATGGTCGCGCTCTGGTAGCTATTGGGTGCGCGGAAGGCGTGTGGATTGGGCCTAGACGTGATTCACGATGTATGTGTCATTTCGGCTCCCGTTATACTTCTTCCTCATTCCAGGTGGCTTCCAGCTATGCGACGAGTGCTACATCTACAAGGGGTGACCCAATGCGCCATGCTGGAAGATCTCGGTGTCTTCCTCGTACTCGCAGACAAGGTACGAAATGAGGGTCTCAGCCTGTATGCCGCTGATGATCCTTGTAGTCACTCTTTGCCTACCACATTGAATCCCTCGTACCCTCATTGCCCGGAGTAGCGAATGCTTCACAGACACCCCAAAGGCTCAGCAATAACAAGGATGTCCAGTTCTTCTCCGTCGGTAATCTTGGCGACAGGACATTTGTCATTTGTATGTCGAAGAAGGGTGTGGGTGATTTTCACAACAGAAGAGTCAGCGCCCCCTGATAGAAAGTTACTTTCCAGGTCAATAGCGTGTTTCGAGTCCTCGAACCTGTGATTGGAAGGATAAACGAGAAGAAGAATCCTCAATCTTCGACTGGGTCGAGGTTCGGTTTACGGACTCAGCGGTCAGAGTGGTTCCGTGTTTACCGTGTAGGCTCTGGTTGTCTACCAGTTTATTGAGGCTGCTGAGTCTTTCCGTTTTCAGGACTTCTTCTTGCCCATGGATTCGTATGATTTGCTGTTCCTGACAGCGAGGATCGTGATCCTGTGCAGCAAGGGTTTCGAAATCATGGACCTCTCAGAGTGAGTCGCCTCCCATGTGGAAGTGGGATGCTTTGGTTAACACCTGGGTAGTTTCAAGAGTGTTACCATTCCCATGGACGACGATCCTCGGTTGAAGGAACTTGCAAACAGGATTAAGTCATGTCGGCCCACGGGCATGTTCAAATCTAACAAGGACGAGTTCTTGCTCTGCTACGACGGTATGTCTTCGGCCGTGGCGCCTGAAAGTGGAACGGTCTGACACCATCCGCAGAGTTCGGGCTGTATGTAGACAAACATGGAGACCCCTCGCGCATAGGCACGGTCGAATGGGAAGGCAAAGCGGACCGAGCCGCCTCGCACCCGCCCTACATCCTCCTTTTCGATCCGAAATTCATTGAGATTCGGCACGTGGAGACCGGCCATCTTGTCCAAATCATCCCCGGAATTGAAGTGCAATGCGTCTGGGACGGCCGGGGCACGACCAATTCTCAAGCCATCTCTCCAGATGCTCGGGATGAGGTAGTTTCGCAGGAACCAAGGGTACATGGGGTGATGAATATGGAAACGACCCAGCCTGAGAAGAGGGGAATGACCACTCAGCGTGTATTTGAGTTGATCCCGACTAGCCCGCTGTTTTTGCCCTGGTCTTTGGCATCGCCTTCGCACGCGTCGTACTTTAACCAGTCGAATCCGGCCCCCCATTCGTCGAAGCTGACCCCGGCATATTCGGTTCGGTAATCGATGGTCATATGTAAGTTCTCAAGGTCTTCGATTCCCACCGCTCTCCTCGACCTAGTTCTATCTCCCTCTTACCCTGTTGTCAACGATACTCGTCTCGCAGCTCGTAATCTGGGGCTTTCCACGCCCTCTTCCCACTTCAATTTAGCCCCCCCCCCCTCATTCTCTGGTTAACAACGAATGATGCTCGTTCCACCACTTCTTTTCAGAATGATCCATTGCGGCATTTCGCCTCTCCTGATTTCCTTACCTGCGCTCGGGTAGCATTCCGACTGTTTCCATAGTCCTGGACGAATAAATTTGCCCGGTTCTTGAGGGTTTCTGCTTCGGTAATTTAAAGATTTGTTGCGATCCCGAGAGTCTCACGGCAGTGCTGTGCCGGCTATCGCTGTTAAACCACAGCTGTTGGCCTCAATGTGACCCCCCACGCACCACCGGGAAGACGGTGGAGTTTTCCAGAACTAGGTTTGTGGCTGGGGATCGCTTTCTTTCACCAGCAGAGCACGCCGATGAACCAGAACGTAGGATACTGTAGTTATCTTCCAGTGAACATAGATCCAGCCCCTGTAGATGGTCGAAAGTGCCAAGTTGCAGAACAGCAATTCAATCGATACCGCGCCTGACGCCCCTTCACGTGCTGGCCCTCAGTGAGTGCGCCAGCGGAATCACGGAGGTGGATTTAGCCAAGATGTCCACATCCCAGGTCTTACAACACCTCTACACGCTTGACACTTCTTCTCCCGATCTGTTGCGCTATCTCTATTACTTGATCCAAAACGACGACGAAGAACAATATGTGTCCAGTCTCCAGGGTTCGGAGTTGACTCGGCTTGTGGATTTTCTTGACGGGGTGCGTCCTTCTCCTTCGGTCTCTTTCCCGCCACTGACGACACAAACTCTGCAGGCTCTCGACGTCATTCCGATCACTGACGATGTTTCTCGACGTTGTCTACACAAACTCCAGGCAATCTGCGGCCGCCACAAGATCCTACCATCCTCGTACAATATTTCTGGTGACCTCACGATAATCGACGATGATCCAGTCGCTTCTGGTGGGTTTTCGGATGTATGGGAAGGCACCTATGATGGCAAGAAGGTCTGTATCAAACGCTTGAGGATCACCCAGCAAACTCGCCAGGTCATCGAGAAGGTTTGTGTTCCTGTTGATTCGTCTTGCGCTCACTGAGAGGCGCTTGTCGGCACGTAGGCGTTCTGCAAGGAAGCGGTGATGTGGAAGAGGTTGAAACATCCAAACATCGTTGGTTTTATCGGTGTCATGCGAAACCCCCTGCGATTAGTATCGGAGTGGATGCCGAAGGGGACTCTAACAGAATATCTATCTGAGAATCCGGGCGCGAATCGGATCGGCCTAGTGGGTCTTTCTTTGCTGTGGTGCATATATTGAGCGATAACAAATTATCCCGAGTTATTGGATGTTGCAGAAGGTCTCACCTTTCTTCATGCAATTTACACAACACATGGAGACTTGAAAGGGGCAAGTGCTTCCTTTTGATTGTTTTAGACTCAAAAGCTCAGAAGCATTGACTAGCCCAATGTCCTAATTGACCAGACCGGACATGCCTGTCTGACAGATTTTGGCTTCACCTCGGTCGTTCGTGGGGTGAACTCTGTCCTCGTAACCGAAGTACAGGGGTATTCTGCCAGGTGGGCCGCGCCGGAGGTTCTTGGGAATGGTGATAAAAACACAAGAGAGGCAGATGTCTTTGCTTTTGGGATGGTTGTAATAGAGGTCAGTGGCTAGCCCTCCCTAGGCCAAGTTTTAGGTGCGGACGACGGATGGTTCATCTGACATCCTCACCTTATCTAAGGTGTTTACCGGAAGACATCCATTCAGCGAGTTCACGCCGCTAGTCGCCGTTTCAAAGATTATCGCAGGTGAACGCCCGGATCGCCCGCAGGAGCCAGGTTTAATCGATTTGGTGTGGAACATGACACTCCACTGTTGGACCCAAGACCCCGCCCAGAGGCCTATAATGGCAAGCGTGGTCGGGATTTTACGCGAATGGCTAGTATCTCTGTCTACTCAGGGGACTGCAACATTATAACATCCTGCAACTTTCCGCAGCTCCAGGTTATGTACTCCAAACCTGCATTTGCTCACTCCAACTCCACCTGCGGTGAGTGTGTATGATGCGGAAAGCACTACATCCGTCCCCCAGATTTCTGTGGATGGAAAAACAACCCCAAGCAAACCATCGGGAACTTTCATTGATAGGGAACCAACTTTTACCAGGTCAGTAGAAATCTAGCAGCGCTCCACTACATGAACTTTTAGTCTCATCTAACATTTCCTGACGGCCCCCGTGCCTACCATATCTAGTGATTCTTATGGTAATTATCTGCTTCGCAACCTTTGCAGTGTGTGCTTGACCCACATCTCTAACCTTACAGGTCCGAAGCCATTAAAGTTAGCTCCCGATTTGGATGTAATCGAGGCTTTCGGAAAGGAGACAGAACCTGGAGTCTTAGCGGCTAAGCAGAAGGTGGAGCTGCTGAAGTATTATGAGAATCTGTTTTTCAAAGCTGGAGAGTACATTGTACGTCTGTTTTCCCTTTTCAAAATGTGCGTTCAACGCTAAAGCTCGGTAGGACATGGACCTGCTCCACGAAAACCGATCATTGATCCACGCTGGCAAATTCTTGCGACAGCCTGATACAGGATTTGAATGGAACGAATGGAAGGAACTGTTCGTTCTGCTATTCGACAATTACCGTAGGAGGAGTTGTGATTATCTGGCGTGTCCTCAGCTCACGAACCTTTTATAGTTGTCATGACGAAATCCAAGGAGAAGGATGGAATTACAAAGTACCAAGTGTACCGACGGGCAAGTCAATTTTCATTTCAGGTTGGACTACAAGTTCTCATTCGTTTTGTAGCCCATTCCACTGGACCTGCTCACCTTAACAACCTTCACAGATCCTCCCACCCGGCGAGGTGGCGGGCTGTTACCTTTCGGCGGCAGTAACAAGAGGGAGATGGATGGTCAAGCCCAAAACTCCAGTTCCCCCGCTGCGAGTACGAGTCCCGAGGCTGTTAACGACGGTCGAGCGGTGTACCCCTGTACAATCCACCATAACTGTCGATTGGGTGGTCTTTACACTCTGTTTGCTGAGACTTCTCAGGCACGGCTGGAGTGGAAAGCCAAGCTGGAGGAAGCGATAGGGCTGAGAAAGGTTGTACAAGAGTCGAATAAGGTATTCGAGGTGGGGACGTTGAGCATGGACACGTTTTACGCTCCTACACTTCTGGCGAATGCGGGACCATCGTGGAATAATGATGGGAACTTCACGAGCAAGGTCACTTGTTCCGTTCCTTTCTGTACGTCATGCAGGACCTCTGCACATTTACTGCGCTGACCGGGATCTGTAGCTACCCCTGATGGTCGTGCTCTGGTGGCCATAGGATGCACGGAAGGAGTGTGGATCGGGTTTAGACATGATTCACGGTGTATGTGTCATTTTTGCTTCCGATGTGCTTCTTCCTCATTCGGGGTGTCTGTCCAGCCATGCGACGAGTGTTGCACCTACGAATGGTGACTCAATGCGCCATGCTGGAAGATTTCGGTATCTTCCTCGTACTCGCGGACAAGGTACGGAACGAGGAACTTAGCAGCCTGTATGACGCTGATGGCCATCGTAGTCCCTCTTTGCCTACCACATTGAAGCGCTCGTACCCTCTTCGCCCGGAGCAGCGAACACTTCACAGACACCCCAAAAGCTCAGCGGCAACAAAGATGTCCAGTTCTTTGCCGTTGGTAATCTCGACGGCAGGACGCTGGTCATTTACATGAGGAAGAAGAATGTGGGTGATTTCTGATCCAGAAGAGTCAAAGTTTCCTGACCGAAATTTACCTTCCAGCATGATAGTTTGTTCCGCGCCTTCGAACCTGTGATCGGAAAGATAAACGAGAAGTCAAAACCTCAGCCTTCGATCGGGTCAAGGTTCAGTCTACGGTCTCAACGGTCAGAGTGGTTCCGTGTTTATCGTGTAAGTTCCGGTCTTCTGTCTGCGGATTGGGGAGGCTGAGGCTTTTCCTTCCCAGGACTTCTTCTTGCCCTCGGATTCCTATGATTTGCTGTTCCTGAAAACAAGGATCGTAATCCTGTGCAGCAAGGGTTTCGAAATCATGGACCTTACAAAGTGGGTCGCCTCCTCTGCGGAAGTGGGATGACTCAGCTAACATCTAGGTAGCTCTGAGAGTTTTACTGATCCCCTGATGGAAGACCCCCGATTGGAGAGCCTTGCGAGGAGAGCCGAGTCGTGTAGACCGATGGGCATGTTCAGCCTGTCGAACAAAGACGAGATCTTACTCTGTTATGATGGTGGGTTCTTGACCGAAGGACCTGAGCCGGGGGAACCTGACGATCGCTACAGAGTTCGGGTTATATGTCGACAAACACGCAAGTCGTCCTATGGGTACGGTGGAGTGGGAAGGCACGGCGGAGCGAGTCGCCTGGCATCCACCCTACGTCCTGCTCTTCGATAGCCACTTCATTGAAATTCGCCACATAGAGACTGGTCGTTTGGTCCAAATCATCTCTGGAAACGATATGCGATGTAGCTGGGACGGCCGAGGAACGTCTCAGGCCATCTCTGAAGGTGCCTTGGATGAGGGAGTTTCGCAGGAACCGAGGGTACACGGGGTAATGGAGATGGAAATGCCCCCGCTTGGGAAGATAGGAGAGACGGCTCAGCACGTGTTCGAGTTGATCCCGACGGCTCCGTTGTCATTTCGAATTTCTGGGTCATCGCTTTCACCTTCTCACGCGTCGTAATGTAATCGGTCAGTTCGCAGCCTGAGCTTTGGGTTTGGGATTTTCCCTACCCTTCTCCCTCACCTTAGCTTTGTCCACTCTCGTTAACGACCAACCGTACTCGTCTCAGTACTCCCTTTTGGAGTGCTACACTGCAGCTATTTCACCTCTCCTGGGTTTGTTGTTTGCACTCGTGCAGTGTTCTAACGGTGTTCATAATCCTGGGCTAATGGATGCGCCTGATTCCTCCTTGTTGAACCGGAGGTCTATGCCCGGCAATGGGTCAACCGGCTCCACTGCCTCGTGCGAGAGCCGATGCCGGAGAGCGCTGAATAAGCGACCCGAAGGGGCGGTATCACATCAGTGATCCGATCGATCGGTATGACGCGCGTGTGCCTTAAGCCACCGCACGGACCCTGCATCAGTCACGCCATACAGTTGTGACGACAATAGAGTAGATAAGATATATATACCCCTCATGTGTAAATAGATCAATCAATCGCTTCTCTCTCTCTCTCTCCCACTTGCACTACTATATCTTCCCCTCTCAGGTAAGGACTAGAGTACGCCATGTAGTAGTATAGAATATACTCTACCTGCTCAACAGGTTATGAGCCCGGGCTACGCCCTGTGTTCCATTCTGCGCCCTTGTGGCTGCGCTTGGACAGGCTCTATCCTTACCTCAGTGCGCCTTAAAAGGCTGCCACTGTGCTATCCACTGCGCAGGAAGGGGACTTAGAAAAGTCAAAACCCCAAGAGGGGATGAAACAGTGATTGGCTAAGCTGAGCACGACACACATTTGTAGACCCCACAGGGGAGGGTAGTCGATTAACATCTGCCGACGGTGTGGGCTGAGGCAATATGCAATAAACCTTTTGCTAAAGTAATCCTTAAAAGGGAAAGACTGTTTCTTCCCTCTTTCATTGCATTTGGCATAAGAAGCGTTTAAATAACTGATGAAACTTGTTTTTTGGTTGCAGGACTTCCACCTCCCAAAAAAACAAATGTCTTCTCAACTCACTTCCCTCGTCCCTGTTCTCTCTGGCCCCAACTACCAACAGTGGGCTGGACCAATGCGCTCATACTTGATGTCGCAAGGACAGTGGAGGACGATTCAGAAAAAGGAACCTACCCTCGAGGTATGGCCGAAAGTCGAAGCCACCTATGACGCCGAGAATAATCTATTAACTCAGGCGCAGGAAGGCACCGATAACCAAGACGAAGTAGACGCGTGGGCCGAGGCAAACGACAAAGCACTCGGAAATATCCTCCTACGCCTCGTCCCGGATATCCAGTACAAGTACCAAGCCGAGACCAACGCTGCCACCCTTCTCAAAGCAATCGAGAAGGAGTATGGAAAGCCAGGGATCATCGGCATCTACCTGGAGTTCAAACATGCGATGGAGGTCAGGATCCTTGAAGGACAAGACCCCACGCCCGCTTTAGACAAGTTCGCCTCCCATATCGGCCGACTCGAGAGCAACGGGCAAGACGCCGTCATCCCCTCCTTTATCAAGGCAATGATGCTCATGTCAAAGCTCCCTCCGTCATACAACAACATCCCACAGGCGATATGCCAGACGGAGGATATCACCAAGCTCGATGTGGATAGTCTTCGGCGGTCAATTCTCCTCGCATGGGAACAAACATCCAACGGTAGGGGCAAACAGCAGGCCCACAGGCTGTCCAACGTACAGCGCGCCCCTGGAAATCCCAATTTCCAACAGCAGCAACAGCAGCACGATGGGAGTCAATCCCAGGGCCAAGGAGGCCGTGGACGTAATCGTCGAGGACAACGAGGTGGTCGAGGAAAACACCAGCAGGCTCAGCAGACAGAAGAGTTCTCGCCCATGCCTGCTCCTCCCCCTCAAACTCCGGTTCCCTCCTCCTCCAGCATGTCGACCGCGGACTTTGGATTTGCATCCATGGTGGCTTTCCCTCAACGCTCCCTCCACCTCCATCGCGAAGGTGCAGGAACTCCCTCATTCTACCCTTCCGTCCAGAAGGCAAGAGATCTCTCGACACGACTAGGCGTACAGCCCACGATCGAGACCCTCAAAAGGCTGGAGTGCTCCTATGAGCAGACAGTTGATCCTCATCCCCGCAAGAAGGCCTGTACTCCGCCGGGCGAGGATGAGATAAGCCTGGACTGGACAGGGGATGAAATGGATATTGCATCGGTTGCCGGCCCGTCTGGCCTTGGCGGAAGGTATGAAACAAATTCAGTGTTGAGTAACGAAGCTAACGGCTCCACAGCACCTGAAGACATATGTAGTTCTTCAGTAGTTGCTTCCAAATATATTTGTCATACCCTCTCCGCCCCGAGTGAAACTGAGGCTGTGTGGATGCTCGACTCTGGAGCATCCCGGCACTTTACCTTTGACATAAACGATTTCGTGGAGTATGAGGCTATTGAGTCCATTCCTTTAAGAACAGCGACCAACTTCACGACAATTATCGGTAAAGGAACAGTGATCCTCTACATAAATGAAAAGGCCGTCAGACTAAATCCTGTCTACTATGTCCCAGATATATCCCATAGACTATTATCTCTTGGCCAGTTCCTTAAAAGCAGACTCTTCTCGAGGGGGAGTGCTCGCGAAATCATACTTTACGAAGAAGAAACTGAGTTTCTTACTTTCCACCCTCGAAACGAGGATGACAGTATTTACGTCATCAGGACTCTCCTCGAAGCGCATCTTACTGCTGCTAAAATCGAGACCATTTACAGTGCTGATTTTGAAATCATGCACCGCCGGCTGGCTCACCCCTCTAAAGAAGTGATCCAAAAGGCCGGGAAACATATCAAGGATTTTCCTCATGTCGAGATCCCAAAAGAGCACCTCTGCACTGGATGTGCGCAAGGAAAGATGACAAATAAAGCTTTTCCCCCATCCAACACTAGAGCAAGCGCCCCTTTCGAGCTGATCCATTCGGATCTAAAAACCTTCCCCATTGAATCCTATCACAAATACAAGTACCCGATCGTCTTCTATGACGACTATACCTCACACGCCTGGACTATGAACTTACGCACTAAAGACGCTGCACTCATGGCCACCAGGCACTTCCTGGCTATGGTTGAAACCAAATACCAGAAGAGAGTACGCCGATGGATGTCCGATGCCGGGGGGGAATACACATCCCTAACATTTACAACAATGCTCAAGGAAAAAGGGATCGAGATCCTCCAATCTATCCCGCATGCACACCAACAAGATGGCCGTGCAGAAAGGATCATTCGAACATTGATGGATAAAGCAGAATCCATGAGATTGCAGGCTTGCCTCCCTCAGTCTTGGTGGGAATTCGCCCTTGACCACGCAACTCACGTTTACAATCGAACGCCGAACCGTCGCCTACACTGGCAGACTCCATTCCAACTATTGAATGGGAGTAAGCCTTTGATTGATCATCTTCGGGTCCTCGGCTGCGGAGCCTACGTCTTCATCCCAGAAGAAGTACAGACAAATAAGCTCGCGCCCCGATCAGAATTGATGACCTACCTGGGTACTCACCCAGGAGGAAAAGGATGGATCTTTATGCGCGGACCTAACAATGTCATTTTCTCCGCTGCTCAGGCCACCTTCGATGAGTTACACTTTCCCAAGTGCCCAACTGCCAGTATACGGCAAAACACTCGGTTGCAATCCACTGCGCCACCCCTACCCAGTCATCACTGTCACAAAGGCGGTGACTGCCAGTGTCCCCTTCCAGGAGGACAAGAGGAAAATGACGCAGCATCCTCAGCGCGTCCCAAACCTACCCCCAAGCCTTCCTCAAAAGGCAAGGAACGTGCTATTGAGCCCGCACCACGGCCGCAAACGCCGGTGCAATCTAGAGCGCCCAGTTCGGAGCCGCCGAGATCACCTAGCTCTGATTCCGGCCCTGAGGATGCGCCACCTGCTCCGCCAACGGTTATGCCTCCGTCACCGGTCAAGGCTCAGAGGCCTCAGCGTGAGCGAAAAGTACCGACTAAGCCTGGCAATGTTTACGGAAGTAAACATCCGGTGGAAATATTAAAATCTACCCGGCGTATGAAGGATTGGAAGAAGGTTGTCGGAGATTTTTCCGTAGCACCAAGGCACGGGCGAAGTTCAGGAGCAGTACCAGTTCCCGGGCCTAGCACGCAGCATCTTCCTGAGAGAGAATCCTCCGCTGAGGAAGAGATTGAAGAGGCATCAGAGTCCGAAGATGAGGTCAAGAAATCCGTTGAACCATCCGGATTTACCACCCCTGAAGAAGACACGGATGCCCTTCTGGCTAGGCTATGCTGGGAAGGGGGAGTAGAACTCCAAAACCTCTTAATTTCGAAGGCCGTCTCACCAACCGCCAACAAAAAAACTCCAAAAGAATGGAAATACCGAGACATCGCCACACTACCACAGGCTGAGCTCGAGGAATGGAGGACAGCCTGCAACGAAGAGTTGGAAGCTCTTCGCAGGCGCAAAGTATACGACCTGGTAGAGCGCCCTCAAGGCCGCAAGGTTATCAAAAACCGCTGGGTATTCGACCAGAAACCAGATGGTCGTAAGAAAGCCCGCCTAGTAGCAAAAGGCTTCTCACAGGTTGAGGGAATGGACTACGATGCTGTATTCTCCCCCGTTGTCCAATTCGAGACAGTGCACCTAATATTTGCAATGGCTGCCCTTGGAGGATGGGTCCTCAAAGGACTTGATGTTCGCAACGCATACCTATATGGCGAACTCAACGAGGAGATCTATATGGAACAACCAGAGGGGTTCGTAGCTCCAGGAAAAGAGACCCATGTTCTCCGCTTAAAGCGTGCCCTCTACGGACTGAAACAAGCCGGGCTTGCATGGTGGCGAGCCCTGAAACGGTCCATGGAAAAGCTCGGATTCAAATCCTTGAGCTCAGATGCCGGGATCTTCATCTACCAGGATAAAGATGGAAGATTCGTAATTGCGTTAATCTACGTAGACGACACCATCTTTACCGGACCCCACACAGCGCTTACGGAGCAGCTCAAGGGGGAGTTCATGAAGATATGGGAAACCAGGGATTTAGGGGACCTAACCGATTTCCTCCGCATGAGGATCACCCGACATGGCAGCAAGATCTCCATAGATCAATGTGCCTACCTCCAAATGGTCCTTGAGCGATGTGGGATGCAGAATGCTAAAGTTGCAGCAACCCCTCTCCTGGCCGGGTATGTGCCGACTCCGTCGACAGAGGTAGCATGCCCGGAAAGACGAAGCAGGTTCCAAACCATAATTGGTTCCTTACTATACCTCATGCTGGGTACCCAACCAGATATCGCCTTTGCAGTTACCAAACTTGCGCAATATGCTGCAAACCCATCAAAAGAGCACGTTGAGAAAGCGCTGTATATCTGCCGCTACTTAATCGGAACTTCAAAATACCGATTGACCTACGACGGAGATTCACGGGAAGGTATCTCAGCCTGTACCGACTCAGACTGGGCTTCAGACCCCACTCAGAGACAATCCCAAAGTGGATACTTTGTCCGGCACAGGTTTCAGCTACTTTTTCCCCATGGGTCATGGGCCATACGGCGTGACAAAATCCCATGACCCATGGGCCATACGTCGCCGTACGACAGGTACAAATCCCCATGACCCATGGACTGTACGATGGTGTGTGGGCCCCATGACCCTTGGGTTGTACGGTGCTGTATGACAGTATGGCCTGTCCATGACCCATGGGTTGTACAATGCCGTATGGTGGTGCTGGACAGCCATCCACCCTGTCCATGACCCATGGGCGTACAGCGCCGTACGGTGGTATGCCCTGCCCATGACCCATGGGTCGTACGGCGCCGTACGGTGGTATGCCCTACCCATGACCCATGGGTCGTACGGCGCCGTACGGGGGTTTGCCCTACCCATGACCCATGGAGCGTACGGCGCCGTACGGTGGTATGCCCTGCCCATGACCCATGGAGCGTACGGCGCCGTACGACAGTATGCCCTGCCCATGACCCATGGGTCGTACGGCGCCGTACGGTGGTATGCCCTACCCATGACCCATGGGTCGTACTGCGCCGTACGGGGGTTTGCCCTGCCCATGACCCATGTGTCAGGGCCACTCTACCCCAACAACTACCAGTCCACTGAGCCGACTCCGCAGAGTACTCACTAGTCCGACTAGCTTGTGAGAGAACGATCACGTCTCTATTCTTCCGGTAGGTTGTCCGAGGTCACTGCAAGTCAGGTCGAAATCCTAAAGAGAAACCCAACCTAAACCGTACTTCGTTCGGTTTAACAAACAAGGGTTGATCCCTACAACAGGATTGATGACTCCACCAGTTGATCGACTGGACGTTCGAGGTATTCTAATATGACTGCGAGGAGTCTATAGTTGCGAGGCGCAGTCGACGCGCAGAGCGGGAGGGAGAGCAGATGGGGGATGTCTTGGATCAAACAAGAAACTCTGACTTGGCCTTAACTGCAACTGGGCTGAGAAGGGCAGAGGATTTCCTGAGGTAACAAAACTAAGGTACTACGATACAGCCACAGTTGCTACTTATACTAAAGGAGTGGCCATGACGTCAATACCCTAATATACCCTTATCAAGTCCAGAACAAAGGGAGATAAGGAGTGTGAGAACGCTAAGTAAGGGAAGCGAACAAATGTGACGCGTGGGAGAATAAAGGACAAAGGGCCTTACTAGCGTGTGAAGGATTGCATAAAAGATAAAGAATGTCCGCATGAAACATAGGGGTAAAGATAACACTAGTCCTAAAAGAAAAAGGGGCATGAGGTCATGAAAGTTCGTACCTGGGGATCACACCCAAGGGTCAGGTGGCAATCTCCCTTTACATAGTTGTACCAGCGGATTCGGGAGTAGAGCCATGCAAACATCCCTTGTTGTCTGTAGGCGGTAACAGCATCACGGACTAGTGGCAACCTCAACGTACGTCCGAACATGAGGAGGTCAGGCCTAGACTCATGGGACATGAGGGATTACAGATTCGCCGGCGTTTCACGCTAACGGCTACTCCACATGCGCTGGGCTAACCAGAAGAATCCTAGGGCGATGCTTCCGAATAGCGGCGAGTCCTTCCTCTGGTTAGGAGACTGTGATGTGACTGTCCACGTGTGTGATTAGGGTCCAGGGTTGATCGTAATCGTAAAGTCATGAGGGGTCGTAAAAGGGGGTCGTGATGTCATGAAGGGGTCATCAGGGTCTTAAGACCTATTTTTAGTGCGCGCGCGTTCTAGGCGTTCCGGAACGAAGTTCTTCCAAGGCCGTCCCGCGGGCCGAGGTGTCAGCTTGATGTAGTAAGCCGACGATGATGGTACAGGGGCGGAAGTTGATGTGACCCGGACCAATGAGGTTCGTCGAGGTAGGTCACGAGAAGGATCACCGATCTAGGCTATAAGAAGGACGTCTTCTTGGAGCCATCCTTGATCAGCAACACCAGCAACTTCCCCATCATCTTACCAAAACATGTCCTTCCCCAACAACCATACCTACAAAGTCGCCAATGGTATCTCCACCATTTCTCGCATCGACCGTCGTGCCGCCGCTCGCAAGACCTATGCTTGTGCGGCTGGGACTCCCTATACCACGGATGACCAGGTATGGGGGAGACCTAGAGCTTTCTGTGCTAGCACTAACGCCTTCCTCTAGGTAGAGGAACGTTCTTTTGGGCGTTGATGTCCAGCTAACGGCTTCTAGCTCTTGCAGGTCGTCACGGAAGTGGACGCCGAACGTCTCAGGGAGACGATGCCTCATTTGGTGGGGCTGACCTGGGACGATGAGCTCTGGGTCCGCACGATCATTGCCGAGAAGGTGGCTTTCCAGATGAGGGGTAGGTTCGGAGAGTTGGAGCATCCGATCAAGAAGGAGCTCTGGTACACCCTGCAGAGGGGAATCTACGATCAGGACCTGTTGGAGCACGGAGCGACCGTTCCTCGGGCCGTCCGCCATGCCACCGCTTCCACTAGCCTTTTGTGGTCGCTCGTTCGGGAGGGGGAAAGCCGGGTAGGTTTTCCGTCTGAATATTCGAGTATGACTCTCGACTAATCAGACTGCCTAGGTTGAACGTTTGGAGCGTGAGGTGAAGGAGGCGAAAGCAGACGTCCTTCGTCTGTCGGCGGAGGGTCTTCAGATGAAGGAGACCTTGGCCGCCTTCCAGCAGGGGACGAACGAGGCGTTGGAGGCAATGGTCGCCAACCATCAGGAGTTGATCGCCGGGTTGAAGGTTAGGGACAATAACATTAAGGGAGCGTTGGCCAGGAGGGATGAAAAGGTAATGCCTCTTTCATCATTGCTTAAAATGATGGAAGCTGACATTTCCTAGACCGAAGAACTCGAGAACGTGGTGGCGGTGTTGACGGCGCAGGTCGAGTCCTTGCAGGACAAGACCTGCAACTGCAAAGAGGGTCCCAAATTGGTTGGTGAGGGGACTGCCGACGTTCCGTTCGAGTTGGAGTACGCCGACGAGGTGGTACTCCCATCGCCTAACCCGTCGTCCTATGCGACGCCTCCGATCGAGAACGCGGTTCCCGTTCCGACTCCGGCTCCGGCTTCTACATTGGCCGCATCCGACAAGGAGAACTGTGGGCGTTGCGTCTTGCAACCGATCCATCAGTTGGTGAAGATCGAGGACGAGGTCATGGAGGTTGACCGAGCTGAAGATGCTCCGAGGGTCGCCGAGGTACGTCCGGTGACTAAGGGGCAACGCTGCAAGTGCTCTCGACGCCGTCCTGCTCATCGCATGGCTCCATCGGCTAACCCCTACCCTCGACCAGTCGAGTCAGATGGTGACCAATCTGGTCGAGGTGAGGAGCGAGGATTCCGATATCGGGTCCACCGTCCTTACCGACAGGTCGAGTCCGAGATCCAACTCCGACACCAGCTTCGCCTCGCAAGACAGGATCCCACCCAGGGGTCCGACGAGGGAGACGGAGGGTCGCTTGCCGACTACGTCGATAGTACTGTCGAGCAGTCACCCGGTGATGGAGATGTGGGACCAGGTGTTCCGCAGTTCGGTGACATCTGGGAGGCTGATCGGTCCGCTCGAAGGAGTCTCTTCCTATCGGCTTGAACTAGTCGTTCAACTGAGTGCCGAGGATGGTGACGCCATGTTCGGGGAGGTCCTAGCGAGGAGGGGCCAGCACTACGATCTCCGGGATGGACATTTGGTGACCTTTAGACCTGCCGTAGATAGAGTCGACTTTTGAGGACGTAGTATAAGCACTTGTATAGCTCGTTGTGGATTCGCTGGGAATAGTATGCGTGTGTGTGTGTTTCGAATGATTGGTGTGAAGCATTCAAACATAAGAATTGGTAAGAAGAGTTCGCAGAAAGAGCGTGTTATAAAAAGTTTAAAAATACCATGTTCCTGACACCATGGAGCATACGGCGCCGTACGACAGTATGCCCTACCCATGACCCATGGACCATACGGCGCTGTACAGTGGAATGCCTTGCCCATGACCCATGGGTTGTACAGTGCCATACGGTGGATTACCTCGAAAAGAATATTTAATGGATTACCTAAAGAAGAAATGTTTGATGAATTACCTAAAAAGGAAAGATTTGATGGATCTCCCCAAAAAAGAAATATTTGATGGATTACCTAAAAAGGAAATATCTGATTGATTCTGGAAAACAGCAACATCCTAACCTAACCTCAAGGCACTGCCAGGTCAGGAATCCATTCACCTCTTGCATTATTTTTCTGTTTGTAGTCCTGACTAACCCAAAGTGGTTAAGCTAACATCATCCAATCTAACCTAACCTAACCTAACCTAACCTAACCTAACCTAACCTAACCTAACCTAACCCAACCTGAAATAGCCAATCTAACCCATTTCAACCTAACCTAACCTGCAGTGGTCTATCCAACCTGACTATAGCTTTGCCTAAGCTGACCCATGACAAACAAGTCCTAACTTAAACTTGACCTTGCCTAGCACACCAACATGTATCATGGGTTACAGGAATGCAGTGCAAAGTGCATACCCCTTGGGGGACCTCCACCTGTATTTAGCCATAAGCTGGCTATCACTTGAACACACCTACTAAGCTGGACCTACCAGTTGGTAGACCTGCAAGCCAACAGGTCCATGGACTATATTCCACAAGCTGTGCCTGCCACCCAACCATATTCACCTCTCTTGTACCAGATATTAACTTGATGACAAATAAAGCCAATCCACCTGGCTGAACCTATGACCCAGTGGACTCATTAATTCATAAGTCTATAGGTCCGTGGGCCTGTAATGTGGAGGAACACACCCAGCTGGATTCTGGGTCTGTTCAGGTAGGTAAATTTGAGTTGTTGCTGAGTTTTGGCCTGGGCAAGAGATGTTTTGTGAATGTGGTTGGTGGTAATTGAGTGGCAGGATCTTTTATGGAATACCAGTCCAAGGACCTTTTGGCTTGCAGGTCCACCAACTGGTAGGTCCAGCTTAGTAGGTGTGTTCAAGTGATAGCCAGCTTATGGCTAAATACAGGTGGAGGTCCCCCAAGGGGTATGCACTTTGCACTGCATTCCTGTAACCCATGATACATGTTGGTGTGCTAGGCAAGGTCAAGTTTAAGTTAGGACTTGTTTGTCATGGGTCAGCTTAGGCAAAGCTATAGTCAGGTTGGATAGACCACTGCAGGTTAGGTTAGGTTGAAATGGGTTAGATTGGCTATTTCAGGTTGGGTTAGGTTAGGTTAGGTTAGGTTAGGTTAGGTGAGGGTTGGGTTAGGGTTAGGTCAGGGTTAGGTTAGGTTAGATTGGATGATGTTAGCTTAACCACTTTGGGTTAGTCAGGACTACAAACAGAAAAATAATGCAAGAGGTGAATGGATTCCTGACCTGGCAGTGCCTTGAGGTTAGGTTAGGATGTTGCTGTTTTCCAGAATCAATCAGATATTTCCTTTTTAGGTAATCCATCAACTATTTCTCTTTTAGGCAGTCAAGCAAATTTTTCTTTTTAGGTAATCCATCAAATATTTCCTTTTTAGGTAATTCATCAAATATTTCCTTTTTAGGTAATGCATCAAATATTTTCTTTTTAGGTAATTCATCAAATATTTCTTTTTTAGGTAATCCATCATATAGTTCCTTATTAGGTAATCCATTAAATTTTTTTTCAAGGTAATCCACCGTACGGCACTGTACGACCCATGGGTCATGGGCAGGGCATACTGTCGTATGGTGCCGTACAGTCCATGGGTCATGGGTAGGGCATACCACTGTACGGCGCCGTACGCTCCATGGGTCATGGGTAGGGCAAACCCCCGTACGGCGCCGTACGACCCATGGGTCATGGGTAGGGCATACCACCGTACGGCATCGTACAACCCATGGGTCATGGGGCCCACACACCATCGTACGGTCCATGGGTCATGGGGATTTGTACCTGTCGTACGGCGACGTATGGCCCATGGGTCATGGGATTTTGTCACACCGTACGGTCCATGGGTCATGGGGAAAAAGTAGCTGAATGGGCTCTGTCCGGATGGCAAAAGGACTTATCTCATGGACCTCAAGAGCGCAAAAAACCATTGCGCTGTCGTCCACTGAGGCTGAATACATGGCGCTCTCTGATTGTAGCTGCCAAGTAGTCTGGATGCATACCCTTCTGGGGGAGCTTGGCTATGACCTTAAAGCCATCCCAATCTGCGGAGATAATCAAGGCTCGATCTTTATCGCCTCGAACCTGGTCACTGAAAAGAGGTCAAAGCATATCGACATCCGCTACCACTACATCCGAGAAGTCATCAATGACGGACGAGTGGTCGTGTATTTCATTCCCGGAGATGACAATCCCGCGGACCTTCTAACAAAGAACCTTGGAGTCGTCAAGCTTAGAAAATTCAGAGATGCCTTCGGCCTCGAATTCTTCTGAGCATATACCTCCAACTTACTACAGTCCAATTCCCGCCAATGAAGTTATACAGGGAGTTGTACTTAGTAAGGGGGAGTGTTGAACCGGAGGTCTATGCCCGGCAACGGGTCAACCGGCTCCACCGCCTCGTGCGAGAGCCGATGCCGGAGAGCGCTGAATAAGCGACCCAAAGGGGCGGTATCACATCAGTGATCCAATCGATCGGTATGACGCGCGTGTGCCTTAAGCCACCACACGGACCCTGCATCAGTCACGCCATACAGTTGTGACGACAATAGAGTAGATAAGATATATATACCCCTCATGTGTAAATAGATCAATCAATCGCTTCTCTCTCTCTCTCCCACTTGCACTACTATATCTTCCCCTCTCAGGTAAGGACTAGAGTACACCATGTAGTAGTATAGAATATACTCTACCTGCTCAACACTCCTGGTTTCTGCTTTGGTAATAGTTGGAGGGAAAGGGCCTTGCCCAGGCCCATGAATGGTAGCCTGAAACCCTCTCAGCCACAAGTGTCATCGGGGATCGCTTGATGAGCCCTGAAGCTGAAGGTCTGACCGGCAAAGTATGGGTGGACGAGGTATCAATCATCCTTACATCTACTAGTACATGATAGAAGTCGAATGTGGCCAACGATCTGCGGGAAGCCACCTTTTCCCCATTACATGATCAACAAGCGCTGACTGAAGTCCAATACTTAAGTTAGTATGGTTCCAAATACACATAGCGGCGTGCCCAACACCCCTATATGCACCAACCAGCCAGGAAGGACTATATTAACAGGTCTATGTTGAACCGGAGGTCTGTGCCCGGCAACGGGTCAACCGGCTCCACCGCTTCGTGCAAGAGCCGATGCCGGAGCATCAGCAACATGGAATTTTACTTTTTTCAGACTTTTTTCAGCCTTTTCCGACTTTTTTTGCCTTTTCCATAACCTTTAGACTTATTTTCTAACTTCTATAAGTTTATGTCCTAAGTGCCCTGCCATTTATACTGCAAAATCTGTCAGATTTGGCTGGTGGGAAAAATAAGTTGATTTCCCTTTTGCTGATGGAGAGCGCTGAATAAGTGACCCAAAGGGACAGTATCACATCAGTGATCCGATCAATCGGTATGACGCACGTGTGCCTTAAGCCGCCGCATGGACCCTGCATCAGTCACACTGTATAGTTGTGACAACAATAGACTTTGCAAATCACTCTGCGGTGATCAAGTTCAATAATCTTCAGTAGACTGTAAATCGCGAAAATAGAGTCTATACAAGACAGTACGAGATGCGGTTTGTAAGATGTTGGGTGAAAGCCTGAAGGGCCTTCAGACCAGGTGATGTGGACTAGGGGGAGATCAGCTGCTCCTGCGTTCTAGGAGAAATTGATGCATGAGCTGAGCTCAACCCAAGTCCTAGTCGCTTGAACCGGGCTTACCTTAACTGCGTGTGGAAGGGATTGCGATTCGAATGAATTGGTCGTTTGTATCGGGGGGAGAAGATTGCATGTATGGCGCGAGGACCTTCGCGCGATCACGGATGTATTTGTGAAAGGCGTCGCTATTCCAACACCCTTTCACCTTCATGACATCAAAAGGGAGGCCTCGTAGGAGATACTCTAGTGTGGAGCCAATGCGGATGGAGTGACCCTTCAGTTCCCAGTAGTCCTTATCATAATTGTGTACAATTTACTGCCAGATCTCGTAAAATTGTAATACTTTAACTCGTAGCGATTACAATGCTCAATGGCATTGCAATGCTGCCTGTGGCAGTTGCAATACCAGCTGCTCGGTACTCCTGATTAGGCAGGAGCCGACAATGTGGTAGCACCAAGTGACTGGGTGTGCTTATATAAGTGAGTCATGTGATTTTTCCAAAAAAGGAAGTTTTGATGGCTAATATAAGCAGGTCAGGTGACTGAAAAAAGTGGGAGTTGCCGATGTAAGCAGATCATGTGACTGACCAAAAAAGGAAATTTTTGATGGCTTACATAAGCGACTTGAAAATGATTTTGGCATTGAATTTTCCAAAGAGGAAATTTTGATGGCTGACATAAGCAGGTCATGTGACTGAAAAAAGTGGGTGTTGCTTATGTAATCAGGTCATGTGACCGTCCAAAAAAGGAAAGTTTTGATGGCTTACATAAGCGTCTCAAAATTGCTTTTGGAGGGGTCTTTCTTAAAAAGGAAATTCTTTTTAGGAAATTTTGATGGCTTACATAAGCAGCTCAAAAATGCTTTTCACAAAAATTACCGAAAAAGGAAATTTCCTTTTTGGGAAAGAGTTTCCAGAAAAAGAAATTTTGATGGCTTACATGAGCAACTCAAAAATGATTTTGGCAAAAATTACCAAAAAAGGAAATTTCTTAAAAAGGAAATTATATGCCAGAAAAATCGTAAAAAATACCGAAAAAATTCCCACAGGTCTAAAAAGTGCCCAAAATGGTAAATTACTCCCAGAAATATCCAGAAAATTGTTTTTCTGGCTGGAAAAATCATGAAAAATTCCAGAATATAGATAAATATTTTATAAAAATTATTTCAATTTTTTTGGTCCATTGAATAGCCCATAATTGCAATATTAATATATTTTTTGCCCAAAAAATTCATAAAAATCCCAAAAAAATAAATCAAAATAGGAAAATACAAATATATCCATAATATTCATTATATCATGAAGTACAGACCAGTTTGTGGTCATAAACCAGCCCTAAACCTAGTCCTGGACCTAACCTAACCTAACCTAACCTAGCCTAACCCTAACCCTAACCCTAACCCTAACCTAGACCTAAACCTACACCTAACCTAACCTAACCCCAAACCTAACCTGCTCTAAACCCAGCCTGCCCTAAACCTAACCTAGCACCAAACCTAAACCTAAACCTAAACCTAAACCTACACCTAAACCTAACCTGCCCTAAACCTAACTCTGACCTGGCCTAGTTCAGCCTTGTCTTATCTTATCTTATCTTATCTTATCTTATCTTATCTTATCTTATCTTATCTTATCTTATCTATCTTATCCTGTTTTACCTACCCTAGACCCAACCTAACCTGACATAGTCAACTTAGCCTGGTCCACCACTGATCACCCAACCTAACCTAAAGTGGTTCACCTGACCTAGACTGATACAACTTGAGTTTATCTCTTCTAATCAGCTGTAATCTTATCTGGCCTTAATCCAAATACCGTAGCTAACCAACATCTAACCCAACTTCACCTGGCTCACCAGCAAGTAACTGGACTACAGGAACACACTGTGAGCTGCACTATCCCATATCCTGTATCCAACTGCATCAGTCAACCTGGATTTCATCAAATAAGTGAAAATAAGTGCAAATAAGTGCCAATAAGTGAATAAGTGACACTTATTTAAGCCAGGGTATTTTAGCGCCCGAAAAATTAGCACAGGAATAAGCGCAAATAAGTGCAAAAAGCAAAAAGTGATCGCAAATTTCACTGATGTGTCACTCAAACACAAGAACTGTGGTGGACCTACAAGTTAGTGGACCCATAAGCCCACAGACCCACAAGTATAGGCTGCTCACTCAGTGGAGACATTTGTTATCCAACCTCACCCATGTACCACCCTCACCCTGGATTCTGTGCCAGACCACAACTTCACCATGGCTCAAGTTCAACCACCTGGCTGAACCTGCAAGTCAGGTTGATAGACTGTTGGTTATGGATCCATGGATTTGTAGACCTGATTGTACATGGGTTCAGCCAGGTGGTTGAACTTGAGCCATGGTGAAGTTGTGGTCTGGCACAGAATCCAGGGTGAGGGTGGTACATGGGTGAGGTTGGATAACAAATGTCTCCACTGAGTGAGCAGCCTATACTTGTGGGTCTGTGGGCTTATGGGTCCACTAACTTGTAGGTCCACCACAATTCTTGTGTTTGAGTGACAGTTGGATACAGGATATGGGATAGTGCAGCTCACAGTGTGTTCCTGTAGTCCAGTTACTTGCTGGTGAGCCAGGTGAGGTTGGGTTAAATGTTGGTTAGCTAGGGTATTTAGATTAAGGCCAGATAAGATAACAGCTGATTAGAAGAGATAAACTCAAGCTGCATCAGTCTGGGTCAGGTGGACCACTTTAGGTTAGGTTGGGTGATCTGTGGTGGACTAGGTTAAGTTGACTATGTCAGGTTAGGTTTGGTCTAGGGTAGGTAAGACAGGATAAGATAGATAAGATAAGATAAGATAAGACCGAACTAGGCCAGGTCAGAGTTAGGTTTAGGGCAGGTTAGGTTTAGGTTTAGGTTTGGTGCTAGGTTAGGTTTAGGGGAGGCTGGGTTTAGAGCAGGTTAGGTTTGGGGTTAGGTTAGGTTAGGTGTAGGTTTAGGTCTAGGTTAGGGTTAGGGTTAGGGTTAGGCTAGGCTAGGTTAGGTTAGGTTAGGTCCAGGACTAGGTTTAGGGCTGGTTTATGACCACAAACTGGTCTTTACTTCATGGTGTAATGAATGTTATAGATATATTTGTATTTTCCTATTTTTATTTTTATTTTTTGGGCAAAAAATACATTAATATTGGAATTATGGGCTATTCAATGGACCAAAAAAATTTGCAAATTTTAAATAAATAATAAAATATTTATCTATATTCTGGAATTTTTGGGAATTTTTTCGGATTTTTTCCTGATTTTTCCAGCCAGAAAAACAACTAGAAAAATGCCGACTTTGCGTCGGCAGAAACCTTGCTTGCTCAAAGTCAAAATTTATGCCCTATTTTTATTTCTCCAGGGGTCATGCATCCCCGATGCATCTGGCCCAATCAAAAATCGCGTCCCATCGTGGGACAATATTTTCTTTCCGCGCGGCCACTGCCGGGTCAAGCATGTCTCGCGTTGAGGATGCAGGCGAAGCGATGCAGTGTTCCTTTGTAGACATAACATGTACATGAATCCTATTTTTTACTGCTTCTCTGGTGAGTACAATTGAATACTCAATCCGGTGGCCATTTGGCGTCGAGTGAGCGTGTTCAGGCGCATTCTTCGAGTCTCCTGCGGCTGATATATTTTTCAAGTCAGACTGGGAGTTGGCCTGAGTAAATTATTTTAACATCTCAACGGTAAATATGTTCAGTAATACAGACGCGGCACTTATAATTTAGGGGGGTCGAAGAAACCTTGCAAGCAAGGTAATTTTTTGAATATTTCTGGAATTGATTTACCATTTTGGGCACTTTCTAGACCTGTGAAAATTTTTTCGGAAATTTTTAGGATTTTTCTGGCATTTTTCCGAATTTTCTAGTGCATAATTTCCTTTTTAGGAAATTTCCTTTTTTTGGTAATTTTTGCCAAAATCATTTCTGAGTTGCTTATATAAGCCATAAAAATTCCCTTTTTGGAAAGACTTTCCTAAAAGGTGATTTCCTTTTTGGGATTTTTTGTCAAAATCATTTTTGAGTCGCTTATGTAAGCCATCAAATTTTCCTTTTTTGGTAATCCATCAAATATTTCCTAAAAAGGAAATTCCTTTTTAGGAAAGACCCCTTCAAACACATTTTTGAGATGCTTATGTAAGCCATCAAAACTTTCCTTTTTTGGTCAGTCACATGACCTGCTTATATCAGCCATCAAAATTTCCCTTTTGGGAAAATTTTGATCGGAAATTCTCACAGTCTATTTTTCATTATATAAGCAATCCACTCTCCCAGGTCATCCACACCATCGGCACCTGCCTAATTGGGAACACCAGTGCCTGGTCAGCTGGGTCCTAGTCCCCCCCATAATTTTGATTAATACTCTATGAGTAAAATTTGCCCCCTTGGGGGCATTGAGGAACTCATGAGAAAAATCATTCACTTTTAAGACAAAACATCACAAAGTCTTAATCATTTTAATAAGTACTACTGAGCGGAGAACATGAGTCTCTTTTCCTGGAGCTACAAATCCCTCTGGTTGTTCCATGTAGATTTCCTCGTCAAGTTTGCTGTATAGGTACACATTTCGAACATTGAGTCCTTTAAGGACCCATCCTCCGAGGGCGGCCATTGCAAATATTAGGCGCACTGTCTCGAATCGGACAACGGGAGAGAACACGGCATCGTAGTCCATTCCCTCAACCTGTGAGAAGCCTTTTGCTACTAGGCGGGCTTTCTTACGACCATCTGGTTTCTGGTCGAATACCCATCGGTTTTTAATAACCTTGCGGCCTCGGGGGCGCTCTACCAGGTCGTATACGTTACGCTTGCGAAGAGCTTCCAATTCTTCGTTGCAAGCTGTCCTCCATTCCTCGAGCTCAGCCTGTGGTAGTGTGGCAATGTCTCGGTATTTCCATTCTTTTGGAGTTTTTCGCTGGCGGTTGGTGAGACGGCCTTTGAAACTAAGAGGTTTTGGAGTTCTACTCCCCCTTCCCAGCATAGCCTAGCTAGAAGGGCGTCAGTGTCCTCCTCAGGTGTGGTAAATCCGGATGGTTCAACGGATTTCTCAACCTCATCCTCGGACTCTGACGCCACTTCAGTCTCTTCCTCAGCGGAGGATTCTCTCTCAGGAAGTAGCTGCGTGCTAGGTCCGGGAATTGCTCCTGAACTTCGCCCGCGCCTAGGTGCTACGGAAAAATCCCCAACAACCTTCTTCCAATCCTTCATACGCCGCGTAGACTTTATGATTTCTACCGGATGTTTACTTCCGTAAACGTTGCCAGGCTTAACTGGTACTTTCTGTTCACGCTGAGGCCTCCAAGCCTTGACTGGTGATGGAGGCACAATCGTTGGCGGAGCGGGTGGTGCATCCTCAGGGCCGGAATCAGAGCTAGAGCTGGGGGTAGGTGATCTAGGCGGCTCCGAACTGGGCGCTCTAGATTGCACCGGCGTCTGCGGCCGTGGTGCGGGCTCGATAGCACGTTCCTTGCCTTTTGAGGAAGGCTTAGGGGTAGGTTTGGGACGCGCCGAGGGTGCTGCGTCATTTTCCTCCTGTTCTCCTGGAAGGGGACACTGGCAGTCACCATCTTCGTGACAGTGATGACTGGGTAGGAGTGGTGCAGTAGATTGCAGCCGTGTGTTGCGCCGTGTACTGGCAGTTGGGCACTTTGGGAAGTGCAACTCATCGAAGGTGGCTTGTGCAGCGGAGAAGATGATGTTATTTGGTCTGCGCATGAAGATCCATCCTTTCCCTCCTGGGTGGGTACCCAGGTAGGTCATCAATTCTGATTGAGGTGCAAGCTTGTTTATTCGTACTTCTTCAGGGATGAAGATGTAAGCTCCGCAACCGAGGACCCGAAGATGGTCAATTGAGGGCTTACTTCCATTCAATAGTTGGAATGGAGTCTGCCAGTGTAGGCGACGGTTCGGTGTTCGATTGTAAACGTGAGTTGCGTGGTCAATGGCAAATTCCCACCAGGATTGAGGGAGGCAAGCCTACAATCTCATGGACTCCGCTTTATCCATCAATGTTCGAATGATCCTTTCCGTGTGACCATTTTGTTGGTGTGCATGCGGGATAGATTGGAGGATCTCGATCCCTTTTTCCTTGAGCATTGTTGTAAATGTTAGGGACGTGTATCCCCCCCTGGCATCAGACATCCATTGGCATACTCTCTTCTGGTATTTGGTTTCAACCATAGCCAGGAAGTGCCTAGTAGCCATGAGTGCAGCGTCTTTAGTGCGCAAATTCATGGTCCAGGCGTGTGAGGTATAGTCATCATAGAAGGCAATTGAGTATTTGTATTTGCGATAGGACTCGATGGGGAAGGACTTTAGATCCGAGTGGATCAGCTCGAAAGGGGCAGCCACCCTGGTGCTGGATGGGGGAAAGGTTTTATTTGTCATCTTTCCTTGCACGCACCCAGTGCAGAGGTGCTCTTTTGGGATTTCGACATGAGGAAAATCCTTGACATGTTTCCCGGCCTTTTGGATTACACTGGGGGCAAGGGGTCAAATACCCAGTGGGTACATGCTGAATACATTGTGATCACAGTCAAAAAGTGATCACAATGTGCTCAGTGGGGAAAATTTGAATACATTCAAAATGTACCTGGCCATGTGAACCCAATGTGCCCAGTGGGCACATTTTGATTGTGATCACAATGTACCCATCAATGTGATCACAATGTGCCCACTGGGGACATTTTGATTGCGATCACAATGTACACATCAATGTGAACTCAATGTGCCTGCTGTGCACATTTTAATTTCTTTCACAATGTCTCCATCAATGTGTTCCCAATGTACCCAGCTCATTACATAATAGTTTCTTTCACAATGTTGTCCACAATGTGTCCAGCATGTGGCTGAGCCACTCATTCAAAATTCTTTCACAAAGTATCCAGTGATGTGTCTAGAATGTGTACAGCCATACACATAGTGATTTCTTTGAAAGTTCATGATGAAATTGAACAATATTGAGATTACATTGTGATTACTTCAAAAAGAACCCCCTGGGGACATTATGGACACATCACTGGATAATCTTTGAAATAATTTTGAATGAGTGGCTCAGCTACATGCTGGACACATTGTGGACAACATTGTGAAAGAAACTATTATGTAATGAGCTGGGTACATTGGGAACACATTGATGGAGACATTGTGAAAGAAATTAAAATGTGCACAGCAGGCACATTGAGTTCACATTGATGTGTACATTGTGATCGCAATCAAAATGTCCCCAGTGGGCACATTGTGATCACATTGATGGGTACATTGTGATCACAATCAAAATGTGCCCACTGGGCACATTGGGTTCACATGGCCAGGTACATTTTGAATGTATTCAAATTTTCCCCACTGAGCACATTGTGATCACTTTTTGACTGTGATCACAATGTATTCAGCATGTACCCACCGGGTATTTGACCCCTTGCCCCCAGTGTTACCTCTTTAGAGGGGTGAGCCAGTCGGCGGTGCATGATTTCAAAATCAGCACTGTATATGGTCTCAATTTTAGCAGCAGTAAGTTGCGCTCCGAGGAGAGTCCTGATGACATAATACTGTCATCCTCGGTTCGAGGGTGGAAGGTAAGAAACTCAGTTTCTTCTTTGTAAAGCGAGATTTTGCGAGCACTCCCCCTCGAGAAGAGTCTGCTTTTAAGGAACTGACCAAGAGATAATAACCTATGGGATATTTCTGGGATAAAGTAGACAGGGTTTAGTCTAACGGCTTTTTCGTCTATGTAGATGATTACTGTTCCTTTACCGATGATTGTTGTGAAAGTAGTCGCAGTCCTCAGAGGAATGGGCTCGATTGCCTTGTATTCAACAAAATCATTCATATCGAAGGTAAAGTGCTGGGACGCTCCTGAATCAAGCATCCATACGGCCTCAGTTTCACTCAGGGTGGACAGGGTCAAACAAGTGCATTCAGAAGCTACTACTAAAGAATTACATTTATCCCCAGCCGCTGTGGAGTCGTTAGTATCGTTACTCAACACCTGAATACTTGTTTCGTACCTTCCGCCAGGCGAACCGGCAACCGACGCGGGGGACCCGACGACCATCTCATCACCCGACCATCCTAGGCTCACCTCATCCTCGCTTGGCGGGGTACGTGCCTTTTTGCGGGGGTGAGGATCGACTGTTTGCTTGTAGGAGCGTTCCAGTCTCTTGAGGGTCTCGATTGTGGGCTGTACGCCTATCCGAGCTGAGAGATCCCTTGCCTTCTGAACGGAGGGGTAGAAGGAGGGAGCCCCTGTTCCTTCACGATGGATCGGGAGGGAGCATAGAGGGAATGCTGCCATGGAGGCAAAACCATAATCGGTGGCCGACATGCTGGAGGAGGAGGGGACCAGAGTTTGTGGAGGGGGGGGAGCAGGCATAGGTGAGAACTCTTCTGCCTACTGAGCCTGCTGGTTTTTTCCTCGTCCACCTCTTTGACCTCAACGGTTACGTCCTCAACCTCCTTGTCCTTGGGGTTGGTTCCCGTCGTGCTGCTGTTGCTGCTGTTGGAAATTGGGGTTTCCAGGGGTGCGCTGCACGTTGGACAGCCTGTGGGCCTGTTGCTTTCCCCTACCGTTGGACGTCTGTTCCCATGCGAGGATGATTGACCGCCGAAGACCGTCCGTATCAAGCTTGGCGAGATCCTCCGTCTGGCATATTGCCTGAGGGATATTATTGTATGACGGATGTAGCTTCGACGTGAGCATCATCGTTTTGATGAATGGTGGGATGACAGCGTCTTCCCTGTTGCTCTCGAGTCGGCTGATGTGGGAGGCGAATTTGTCTAAGGCGGGCGTGGGGTCTTGTCCTTCGAGGATTCTGACTTCCATCGCATACTTGAATTCCAGGTAGATACCGATGATACCTGGCTTTCCATACTCCTTCTCGATTGCTTTGAGAAGGGCGGCAGCTGTCAGGGCCACTCTTCGCCCTTCAGGTACCAGTGCTATTGGTGAGTCGCAACTCCAACCAACAAGAAACAATGGGGCAAAGGGGGAACAACTTCCCTATATCCACCCAAAGTCTACGTAGTCCAAAACGCGATGGACGAGTGTTCTCCGGTAGGTTGTCCAAATTCACAGCAGGAGTGCCGAGCCTCTATCTGACAGATCCCTATCGTCTTCTGAGGGCAGATGTAAGAGCCTGAGGATGGCGCCTCAAACTGATGCTTGATCAAAAGAGCGATGAGGAACTTCTTTTCGTAAGCGCGTTGACATGCCTCCATTCTCTGGAGTACTCGTCAGCAACATTCCCCACGTCCCTTTCCCTCAGGATGCTTCGCGACGTTTCGCGACGTTTCTATACTCTCTATACCTCTCTACCCCTCCCTATGCATCCCTATACTTCCCTACATACCCGTATATCTCCCTTCACCTCACTACTCCCTTCCCTATACTAACCTACTCGTCCCGATGCTTCGCGACTTTCCCAATGTTTTGGTATCCTCTCTATCTCTCGCTAACCCCCCCCCAGCCTCCCTATATCCCTCCCAACACTACACCATTCGCGACTCCTCCCTATAACTTCTCCCGACTTCCCTATACCTTTGCAATATCTCCCTACACCATCCCCCTCGATCTCTCGATCCCTACGCTCGATCATTCCCTTTTGGTTCATTTCTCAACCACATCTCTTCCCTTGGTCATTCCCTTTGATCCCTTGCCCTCCCTATGTCATAGACTCGTCATTAGGTCTTTTGACATCATTTGGTTCGTTCCCTCTTGCTTCCTACGTTCTCAGAGCCTCCTAGATTAGTATATAAGCTTCTGTATTCAATAGACTCACCAGAGACCAATCCAGGGGAATGATTCCCATGTTTTCCTCTCCCTATCGTTCTCCTCTCATTGTTGTTGTCTCCCTATAGTCTCCGGCATCTTCCCTATTGTTCTCGTCGTCATACCTGCGTCCCTGCGTTCTCGTCGTCGTCTCTAGCGTCCTGTCGTCATCCCGAAGATCCCGACCTCCTGAAGTTCTCGTCGTCGTCCCGAAGTTTTCCCTCGTCGTTCCTTTGTCTGTTTCATTGATTCCCTTCTGTTATCTTTAGTTATCTTTAGTTCCCTCTTGATATTTACGTCTCCCTACACGTCCCGACGTTCCCGACGTTCCCCTTCATTTCCCTACAGTTCCCTACGTGTCCCTACGGAGCTAGGAGGCATCGTACGACCAAGGACCACCTTCATCGACATTGACAGGGCACCCCATCTTCTCCCCATCGGACCTTAACACACATAGCCCCTGTTCAACGTTCACCGATTCTTGATACAAGGCCGAGAGAGAGAGGAGAGCGAACATGTTCAAAGAGGTACTCAATAAGCTTGTCAGGAACATGGTATTTTTAAACTTTTTATAACACGCTCTTTCTTTGAACTCTTCTTACCATTTCTTATGGTTGAATGCTTCACACTCCTTATCCTTCACATCAATCATTCGAAACACACACACGCGCATACTATTCCAGCAAATCTACATGGCTATCACTGGGGGCAAGGGCCCAAATACCCACCAGGTACATTGTGATTACATTGTGGTTACAGTCAACAAGTGATCCCAATGTGCCCGGTGGGTAAAAATCAGGTACATTCAAAATGTGCCCAAAAATGTGAATTTAATATTACCGCTGGGCAAATACTGATCGCATTTACAATGTACCCAGTCATGTGACCATAATGCACCAAAACGCATGTCCTAGGCATATTTTGAATACATTCGATTCACATTGTAAAATCGACGACATTCAAAATGTGTTCACAATGTACCCCACCAATTCCTCCACATGTTGAATACATTGTGAATGTGATCGTCGATCGCATTTGAAAAACTTTTTAGGGCAAGTTTTGAATGTGATCTCACTGGGGGCAAGGGCACCTGGAATCAGTGATTACATCTTGATTACATGGTGAGTTCATGTGCACTTTTCAATGATTGTAATCGCTGATTCCAGGTTGATTACATTTCAAATGTTACCTTGACATGTAATCCAACCAATGTCCACCAATTCCATTTGGAATGTTCTCAACAAATGTTTCTGGGATGTTTTTGACCTGTCGGCAAAAATGATACTGCAATGTAATCAGCATGTTCTTCAATCGTCTGAGATGTAATCTAAATGCACTCAAAAACATGAGATGTTTTCACAATGTACCCACTGGGCACATTCAGGAAACATTGCTTGGGAACATCTTGAGAAAATTTCAAATGGAGTTGGTGGCAACAGTTGGATTACATGTCAAGGTAACATTTGAAATGTAATCAACCTGGAATTGGCGATTACAACCATTGAAAAGTGCACATGAACTCACCATGTAATCAAGATGTAATCACCGATTCCAGGTGCCCCTGCCCCCAGTGTCTACATGTTTGGTGATGGCAAAATTTGATTCACATGATGGAGTACATTCAAAATGTGTTCACAATGTACCCACTGGGCACATTGGAGTCACTTTTTGACTGTGACCACAATGTAATCACAATGTGCCTGGTGGGTATTCGGGCCCTTGCCCCCAGTGAATGGAGCGTTGTCCACGCACCGGAGAGATCGAAGGAGGCGGGACCGGAACGGCCACCTCATTCTCCCCCGCGTACTCCAACTCGGGAGAACTACTAACCGGGTTCACGGCCGTCTCCTCAGACGTCTCACGGACGACCTCCTCCCCGCCCTCTGTGCGCGCCGGTGTACGATACGAGCCATCGGAAGCTAAGGGGGATGTCAGTGGACAAGTCAAAATATGTCAACCGGCATCCCGACCTATCGGGGAAGCCATCCTATCAGGAATAGACTCGTCCTCGGACTCGTCCCAAACCGCAGCCACCGAACGAGTGCGACAGTGGCACAGTCGCTCACTCATGGACTCGACCCGAGCGCCCAGTAACAGCAAGGCATCGTCCAACGTATCGACCTAGAAGCAGAATGAGTTCCCTCGGATAAAGACCTGTTGAACCGAAGGTCTGTGCCCGGCAACGGGTCAACCGGCTCTACCGCTTCGTGCGAGAGCCGATGCTGGAGAGCGCTGAATAAAGCGACCCGAAGGGACGGTGTCACATCAGTGACCCGATCGATCGGTATGACGCGCGCGTGCCTTAAGCCGCCGCACGGACCATGTATCAGTCACACTGTATAGATGTGACGATAATAGAGTAGATAGTATATATACCCCTCATGTGTCCATAGATCAATCAATCGCTTCTCTCTCTCTCTCTCCCACTTGCATTACTATATCTTCCCCTCTCAGGTAAGAACTAGAGTACGCCATGTAGTAGTATAGAATATACTCTACCTGCTCAACAAGACCAGGGTAAGACACACCGACCTTGGTGTCCAACTCGTTTAGAGCCCTTCTATGACGATTAAGCCGTCGGTCGACCTCAATCAGGTCCCGCTGAATGGTGTCGTCCCGTTCCTTCAACGACTCAACCAACCGCTTATGCTCCTCCCACATTGCCAGCATCTCGCTCTCAAACGTCACGCGAAGTGTATCGTTCATAAGGAGGAGTGTCTTCTTGGTGTCCAGCGCCTCCGAGTACATCCTACGGGCGTCATCCTTCGCTTCCTTCACCTCGCGCCGCTCATTCTACAAGCCAATCAGTGTTATCCCACAAGCGGGATGCACAGACCGACTCACCGCTTTCTGTTCCGTCCTCAAAAGGAACCAAAGGCGGTGACCAACGGCGGCTGTGTAGTGCTGCGAACGAGTCGCTCCAGGCCACCTTCCTTCACTGTGAGCCCATTCAGCTACTTTTTCCCCATGACCCATGGACCGTACGGCGTGACAAAATCCCATGACCCATGGGCCATACGTCACCGTACGACAGGTACAAATCCCCATGACCCATGGACCGTACGATGGTGTGTGGGCCCCATGACCCATGGGTTGTACGGTGCTGTATGACAGTATGGCCTGTCCATGACCCATGGGTTGTACGATGCCGTACGGTGGTATGCCCTTCCCATGACCCATGGGCCGTACGGTGGTGCTGGACAGCCATCCACCCTGCCCATGACCCATGGGGCGTACGGCGCCGTACGGTGGTATGCCCTGCCCATGACCCATGGGTCGTACGGCGCCGTACGACAGTATGCCCTGCCCATGACCCATGGAGCGTACGGCGCCGTACGGTGGTATGCCCTACCCATGACCCATGGACCGTACGACACCATACGACAGTATGCCCTGCCCATGACCCATGGGTCGTACGGCGCCGTATGGGGGTTTGCCCTACCCATGACCCATGGAGCGTACGGCGCCGTACGGTGGTATGCCCTGCCCATGACCCATGGGGCGTACGGCGCCATACGGTGGTATGCCCTGCCCATGACCCATGGGTCGTACGGCGCTGTACGGTGGTATGCCCTGCATCAGAATAGGTGGCAGCGACATTATTTGTCGATTATTTCACCTTATTCACCTTTTCGTCGGTTATTTCGTGATTATTTGATGTAGGTCAAAAAGTTAGGTAAGGAATAACCTCAAATAACTTCAAATAACCTCACATAACTTCGATAATCTTGTGCCACCTTTTCTGATGTGCCCATGACCCATGGGTCGTACGGCGCCGTACGGGGGTTTGCCCTACCCATGCAATAGCTGCAGCTGAGAAAATATATTTCTCCTAGTTAACAAGCTACCTCAGAAATAAATTTCTTCCAGTTAAGCCTAAGATTTACATTTGTTATCTTGTGGCATGCCACAATTGTAAATGTGCAATCCCAACCCAACCTATAGCCCATCGTCTCGGTCCAGTGACTGAGGTGGATCCGTTGTTTTGGAGAGGGTAGTTCCAAATTGGGCTGGTGCCGACAGTATGGGTCTGCTGGGCATTGGGGGCTGCTTACATAATAATTGATGGCTTATATAAGGAGGTCATGTGACTTACCAAAAAGGAGATTTTTGATGGCTTACATAAGCAGATCACATGACTGAAAAAAGTGGGTATTGCTTATGTAATCAGGTCATGTGATTGACCAAAAAAGGAAAGTTTTGATGGCTTACATAAGCGTCTCAAAAATGCTTTTGGAGGGGTCTTTCCTAAAAAGGAAATTCCTTTTTAGGATATATTTGATGGATTACCAAAAAAGGAAAGTTTTGATGGCTTATATAAGCAGCACAAAAATGCTTTTGGCAAAAATTACCAAAAAGGGAAATTTCCTTTTTAGGAAAGTCTTTCCAAAAAAGGAAATTTTGATGGCTTACATAAGCAACTCAAAATTGCTTTTCCAAAAAATTACCAAAAAAGGAAATTTCCTAAAAAGGAAATTATATGCTAAAAAGCTCGGAAAAATCCCAGAAAATTCCCAAAAAATAACAAGAAAATTCCCACAGGTCTAGAAAGTGCCCAAAATGGTCAATTAATTCCCAAAATATCGAAAAAATGGTTTTTCTGGCTGGATAAATCCTGAAAAATTCCAGAATATGTATAAATATTTTATAAAAATTATTCTAATTTTTTTAGTCCATTAAATAGCCCACAATTTCGATATTAATGTATTTTCTGCCCCTAAAAATTCCCAAAAAATAAATTTATATCTTCATTATATCATAGAGTACAGACCTGTTTGTGGTCATAATCTACCCCCAAAACCAGTCATAGAATTAACCTAACCTAACCCTAACCCTAAACCTAAACCTAAACCTGCCCTAAACCTAACCTAACCTAACCCAACCTAACCCTAAACCTAACCTAACCTAACCTAAACTTGCCCTAAACCTAACCTGCCCTAAACCTAACCTGCCCTAAACCTAACCTAACCTAACCTAACCTAACCTAACCTAACATAACACAACCCTGAACCTAAACCTAACCTAAACCTAAACATAAACCTAAACCTAACCTAAACCTGACCTAGCACAAAGCCTAAATCTAAACCTAACCTGGCCTTATCTTATCTTATCTTATCTTATCTTATCTTATCTTATCTTATCATGTCTTACCCAGCCTAAACCTAACCCAGCCTAGCCTAACATGACATAGTCCACTTAAATTAGTCCACCACAGATCACCCAACCTAACCTGAAGTGGCCCACCTGACCAGTCTGAGGCAACTTGATTTGATCTTATCTAATCAGCTGCTATCTTATCTAACCTTAATTCATATACCCTAGCTAACCAACATCTAATCCAATCTCACCTGGCTCACCAGCATGTAACTGGGCTACTGTCAGGGTTGTAGGCCTGCTTACTGTTTGTGGGGCGCTAGAGGATTAGCGGATGGATGAGGGGTATCGGGTCTGGTTTTGAAAGGGGTTCCGGGCGTAGAGACGAGAGGAGGGGGAATATCAAGAGAGAGGGGTGACTCGGTCTGATAGGGGTGAACGGGTGAGTGATAGTCTTGGCAAAACTGGTTGAGTTGATGCACGAACGGTTCGAAGTCTTGGTCGCTAAGACGTTCGAAGTTGACGAGGTATTCTATGACAGAGAAAGGTAGTTCAGTTGGGACTTCCCACCAAAGGACGATAATAGCAGGGGAATGGGTGTGGATATTAGTTGTGAGGTGAACACGTGGGGAAGGGAAGTAAAAGGCCGGACTGATACTGAAGTAGACGGTCGCAAGGACGCTCTCAGTAACGTCTGAATTCCAAAGGAATTGATGATCCGCTCCTAATAGAAAGGGAGGGGTAGTGACTCCGGCGTCGAGAGCTGCAAAGGGTCGATAGTAAGGGAAGTGCGTGAGTAAACCAGTGGTTCGGTTTACTTGAAGACTTCTGATGAGTTTATACTCCCAGATAGACCTTCTAGCGTCAGGGACGATTGGTCGCTGGACTGGACTGGTAGAGGGGAAAGGATTAGGGGCACTGAACATACACTGGCAGGAGGATTCCTGCTGAGATGAGTTAGAAAAGGTAAAGCGCGAGGAGAATTCCTCAGCTTACTTTTATTCAGGTTGTGGGTAGTGGAGTACAGAAGAGATTGAGAATGGGGAAAAGAAGGAGCGAACGCTCTTCCTTATATACCCAATCCTCTACAGGAGTCATTTATTCTACAACGAGTCAAACAAGAGTCAACATGGTCTGTGCGTAATTTAGGGTAGGGTAGATGAGTCAGGATGAGGGAACTTAGGACGGTAGATAGTAATTACTCATACGGGAACAATAGGGACACGCGTCGATGGAAGCACTTAGGGATTTCTCGTGTTTCGTGGTAGCAATAGAAGTGTGACGGGGACTTCCCGTGATCGATGGGGATTTCTCTGGATCAATGGTAGTAATAGAAGCGTGGTGGGGATTTCCCATGATCGATGGGGATTTCTTGGTTTTGATGGGATCACGATTGGGGCTGAGGGCTCATTTGCCCTAATTGGGGCTCCAATGGATAATAAGTTATTGTTTTCCCTTTTCGGTTCTCTTTTGAGTCAGGGCGTATTTAAGTCAGGGGAATTAATGATCGTTCCCCTCATCGTCTCTTTTCCACTCCCACCAAACACCATTACCACCTCCTCCAAATATCCAGTACTACTATGTCTTCCTTCACCGCCAACAATGTCGTGCTCAACGCGGCCGCCACCCCCTTCACTCCGTCCTTTGAGACGGACGCTCCCTACAACGTGGAGCAACACTTGTACGATTCGCCCGCCAATATCGCCCACGACAACCAGGTTGCCGTTGACTTCCTTACTGCTCACAATGCGCCTGCCGAATTCTGGGAACAGGCCAGTTACGAGGATCCCAGACTCTCTGGGCCTGTGGTCCGGGCTCTGCATCCTGGAGCCACTCAGCTTTTGGACGTTATGGAGAGGGATAGGGAGGATAGGATCGCGAAACTGGAGAAACGGGTGGACCTCATGTACGTCATCATGAATAGTCTGAATGATGACTTCTCTCACTTTGCTTTGGAACATTGGGGACCTTTCCAGGCATCTCTCTTCCGATATTTCGGACACCAATGTCGCGGGGCTTATTGCACCGACCCCCCTTGCAAGTCCCCAGTCATCCCTTCGCCACCGCCAGGATCAGGGCATTCCTCTCCCTCCATCCCCTCCCTGGAGTCCTGCCCCAGTTCGCCAGATGGTGGAGAGGTCCCAGAAGAAGAAGACCCGCAAGAGTCCGATGACTCGTTCTGGTCAACGTTGTCGTCCCTCCGACAAGTCACGACAGGTGAGGATGAAGTTGAAGGTGGAGGTGGCGGGTCTCCAAGACCGCTATGGGTTCTCCTTAGTGAGCGGGGCCTTGTCGGACGTGCGTCGAGAGATGTATGATAGTTTGTCTCATGATGTGTTGGGGTGTAGGGAGTGTTGGCAGGATCCGGTAACGCGAGAGTGGTCTTACTGTCCGGAGAGTATTCATAATCCTCACCACTTTGCTCACCGTTGTCCGCTTCCCCAGAACTGTTCGTGCGATGTTGACCCGTTTGTTCTTGTCTGAGTTTGTAATTCTTCTTAGCCACTCCTGTACTATTATTACTGCGAATGAGACCAATGTCTTGAACTATTTGTGAGATCTTGGCTACTATGTCACGCGTTTGTGACAGCTACAGGAACGCACTGCGAGCTGCACCATCCATATCCTATGTCCAATCGTCACTCAAGCACAAAAACTGTGGTGGACCTACAAGTCAGTGGACCCATAAGCCCACAGGCCCACATAGACTGCTCACTCGGTTTTGACATCTGTTGTCCAACCTCATCCACATACCACCCTCACCCTGTGTTCTGTGCCAGACTACAACCTCACCACAACTCAAGTTCAACCACCTGGCTGAACTCATGTACTCTCAGGCCTACAAATCCATGGATGCATAACTGGTAGTCTATATCAATCTGGCTTGCAAGTTCAGCCAGGTGGTTGAATTTCAGTAGTGATGAAGTTGCAGTCTGGTACAGACTGCAGGGTGAGGGTGGTATGTGGATGAGGTTGGACAACAGATGTCAAAACCGAGTGAGCAGTCTATGTGGGCCTGTGGGCTTATGGGTCCACTGACTTGTAGGTCCACCACAGTTTTTGTGCTTGAGTGACGATTGGACATAGGATATGGATGGTGCAGCTCGCAGTGCGTTCCTGTAGCTGTCACAAACGCGTGACATAGTAGCCAAGATCTCACAAATAGTTCAAGACATTGGTCTCATTCGCAGTAATAATAGTACAGGAGTGGCTAAGAAGAATTACAAACTCAGACAAGAACAAACGGGTCAACATCGCACGAACAGTTCTGGGGAAGCGGACAACGGTGAGCAAAGTGGTGAGGATTATGAATACTCTCCGGACAGTAAGACCACTCTCGCGTTACCGGATCCTGCCAACACTCCCTACACCCCAACACATCATGAGACAAACTATCATACATCTCTCGACGCACGTCCGACAAGGCCCCGCTCACTAAGGAGAACCCATAGCGGTCTTGGAGACCCGCCACCTCCACCTTCAACTTCATCCTCACCTGTCGTGACTTGTCGGAGGGACGACAACGTTGACCAGAACGAGTCATCGGACTCTTGCGGGTCTTCTTCTTCTGGGACCTCTCCACCATCTGGCGAACTGGGGCAGGACTCCAGGGAGGGGATGGAGGGAGAGGAATGCCCTGATCCTGGCGGTGGCGAAGGGATGACTGGGGACTTGCAAGGGGGGTCGGTGCAATAAGCCCCGCGACATTGGTGTCCGAAATATCGGAAGAGAGATGCCTGGAAAGGTCCCCAATGTTCCAAAGCAAAGTGAGAGAAGTCATCATTCAGACTATTCATGATGACGTACATGAGGTCCACCCGTTTCTCCAGTTTCGCGATCCTATCCTCCCTATCCCTCTCCATAACGTCCAAAAGCTGAGTGGCTCCAGGATGCAGAGCCCGGACCACAGGCCCAGAGAGTCTGGGATCCTCGTAACTGGCCTGTTCCCAGAATTCGGCAGGCGCATTGTGAGCAGTAAGGAAGTCAACGGCAACCTGGTTGTCGTGGGCGATATTGGCGGGCGAATCGTACAAGTGTTGCTCCACGTTGTAGGGAGCGTCCGTCTCAAAGGACGGAGTGAAGGGGGTGGCGGCCGCGTTGAGCACGACATTGTTGGCGGTGAAGGAAGACATAGTAGTACTGGATATTTGGAGGAGGTGGTAATGGTGTTTGGTGGGAGTGGAAAAGAGACGATGAGGGGAACGATCATTAATTCCCCTGACTTAAATACGCCCTGACTCAAAAGAGAACCGAAAAGGGAAAACAATAACTTATTATCCATTGGAGCCCCAATTAGGGCAAATGAGCCCTCAGCCCCAATCGTGATCCCATCAAAACCAAGAAATCCCCATCGATCATGGGAAATCCCCACCACGCTTCTATTACTACCATTGATCCAGAGAAATCCCCATCGATCACGGGAAGTCCCCGTCACACTTCTATTGCTACCACGAAACACGAGAAATCCCTAAGTGCTTCCATCGACGCGTGTCCCTATTGTTCCCGTATGAGTAATTACTATCTACCGTCCTAAGTTCCCTCATCCTGACTCATCTACCCTACCCTAAATTACGCACAGACCATGTTGACTCTTGTTTGACTCGTTGTAGAATAAATGACTCCTGTAGAGGATTGGGTATATAAGGAAGAGCGTTCGCTCCTTCTTTTCCCCATTCTCAATCTCTTCTGTACTCCACTACCCACAACCTGAATAAAAGTAAGCTGAGGAATTCTCCTCGCGCTTTACCTTTTCTAACTCATCTCAGCAGGAATCCTCCTGCCAGTGTATGTTCAGTGCCCCTAATCCTTTCCCCTCTACCAGTCCAGTCCAGCGACCAATCGTCCCTGACGCTAGAAGGTCTATCTGGGAGTATAAACTCATCAGAAGTCTTCAAGTAAACCGAACCACTGGTTTACTCACGCACTTCCCTTACTATCGACCCTTTGCAGCTCTCGACGCCGGAGTCACTACCCCTCCCTTTCTATTAGGAGCGGATCATCAATTCCTTTGGAATTCAGACGTTACTGAGAGCGTCCTTGCGACCGTCTACTTCAGTATCAGTCCGGCCTTTTACTTCCCTTCCCCACGTGTTCACCTCACAACTAATATCCACACCCATTCCCCTGCTATTATCGTCCTTTGGTGGGAAGTCCCAACTGAACTACCTTTCTCTGTCATAGAATACCTCGTCAACTTCGAACGTCTTAGCGACCAAGACTTCGAACCGTTCGTGCATCAACTCAACCAGTTTTGCCAAGACTATCACTCACCCGTTCACCCCTATCAGACCGAGTCACCCCTCTCTCTTGATATTCCCCCTCCTCTCGTCTCTACGCCCGGAACCCCTTTCAAAACCAGACCCGATACCCCTCATCCATCCGCTAATCCTCTAGCGCCCCACAAACAGTAAGCAGGCCTACAACCCTGACAGTAGCCCAGTTACATGCTGGTGAGCCAGGTGAGATTGGATTAGATGTTGGTTAGCTAGGGTATATGAATTAAGGTTAGATAAGATAGCAGCTGATTAGATAAGATCAAATCAAGTTGCCTCAGACTGGTCAGGTGGGCCACTTCAGGTTAGGTTGGGTGATCTGTGGTGGACTAATTTAAGTGGACTATGTCATGTTAGGCTAGGCTGGGTTAGGTTTAGGCTGGGTAAGACATGATAAGATAAGATAAGATAAGATAAGATAAGATAAGATAAGATAAGGCCAGGTTAGGTTTAGATTTAGGCTTTGTGCTAGGTCAGGTTTAGGTTAGGTTTAGGTTTATGTTTAGGTTTAGGTTAGGTTTAGGTTCAGGGTTGTGTTATGTTAGGTTAGGTTAGGTTAGGTTAGGTTAGGTTAGGTTTAGGGCAGGTTAGGTTTAGGGCAGGTTAGGTTTAGGGCAAGTTTAGGTTAGGTTAGGTTAGGTTTAGGGTTAGGTTGGGTTAGGTTAGGTTAGGTTTAGGGCAGGTTTAGGTTTAGGTTTAGGGTTAGGGTTAGGTTAGGTTAATTCTATGACTGGTTTTGGGGGTAGATTATGACCACAAACAGGTCTGTACTCTATGATATAATGAAGATATAAATTTATTTTTTGGGAATTTTTAGGGGCAGAAAATACATTAATATCGAAATTGTGGGCTATTTAATGGACTAAAAAAATTAGAATAATTTTTATAAAATATTTATACATATTCTGGAATTTTTCAGGATTTATCCAGCCAGAAAAACCATTTTTTCGATATTTTGGGAATTAATTGACCATTTTGGGCACTTTCTAGACCTGTGGGAATTTTCTTGTTATTTTTTGGGAATTTTCTGGGATTTTTCCGAGCTTTTTAGCATATAATTTCCTTTTTAGGAAATTTCCTTTTTTGGTAATTTTTTGGAAAAGCAATTTTGAGTTGCTTATGTAAGCCATCAAAATTTCCTTTTTTGGAAAGACTTTCCTAAAAAGGAAATTTCCCTTTTTGGTAATTTTTGCCAAAAGCATTTTTGTGCTGCTTATATAAGCCATCAAAACTTTCCTTTTTTGGTAATCCATCAAATATATCCTAAAAAGGAATTTCCTTTTTAGGAAAGACCCCTCCAAAAGCATTTTTGAGACGCTTATGTAAGCCATCAAAACTTTCCTTTTTTGGTCAATCACATGACCTGATTACATAAGCAATACCCACTTTTTTCAGTCATGTGATCTGCTTATGTAAGCCATCAAAAATCTCCTTTTTGGTAAGTCACATGACCTCCTTATATAAGCCATCAATTATTATGTAAGCAGCCCCCAATGCCCAGCAGACCCATACTGTCGGCACCAGCCCAATTTGGAACTACCCTCTCCAAAACAACGGATCCACCTCAGTCACTGGACCGAGACGATGGGCTATAGGTTGGGTTGGGATTGCACATTTACAATTGTGGCATGCCACAAGATAACAAATGTAAATCTTAGGCTTAACTGGAAGAAATTTATTTCTGAGGTAGCTTGTTAACTAGGAGAAATATATTTTCTCAGCTGCAGCTATTGAACACCCCAGGCATGTAGATAGCTTGTACTTCACGCCACTTTTTGATCTGGTGCAGCAAGGAACCCCGGCGCTCAAAGAGGGTCGCTTTCTGGGTGTCTGTGCTTGTCTTTGCAGCAGACGCAACCTGTAGGGCATACCTATTCGGAGATTAGACACGGAAAGGTTATAATAGAGTGGAGACTTACTGCTGATCTTCAAGTTCTAGCCCCGCGCGTATAAAGACCGACGCAGAGACTGTGTGTAGTGCTTCATTCCCCCTTTCTGCCTCTTCGGTCTCCTCCTGGGTGAGCCGCAATCGAGCCGCGGACACTTTTGACGCTGGGAAAAGAATAGTGAGATATGTCCGTCCTACATTCCCAAGGGACACTTACCGCGATCATTTGAAAGGTAGGGATTGGGGTATGCTGCATCCGTTTCCCAATCCTTGACCATACGGCGCCAAACTCGAACCGTCTCACGTGGGAAAGTTGCTGTGAAGTCGTCCGCGGCCTGGCGTTGTTTTGATGCCATCTCGGTCGCTTTCAAGAGGTTCTTCTCGAGTAACGAACCTATCAGCGGTGGTCAGAATATCCTTACTATTTGGAGTAAGACACAATTGCGCTCACCTAACCCCAATATTTTCCTCCAGTTCCAGCCACCCCAGCTATCATCTAGCGCAGCGTGACGTGCCCCCGGACCCATCTCTCGTGTAGATAGAGCTGCGAGGTTTATATAGGCCCATTCTTGCTCAACCGTTTCGCCGTGCGTGCGCCCAACGCCACGGGTATAGTTGAAGGAGTATTGTACTTGACATTTGGCGCCATGGGCAGGTAAATGGAACTTGGGGACGAGATACGTAAGGGAAAGCGCTGATAAGTCAACATCCTCATGGTAGGTTGCGAACCGGCTGTGGAGGTTGATTGACCATTTGCACGCGATATCGTATGATATCTTGATGTCGTGTACTTGGCAACGCTCGAGGTATGTAGCAATAATGTAATCAGTGTTAATGTATCTTGGTATCAAATTAGCAGTACCCTGGGCGTGGTCGATGATAAAGCGTACCGTTCTCCTCGTTGTAAATCACCCACGGCATTAGGAAGAACAAAGCAGTGTCGGGCACAGACCGCCTTAACGACACCGCTGGCGATATAGTCTCCACCACCACGTGAGTTTGCTTGATTTACCGCATGGAATTCAGTCCCGCAGCTCGTTACCTAGGAACGACATCAAAGCACGTTCCCTGACATACAGAAGATACATACGTTGTTCTGATGGGGATTGTCTGCGACATGGCAGGTATAAGCAGTATCTTCGACAAAATAAGTCCACCCAGACCCGAGCTCCGGATCTTTGATTTGGCGATTCTTTGATTTGAGCTTGAAGTTGGCGTCAACGGCGATGAATTGGGCATAAATCCACCTTACTAACGAGTCAGTAATATTGAGGAGCACGTAACAAATTTTCTCACTCGTTAGCACCACGGACACTGTCCCAATCGTCTGGGAGATTTCGCCCAGGATGGGGGCAGGCAGGACACTCGATTGCGAAGGAACCAGGCGTTGTTGCCAAAAGGGGATAAGCCTGATGAGCGCCACCCCGCGCTTGATGATCTTGAGGTGCCTCCATTGGTGGACGCAACGGGAGATTTTGTGATACCGGTACTATTCAAGAGGGTCCGTGAGTGATTATGATCCAAAGGCAGAAGAAACGGCTTACCACCGGCTTTGATCGTCCTTGGTTATCTGATTTTTGCATAGTGGCGAGGTAGAAATCATACAGGTTGAGTTTCCCTTGGAGTGTGACTTTGTGATACATTTCGAGAAGGTCGAAGGTGAATGCTGTGATGATTTCGCCGTTTACCCCCTTTCATTTCCTTTATTTAACGCCTCATCACCACTAAGTCAGTTGGTGCCCTGCCCTAAACACGGCGGTAAACTGTTTATTATGCAATATGCCCTATGCTTAACGACTCAAAAGTCCAATACGTGGAACGTGCTACTAGTCAAGATACCCCAGAAGACCCGAGGTATAATACGTGAACATGTACCGGCGGACCTTCATACGAAAATCCCCCCTACCTGGCCCTCCGTTGCCCCTGGACGACTAGTAGATATTCAGGCTACCGACAACAAGGGATGTATTAATAAGCGTCGCGCGCTGACCTCTCGCAGAAGTCAACCGGCTTATTAATCTGACCCTTGGGTTGGACTTATGAAAACCATTATGCTTTACAACTCATGGATCACGCGCAATAGACAATATAGAAGATTCATTGGAAGCCAACAGTACAAAAGAGTTATTTAATCAATATCTCTTCGGATCCTTTGTACTACTTCCAATGCCGATCTCACCAACTCCTCATTCAACCAGTTCTGCTCCCGGATCTCGTTTGGATCCACGTCTGACAAGTCATCGTAATCTGGAAGCTCCGTATCAGAGTTTGGTTCACTATCGGGAACGAACTCGGCGTACGGGTCATACTCCAAGGCAGGCCATTGACGACGACTACCCCAAGGAGTAGACACAAACCCAGGACGAGGAGTGTCCCGACGGACGACTCCTACGTTCTGGTAGAATTCGTCGCTCCCAATCTCAATGACCTCATCATCAACGGGAACCAACCTGTTCTCGTGACGGACCAACAAACGAGCGGGCAGCGACTCAGCCCGATTAGGGATGATCGGCGACCCGGCCCGATGCAGAACCTCATCCTCTTCCTCAACTCGGACCTCCGGCTCGTTACACCTTCTCTGGAGATCCCGGACTTCTCCGGTCAACTCAGAGACACGACGAGTAAGGCGAACCTAAAACAGATAGGGTTAGAAGATATCAAAAACCTTCAACCCCTACCCGTTACCTTATCGTCCTCCAATTCTCCGGTTTTGGTGACAAGACTCCGGACCAAGTCCTTCAACGTGATCACCTCTCCCTAAAAGGAAATGTTGGGTTAGAGATGTCCAATATCTCCCGACCCCACATTTACCTTCAACCTGTCAATCGCCATACCATGCTGCTCCTGTTCATCTTCAATCTTTAAGATGCCCTCATGACATCCAAGGAACTCTTTCTCCAGCTTCTCGATCTCTTCGCGACGACCATCAACTCGCTCATTAACATGGGCTATCTCGTCCATTAACATAGACCCAACGTTACCCGTATGGATAACGCTAGCCTCCAACACGGAGTTGAAGGTCTCGTTGGTCTCGGTAACGAACTCGACACCCCTATTGAGGAGTTCGGTCGCATAAGGGTTTGTCTCAATGCGCGCCAACTTGCGCCGAGACACCCTACGAGAAGCCTGGATGAAATCCCTAAAACCTAAAAGGAGTTAGCTTGGTTTCCTGAATTGGATGCGCAAGCAGGGCCCCCACCTAAATCGGTAAAACCCTCATTAGGGTCGGCGGTGGCGGTCCGGTCCATGACGTTTCCCAAAGTGGGATAAGGACGAGAGGCATCTCGACGAGCATGGGAGAAGCGGTCGATGTTGAAGTTATTCTCCTGAACAGGAGAGTAGGAGGAAGAGCGGCGAGTGGGAACACGAGTTTGAGCACGAGGCATGTTGGCTGTGTGTGTGTGACAAAGGTGGGTTTGTTGGAAGACCAGTCATCCAACCCCCTTTGGTTATATACCAAATGCCACGCCCCTTCCACGACTCAGGAGTTGAGTCATCATTTCTATTGTTTACTGCGCATGACCCACATGACATCATATGCCCCTATTTCTTAGTCATATGCTCCCTTTTTGCCATTGGCTGTTAGTCAGTCATACCCACATTCCTTCCGAACATTCCCAGGCTACGTCATGCTTTGTAATTGCTTTGTAATGCTCTCAAATTGCTATTGGCCGCCACACTTTTGTTTATCAGCTGATAATTTGTAGCATTAGTCACCACGTAACGCACAGACCATGCAGTGCTGCGCACGGACCATGTTTGTCTGTGTTTGTATCCATAGTGTAGTTACATGTCACTGTCACGTCACAAATCTAAGTAGTATATATACTCAGAGTAGTTTAGCCTGTACTCCTTAGATTTGTTATCATCAGACTCTCCGTGACCTCTACTGCTGTGTGCTTAGAGCAAGAGTGCCTGAAGACCCTTGTCTCCTTCTTTCTCCTCACCTCCAATCTAGTCTGTGAAGAGACTTCCGATATCCCTGGGTTTGCAACAGGGTTATAATTGTGTATTTGACCCCTGTGTGTGATAGGTTTGGATAGCAAGAGTGCTATTGAACTGTAGAGGTCGCGTCGGCCTGACAAACGCGGTCCGAGGACGGTTGAAAGAAGCCGGATACCAGCGCATCCGTAGTAGTTGACAATAGTGCTCAGGCGATGAAGTTGTTTTCTTGCACCCACAGAATTGAACTCGAAGTTTGTGCCAGCCGTTGGCGTCGACAATAAGAAGATCATGAAGTGGCGAGTCAAAAGGACAGGGGGTGCCTCCGTGCTCAAGGTAACAGACAAACCCGAGGGAGTGTAAAGCCACTCTGTCGAAAAATCCGTCCTTCCAGCACTGCGGATGATGTGAGTGTGGTTGCGCGGGTATGAAACGAACGCACCTCCAATCGGTGCAACGGCAACGCTTGGTGTGAGTTGACAGTACATTCTCCACAGAGAAGGAGGCTGTAGGAGCACTCGAGACAACAGTACAACGGAGTTGTCTTGAGGGTTAGGCATGAACCACAGAAATCGGTCCTAACATCACCCGGCCCATCGAGACCGATGATCTCGTCGAGGACAATCGGTCGCACATCGAGCCATGTCTTCATCTTGGTCTGGAGGGCCGTTAGTAAGGGAGAAGAGTGGAAGTTATTTGGGGGGACTTACGCTATCGTTCACTTTCGTTCGCTTTCTAGTGGTTACTCGACTCGTTAGCACGGCACCTTCGACTTCAAGAACCGTATCGTCAGCGAATCCAGCATTGGCCTCCAGTGGCGGGTCGTTTGTGATGTTCGCAACCTCTGTAAGTGGAATGCTGCTCGTAGTAATGCTCCCGGCCTCTCCAGAGGCTTCAACGCGTGTCTTGACCAGCCGCGCGTAGTCTGAGGTAATGTTTGACGGAGAGTTTTCCTCGTCAGAGTCCGGAATTGCAAGGGTCCGAATCGTGACACCCTTGCGCTTCTTGACCGTGGGGCGGCCCTTGCGGATTGAGTCGCCTTCCCGCTTTGACATAGTGGAGACATGGAAGAGAGTAAGAGGTGCGGTGATCGACACATGTCGGTCGCACACTCACCTCAAGGCAAACACTAGGACATTAGATAATTATACCTGAATTACTGAGATATGTACGAGCCTCGAAGTGCGCTATAGATTAGCATAGTCGCGCTGGTAATGTAAATATCCAATTCAAGATTATAAGGCGACTGAGCGTGTTCTGACCTCGATCTCAACTTGCGAGCACTACACACTGGCCTAGGATCGGTCACTTCGACTTCACCAACGTCAGTTGCTTTCGTTCCTCGCACATCACGACATCTTCAAGACTTCGGATAAAGCGAGATATGTAGTATATAATGCTACCTATTAGTTGTACAATATTTTTCTCAAAAATATTCTCTGGTATGTCCGATATCTTCGTGCCGCGATCATACTCAGTACGAGTGAAAGCGGGAATGATGTCACTTGAATTCTCCATTCCTGACCTTGGGCTTCATTTCAGTAATGCACTTTTATCGTATTCCTCACTCGTGGACTCGGAACAAGCAGGTGATATATTTTTTAAGTGCAAAACGGCAGAAACAAGTATGTCAAAGTGCGAGCGATGAGGCCCTTGTCACAAACTAAATGAAGGGTTATTAACAGGAATTGCTGGAGCTGAGGAGCATTGAGACTCACTTGTCGATGAATATCCCAACCTCGGCATCACGTCTGACAGCTTCCCCGTGGCTAGTTGGTCGCTGGTTGGTTCTCCGCGGTCGAAGAACTGGGGGTTGTGACTGGCGAATAAAAATCAGTGCTTGTACCGGTATTTTGGAATGAATTTCCAACGCACGGGGACCTCTATTCCCCTGCTCGGCGGCTACAATTGTTGTGAGACAGACATCTCGGGGTCAGAGGGGATGAAACACGTACGTGGTACATTTCCGTCGTTCTTTTCGTCTTCGTCTGATGATTCCCAGTCGTCCATGTCAATGACCAACCTCTGACCACCTGTAAGATGATAATTAGCGGAGCACTTTGGAACGCTCTTGAAGAACATACCGGACTTTATCGCCTGGGCTCGATTCTCAAAAGTGGACAATGTTTTGGAGAGGTCATACTTGATTGCGAGGACCTGAGAATTGGTGAGCAGTTCCATTGAACTGCTCGCAAGTTTCAGCGACGCACGAACTGCCTTCAAGACTGCATGGCCGGTGGGGGAATTGGGCGAATCTGACATTGGGAGGAGAGAAGCAAACCACTGTTTGGGCAAGGGGATGATGGCGTTGCGAGTTAAACGAAACACTCTGCCTGTCACGGAAAGGATCCAGTGGAAACGCATGACCGCCACGATCCTGGACCGTGGACTAACCCAAATGGACCGAAAACGGGGACCTTGAAGTTTGGCGTGGACGGTTGCCTGGGAATTCACGGCCGGAGCTGGACGGGAACGTTCCTGGTTTAGTCTTGGATAAAAGGGCTAGGGGGTTGAGAAAAAAAATCCCCACCCCGCTCTTTTTTCATATCCCCTATCGCCACTCCCACATTCGTTTGATGCCGGTACGCGTACACCTGGAATCTATGTTGGGACGCTATTCTGACTTCTTGCGACTTCAGCAATCAACATTTACGCCTGAACAGAAGAGATGGCTTACGGAGAAGTATAAGATATTCCTGGTGCATTGCGACAGGAAGACACCAGGTCTATTCTTCCCCGCTCTCTACGAGGAGTACTTTACCCTCTGGCCGCCACCCGTTCTCGCTGTGGAGGGTGTTCAAGGCCCAAGGAACAATTCAGCTATTGCGAATGCCAAGGCTCGAACGACCGAGGAACATGTATGTGATTTTGAGTTGCCTTGATGATCTCCGTTCTAATCATAACACTGTCAGAGGATTTACTGATGGATGCACAATAGAACCCGATCGAAGAACGGCGGCATCAATGGACAGGGTTCGAGCGCCGGTCTTAACCTTACCGTGGGACCGCCGAAAAGGAAGGCTCCGGTTCAAACGTACGTCAAGTACAACTGGGCGACCAAGGTCAAGCCTGAAGTGATCAAGCTGTGGGCGCCGACGCCGGAGGCCGACCTATTTGGTGAGATAGACAACGGCGAAGACCAAGTAGCCTGGGAGGCCATGATGCCTATGGAGAAGAACATACCTTTATGGTTCAAGATGAAGGTCGGGCGCGAGCTTTACGAGGCCGAGTCTGATGAGGTGAAGGCGCAGATCGATCAACTCAGGGATAGGGACATGGAAGATGCCGTGGCAGCGCAAGCTGAGCCCCTTCAGCTATCTTTTCTCCATGGGTCATGGACCGTACATCGTGACAATTCTCCATGGGTCATGGGCCATGCAACGTTGTACAACGTGTTGTACAACCCATGACCCATGGGTAATGGAATAGTATCCGTTGCCCATGCCCCATGGATTGTACAATGGTATCTGTTGCCCATGCCCCATGGGTTGTACAACACTATCTGTTCCCCATGGGGCATGGATTGTACAACGCTATCCGTTCCCCATGCCTCATGGGTTGTACAACGCTATCCAATTCCCATGCCCCATGGGTTGTACAACGCTATCCAATTCCCATGCTCCATGGGTTGTACAACACTATCTGTTCCCCATGGGGCATGGATTGTACAACGCTATCCAATTCCCATGCCCCATGGGTTGTACAACACTATCCATTTCCCATGGGTCATGGGTTGTACAACACTATCTGATTCCCATGCCCCATGGGTTGTACAACACTATCCATTCCCCATGGGGCATGGGCTGTACAACACTATCCATTCCCCATGGGGCATGGGTTGTACAACACTATCCATTTCCCATGGGTCATGGGTTGTACAACACTATCCATTCTCCATGGGGCATGGGTTGTACAACGCTATCTGTTCCCCATGGGTCATGGGTTGTACAACGCTATCCTTTCTCCATGGGGCATGGGTTGTACAACACTATCCATTTCCCATGCCCCATGGGTTGTACAACGCTATCCAATTCCCATGCCCCATGGGTTGTACAACACTATCTGTTCCCCATGGGACATGGATTGTACAACGCTATCCGTTCCCCATGGGTCATGGGTTGTACAACGCTATCTGTTCCCCATGGGTCATGGGTTGTACAACGCTATCCTTTCTCCATGGGGCATGGGTTGTACAACACTATCCAGTTCCCATGGGGCATGGGTTGTACAACGCTATCCAATTCCCATGCCCCATGGGTTGTACAACGCTATCCGTTCCCCATGGGTCATGGGTTGTACAATGCTATCCTTTCTCCATGGGGCATGGGTTGTACAACGCTATCCTTTCTCCATGGGGCATGGGTTGTACAACACTATCCAGTTCCCATGCCCCATGGGTTGTACAACGCTATCCAATTCCCATGCCCCATGGGTTGTACAACACTATCCTTTCTCCATGGGGCATGGGTTGTACAACACTATTCTTTCCCCATGGGGCATGGGTTGTACAACACTACCCATTCTCCATGCCCCATGGGTTGTACAACACTATCCAATTCCCATGCCCCATGGGTTGTACAACACTATCCATTCTCCATGGTGCATGGGTTGTACAACACTATCTATTTTCCATGCCCCATGGGTTGTACAATGCTATCCAATTCCCATGCCCCATGGGTTGTACATCACTATCCAATTCCCATGCACCATGGGTTGTACAACAGCATCTTGTGCCCATGGGGCATCAGTTGCAGAATGGTGTCCTTTCTCCATGTCCCATGGATTATATCACTATTCCAGGAAAGGAGATACTTTATAAATCAACCATTAGCTGTGTGAATTTGAAAAAATTAGACTCTGTTTGTATGCATGATAGACCATATATCAGTTTGTGGCTCTAACCTAATGGAAACTAAACTTAACCTGATAATAGCCACAACCTAATCCTCAATCTAACCTGAGCCAATGTAAACTTGACCCATGAACCTAAGCCTAACCTAATCCTAAACCTGGTCTAATCCCAAATCTAACCCTAACCTGACCTGACCTAACCTAACCTAACCTAACCTAACCTAACCTTATCTGACCTGAACCTACACCTAACCTAACCTAACCTAACCTAACCTAACCTAACCTATACCTAAACTAACCTATACCTAATCTAACCTGGTATGGGCAAACCTAACCTACCTATCATGACCTGTTTCAGCCTAATGTCATGTATGCCAGCCAAGACTAACTTCACCCAGTTGCAAACATATGACTTGGGTCACAGGACCATAAAGCAAACTGCAGTCCCCTCACTCTGTGCCCAACCATCCCATAAGCCCACAGACGCACATATATATCATCAGCAACCCAGCATCATGCTTATCACCCATGTTCAACCACAAACCACTCTCACCCTTTGTTCTGTGCTATCTCAAAGCCTAACCTAACTCTAGCTCACCCACCCATATTAATCCTTGTGTGGAATATGTTATAAGTCTATACACCATATGTTTGTAGGCCACTTGCTTGTGGGCCCAAGGAGGTGGATGAACTTGAGTTGTGGTTTGTCTGTGAGATGGCACAGAACAAAGGGTGAGAGTGGTTTGTGGTTGAACATGGGTGATAAGCATGATGCTGGGTTGCTGATGATATATATGTGCGTCTGTGGGCTTATGGGATGGTTGGGCACAGAGTGAGGGGACTGCAGTTTGCTTTATGGTCCTGTGACCCAAGTCATATGTTTGCAACTGGGTGAAGTTAGTCTTGGCTGGCATACATGACATTAGGCTGAAACAGGTCATGATAGGTAGGTTAGGTTTGCCCATACCAGGTTAGGTTAGGTATAGGTTAGTATAGGTTTAGGTTAGTTTAGGTATAGGTTAGGTTAGGTTAGGTTAGGTCAGGTCAGGTTAGGGTTAGATTTGGGATTAGACCAGGTTTAGGATTAGGTTAGGCTTAGGTTCATGGGTCAAGTTTACATTGGCTCAGGTTAGATTGAGGATTAGGTTGTGGCTATTATCAGGTTAAGTTTAGTTTCCATTAGGTTAGAGCCACAAACTGATATATGGTCTATCATGCATACAAACAGAGTCTAATTTTTTCAAATTCACACAGCTAATGGTTGATTTATAAAGTATCTCCTTTCCTGGAATAGTGATATAATCCATGGGACATGGAGAAAGGACACCATTCTGCAACTGATGCCCCATGGGCACAAGATGCTGTTGTACAACCCATGGTGCATGGGAATTGGATAGTGATGTACAACCCATGGGGCATGGGAATTGGATAGCATTGTACAACCCATGGGGCATGGAAAATAGATAGTGTTGTACAACCCATGCACCATGGAGAATGGATAGTGTTGTACAACCCATGGGGCATGGGAATTGGATAGTGTTGTACAACCCATGGGGCATGGAGAATGGGTAGTGTTGTACAACCCATGCCCCATGGGGAAAGAATAGTGTTGTACAACCCATGCCCCATGGAGAAAGGATAGTGTTGTACAACCCATGGGGCATGGGAATTGGATAGCGTTGTACAACCCATGGGGCATGGGAACTGGATAGTGTTGTACAACCCATGCCCCATGGAGAAAGGATAGCGTTGTACAACCCATGCCCCATGGAGAAAGGATAGCGTTGTACAACCCATGACCCATGGGGAACGGATAGCGTTGTACAACCCATGGGGCATGGGAATTGGATAGCGTTGTACAACCCATGCCCCATGGGAACTGGATAGTGTTGTACAACCCATGCCCCATGGAGAAAGGATAGCGTTGTACAACCCATGCCCCATGGAGAAAGGATAGCGTTGTACAACCCATGACCCATGGGGAACGGATAGCGTTGTACAACCCATGGGGCATGGGAATTGGATAGTGTTGTACAACCCATGCCCCATGGGAACTGGATAGTGTTGTACAACCCATGCCCCATGGAGAATGGATAGTGTTGTACAACCCATGACCCATGGGGAACGGATAGCGTTGTACAACCCATGGGGCATGGGAATTGGATAGCATTGTACAACCCATGCCCCATGGGAAAAGGATAGCATTGTACAACCCATGAGGCATGGGGAAGGGATAGTGTTGTACAACCCATGGGGCATGGGCAACAGATACCATTGTACAACCCATGGGGCATGGGCAACGGATACTATTCCATTACCCATGGGTCATGGGTTGTACAATGGTATCTTTTCTCCATGGGTCATGGGTTGTACAACGCGTTGTACAACGTTGCATGGCCCATGACCCATGGAGAATTGTCACGATGTATGGTCCATGACCCATGGAGAAAAGATAGCTGAACCATGTGGCAAGCTTCGACCATCACCTTTGTCACGAACGAGGAGAGGGTGAGGGCGATGCGACACTTTGACGAGTGAGTATCACGGTTACCTGTTGTATTCAGCATGCCCTAAACTAACCTGCTCCGCCCTTCTAGCAACTTTCCCAAGTTGAACAACGCACTAACAAACCTCTGCGACAACATGCTACACGACTTCGGTTTCCAAACCACGATCGTCGTTGGAGGACCTTTAGTTCGGGATAACAGCCGACTGAGCTCTTACGTGTGAGTTCATTTTATTTTACCTCCTTTCTCATCAGGGATATGACAAATATCCACAGTTTCGAATCCTCCGGCACAACCCACAAGAAATTGACCTTCTCCGAGTATTGTGGCACATCCTACCAAGATGTTTCGGACAAGTTCGTTGAATACCTTAAGTCATGCTACCGTACGTGGTTGCACCCTGATACCTCTGCATGTTTCCTTACCTGTTTCATGCTTTAGCGAAGGAAAAGCGGCGTTTGTACACCCTGGACCCCGTCTCGGATGCGGCAGATGAAACTTCCAGCACGCCCGCAGTGTCTACCAGCTCTACTTCCAACACGCCCGCGATGTCTCCCAGCTCTACATCCAACTCTTTGCACTTGCCAGCCTCCCAGACCCCTCACTCTCAACCCTCAACCACTCCCAATCGGACACAACGTCTCTCTAAGCAAGCGCGCATGAGAACGGGACCACTCCCTCCTCATCTGAAGGAGTGCGTTCTGAGGAATATGGCTCTCGCCAGATCCTCCCGAGCTGCAACTGTCCCAGTCGACACGCCCGCTACCGAAACTCCCCCTCTCACGACTCCCGCTGTCGAGACTCCCTTCGTCACACCTTGTGAGATGGACCCATTGCAACTCCAGGTCAACTCGTCAGTCGTCAGCTCCTCAGGAACCACGGAACCCAACATTGTTGCCACTCCTGACGACGCATCAAGGATTACAACCAATGATTTCAATGATTATGCCTCGGATGGCGGATCTCACTCCTCGTCGTTCCCCGACGTCTTTGATGTTGGGATGGATGACTCAGAACCTGAAGCATCTGGTCCTTGGGTAGCCATGGATCATTTCACTGGTGAAATCATCGTCAACGACGATTTAACCATTGCTGCCCCCACCAGCTATCAAACCGGGATGGAGATCGGGATACTTCCACGTTTGGGCATCCGCACCCTCACCGAAACCGAACCACTGGCCCTACTCTCTGTGGATGAAGATGTCCGTCCCAATTGGCTCACCGGAGCTGTAAAGGAGTTTCTTCGGTACATGCCCTACTACGGTGGTCTTGGTAAAGTCATAGACCAGTTCCTTGCCCAGGAAGCAAGGCTCGGATACCCAGCATTGGTACTTTATTCGTGTTTCTCCTCGAAAAGTTTGTGTGCTGATAATCCCTAAGTCTCAACGTCTAGCTCTTCCCTCTCACAACCGGCCCACTGAGGTAGGCCAATTCCAAAAGTGGGCCCGAAAGTACTCCCGCGGTGAAGACGTGGACGCCGAGAAGTTTGGTGAGGCTGTCATCAAGTGGTGGCTCACAATCCAACCAACCACGCGGAAGCAATGGCCTCCAACCTATGGCCCTCTCTCGGCCGATTTCTCATTCGACTACTTCAATTGCGGAGGGCCCAATGGCGTGTTTCTGATGATCTTATGCCTCGGGTGGTGGGCCAACGCGCTCACTGTGGATACTAACCTAATTGATTACACGTTAGTTGTCAACGATGTGAGCTGGGTGCTCGAACAAATTGCCAACAAGGAGGCATAGGTGGATCCGCCTGTCCTCACTCCCAATCATACCATTCACTCCGATATTACTTTGCTCGCTCCATAATACACACCATCTGCTCTGTGCCTCCTCACTCATTTCCTTTATCCACCTTTATTTATGTTGTTCCATGTGTTTTCTTCATCTTCTCGCCACTTGTTTGCGCTCTTTCCCTAGTTTTATCTATTCATTCTAGATACTTAATTTATTCTAGAATGCGGGCACCACATTGTTGGTGTCTGAAAAAAACTACCCCGTGTGATAAATAACAACAGGTAAAGGGATGGAAGGGGCGTTCGTCGAGCATGCTGGAGTAGCAGCATCAGTAAGTTCACTCACCAAGATCATGTGTCGGTGTCACGGAATTGGAAGTATGTGGAACGAATGACGCTACCGTCAAAGCGCTTGGAAGCGCTTCCGGTATTGACAGTCGGTTCCAAGCGCACCAAAGCTCATAGAATCGCGATTGAGTCGTCTTTTTTCTCACTGACTCGTCCCGAAAGCACAGGATTTGGAAGAGACAGGTAGGGCTTATGCTTGGCATAAGCCCTGATTCCCTCAATGATGCATTTCGCGAGGCTTTATCAGAGCGCATCTATGAAAAAAATCTTAGAGGAAGCGCTCCGAATTACTTGGAAGCGCGTGGGACTGGCTTTGATCTATGGAATCGCGTGGGTCATACACAACCGCATAAAATCTGACTCCAGATTTGCCGCCGGGCCCGAATCGAAGGCCGCGCTCTCGAACTCCAGGTTGTTTCACCTTCCCGCTGCAGGATTCCGGCGTTGCTCTCGCTCTATTTGTGAACCTTGGCCGAATTGTTGAAAACACCGAACACATCTTCCACTTCAACCCGAAACTGAGCAACCTGGACCCCGCATACATCGTCGACTCCATCGCTTTCCATCTATCTCCAGCCCAAAATCACCAAGGACCCAATCCTCTCTGAAAATGTTCAACAGGGGCTCGCGTCCACCGCTTTGCGCACAGTCACAACCACAGTTGAAATCTGGTACGATGTGACCCTAGCTCCATAACTCTCAAAGAAGACAGTAATTCGTGGGAATATTTGTAGGGTACCTTTATGTAACATCACCACAAACACCTGGGCGCCGTTGCAACCTCTTTTCTGACACGTGTTTGACGGATGTCGTGGTTGATTGTGGGTGAAAACTATTATGTATATTATCTACCAATAGTACACAAGTAAAGGTGTTGTATATGAGTGACGACCAAGGGCAATGACTTGGTGAAAGTTTGATTCGCACAACTTGAAGAGTGGCAGCAGTCAGCGTCACGTGAAATGATTAAAAGAACAGTGAGAACGGCATACCCGACCGACAAGGCCCTAAGGAGAGCGCACAACCATCTAAGCACTGGAACCTGGAGCCAAACCGTGGAGAAGATAAGCGAGCAGGGGCTGTATGTTGCACGAAATTGCAGGTAGGAGTAACAACTGTCAGGGTTGTGGGCCTGCTTACTGTTTGTGGGGCACTAGAGGATTAGCGGAAGGGTGAGGAGTATCGGGTCTAGTTTTGAAGGGGGTTCCGGGTGTGGAGACAAGAGGAGGAGGGATATCAAGAGCAAGAGGTGATTCTGTTGAATACGGATGGACGGGTGAGTGATAGTCTTGGCAGAACTGACTGAGTTGCTGCACAAAGGGTTCGAAGTCTTGGTCGCTGAGTCGTTCGAAATTGACGAGGTATTCTATAACCGAATAAGGTAATTCAGTTGGGATCTCCCACCAGAGAACAATGATAGCAGGAGAGTGGGTATGGATGTTAGCGGTAAGGTGAACACGGGGTGAGGGAAAATAGAAGGCTGGACTGATACTGAAGTAAACAGTAGCAAGAACACTTTCCGTAAGATCCAAATTCCAGAGGAATTGATGATCTGCTCCTAGGAGGAAAGGGGGAGTAGTGACTCCGGCGTCGAGAGCTGCAAAGGGTCAGTAATAAGGGAAATGGGTAAGTAAGCCGGCGGTTCGGTTTACTTGGAGGCTTCTGATAAGCTTGTACTCCCAGATAGATCTCCTGGCGTCGGGGACGTTTGGTTGCTGGACTGGACTAGTAGAGGGAAAAGGGTTTGGGGGACTGAACATACACTGGCAGGAGGATTCCTGCTTTCGGATGAGTCAGAGAAGGTAAGGCGTGAGGAGAATTCCTCAGCTTACTTTGTTATTCAAGTTGTGGGTAGCGAAGTACAGAAGAGATTGAGAATGGGGAAAAGAAAGGAGCGAACGCTCTTCCTTATATACCCAATCCTCTACAGGAGTCATTATTTACAATGAGTCAAACAGGAGTCAACATGGTCTGTGCGTAGTTTAGGGTAGGTTGGACGAGTCAGGGGAGTGGGACTTTGGAACGACAAATTACGAAATGAAATAGGGGAACAATAGTAAAGGAGCCATTTGGAGCGTAATGGGGATTTCTCACGATCGATGGTAGTAATAGAAGACTGGTGGGATTTCTCATGATTGGTGGAGATTTCTCCGGTTTCACGGTGGTAGTAGAAGACGGATGGGGATTTCCCATGATCAATGGGGATTTCTCTGAATTTGATGGGATCACGATTGGGGTTGAGGGTTCGTTTATCCTAATGGGGACGTTTAATGGATAATGGGTTATTGTTTTCCCTTTTTGGTTTCCTTTGAGTCAGGAAGTATTTAAGTCAGGGGGATTAATGATCGTTCCCCTCATCGTCTCTTTTCCACTCCCACCAAACCAACCACCACTCCTCTTCCTCCTCAACTACCAGTTATTACTATGTCTGCTTTCACCACCACCAACGCTGTACTTAGCGCTGCGGCCACCCCCTTCACTCCATCCTTCGAAACGGATGCTCCCTACAATGTGGAGCAACATCTGTATGACTCTCCTGCCAACATTGCCCACGACAACCAGGTTGCCGTGGACTTTCTCACCGCTCACAACACCCCTGCCGAGTTCTGGGAACAGGCTGGGTACGAGGACCCCAGGTCTTCTAGGCCTCGTCTTCAAGCAGGTCACCCCGGAGCCGTCCTTTTGCTGGACGCCATGGAGAGGGAGAGAGAAGATAGGATTGCGAAACTGGAGAAATGTGTGGACCTCATGTACGTCATCATGAATAGTTTGAATGATGACTTCTCTCACTTTGCTTTGGAACATTGGGGACCTTTCCAGGCATCTCTCTTCCGATATTTCGGACACCAATGTCACGGGGCTTATTGCACCGACCCCCCTTGCAAGTCCCCAGTCATCCCTTCGCCACCGCCAGGATCAGGGCGTTCCTCTCCCTCCATCCCCTCCTTGGAGACCTGCCCCAGTTCGCCAGATGGTGGAGAGGTCCCAGAAGAAGAAGAACCGCAGGAATCCGATGACTCGTTCTGGTCAACGCTGTCGTCCCTCCGACAAATCACGTCAAGTTCGGATGAAGTTGAAGGTGGAAGTGGCGGGTCTCCAAGACCGCTATGGGTTTGCCTTAGTGAGCGCAGCCTTGTCGGACGTGAAGCGGGAGATGCATGATAGTCTATATCATGATGTGTTGGGATGTAGGGAGTGTTGGCAGGATCCGGTAACGCAGGAGTATTCGTACTGTCCTGAGAGTGTGCATAACCCTCACCACTTCACTCATTGTTGCCCGTTTGCTCAGGATTGTTCATGCGACGTAGACCCGTTTGTTCTTGTCTAAGTTTGTAGTTCTTGTTGGTCCTCCTTGTACTATTATTACTGCGAATAAGACCAATGTCTTGAATTATTTGTATGATCTTGGCTACTATGTCACGCGTTCGTGACAACAACGGATCGAAAGGGTGGCTTCCCTTGGAAAGAGGTGATTGGGAGATGGCAGGAGACGGCAGAGCTGGATGCAACCATAAGTGGGAATGGGGTAATGGAAGGGGGTGAGCTTTGGGGTTGGGTTGGATGTGGTTGGCGTTGTCGTGGTTGTAACCAGAAGATCCCAGTGGAAGGAGTGGAGACTGCGGCGTCCACTCAAAATGGTTGTAACGAAGTGTCAGCAGGTCGTCCAAACGGTAAAGCCTGTATGTCGCGAAAATGGTAGGGGTGGTGGTCCCCTCTGCTATCCCGGGCTGAAGGCGGGGACCGTGCCCCATCGTTGTCTTCAGGCCATTACTCGTGACCTGGCCGTTGGTCCAGGTCATAAAAGGGTTTGTGTAAGATGTTCCTGGACCGGTGGGTGCGCCTTTTGCGATGGCGAGGGCAACAAGGCCAGTATCAGGTTGGGTCGTCACAGGTTTCAGCTACTTTTTCCCCATGGGTCATGGGCCATACGGCGTGACAAAATCCCATGACCCATGGGCCATACGTCGCCGTACGACAGGTACAAATCCCCATGACCCATGGACCGTACGATGGTGTGTGGGCCCCATGACCCATGGGTTGTACGGTGCTGTATGACAGTATGGCCTGTCCATGACCCATGGGTTGTACGATGCCGTACGGTGGTATGCCCTTCCCATGACCCATGGGCCGTACGGTGGTGCTGGACAGCCATCCACCCTGCCCATGACCCATGGGGCGTACGGTGCCGTACGGTGGTATGCCCTACCCATGACCCATGGGTCGTACGGCGCCGTACGACAGTATGCCCTACCCATGACCCATGGGTCGTACAGCACCGTACGACAGTATGCCCTGCCCATGACCCATGGGTCGTACGGCGCCGTATGGGGGTTTGCCCTACCCATGACCCATGGAGCGTACGGCGCCGTACGACAGTATGCCCTGCCCATGACCCATGGAGCGTACGATGCCGTACGGTGGTATGCCCTACCCATGACCCATGGAGCGTACGGCGCCGTACGGTGGTATGCCCTACCCATGACCCATGGGTCGTACGGCGCCGTATGGGGGTTTGCCCTACCCATGACCCATGGAGCGTACGGCGCCGTACGACAGTATGCCCTGCCCATGACCCATGGAGCGTACGGTGCTGTACGGTGGTATGCCCTACCCATGACCCATGGACCATACGGCGCTGTACAGTGGAATGCCTTGCCTATGACCCATGGGTTGTACAGTGCCATACGGTGGATTACCTCGAAAAAAATATTTAATAGATTACCTAATAAGGAACTATATGATGGATTACCTAAAAAGGAAATATTTGATGAATTACCTAAAAAGGAAAGATTTGATGGATCTCCCCCAAAAAGAAATATTTGATGGATTACCTAAAAAGAAAAATTTGCTTGACTGCCTAAAAGAGAAATAGTTGATGGATTACCTAAAAAGAAAATATCTGATTGATTCTGGAAAATAGCAACATCCTAACCTAACCTCAAGGCACTGCCAGATCAGGAATCCATTCACCTCTTGCATTAGTTTTCTGTTTGTAGTCCTGACTAACCCAAAGTGGTTAAGCTAACATCATCCAATCTAACCTAACCTAACCTAACCTAACCTAACCTAACCTAACCTAACCCTAACCTAACCCTCACCTAACCTAACCTAACCTAACCTAACCCAACCCACCTGAAATAGCCTATCTAACCCATTTCAACCTAACCTAACCTGCAGTGGTCTATCCTACCTGACTATAGCTTTGCCTAAGCTGACCCATGGCAAACAAGTCCTAACTTAAACTTGACCTTGCCTAGCACACCAACATGTAACATGGGTTACAGGAATGCAGTGCAAAGTGCATACCCCTTGGGGGACCTCCACCTGTATTTAGCCATAAGCTGGCTATCACTTGAACACACCTACTAACCTGGACCTACCAGTTGGTAGACCTGCAAGCCAACAGGTCCATGGACTATATTCCATAAGCTGTGCCTGCCACCCAACCATATTCACCTCTCTTGTACCAGATATTAACTTGATGACAAATAAAGCCAATCCACCTGGCTGAACCTATGACCCATTGGACTCATTAATTCATAAGTCTATAGGTCTGTGGGCCTGTAATGTGGAGGAACACACCCAGCTGGATTCTGGGTCTGTTCAGGTAGGTAAATTTGAGTTGTTGCTGAGTTTTGGCCTGGGCAAGAGATGTTTTGTGAATGTGGTTGGTGGTAATTGAGTGGCAGGATCTTTTATGGAATACCAGTCCAAGGACCTTTTGGCTTGCAGGTCCACCAAATGGTAGGTCCAGGTTAGTAGGTGTGTTCAAGTGATAGCCAGCTTATGGCTAAATACAAGTGGAGGTCCCCCAAGGGGTATGCACTTTGCACTGCATTCCTGTAACCCATGTTACATGTTGGTGTGCTAGGCAAGGTCAAGTTTAAGTTAGGACTTGTTTGTCATGGGTCAGCTTAAGCAAAGCTATAGTCAGGTTGGATAGACCACTGCAGGTTAGGTTAGGGTGAAATGGGTTAGATTGGCTGTTTCAGGTTAGGTTAGGTTAGGTTAGGTTAGGTTAGGTGAGGGTTGGGTTAGGGTTAGGTCAGGGTTAGGTTAGGTTAGGTTAGGTTAGGTGAGGTTAGATTGGATGATGTTAGCTTAACCACTTTGGGTTAGTCAGGACTACAAACAGAAAACTAATGCAAGAGGTGAATGGATTCCTGATCTGGCAGTGCCTTGAGGTTAGGTTAGGATGTTGCTATTTTCCAGAATCAATCAGATATTTCCTTTTTAGGTAATCCATCAACTATTTCTCTTTTAGGCAGTCAAGCAAATTTTTCTTTTTAGGTAATCCATCAAATATTTCCTTTTTAGGTAATTCATCAAATCTTTCCTTTTTAGGTAATGCATCAAATATTTTCTTTTTAGGTAATGCATCAAATATTTCCTTTTTAGGTAATTCATCAAATATTTCTCTTTTAGGTAATCCATTATATAGTTCCTTATTAGGTAATCCATTATTTTTTTTTTTCAAGGTAATCCACCGTACGGCACTGTACAACCCATGGGCCATGGGCAAGGCATTCCACTGTACGGCGCCATACGCTCCATGGGTCATGGATAGGGCATACCACCATACAGCACCGTACAACCCATGGGTCATGGGCAAGGCATTCCACTGTACAGCGCCGTACGGTCCATGGGTCATGGGCAGGGCATACTGTCGTACGGCGCCGTACGCTCCATGGGTCATGGGCAGGGCATACTGTCGTACGGCGCCGTACGACCCATGGGTCATGGGCAGGGCATACCACCGTACGGCGTCGTACGCTCCATGGGTCATGGGTAGGGCATACCACCGTACGGCGCCATACGCTCCATGGGCCATGGGCAGGGCATACTGTCGTACGGCGCCGTACGACCCATGGGTCATGGGTAGGGCAAACCCCCGTACGGCGCTGTATGACCCATGGGTCATGGGCAGGGCATACCACCGTACGGCGCCGTACGCCCCATGGGTCATGGGCAGGGTGGATGGCTGTCCAGCACCACCGTACGGCCCATGGGTCATGGGAAGGGCATACCACCGTACGGCATCGTACAACCCATGGGTCATGGACAGGCCATACTGTCATACAGCACCGTACAACCCATGGGTCATGGGGCCCACACACCATCGTACGGTCCATGGGTCATGGGGATTTGTACCTGTCGTACGGCAACGTATGGCCCATGGGTCATGGGATTTTGTCACGCCGTACGGTCCATGGGTCATGGGGAAAAAGTAGCTGAATGGGCTCGGGTCGTGGCCACACGATCAGGACGGTTGCTTCGGGAAGCACGACCGTCTGTCTTTTTTGTGTGGGGGGTGGTTTCCGGAGGATGTGCGTGTAGCTGTGGATGTCAGGAACATGGTATTTTTAAACTTTTTATAACACGCTCTTTCTTCGAACTCTTCTTACCACTTCTTATGTTTTGAATGCTTCACACTCCTTATCCTTCATACCAATCATTCAAAACACACAAACGCGCATACGTTCACGGCAATACGGAATAACATGGCTATACTAATGCTTATACAACGTCCTCAAAAGTCGACTCTATCTATGGCAGGCCTGAAGGTCATCAACCGTCCATCCCGGAGATCGTAGTGTTGGCCCCTCCTCGCAAGAACCTCTCCGAACATGGCATCACCGTCTTCGGCACTCAGCTGAACGACTAGTTCAAGCCGATAGGAAGAGATGCCTTCGAGCGGACCGATCAGCCTCCCAGATGTCACCGAACTCTGGAACACCTGGTCCCACATCTCCATCACCGGGTGACTGCTCGACAGCACTATCGACGTAGTCGGCAAGCGACCCTCCGTCTCCCTCATCGGACCCCTGGGTGGGATCCTGCTGTGCGAGGAGAAGCTGGTGTCGGAGCTGGATCTCGGACTCGACCTGTCGGTAGGGACAGTGGACCCGATAGCGGAATCTTCGCTCCTCACCTCGACCAGACTGGTCACCATCCGACTCAACTGGTCGAGGGTAAGGATTAGCTGACGCGGTCATACGATGGGCGGGACGGCGTCGAGAGTGTTTGCATCGTTGCCCCTTAGTCACCGGACGTACCTCGGCGACCCTCAGAGCATCTTCAGCTCGGTCAACTTCCATGACCTCATCCTCGATTTTCACCAACTGATGGATCGGCTGCAAGACACAGCGCCCACAGTTCTCCTTGTCGGAAGCGGCCAAGGTAGAAGCCGGACCTGGAGTGGGCACGGGAACCGCGTTCTCAATCGGAGGCGTTGCATAGGACGATGGGTTAGGCGAAGGGAGTACCACCTCGTCGGCATACTTCAACTCGAACGGAACATCAGCTGTCCCCTGACCAACCAATTTGGGACCCTTCTTACAGTTACAGGTCTTGTCCTGCAAGGACTCAACCTGCGCTGTCAATACGGCCACCACGTTCTCGAGTTCTTCCGTCTAGAGGAAGTCTTTCAGTCATTGCATAAACCTGCAAAGGCTGAAAGCACCTTTTCATCCCTCCTGGCCAACGCCCCCTTGATGTTGTTATCCCTAACCTTCAACCCGGCTATCAACTCTTGATGGTTGGCGACCATAGCCTCCAACGCCTCGTTTGTTCCCTGCTGGAAAGCAGCCAAGGTCTCTTTCATCTGAAGACCCTCCGCTGACAGACGAAGGACGTCTGCCTTCGCCTCTTTCACCTCCCGCTCCAATCGTTCAACCTAGGCAGTCTGGTTAGTCGAGAGTCATACTCGAATGTTCAGACAGAAAACCTACCCGGCTTTCTCCCTCCCGAACGAGCAACCACAAGAGACTAGTGGAAGCAGTAGCATGGCAAACGGCCCGAGGAACGGTAGCTCCATGCTCCAACAGATCCTGATCGTAGATTCCCCTCTGCAGGGTGTACCAGAGCTCCTTCTTGATCGGATGCTCCAGTTCCCCGAACCTACCCCTCATCTGGAAAGCCACCTTCTCGGCGATGATCGTATGGACCCAGAGCTCGTCGTCCCAGGTCAATCCCATCAAGTGAGGAATCGCCTCCCTGAGACGTTCGGTGTCCACTTCTGTGACGACCTCCAAGATCTAGAAGCTGTTAGCTGGACATCAACGCCTAAAGAACAAACCTCTACCTAGAGGAAGGCGTTAGTGCTAGCACACAAAGCTCTAGGTCTCCCCCATACCTGGTCATCCGTGGTATAGGGAGTCCCTGCTGCACAGGTGTAGGACTTGCGGGCAGCGGCGCGACGGTCAATACGGGAGATGGTGGAAATGCCGTTGGCAACTTTGTAGGTATGGTTGTTGGGGAAGGACATGTTGTGGTAAGTTGATGGGGAAGTTGCTGGTGTTGCTGATCAAGGATGGCTCCAAGAAGACGTCCTTCTTATAGCCTAGATCGGTGATCCTTCACGTGACCTACCTCGACGAACCTCATTGGTCCGGGTCACATCAACTTCCGCCCCTGTACCATCATCGTTGGCTTACTACATCAAGCTGACACCTCGGCCTGCGGGACGGCCTTGGAAGAACTTCGTTCCGGAACGCTTAGAACGCGCGCGCACTAAAAATAGGTCTCAAGACCCTGATGACCCCTTTATGACATCACGAACCCCTTTTATGACTCCTCATGACTTTACGATTACGATTAACCCTGGACCCTGATCACACACGTGGACAGTCACATCACAGTCTCCTAACCGGAGGAAGGAATCGCCGTTATTCGGAAGGAGTGCCTTAGACTCCTTTTGGTTAGCCAAGTGAATGTGGAAGTAGCCGTTAGCGTGAAACGCCGGCGAATCTGTAATCCCTCATGTCCCATGAGTCTAGGCCTGTGCTCCTCATGTTCGGACCTATGTGAGGTTGCCACTAGTCCGTGATGCTGTTACCGCCTACAGACAACAAGGGATGCTGAATGGTCTCTTATCTTGGAGCCGCTCGAAAATTGCACAAAGCAATGAGAGGTTTCCACCTGACCCTTGGGTGTGATCCCCAGGTACGAACTTTCATGACCCCATGCCCCTCTTTCTTTTAGGACTAGTGTTATCTTTACCCCTATGTTTCATGCGGACATTCCTTATCTTTTATGCAATCCTTCACACGCTAGTAAGGCCCTTTGTCCTTTATTCTCCCACGCGTCACCCTTGTTCGCTTCCCTTACTTAGCGTTCTCCCACTCCTTATCTCCCTTTGTTCTGGACTTGATAAGGGTATATTAGGGTATTGACGTCATGGCCACTCCTTTAGTATAAGTAGCAACTGTGGCTGTATCGTAGTACCTTAGTTTTGTTACCTCAGGAAATCCTCTGCCCTTCTCAGCCCAGTTGCAGTTAAGGACAAGTCAGAGTTTCTTGTTTGATCCAAGACATCCCCCATCTGCTCTCCCTCCCGCTCTGCGCGTCAACTGCGCCTCGTAACTATAGACTCCCAGCAGTCATATTAGAACACCTCGAGCGTCCAGTCGATCAACTGGTGGAGTCATCAATCCTGCCGTAGGGATCAACCCTTGCTTGTTAAACCAAACGAAGCTTGGTTTAGGTTGGGTTTCTCTTTAGGATTTCGACCTGACTTGTAGTGACCTCGGACAACCTACCGGAAGAATAGAGACGTGATCGTTCTCTCACAAGCTAGTTGGACTAGTGAGTACTCCGCGGAGTCGGCTCAGTGCACTGGTAGTTGTTGGGGTAGAGTGGCCCTGACAGTGGAGAGGTGGGTGGAGGAGCGAAAGAAGGAGTGGGCGAAAGAGTGCAGTTGGGTGCCAGTCCCGCAGAGCCGTCGAGGTATGTGCTGAACCGGGTAATTCCGGGACGTCCCGAAGCCCCAGAACGTCCAAAACACGGTTCGAGGCTATCCTGAGGTTGGTGCGTGAGTGTGAAATGAAATGGAGGGAAAGAAAAGGGCAAAACTCACAAGGGGAGGCGCGCACAAGAACCGGGTAATTCTGGGACGTCTCGAACCCCCAGAACGTCCGAAACACAACTCAAGGCTATTCTGAGGTTGGCGCATGAGTGTGAAACGAAATGGAGGGGAAAAACAAGCAAAACTCACAAGGGGAGGTGCGCACAAGATTCCTGGCTGCGGGCGGTATTGGGGAAGATCCAGGCCACTAGAACAGCCTGAACCAGGGCAGAGAATACACAGGTGTGTGTGGTTGGACACTAGAACCCACTGATGAGGGTGGATAAGGAATGGGAATGGATTAGGGGGGGGATGGAGCGAGCGGATGACGGCCGAGAGAGGAGGGTACAGGAAACTGAGCGGGGTGATTTCCCACGGCTGCTGCATCCCTGATGCTCCCAGAACGGCGGCAGGAGTGGCGGCGGGACCCCTGGCGGGCAGGATATCCGAGGGAGGAGGAAACGTGAGTAGTGAATGAGTCAGGCGTGCGTCGGGATTGATATCCTCGAGCTGAATTCCCACGGTTGCGGCACCCGCAAACGGGAAGCAGCGCCGTGAGCAACCACGTCCAGCGTTGTTCCATCAGAAACCCAGAACAGCGGTACCAGTGGCAGCCAGATTCAGGGGTGAGTATAACTTGAGTATATCTCAAGTTATCATGTCAATTTTGAGAGTGAAAAACTCGAGGTTGTCATGTATTACTCAGAAAGAGTAACTACCACAGCTGACCGACGCAACTTCTGACTCCCCCGTCGTCCCTCCGCCATCTCCAGGATCGAGGAGTTCCTCTTCCTCAGTCCCCTCCCTGGAGTCCTGTTCCGAGCCGTCAGTTGGTGAAGAGGACCGAGAAGAAAAGTCGCAAGAGTCCGATGACTCGTACTGGTCAACGTTGTCGTCCCTCCGACAAGTCACGGCAGGTTCGAATGAAGTTGAAGGTGGAGGTAGCGGGTCTCCAGGACCGCTATGGGTTCGCGTTAGTGAGCGCGGCGCTAACGGACATGAAGCGGGAGATGCATGACAGTTTGTTTCATGACGTGTTGGGATGCAGGGAGTGTTGGCAGGATCCGGTAACGCGAGTTTACTCGTATTGCCCTCAGAGCGTACATAATCCTTACCACTTCGCTCATCGTTGTCCGTTCTCTCAGGATTGTGCTTGTGACGTGGACCCGTTTGTCCTGGTTTAGTTTTAATTCCTTTTGTACTATTACGACGAATAAGACCAATGTCTTGAATTATCTGTGCAATTTTGAATACTATGTCACGCGTTCGTGACATGTAGCTTGTGGTCAATCAAGTTGTGGTACCACAACTTGTCATCCATGGTCAGGTAGCTGGGAGGCTTGGCTATCGTCGCCTCCAGTTGTTGACCATCAACCTTGTCGGCAGCCGCGAAGATCTACGAATGCAATGTCAGTTGTTGCCAGCAAACAGCGACACGTGACGTCGCACCTCGCGATAACTAGGGTACGCCACGTTGGCGTTCGGCAGGAAGTATCCCTTGTTCTGTACGGACCGAGGACACTGGGGGCAAGGGGTCACTTACCCAGCAGATACATTGTGATTACATTGTGATTTTTTAGACAATGTGTCCAGCCTGTAGCCAGGAGGTACATGCTGAGTGCTTTTACAAAGTACCCACCAATGCAACCACAATGTGGCCAGTGGGTCCATCTTGATCGCTTTTACAAAGTGCCCATCAATTCGATCACAATGTGCCCTGTGGGTCCATGCAGGATACATTGTAAAAGTATCCATCAAAGTGGCCACTGGGCACTTTGTGAAAGAAACCCCTGAGTTCTTTCACAATTTTGTTCACAAAGTGTCCAGCATACACCTGAGCCACTCATTGAGAGTTCTTTCAGAAAATATCCAGCAATGTGTCCACAAAGTATTCCACCAGATACTCAATGGTTTCTTTGGGAGTTTGTTGTAAAATCCAACCACATTGAGAGTTCATTGTGAAAACATTAAGAAGAACCCCCTGGGGACATTGTGGTTGCATTGCTGGGTACTTCTTGAAAGAACTCTCAATGAGTGGCTCAGGCACTCAGTAGGATACATTGTGAACAAAATTGTGAAAGAACCCAGGGGTTTCTTTCATAAAGTGCCCAGTGGCCACTTTGATGGATGCTTTTACAATGTATCCTGCATGGACCCACAGGGCACATTGTGATCGAATTGATGGGCACTTTGTAAAAGCGATCAAGATGGACCCACTGGCCACATTGTGGTTGCATTGATGGGTACTTTGTAAAAGCACTCAGCATGTACCTCCTGGCCACAGGCTGGACACATTGTCTAAAAAATCACAATGTAATCACAATGTATCTGCTGGGTAAGTGACCCCTTGCCCCCAGTGTTTGTTGTTCCGATCGGACGAGCTGACGCGTCGTCCCCCTATTGGTCAGTCTTTGCATGTGATATTGTTCTTTGTCATTCCTTTCCCACACGACGTCGTGACTCCTTTCTTGTTCTCTCACGAGCCCTGACCCATTAGTCATTCCTTTAACATTTCTATTCTATGCCCCGGGTCGCTTACTGTTCTGGCTTACTCTCGGCCCTTCTTTCCTCCGAGTTATTTTTAGATAGGGTTATCTCTGTCCCGGCCACTCTCCTATATAGGTACCAGTAGAGTAGCTGAGGATTCCCCATCTTTGATATCTCGGGAAGTCCTCTTCTCCTTGCAGCATCGGTGTATTTGCTGTAGGCCACTGAAGAGCTTATCGAGTACCTCTTTGAACACGTTCGCTCTCCTCTCTCTCTCGGCCTTGCATCAAGAATCGGCGAATGCGCTTACGAAAAGGAGTTCCTGGTCGCTCTCTTGATCAAGCAACAGTTTGAGGCGCCATCCTCGGGCTCTTATATCTGCCCTCAGACGAAGATAGGGATTTATCGGATAGAGGCTCGGCACTCCTGCTGTGAATTCGGACAACCTACCGGAGAACACTCGTCCATCGTGTTTTGGACCACGTAGACTTTGGGTTGATATAGGGAAGTCATTCCCCCTTTGCCCCATTGTTTCTTGTTGGTTGGAGTTGCTACTCACCAACAGCACTGGTACCTGAAGGGCGAAGAGTGGCCCTGACAACAACGGTGCTCGTCGTCCAGCCCATCGCATGTGTCCCAGCAATCCCAACGCCGTCCGACAGGGAGGAGACATCAAATCCACCGTCCTATTCCGACGCGACGATGTTGCAGTGTCGCCTGGGTCGCGGTGAACTGATCCCCGTGGAGTCCGTCGACGTGAACGGGTTAACGAACCTTACACTCTTGTCGGTCCAGCGTGCAGCGGAGGCCGTGCACTTGGTGGCTCACACTGGGGACAAGGGGTTAAATACCTGGTGGGTACATGCTGAACACATTGTGATCACAGTCAACAAGTGATCACAATGTGCCCAGTGGGGGAAATTTAAATACATTCAAAATGTGCCCAGCCATGTGAGTCCAATGTGCCCAGTAGGCACATTTTGATTGTAATCACAATGTACCCATCAATGTGATCTCAATGTGCCCACTGGGAACATTTTGATTGCGATCACAATGTACACATCAATGTGAACTCAATGCGCCTGCTGTGTACATTTTGATTGTGATCACAATGTCCCCATCAATGTGTTCTCAATGTACCCAGCTCATTACATAATAGTTTCTTTCACAATGTTGTCCACAATGTGTCCAGCATGTTGCTGAGCCACTCATTCAAACTTCTTTCACAAAGTATCCAGTGATGTGTCTAGAATGTGTACAGCCATATACATAGTGATTTCTTTGAAAGTTCATGATGAAATTGAACAATATTGTGATTACATTGTGATTACTTCAAAAAGAACCCCCTGGGGACATTATGGACACATCACTGGATACTTTGTGAAAGAAGTTTGAATGAGTGGCTCAGCCACATGCTGGACACATTGTGGACAACATTGTGAAAGAAACTATTATGTAATGAGCTGGGTACATTGAGAACACATTGATGGGGACATTGTGATCACAATCAAAATGTACACAGCAGGCGCATTGAGTTCACATTGATGTGTACATTGTGATCGCAATCAAAATGTTCCCAGTGGGCACATTGAGATCACATTGATGGGTACATTGTGATTACAATCAAAATGTGCCTACTGGGCACATTGGACTCACATGGCTGGGCACATTTTGAATGTATTTAAATTTCCCCCACTGGGCACATTGTGATCACTTGTTGACTGTGATCACAATGTGTTCAGCATGTACCCACCGGGTATTTGACCCCTTGTCCCCAGTGTCAACTGACCGAGAGAGTGGAGGGTTGGTCAGTCCAGAGGACTCAGGATCAGACTATGGTTGATTCAGCGAGGAACCGCCTTTGCGCCGAAGCTCAGCTGGCCGTAGCTCATCGTCTGGAGGAAGCTCGGGTCGTCGAGATGGTCGACGAGGAAATCGCCGAGAGTGCCTCGGAGGGGACGGAGGAGGAGGTTGCCAGTGCTGAGGAGTACTGGCAGACTAGGTCTTGACGACTAGGGTTTGTACGCCTTAGTCCTTGTCCATAGAGTCCGTGCGGATTCAACTCCGTCGGCTAGTTGTCTCGTGTCTTCGTCGTATGCGTCGTGTAATATTATCTGCGCCTTTGTCCGTGTTTTTTTGGTGACGTGTGAGTTGTGATAAGGGAAATGGATAAGATAAGAAAGGGGTATAAGTAAGGAAAGTGAGCGAAAGTTGGGTGTGAAAATGGTTCAAAAAGAAGTTAAAATTCAGCACGCTGACAGCAGCGTTGGTCTCACTTCGGTACTTGTACTGGATGTCCAGGACAAGGTGTAGGAAGATGTTGCCGAGGGCTTTGTCGTTTGCCTCAGCCCATGCGTCTACTTCATCTTGGTTATCAGTGCCTTCCTGCGCGGGAGTCAATAGATTGTTCTCGGCATCATAGGTGGCTTCGGTTTTTGGCCGTACCTCGAGGGTAGGTTCCTTTTTCTGAATCGTTTTCCACTGTCCTTGCGACATTAAATATGAGCGCATTGGTCCGGCCCATTGTTGGTAGTTGGGACCGGAGAGGACGGGGACGAGGGAGGTAAGTTGAGAAGACATTTGTGTTTGGGAGGTGGAAGTTCTACAACCAAAGACAAGTTTCATCAGTTATTTGAACGCTTCTATGCCAAATGCAATGAAAGAGGGAAGAAGTAGTCTTTCCCTTTCAAGGATTACTTTAGTGAGAAGGTTTATTGCATATTGCCTCAGCCCACACTGTCGGCAGATGTTAATCGACTACCCTCCCCTGTGGGGTCTACGAATGTGTGTCGTGCTCAGCTTGGCCAATCACTGTTTCATCCCCTTTTGGGGTTTTGACTTTGTTCTAAGTCTCCTTCCTACGCAGTGGATAGTGCAGTGGCAGCCATTAAGGCACACTAAGGTAAGATTAGAGCCTGTTCACAGCGCAGCCACAGAGGCGCAGCTTGGAACACAGGGCATAGCCTGGGCTCATAACCTGTTGAGCAGGTAGAGTATAATACTATACTACTACATGGATACTCTAATCCTTACCTGAAGGGGAGAGGTTTATAGTTGCTAGTGGGGGAGAGAGAGAGAGAAGCGATTGGTTGATCTATCTACACATGTGGGGTATATATATCTATCTACTCTATTAGCGTCACATCTGTATAGTGTGACTGATGCAGGGTCCATGCGGCGGCTTAAGGCAAGCGCACGTCATACCGATCGATCGGGTCACTGATGTGACACCGTCCCTTCGGGTCGCTTATTTAGCGCTCTCCGGCATCGGCTCTCGCTCGAAGCGGTGGAGCTGGTTGACCCGTTGCCGGGCACAGACCTCCGGTTCAACAGGAGTTGAAACTAGGGAAGGGGGGATGTCAAGAGCGAGCGGGGATTTGAATTGATAGGGGTGGATGGGAGAGTTGTAGTCGCTGCAGAATTCAATCAGGTGTTGAATGAACGGTTCAAAGTCTTGGTCGCTGAGGGCTTCAAAGTTGTTAAGATATTCTATAACCGGATAAGGTAAGTCAGTTGGTATGTCCCACCAGAGAACTATGATGGCAGGGCAGCGAGTATGAATGTTGGTGGTTAGGTGGATTCGTGGAGTGGGAAAATAAAAGGCTGGGCTGATACTGAAGTAGACAGTGGCTAGCACGCTCTCAGTAAAATCAGATTTCCAGAGAAATTGATGATCTGCTCCTAATAAAAAGGGGGGAGTAGTTACTCCGGCGTCGAGGGCAGCGAAGGGATGATAATAGGGGTGATGAGCTAATAGACCAGAGGTTCTATTTAGCTGAAGGCTCCTGATGAGCTTATATTCCCAGATAGAACATCAGGCGTCGGGTATGACTGGTCTTTGCGAGTCGCTAAGGTGATGGTCCTAAAATGGTGGAATAAAAACGAGATGGATTTTATGCAACGAGACACACGAGGATATCTGAAATATGGAAATACGTAGGAAGAGAGACACAGGGTGAGAAGCCCGAAGGGCTCTCCGACCGGGTGATAAGGACCTGGGGATGGGGTCAGCTGTGTTCCCAAAGTGGTAGGAGGCAGACGACGCATGAGGTGCACCTCATACCCAGGAGCTAGTCGTCGGTATTACTCACAATTTTGTCATCTTCAGCGGGCAGGCGGTACTGCGATGCGGATAAAACCGTCATGGACGTTCGGCGGTATGGATTGCATGTATGGGGCAAGGATCTGAGCCCATTCAGCTACTTTTTCCCCATGACCCATGGACCATACGATGGTGTGTGGGCCCCATGACCCATGGGTTGTACGGTGCTGTATGACAGTATGGCCTGTCCATGACCCATGGGTTGTACAATGCCGTACGGTGGTATGCCCTTCCCATGACCCATGGGCCGTACAGCGCCATACGGTGGTATGCCCTTCCCATGACCCATGGGCCGTACAGCGCCGTACGGTGGTATGCCCTGCCCATGACCCATGGGTCGTACGGCGCCGTACGACAGTATGCCCTGCCCATAACCCATGGAGCGTACGGCGCCGTACGGTGGTATGCCCTACCCATGACCCATGGAGCGTACGGCGCCGTACAGTGGAATGCCTTGCCCATGGCCCATGTATTGTACAGTGCCGTACGGTGGATTACCTTGAAAAAAAAAATTAATGGATTACCTAATAAGGAACTATATAATGGATTACCTAAAAGAGAAATATTTGATGAATTACCTAAAAAGGAAATATTTGATGGATTACCTAAAAAGAAAATATTTGATGCATTACCTAAAAAGGAAAGATTTGATGAATTACCTAAAAAGGAAATATTTGATGGATTACCTAAAAAGAAAAATTTGCTTGACTGCCTAAAAGAGAAATAGTTGATGGATTACCTAAAAAGGAAATATCTGATTGATTCTGGAAAATAGCAACATCCTAACCTAACCTCAAGGCACTGCCAGATCAGGAATCCATTCACCTCTTGCATTAGTTTTCTGTTTGTAGTCCTGACTAACCCAAAGTGGTTAAGCTAACATCATCCAATCTAACCTAACCTAACCCTGACCTAACCCTAACCTAACCTAACCTAACCTAACCTAACCTAACCTAACCTAACCTAACCTAACCTAACCTAACCTAACCTAACCTGAAACAGCCAATCTAACCCATTTCACCCTAACCTAACCTGCAGTGGTCTATCCAACCTGACTATAGCTTTGCTTAAGCTGACCCATGACAAACAAGTCCTAACTTAAACTTGACCTTGCCTAGCACACCAACATGTAACATGGGTTACAGGAATGCAGTGCAAAGTGCATACCCCTTGGGGGACCTCCACTTGTATTTAGCCATAAGCTGGCTATCACTTGAACACACCTACTAACCTGGACCTACCATTTGGTGGACCTGCAAGCCAAAAGGTCCTTGGACTGGTATTCCATAAAAGATCCTGCCACTCAATTACCACCAACCACATTCACAAAACATCTCTTGCCCAGGCCAAAACTCAGCAACAACTCAAATTTACCTACCTGAACAGACCCAGAATCCAGCTGGGTGTGTTCCTCCACATTACAGGCCCACAGACCTATAGACTTATGAATTAATGAGTCCAATGGGTCATAGGTTCAGCCAGGTGGATTGGCTTTATTTGTCATCAAGTTAATATCTGGTACAAGAGAGGTGAATATGGTTGGGTGGCAGGCACAGCTTATGGAATATAGTCCATGGACCTGTTGGCTTGCAGGTCTACCAACTGGTAGGTCCAGCTTAGTGGGTTAGTCAGGACTACAAACAGAAAACTAATGCAAGAGGTGAATGGATTCCTGATCTGGCAGTGCCTTGAGGTTAGGTTAGGATGTTGCTATTTTCCAGAATCAATCAGATATTTCCTTTTTAGGTAATCCATCAACTATTTCTCTTTTAGGCAGTCAAGCAATTTTTTCTTTTTAGGTAATCCATCAAATATTTCTTTTTTGGGGAGATCCATCAAATCTTTCCTTTTTAGGTAATTCATCAAATATTTTCTTTTTAGGTAATCCATCATATAGTTCCTTATTAGGTAGTCCATTAAATATTCTTTTTGAGGTAATCCACCGTATGGCACTGTACAACCCATGGGTCATAGGCAAGGCATTCCACTGTACAGCGCCGTATGGTCCATGGGTCATGGGCAGGGCATACTGTCGTATGGTGCCATACGCTCCATGGGTCATGGGTAGGGCAAACCACCGTACGGCGCCGTACGACCCATGGGTCATGGGCAGGGCATACTGTCGTACGGTGCCGTATGACCCATGGGTCATGGCACTGGGGGCAAGAGGTCACTTACCCAGCGATTACATTGTGATTACATTGTGATTTTTTAGACAATGTGTCCAGCCTGTGGCCAGGAGGTACATGCTGAGTTCTTTTACAAAGTACCCATCAATGTGATCACAATGTGGCCAGTGGGTCCATCTTGATCACTTTTACAAAGTACCCATCAATTCGATCACAATGTGCCCTGTGGGTCCATGCAGGATACATTGTAAAAGTATTCATCAAAGTGGCCACTGGGCACTTTGTGAAAGAAACCAGGGTTTTCTTTCACAATATTATTTACAATTTATCCTACTGGGTGCCTGAGCCACTCATTGAGAGTTCTTTCAAAAAGTACCCAGCAATGCAACCACAATGTCCCCAGGGGGTTCTTCTTAATGTTTTCACAATGAACTCTCAATGTGGTTGGATTTCACAACAAACTCTCAAAGAAACCATTGAGTATCTGGTTGAATACTTTGTGGACACATTGCTGGATACTTTATGAAAGAACTTTCAATGAGTGGCTCAAGTGGATGCTGGACACATTGTAAGCAAAATTGTGAAAGAACCCAGGGGTTTCTTTCACAAAGTGCCCAGTGGCCACTTTGATGAATACTTTTACAATGTATCCTGCATGGACCCACAGGGCACATTGTGATCGAATTGATGGGTACTTTGTAAAAGTGATCAAGATGGACCCACTGGCCACATTGTGATCACATTGATGGGTACTTTGTAAAAGAACTCAGCATGTACCTCCTGGCCACAGGCTGGACACATTGTCTAAAAAATCACAATGTAATCACAATGTATCTGCTGGGTAAGTGACCCCTTCCCCCCAGTGTGGGTAGGGCATACCACCGTACGGCGCCGTACGCTCCATGGGTCATTGGCAGGGCATACTGTCGTACGGTGCCATACGCTCCATGGGTCATGGGTAGGGCAAACCACCGTACGGCGCCGTACGACCCATGGGTCATGGGCAGGGCATACTGTCGTACGGTGCCGTATGACCCATGGGTCATGGGTAGGGCAAACCCCCGTACGGCGCCGTACGACCCATGGGTCATGGGCAGGGCATACCACCGTACGGCGCCGTACGCTCCATGGGTCATGGGTAGGGCAAACCCCCGTACGGCGCCGTACGACCCATGGGTCATGGGCAGGGCATACCACCGTACGGCGCCGTACGCTCCATGGGTCATGGGTAGGGCAAACCCCCGTACGGCGCTGTACGACCCATGGGTCATGGGCAGGGCAAACCCCCGTACAGCGCCGTACGACCCATGGGTCATGGGCAGGGCATATGTCACGAACGCGTGACATAGTAGCCAAGATCTCACAAATAATTCAAGACATTGGTCTCATTCGCAGTAATAATAATACAAAGGTGACTAAAAGGAACTACAAACTTAGACGAGAACAAACGGATCGATATCACATGAACAGTTCTGAGGAAGGGGGCAACGATGAGCGAAGTGGTGAGGGTTGTGAATACTTTCCGGACAGTAAGACCACGCTCGCGTCACCGGATCCTGCCAACACTCCCTACACCCCAACACATCATGAGATAAACTATCATACATCTCTCGCCGCACATCCGACAAGGCCTCGCTCACTAATCCGAACCCATAGCGGTCTTGGAGACCCGCCACCTCCACCTTCAACTTCATCCTCACCTGACGTGACTTGTCGGAGGGACGACAACGTTGACCAGAACGAGTCATCGGACTCTTGCGGGTCTTCTTCCTCTGGGACCTCTCCACCATCTGGCGAACTGGGGCAGGACTCCAGGGAGGGGATGGAGGGAGAGGAATGCCCTGATCCTGGCGGTGGCGAAGGGACGACTGGGGACTTGCAAGGGGGGTCGGTGCAATAAGCCCCATGACACTGGTGTCCGAAATATCGGAAGAGAGATGCCTGGAAAGGTCCCCAATGTTCCAAAGCAAAGTGAGAGAAGTCGTCATTTAAGCTGTTCATGATGACGTACATGAGGTCCACCCGCTTCTCCAATTTCGTGATCCTATCCTCCCTATCCCTCTCCATGACGTCCAATAACTGAACGGCTCCAGGGTGAAGAGCCCGGACCACAGGACCAGAAAGTCTGGGATCTTCGTAACCGGCCTGTTCCCAGAACTCGGCAGGAGCGTTATGGGCGGTGAGGAAGTCGACGGCGACCTGATTGTCATGGGCGATGTTGGCGGGGGTATCATACAAGTGTTGCTCCACGTTGAAGGGAGCATCCGTCTCAAAGGACGGAGTGAAGGGGGTGGCGGCAGCGTTGAGGACGACGTTGGCGGCAGCAAAAGCAGACATAGTGGCAGAGGATGGGAGAACAATAGCTGCAGCCCAAAAAATATATTAATTCCTGTTAGCAAAGGGAGTGACTTTTATATTTGACCTGGGTTGTCCTCACAATTATAATTGCAACTTTAACCCAGCAAGAATTATAAATGTAGCCTCCCCTTGCCTGACGTCCCATCCATCGTACTGGGTACTGGCCCATTGCTTTGGACCCAAGGAATTGATGGGCTGATGGGATATGCCCAGTGCTTCGGGCACATGCTGGTGCCACAACCGTGGGAAATGATTTCCCACGCTCCTGCCCTTTGTTGCTGACATAGGCTGGTCATGTGACCTACCAAAAGGGGGTAATTTTGATGGCTTATATAAGCAAGTCATGTGACTGAAAAGAGTGGATGTTGATTATATAAGCAGGTCATATGACTGACCAAAAAAGGAAAGTTTTGATGGCTTACATAAGCAACTCAAAAATGATTTTGGCATTGAATTTCCTTTTTAGGAAATTTTGATGGCTGATATAAGCAGGTCATGTGACTGAAAAAAGTGGGTGTTGCTTATGTAATCAGGTCATGTGACTGACCAAAAAAGGAAAATTTTGATGGCTTACATAAGCGTCTCAAAATGCTTTTGGAGGGGTCTTTCCCAAAAAAGAATTTCCTTTTTAGGAAATATTTGATGGATTACCAAAAAAGGAAATTTTGATGGCTTACATAAGCAACTCAAAAATGATTTTGACAAAAATTCCCAAAAAAGAAATTTCCTTTTTAAGAAAGACTTTCCAAAAAAGGCAATTTGATGGCTTATGTAAGCAACTTGAAAATGCTTTTGGCAAAAATTACCAAAAAAGGAAATTTTCCAAAAAGGAAATTATATGCCAGAAAAATCGGAAAAATGCCAGAAAAATTCTAAAAAATTCCCACGGGTTTAGAAAGTGCCCAAAATGGTCAATTAATTCCAAAAATATCGAAAAAATGGTTTTTCTGGCTGGATAAATCCGGAAAAATTCCGAAAAAATTACCAAAAATTCCAGAATATGTATAAATATTTTATAAAAATTAAATTAATTTTTTTTGCCCATTAAACAGCTCACAATTTTGATATTAATGTATTTTCTGCCCCTAAAAATCCAGAAAAATCTCCAAAAATTAATGAAAAATTTAAAATTACATATATATCCATAATCTTTGCTATATCATAAATACAGACCCATTTGTGGTCATAAACTAGCCCTAGACCTAAACCTAGTCCTGGACCTAACCTAACCTAACCTGAACCTGAACCTAAACCTGAACCTAAACCTAAACCTGCCCTAAACCTAACCTAACCTAACCTAACCCTGAACCTAAACCTAACCTAAACCTAAACCTAAACATAACCTAACCTAACCTAACCTAACCTAACCTAACCTAACCTAACCTAACCTAACCTAACCCTAACCCTAAACCTGAACCTAACCTTGCCTAGTTTGGCCTTATCTTATCTTATCTTATCTTATCTTATTTTGAACCTGCTCTAAACCTAAACTTGAATCTAAACCTAACCTCAACCTCAACTTACCCTACCCTAACTCAACCTACCCCTAACCTAACCTGCCCTAAACCTAGCCTGCCCTAAACCTAACCTAGCACTAAACCTAACCTAGCACAGAACCTAGCCTAGGACCAAACCTAAGCCTAAACCTAACCCAACCTAACCTAACCTAACCTAACCTAACCTAACCTAACATAACCCTGAACCTAAACATAGCCTAAACCTAAACCTAACCTAAACCTCACCTAGCACAAAGCCTAAACCTAAACCTAACCTGCCCTACACCTAACCTCACCTAGTTTGGCCTTATCTTATCTTATCCTATCTTGCCTGCCCTAAACCTAACCTAACCTAGCCTAGCCTAACCGGACACAGCCCACTTAACCTAGTCCACCACAGATCACCCAACCTAACCTAACCCAAAGTGGTTCACCTGCCCAGCCCAATGCAACTTGACTTGATCTTATCTAATCAGCTGTCATCTTATCTGCACTTAATCTAAACACCTTAGCTGACCAACATCTAACCCAACTTCACCCAGCTCACCAGCACATGACTGGGCTATAGGAACACACTATCAGCTGTACCATCCCATATCCTGTATCCAACTGTCACTCAAGCGCAACAACTGTGGTGGACCTACAAGTTAGTGGGCCTACCAGCCCACAGACCCACAACTGTAGACTGTTCACTCAGTGGAGACACCTGTTATCCAACCTCACCCATATACCACCCTCACCCTGTGTTCTGTGCCAGACCACAACTTCACCACAACTCAAGTTTAATCACCTGGCTGAACCTGCAAGCCAGATAGATATAGACTACCAGTTACACATCCATGAATTTGTAAGCCTGAGAGCACATGTTTCAGCCAGGTGGCTGAACTTGAGTTGTGGTGAAGTTGTGGTCTGGCACAGAACACAGGGTGAGGGTGGTACATGGGTGAGGTTGGATAACAGGTGTCTCCACTGAGTGAGCAGTTTACAGTTGTGGGTCTGTGGGCTGGTAGGCCCACTAACTTGTAGGTCCACCACAGTTGTTGTGCTTGAGTGACAGTTGGATACAGGATATGGGATGGTACAGCTGATAGTGTGTTCCTATAGCCCAGTCATGTGCTAGTGAGCCAGGTGAGGTTGAGTCAGATGTTGGTTAGCTAGGGTATTGAAATTAAGGTTAGATAAGATAACAGCTGATTAGATGAGATCAAGTCAAGTTGCATCAGGCTAGGTCAGGTGGACCACCCTAGGTTAGGTTAGGTTGGGTGATCTGTGTGGTGGATTAGGTTGAGTGGACTATGTCAGGTTAGGTTAGGCTGGGTTAGGTTAGGTAAGACATAATAAGGTAAGATAAGATAAGATGAGATAAAATAAGATAAGGCCAAACAAGGCCAGGTCAGGGTTAGGACTAGGTGAGGTTAGAATTGGGTTAGGCTTAGGGCAGGTTAGGTTTAGGTTTAGGTTTGGTCCTAGGCTAGGTTCTGTGCTAGGTTAGGTTTAGTGCTAGGTTAGGTTTAGGGCAGGCTAGGTTTAGGGCAGGTTAGGTTAGGGGTAGGTTGAGTTAGGGTAGGGTAAGTTGAGGTTGAGGTTAGGTTTAGATTCAAGTTTAGGTTTAGAGCAGGTTCAAAATAAGATAAGATAAGATAAGATAAGATAAGGCCAAACTAGGCAAGGTTAGGTTCAGGTTTAGGGTTAGGGTTAGGTTAGGTTAGGTTAGGTTAGGTTAGGTTAGGTTATGTTTAGGTTTAGGTTTAGGTTAGGTTTAGGTTCAGGGTTAGGTTAGGTTAGGTTAGGTTTAGGGCAGGTTTAGGTTTAGGTTCAGGTTTAGGTTCAGGTTCAGGTTAGGTTAGGTTAGGTCCAGGACTAGGTTTAGGTCTAGGGCTAGTTTATGACCACAAATGGGTCTGTATTTATGATATAGCAAAGATTATGGATATATATGTAATTTTAAATTTTTCATTAATTTTTGGAGATTTTTCTGGATTTTTAGGGGCAGAAAATACATTAATATCAAAATTGTGAGCTGTTTAATGGGCAAAAAAAATTAATTTAATTTTTATAAAATATTTATACATATTCTGGAATTTTTGGTAATTTTTTCGGAATTTTTCCGGATTTATCCAGCCAGAAAAACCATTTTTTCGATATTTTTGGAATTAATTGACCATTTTGGGCACTTTCTAAACCCGTGGGAATTTTTTCGGAATTTTTTAGAATTTTTCTGGCATTTTTCCGATTTTTCTGGCATATAATTTCCTTTTTGGAAAATTTCCTTTTTTGGTAATTTTTGCCAAAAGCATTTTCAAGTTGCTTACATAAGCCATCAAATTGCCTTTTTTGGAAAGTCTTTCTTAAAAAGGAAATTTCTTTTTTGGGAATTTTTGTCAAAATCATTTTTGAGTTGCTTATGTAAGCCATCAAAATTTCCTTTTTTGGTAATCCATCAAATATTTCCTAAAAAGGAAATTCTTTTTTGGGAAAGACCCCTCCAAAAGCATTTTTGAGACGCTTATGTAAGCCATCAAAATTTTCCTTTTTTGGTCAGTCACATGACCTGATTACATAAGCAACACCCACTTTTTTCAGTCACATGACCTGCTTATATCAGCCATCAAAATTTCCTAAAAAGGAAATTCAATGCCAAAATCATTTTTGAGTTGCTTATGTAAGCCATCAAAACTTTCCTTTTTTGGTCAGTCATATGACCTGCTTATATAATCAACATCCACTCTTTTCAGTCACATGACTTGCTTATATAAGCCATCAAAATTACCCCCTTTTGGTAGGTCACATGACCAGCCTATGTCAGCAACAAAGGGCAGGAGCGTGGGAAATCATTTCCCACGGTTGTGGCACCAGCATGTGCCCGAAGCACTGGGCATATCCCATCAGCCCATCAATTCCTTGGGTCCAAAGCAATGGGCCAGTACCCAGTACGATGGATGGGACGTCAGGCAAGGGGAGGCTACATTTATAATTCTTGCTGGGTTAAAGTTGCAATTATAATTGTGAGGACAACCCAGGTCAAATATAAAAGTGCTCCCATTGTAACCCCAATAATTATAAAAACTGGGCTGCAGCTGCTCCGGCAATCCCGACACCTTCAACATCGTCGACTGCGTTGATACTGGGACTAGGCGAGGCTTCGCTGTATTCCTCCATCGGAGTTGCAGAATCCCGCGTGGTGGACGAGGACGCAGTGGGTTGAGGGACAGGAGGTGCGTTGGTGAACATGAATTGCGATCGTCCACTAGTATTTGGTTCTGAAGCAAGGCGGTTAATGTTTTTTCCTCGACTATGTCTCAGGGGCACGTACTACCGAAGATCTCCATACCCCACTCTGTGAACCTCTTCTCGATGACATCGTTCCAATCATCCCCGCAGAAGTGGCGAAAGTCCAAAACCTCACCTTCCCCCTGAGAATAACTTCATTTCAAGGGCGTTAGATTGAGGCGATCTGGGAAATGCATCGAAAACTCACTTCTGAAAGGTCGCGGTTCCATCTCAAGGATTTACATACCCAACAAGCAGATGGGCAATACACCCTGCCTGATCTTCGAGGTTCTTGAGCGCACGGGACAAGGTTTTTGCCACCGTGGGCTGGTTACTAGAGTGGTGCAACGACCATATAAGAAGACGTTGCAGATAATGATGTAGGAATATCTTACTGTTCGTGCCAGGTGAGTTTCTCATCTCGTTCCTGAGGATCCACGATGTCCCATACCGGCCGGTACAGTTTCGCCCATTCCGCATCACAACGCTCTCACTGGGGGCAAGGGCCCAAATACCCACCAGGTACATTGTGATTACATTGTGGTTACAGTCAACAAGTGATCCCAATGTGCCCGGTGGGTAAAAATCAGGTACATTCAAAATGTGCCCAAAAATGTGAATTTAATATTACCGCTGGGCAAATACTGATCGCATTTACAATGTACCCAGTCATGTGACCATAATGCACCAAAACGCATGTCCTAGGCATATTTTGAATACATTCGATTCACATTGTAAAATTGACGACATTCAAAATGTGTTCACAATGTACCCCACCAATTCCTCCACATGTTGAATACATTGTGAATGTGATCGTCAATCGCATTCGAAAAACTTTTTAGGGCAAGTTTTGAATGTGATCTACATGTTTGGTGATGGCAAAATTTGATTCACATGATGGAGTACATTCAAAATGTGTTCACAATGTACCCACTGGGCACATTGGAGTCACTTTTTGACTGTGACCACAATGTAATCACAATGTGCCCGGTGGGTATTCGGGCCCTTGCCCCCAGTGTCTTCAACCTGTTTCCTCTCGTCAGGAGGAAGCGCGTCGTAGAGCTCTTTTGAAATTTTGAGTTTGAAGTCGATCGGGATCTGAGCGGCAGAGGTCGGGGTCGGTTGGGACTTCAGATGTTGGTCCCAGCGGGCCTCAACGACGTCTTTGAGGCCGGATTCCCAGTTGTAATTGCAGTAGGCTTGCGCAGGGGCGAGTTTTCGCTTTTCAGTTTGGCCCAATCGCAGATCGGATTTTGACGACTTGGAGGTCGGACGACCCTTGTTGTGGAACCACGTGCATAGATTCTATCGATAAAATGAATGATTAGAATAAAAGGTAGAGGCATCTTATAATACGAACTTTGTTATTAGCCGCACGGAGTTTCGATAATGCTTTCTCACGCGAGCCATGTACTTTGATGTCCTCAGCAGGAGGGACGATAGGCCACTGCTTCTGCCAGCCCTCGTATACACGTGGCCAGAAACGATCCAACGATCCAGCGGTCTGATGGATAAAAAAGTTTGCCAAATGGGACGTCAGAAATTCGACCTGTTCCTTAGACTTCCCGTCCGAGCGTCTTGGCGGCATAGTGAGGTGAGACTAGCGAAGGAGTGATAACGAAGTGAGACTGGCGAAGGAGCGGTATCGAGGTGAGACTGGCGAGGGAGCGATAACAAGGTAAGACTAGTGGAGGAGTAATAACAAGGTCAGAGGGTATGATGGGATTCACACTTGACCTGATAACTGTCAGCGTGCTGAATTTTATTCCCTTTTCGAACCATTTTTCACACCCAACTTTCGCCCACTTTCCTTACCTATACCCCTTTCTTATTTTATCATTTCCTTTATCACGACTCACACGTCATCAAGGAACACAGACAAGGACACTGATGATATTACACAAGGCGCACGGCGAAGACACGAGGCTATCAAACCGACGAAGATGAATCCGCCCGGACTCTATGGGCGAGGACTAAGGCGTACAAACCCTGGTCGTCAAGACCTGGTTTGCCAGTACTCCTCAGCACTGGCAACCTCCTCCTCCGTCCCCTCCGAGGCATTCTCGTCGACTTCCTCGTCGACCATCTCGACGACCCGAGCTTCCTCCAGACGATGAGCGACGGCCAACTGAACCTCGGCGCGAAGGCGGTTCCTCGCTGAATCGACCGTAGTCTGATCCAGAGTCCTCTGGACTGACCAACCCTCCACTCTCTCGGTCAGTTGAGCCACCAGGCGAACGGCTTCCGCTGCACGCTGGACCGACAAGAGCGTAAGGTCGGTTAAGCCGTTCACGTCGACGGACTCCACCGGAATCAGCTCGCCGCGATCCACGCGACACTGTAGCATCGTCGCATCGGAATAGGACGGTGGATTCGATGTCTCCACCCTGGCGGACAACGTTGGGATTACTGGGACGCATGCGGTGCGCTGGACGAAGTGCCCCGCGATAAGGAACCCAACGACGAGCACGGATAGAACGTTGCCCACGCACCGGCGAGATCGACGGAGGCGGAATCGGAACAGCCACTTCGTTCTCCCCCGCATACTCCAACTCGGGAGAACTGCTAACCGGATTCACGGCCGTCTCCTCAGACGTCTCGCGAACGATCTCCTCCCCGCCGTCAGTATGTGCAGGTGTGCGGTACGACCCATCGGAAGCTAAGAAGAGATGTCAGTGGACAAGCCAAATATGTCAACCGACATCCCACCTATGGGAGAAGCCATCCGATCAGGTATCGACTCGTCCTCGGACTCGTCGCGAACCGCAGCCACCGAACGAGTGCGGCAGTGACACAACCGCTCGCTCATCGACTCGACTCGAGCGCCCAACAATGGCAAGGCATCGTCCAACGTATCGACCTAGGAATGGCATGAGCTCTCTTGGGCAAAGACCAGGAGAAGTCGCACCAACCTTGGTGTCGAGCTCATTCAGAGCCCTTCTATGACGATTGAGCCGTCGGTCGACCTCGATCAGGTCTCGTTGAATGGTGTCATCCCGTTCCTTCAAGGACTCGACCAACCGATTGTGTTCTTCACGCATCGCCAGCATCTCGCTCTCAAACGTGATGCGAAGCGTATCGTTCATCAGGAGCAGCGTCTTCTTCATGTCCAACGCTTCCGAGTACATCCTACGGGCATCATCCTTCGCTTCCTTCACTTCACGCTTCAGCCGCTCATTCTACAAGCCTGTCAGTGTTATCCCACAAGCGGGATGCACAGACCGACTCACCGCTTTCTGCTCGGTCCTCAAAAGGAACCAGAGACGGTGACCAACGGCTGCTGTATAGTGTTGCGAACGAGTCGCTCCCGGCCACCTTCCTTCACCGTTTCCCAGATCGTAGATTCCCATCTTCAGGAGACCCCACAACGATGACGCCACCGGAGTCTCCCATGGCATACGCAACTCGGTGTCAAACGTGACCCCGCGCATAGACTCTTGCAACTTGTGGTCGATCAAGTTGTGGTACCACAGCTCGTCGTCTATGGTCAAGTAGTTGGGAGGCTTGGCTATCGTCGCCTCCAGTTGTCGAGCATCCACTTTGGCGGCAACCGCGAAGATCTACGATGCGATGTCAGTTGTTGCCAGCAAACAGCGACACGTGACATCGCACCTCGCGATAACTGGGGTACGCCACATTAGCGTTCGGAAGAAAGTAGCTCTTGTTCTGTACGGAACGAGGATCCGCGGACTCGATGGTAGCGGTGCTATTCTCAGCACGGAAGACACGATCGGAGATCATGGGCATAATGGATGAGTAGTTGGTTGGTGGGATTGTTGACTTGGGAAGAAGGGAGTTTGATGGATCCAATGGCCGGTTCGCACTACGCTTTATTCGACCCTCGACAGCGCTCGCGTCCTATTCGCCATTGGCTCGGCCCATCGTTTCACCGGTCCAGACTCCTCATACATTCGCCCTCGACATTCAAGCCCCACTCGGTCTTTTATTGTCCCGATCGAACGTACTTACGCGTCGTCCTCTCATTGGTTCGTCCTTGCATGTGATATTATCCTTTGTCATTCCTTTCCCACACGACGTCATGACCCCTTTCTTATTCTCTCACGAACCCTGACCCATTAGTCATTCCCTTATCATTTCAATTCTATACTCCGGGCCGCTTACTGTTCGTGCTTACTCTCGGCCCTTCTTTGCTCCGAGTTATTATTAGATAGGGTTATCTATGTCCCGGCCACTCTCCTATATAAGTACCAGTAGAGTAGCTGAGGACTCCCCATCTTTGATATCTCGGGAAGTCCTCTTCTCCTTGCAGCATCGGTGTAATTGCTGTAGGCCACTGAAGAGCTTATCGAGTAACTCCTTGAACCGTTCGCTCTCCTCTCTCACTCAGTCTTGATCCTTAACCGGTGTTTGAAGCGAGCTCGGACACGACATCGAGTTCCGCACTGCTCTTTGGATCAAGTCATCAGTTTGAGGCGCCATCCTCGGGCTCTTGTATCTGCCCTCAGAAGACGATAGGGATTTACCTGATAGAGGCTCGGCACTCCTGCTGTGAATTCGGACAACCTACCGGAGAACGCTCGTCCATCGCGTTTTGGACCACGTAGACTTTGGGTGGATATAGGGAAGTCGTTCCCCCTTTGCCCCATTGTTTCTTGTTGGTTGGAGTTGCGACTCACCAACAGCACTGGTACCTGAAGGGCGAAGAGTGGCCCTGACAATAACTTGGATTTTATATCCACCTGAAGTGCGACCAGTGCCCTTCCATACGGAGAATCGACAGCAAGTTGCTATGGATGTCAAGGCGTTCTGGCAACCCGTACTGCGTGTTCTCTGCCGGTGTTGCGCATGGTATTTGTGAGCCTGTTTGAGGATCCCAGTAGGCCGACAATTGCTTGTCACGATGGTACCATTTCGGCGTCACATTCAGTCTTAGTGCACCATCCCGGCGGCTAGGTAAATTACTTCTCTTGTAAAAATTCTGGTCTCGTGTAAGTCTGCCAGTTGACGCACCTGGCAGTGGGGCCGAGAGAATGAGTGGAAGGAACGTGTGCACCGGCGAGTGACCATCGGGTCAGCCGACACCATCTTTGGCATGCGCCCAAGTGAAACACGGAGATATCTATACACAGAGTGAGTTACGCCTTCCAGAGTTGGTATGAAATAGCCATCGAGCAAGCAGTAGTCCTTATTAAAAACATTAATGTTTTAGGAGTTTTTGTCGCAAATTTGAATGATTTTTCTCATGAGTTTTTGAATGGCCTGAGGGGGGATATTTTACTCATAAAGTTTTAATGGAAATTATGGGGGGGACTGGGACCCAGCTTACTGGGCACTGGTGCTCCCAATTAGGCAGGTGCCGACAGTGTGGGTGGCCCGGGGGAGTGGATTGCTTATATAATAAAAATTGAAAAATTCAGGGAAATTCTAGAAAATTCTGAAAAAATTCCCACGGGTGTCAGGGAGGGCAGAAAATGAAAAATGGACTGTGGGAATTTCCGATCAAAATTTCCCAAAAAGGAAATTTTTGATGGCCTACATAAGCAACTCAAAAATGATTTTGATATTGAATTTCCTTTTTGGGAAATTTTGATGGCTGACATAAGCAGGTCGTGTGACTGAAAAAAGTGGGTGTTGCTTATGTAATCAGGTCATGTGACCGACCAAAAAAGGAAATTTTTGATGGCTTACATAAGCGTCTCAAAAATGCTTTTGGAGGGGTCTTTCCCAAAAAGGAAATTCCTTTTTAGGAAATATTTGATGGATTACCAAAAAAGAAAATTATATGCTAGAAAATTCGGAAAAATGCCAGAAAAATCCTAAAAAATACCGAAAAAATTCCCACACGTCTAGAAAGTGCCCAAAATGGTAAATTATTCCCAGGAATATTCAAAAAATCGTTTTTCTGGCTGGAAAAATCAGGAAAAAATTCCAAAAAAATTCCAAAAATTCCAGAGTATAGATAAATATTTTATAAAAATTATTTCAATTTTTTTGGTCCATTGAATAGCCCATAATTTCAATATTAATATATTTTTTGCCCAAAAAATTCAGAAAAATCCCAAAAAAATTGATAAAAATAGGAAAATACAAATTTATCTGTAATATTCATTATATCATGAAGTACAGACCAGTTTGTGGTCATAAACTAGCCCTAAACCTAGTCCTGGACCTAACCTAACCTAACCTAGCCTAACCCTAACCCTAACCCTAACCCTAACCCTAACCTAGACCTAAACCTACACCTAACCTAAACCTAAACCTAATCTAACCTAACCTAACCTAAAACTAACCTAACCTAACCTAACCTAACCTAACCTAACCTAACCTAACCAAACCTAACCTGCCCTAAACCCAGCCTGTCCCAAACCTATCCTAGCACCAAACCTAAACCTAAACCTAAACCTAAACCTAAACCTAACCTGCCCTAAATCTAACTCTGACCTGGCCTAGTTCAGCCTTATCTTATCTTATCTTATCTTATCTATCTTATTCTGTCTTACCTACCCTAGACCCAACCTAACCTGACATAGTCAACTTAACCTGGTCCACCACAGATCACCCAACCTAACCTAAAGTGGTCTACCTGACCTAGACTGATGCAACTTGAGTTTATTCTTCTAATCAGCTGTTATCTTATCTGGCCTTAACCTAAATACCATAGCTAACCAACATCTAACCCAACTTCACCTGGCTCACCAGCAAGTAACTGGGCTACAGGAACACACTGTGAGCTGCACTATCCCATATCCTGTATCCAACTATCACTCAAACACAAGAACTGTGGTGGACCTACAAGTTAGTGGACCCATAAGCCCACAGACCCACAAGTATAGGCTGTTCACTCAGTGGAAACATCTGTTATCCATCCTCACTCATGTACCACCCTCACCCTGTGTTCTGTGCCAGACTGCAACTTCACCACAGCTCATGTTCAGCCACCTAGCTGAACCTGCAAGTCAGGGTGATAGACTACTTGTTATGGATCCATGGATTTGTAGACCTGATTGTACATGGATTTAGCTAGGTAGCTGAACATGAGCTGTGGTGAAGTTGCAGTCTGGCACAGAACACAGGGTGAGGGTGGTACATGAGTGAGGATGGATAACAGATGTTTCCACTGAGTGAACAGCCTATACTTGTGGGTCTGTGGGCTTATGGGTCCACTAACTTGTAGGTCCACCACAGTTCTTGTGTTTGAGTGATAGTTGGATACAGGATATGGGATAGTGCAGCTCACAGTGTGTTCCTGTAGCCCAGTTACTTGCTGGTGAGCCAGGTGAAGTTGGGTTAGATGTTGGTTAGCTATGGTATTTAGGTTAAGGCCAGATAAGATAACAGCTGATTAGAAGAATAAACTCAAGTTGCATCAGTCTAGGTCAGGTAGACCACTTTAGGTTAGGTTGGGTGATCTGTGGTGGACCAGGTTAAGTTGACTATGTCAGGTTAGGTTGGGTCTAGGGTAGGTAAGACAGAATAAGATAGATAAGATAAGATAAGATAAGATAAGATAAGGCTGAACTAGGCCAGGTCAGAGTTAGATTTAGGGCAGGTTAGGTTTAGGTTTAGGTTTAGGTTTAGGTTTGGTGCTAGGATAGGTTTGGGACAGGCTGGGTTTAGGGCAGGTTAGGTTTGGGGTTAGGTTAGGTTAGGTTAGGTTAGGTTAGGTTAGGTTAGGTTAGTTTTAGGTTAGGTTAGGTTAGGTTAGGTTAGATTAGGTTTAGGTTTAGGTTAGGTGTAGGTTTAGGTCTAGGTTAGGGTTAGGGTTAGGGTTAGGGTTAGGGTTAGGCTAGGTTAGGTTAGGTTAGGTCCAGGACTAGGTTTAGGGCTAGTTTATGACCACAAACTGGTCTGTACTTCATGATATAATGAATATTACAGATAAATTTGTATTTTCCTATTTTTATCAATTTTTTTGGGATTTTTCTGAATTTTTTGGGCAAAAAATATATTAATATTGAAATTATGGGCTATTCAATGGACCAAAAAATTGAAATAATTTTATAAAATATTTATCTATACTCTGGAATTTTTGGAATTTTTTTGGAATTTTTTCCTGATTTTTCCAGCCAGAAAAACGATTTTTTGAATATTCCTGGGAATAATTTACCATTTTGGGCACTTTCTAGACGTGTGGGAATTTTTTCGGTATTTTTTAGGATTTTTCTGGCATTTTTCCGAATTTTCTAGCATATAATTTTCTTTTTTGGTAATCCATCAAATATTTCCTAAAAAGGAATTTCCTTTTTGGGAAAGACCCCTCCAAAAGCATTTTTGAGACGCTTATGTAAGCCATCAAAAATTTCCTTTTTTGGTCGGTCACATGACCTGATTACATAAGCAACACCCACTTTTTCAGTCACATGACCTGCTTATGTCAGCCATCAAAATTTCCCAAAAGAGAAATTCAATATCAAAATCATTTTTGAGTTGCTTATGTAAGCTATCAAAATTTCCTTTTTGGGAAATTTTGATCGGAAATTCCCACAGTCCATTTTTTATTTTCTGCCCTCCCTAACACCCGTGGGAATTTTCTAATAATTTTTGGAATTTTTTCAGAATTTTCTGGAATTTCCCTGAATTTTTCAATTTTTATTATGTAAGCAATCCACTCCCCCGGGCCACCCACACTGTCGGCACCTGCCTAATTGGGAGCACCAGTGCCCAGTAAGCTGGGTCCCAGTCCCCCCCATAATTTCCATTAAAACTTTATGAGTAAAATATCCCCCCTCAGGCCATTCAAAAACTCATGAGAAAAATCATTCAAATTTGCGATAAAAACTCCTAAAACATTAATGTTTTTAATAAGGACTACTGCGGGGAGTTCCTCTTCCTCAGTCCCCTCCTTGGAGTCCTGTTCCGAGCCGTCAGATGGTGGCGAGGACCCAGAAGAAGAAGGAGCGCAAGAATCCGATGACTCGTACTGGTCAACGCTGTCGTCCCTCCGACAAGTCACGTCAGGTTCGAATGAAGCTGAAAGTGGAGGTAGCAGGTCTCCAGGACCGTTATGGGTTCGCATTAGTGAGCGCGGCGTTGACGGACGTGAAGCGGGAGATGCATGACAGCTTGTTTCATGATGTGTTGGGGTGCAGGGAGTGTTGGCAGGATCCGGTGACGCAAGCGTACTTGTATTGTCCTCAAAGTGTTCACAACCCTCACCATTTTGCTCACCGCTGTCCGTTTGCTCAGGACTGTGCGTGTGACGTAGACCCGTTTGTTCTTGTTTGAGATTGTAGTTTTTGTTAGCTGCCTTTGTACTATTATTACTGCGAATAAGACCAATGTCTTGAATTACTTGTGTGATCTTGGCTACTATGTCACGCGTTCGTGACACTGCTTGTCAGGAACATGGTATTTTTAAACTTTTTATAACACGCTCTTTCTTCGAACTCTTCTTACCAATTCTTATATTTGAATGCTTCACATTCCTTATCCTTCACACCAATCATTCAAAACACACACACGCGCGTACTATTCCCAGCGAATCCACAACGAGCTATATACGGTGCTATCATCGTCCTATCAGAAGTCGACTCTATCTACGGCAGGCCTAAAGGTCATCAACCGTCCATCCTGGAGATCGTAGTGATGGCCCCTCCTCGCAAGGACCTCCCTGAACATGGCGTCACCGTCTTCGGCACTCAGCTGAACGACTAGTTCAAGCTGATAGGAAGAGATGCCTTCGAGCAGACCGATCAACCTCCCAGATGTCTCCGAACTGCGGAACACCTGGTCCCACATCTCCATCACCGGGTGACTGCTCGGCAGCACTATCGACGTAGTCGACAAGCGATCCTCCGTCTCCCTCATCGGACCCCTGGGTGGGATCCTGTCTTGCGAGGCAAAGCTGGTGTCGGAGTTGGATCTCCGACTCGACCTGTCAGTAGGGACGGTTGACCCGATATTGGTATCCTCGCTCCTCACACTGGGGGCAAGGGCACCTAGAATCGGTGATTACATCTTGATTACATGGTGAGTTCATGTGCACTTTTCAATGATTGTAATTGCAGATTCCAGGTTGGTTACATTTCAAATGTTACCTTGACATGTAATCCAGCCAATGTCCATCAATTACATTTGGAATGTTCTCTACAAATGTTTCTGGGATGTTTTTTACCTGTCAGCAAAAATGATACTGCAATGTAGTCAACATGTTCTTCAATCGTCCGAGATGTAATCTAAATGCCCTCAAAAACATGAGATGTTTTCACAATGTGCCCAGTGGGCACATTCAGGAAACATTGCTTGGGAACATTTTGAGGAAATTTCAAATGGAGTTGGTGGGCACAGTTGAATTACATGTCAAGGTAACATTTTAAATGTAATCAACCTGGAATCGGCAATTACAATCATTGAAAAGTGCACATGAACTCACCATGTAATCGGGATGTAATCACCAATTCCAGGTGCCCCTGCCCCCAGTGTCACCTCTACCAGATTGGTCACCATCCGACTCAACTGGTCGAGGGTAAGGATTAGCCGACGCGGTCATACAATGGGCGGGACGGCATCGAGAGCGTTTGCAACGTTGCCCCTTAGTCACCGGACGTACCTCGGCAACCCTCGGAGCATCTTCAGCTCGGTCAACCTCCATGGCCTCATCCTCGATCTTCACCAACTGATGGATCGGCAGCAAGGCGCAGTGCCCGCAGTTCTCCTTATCGGACGCGGCCAGAGTGGAAGCTGGAGCCGGAGTCAGAACGGGAACCGAGTTCTCGATCGGAGGTGTCGCATAGAATGACGGGTTAGGAGATGGGAGTACCACCTCGTCGGCGTACTCCAACTCAAACGGAACATTGGCTGTCCCCTGACCAACCAATTTGGGAACCTCTTTACAGTTGCAGGTTTTGCCCTGCAAGGACTCGACCTGCGCCGTTAACACAGCCACCACATTCTCGAGTTCTTCCGTCTAGAAGAAGTGTCAGCTTCCCTCATTTCGTCTTCGAGATGAGGAAAGCTACCTTTTCATCTCTCCTGGCCAAAGCCCCCTTGATGTTGTTGTCTCGAACCTTCAGCCCGGCGATCAACTCTTGATGGTTGGCAACCATCGCCTCCAACGCCTTGTTCGTTCCCTGCTGGAAAGCGGCCAAGGTCTCCTTTATCTGAAGACCCTCTGCCGACAAACGGAGGACGTCTGTGATGATTTCGCCATTTACCCCCTTTCATTTCCATTATTTAACGCCTCATCACCACTAAGTCAGTTGGTGATATGCCCTAAACACGGCGGTAAACTGTTTATTATGCAATATGTCCTATGCTTAACGACTCAAAGTCCAATACGTGGAACGTGCTACTAGTCAAGATACCCCAGAAGACCCGAGGTATAATACATGAACATGTACCGGCGGACCTTCATATGAAGATCCCCCCTACCTGGCCCTCCGTTGCCCCTGGACGACTAGTAGATATTCAGGCTACCGACAACAAGGGATGTATTAATAAGCGTCGCGCGCTGACCTCTCGCAGAAGTCAACCGGCTTATTAATCTGACCCTTGGATTGGACTTATGAAAACTATTATGATTTACGACTCATGGATCACACGCAATAAACAAAATAGAAAGAAGGTTCATTGGAAGCCAACAGTACAAAAGAGTTATCTAATCAATATCTCTTCGGATCCTTTGTACTACTTCCAATGCCGACCTCACCAACTCCTCATTCAACCAGTTCTGCTCCCGGATCTCGTTTGGGTCCACGTCCGACAAGTCATCGTAATCTGGAAGCTCCATATCAGAGTTTGGTTCACTATCGGGAACGAACTCGGCGTACGGATCGTACTCCAGAGCAGGCCATTGACAGCGACTACCCCAAGGAGTAGAAACGAACTCAGGACGAGGAGTGTCCCTACGGACGACTCCTACGTTCTGATAGAATTGGTCGCTCCCAATCTCAATGACCTCATCGTCGATGGGAACCAACCTGTTCTCATGACGGACCAATAAACGAGCGGGCGGTGACTCAGCCCGATTAGGGATAATCGGCGACCCGGCCCGATGCAGAACCTCTTCCCCTTCTTCCTCTTCGACTTGGACCTCCGGCTTGCTACACCTCCTCTGAAGATCCCGGACTTCTCCGGTCAACTCGGAGACACAACGAGTAAGGCGAACCTAAAACAAGTAGGGTTAGAAGATATCAAAAACCTTCAACCCCTACCCGTTACCTTATCGTCCTCTAATTCTCCGGTCTTTGCAACAAGACTCCGGACCAAGTCCTTCAACGTGATCACCTCTCCCTGAAAGAAAGTTTGAGTTAGAAAGGTCAATTACTCCGGACCCAAACTTTCTTACCTTCAACCTGTCCATCGCCATACCGTGCTGCTCCTGCTCATCTTCAATCTTCAAGATGCCCTCATGACATCCGAGGAACTCCTTCTCCAGCTTCTCAATCTCTTCTCGACGACCATCAACTCGCTCATTTACATGAGCAATCTCATCCATCAACATGGACCCAACGTTACCCGTATGGATAACCCTGGCCTCCAACACAGAGTTGAAGGTCTCGTTGGTCTCAGTGACGAACTCGACACCCCTGTTAAGGAGTTCGGTCGCATAAGGGTTCGTCTCAATGCGCGCCAACTTGCGCCGAGACACCCTACGAGAAGCCTGGATAAAATCCCTAAAACCTAAAAGGAGTTAGCTTGGTTTCCTGAATTGGAATGCGCAAGCAGGGCCCCCACCTAAATCGGTAAAGCCCTCATTAGGGTCGGCAGTGGCGGTCCGGTCCATGACGCTTCCCAAAGTGGGATAAGGGCGGGAAGCATCACGGCGAGCATGAGAGAAGCGGTCGATATTGAAGTTGTTCTCCTGAACAGGAGAGTAGGAAGAAGAGCGGCGGGTGGGAACACGAGTAGAGGCACGAGGCATGTTGGCTGTGTGTAACAAAGGTGGGTTTGTTGAGAGACCCAGTCATCCAACCCCCTTTGGTTATATACCAAATGCCACACCCCTTCCACGACTCAGGAGTTGAGTCATCATTTCTATTGTTTACTGCGCATGACCCACATGACATCATATGCCCCTATTTCTTAGTCATATGCTCCCCTTTTGCCATTGGCTGTTAGTCAGTCATACCCACATTCCTTCCGAACATTCCCAGGCTACGTCATGCTTTGTAACTGCTTTGTAATGCTCTCAAATTGCTATTGGCCGCCACACTTTCGTTTATCAGCTGATAATTTGTAGCATTAGTCACCACATAACGCACAGACCATGCTGTGCTGTGCATGGACCATGTTTGTCTGTGTTTGTATCTTTAGGGTAGTTACATGTCACTGTCACGTCACAAATCTAAGTAGTATATATACTCAGAGTAGTTTAGCCTGTACTCCTTAGATTTGTTATCATCAGACTCTCTGTGACCTCTATTGCTGTGTGCTTAGAGCAAGAGTGCCTGAAGACCCTTGTCTCCTTCTTTCTCCTCTTCTCCAATCTAGTCTGTGAAGAGACTTCCGATATCCCTGGGTTTGCAACAGGGTTATAACTGTGTGTTTGATCCTTGTGTGCAATAGGTTTGGATAGCAAGAGTGCTATTGAACTGTAGAGGTCGCGTCGGCCTGACAACGTCTGCCTTCACCTCCTTCACCTCGCGCTTCAATCGTTCAACCTAGGCAGTTTGATTAGTCGAGAGTCATACTTGAATATTCAAACAGAGAACCTACCCGGCTCTCCCCTTCCCGAACGAGCGACCACAAGAGACTAGTGGAAGCGGTGGCGTGACGGATGGCCCTAGGAACAGTCGCTCCGTGCTCCAACAGGTCCTGATTGTAGATTCCCCTCTGTAGGGTGTACCAGAGCTCCTTCTTGATCGGATGCTCCAGCTCCCCGAACCTACCCCTCATCTGGAAGGCTACCTTCTCAGCGATTATGGTACGAACCCAAAGCTCGTCATCCCAGGTCAACCCCATCAAATGTGAAATCGTCTCCCTGAGACGTTCTGCGTCCACCTCTGTGATGATCTCCAAGATCTAGAAGCCGTTAGTTTGACATCAACGCCCAAAAGAACGTAACCTCTACCTAGAGGAAGGCGTTAGTGCAAACACATGAAGCTCTAGGTCTCCCCCATGACTGGTCATCAGTGGTATAGGGAGTCCCCGCCGCAGTGGCATAGGTCTTACGAGTGGCAGCACGGTGGTCAATGCGAGAGATGGTGGAGATGCCGTTGGCAACTTTGTAGGTATGGTTGTTGGTGTTGGGAAAAGACATTTTGGTAAGATGATGGGGAAGTTGCTGGTGTTGCTGATCAAGGATGGCTCCAAGAAGACATCCTTCTTATAGCCTAGATCGGTGATCTGTCAGGGCCACTCTACCCCAACAACTACCAGTTCACTGAGCCGACTCCGCAGAGTACTCACTAGTCCGACTAGCTTGTGAGAGAACAATCACGTCTCTATTCTTCCGGTAGGTTGTCCGAGGTCACTGCAAGTCAGGTCGAAATCCTAAAGAGAAACCCAACCTAAACCGTACTTCGTTCGGTTTAACAAACAAGGGTTAATCCCTACAACAGGATTGATGACTCCACCAGTTGATCGACTGGACGCTCGAGGTATTCTAATATGACTGCGGGGAGTCTATAGTTACGAGGTGCAGTTGACGCGCAGAGCGGGAGGGAGAGCAGATGGGGATGTCTTGGATCAAACAAGAAACTCTGACTTGGCCTTAACTGCAACTGGGCTGAGAAGGGCAGAGGATTTCCTGAGGTAACAAAACTAAAGTACTACGATACAGCCACAGTTGCTACTTATACTAAAGGAGTGGCCATGACGTCAATACCCTAATATACCCTAATATACCCTTATCCAGTCCGAACAAAGGGAGATAAGGAGTGTGAGAACGCTAAGTAAGGGAAGCGAACAAATATGACGCGTGGGAGAATGAAGGACAAAGGGCCTTACTAGCGTGTGAAGGATTGCATAAAAGATAAGGAATGTCCGCATGAAACATAGGGGTAAAGATAACACTAGTCCTAAAAGAAAGAGGGGCATGGGGTCATGAAAGTTCGTACCCGGGGATCACACCCAAGGGTCAGGTGGAAACCTCTCATTGCTTCGTGCAATTTTCGAGCGGCTCCGAGATAAGAGACCATGCAGCATCCCTTGTTGTCTGTAGGCGGTAACAGCATCACGGACTAGTGGCAACCTCAACGTACGTCCGAACATGAGGAGGTCGGGCCTAGACTCATGGGACATGAGGGATTACAGATTCGCCGGCGTTTCACGCTAACGGCTACTCCACATGCGCTGGGCTAACCAGAAGGATCCTAAAGCGATGCTTCCGAATAGCGGCGAGTCCTTCCTCCGGTTAGAAGACTGTGATGTGACTGTCCACGTGTGTGATCAGGGTCCAGGGTTGATCGTAATCGTAAAGTCATGAGGGGTCGTAAAAGGGGTTCGTGATGTCATAAAGGGGTCATCAGGGTCTTGAGACCTATTTTTAGTGCGCGCGCATTCTAGGCGTTCCGGAACGAAGTTCTTCCAAGGCCGTCCCACAGGCCGAGGTGTCAGCTTGATGTAGTAAGCCGACAATGATGGTACAGGGGCGGAAGTTGATGTGACCTGGACCAATGAGGTTCGTCGAGGTAGGTCACGTGAAGGATCACCGATCTAGGCTATAAGAAGGACATCTTCTTGGAGCCATCCTTGATCAGCAACACCAGCAACTTCCCCATCATCTTACCATAACATGTCTTTCCCCAACAACCACACCTACAAAGTCGCCAACGGCATCTCCACCATCTCCCGTATTGACCGTCGTGCCGCCGCTCGCAAGACCTACGCCTGTGCGGCGGGGACTCCTTATATCATGGATGACCAGGTATGGGGGAGACCTAGAGCTTTCTGTGCTAGCACTAACGCCTTCCTCTAGGTAGAGGTTCGTTCTTTTGGGCGTTGATGTCCAGCTAACGGCTTCTAGATCTTGGAGGTCGTCACGGAAGTTTCCGATTTTTCTAGCATATAATTTCCTTTTTTGGTAATTGTTTCAAAAGCATTTCTGAGTTGCTTATGTAAGCCATCAAAATTTCTTTTTTTGGAAAGTATTTCCTAAAAAGGAAAATTCCTTTTTTGGTAATTTTTGCCAAATGCATTTCTGAGTTGCTTATATAAGCCATCAAATATTTCCTAAAAAGGAATTTCTTTTTTAGGAAAGACCCCTCCAAAAGCACTTTTGAGACGCTTATGTAAGCCATCAAAACTTTCCTTTTTTGGTCGGTCACATGACCTGATTACATAAGCAACACCCACTTTTTTCAGTCACATGACCTGATTATGTCAGCCATCAAAATTTCCTAAAAAGGAAATTTTGATGCCAAAATCATTTTTGAGTTGCTTATGTAAGCCATCAAAACTCTCCTTTTTTGGTCAGTCACATGATCTGATTACATAAGCAACATCCACCCTTTTCAGTCACATGACTGGCTTATATAAGCTGACCCAGTCACCCAGTAGTACCATATCGTCGGCATTGCACAACCCGCAGGCCCAATTGCAATGCCTAAAGCATTGCACAAATACGAGATACCGTGGTAATGTGCATCTACATCTAATAAGGACTACTGTCGACTCTAGGCCTCCCTCTGGTTCACTTTCCAACCACATTCCTTTCCTTTGTTGTTTCCTTCGATCCCTCACCTTCCCTATGTCATAGACGCGTCATTAGGTCCTTTGACATCATTTTGGTTCGTTTCCTTTGGTCCCTTTGTTTTCAGAGCCCCCAGTATTGTATATAAAGGCCCCTGTATTCGATAGACCCCAGCAATCAATCACTCAGCAGCGTTGCTACTGTCAGGGCCACTCTACCCCAACAACTACCAGTGCACTGAGCCGACTCCGCGGAGTACTCACTAGTCCAACTAGCTTGTGAGAGAACGTTCACGTCTCTATTCTTCCGGTAGGTTGTCCGAGGTCACTGCAAGTCAGGTCGAAATCCTAAAGAGAAACCCAACCTAAACCGTACTTGGTTCGGTTTAACACACAAGGGTTTATCCCTACAACAGGATTGATGACTCCACCAGTTGATCGACTGGACGCTCGAGGTATTCTATAAGGTGAACGCTGAGGTTCTATAGTTATGAGGCGCAGTTGACACGCAGAGCGGGAGGGAGAGCAGATGGGGGTGTCTTGGATCAAACAAGAAACTCTGACTTGGCCTTAACTGCAACTGGGCTGAGAAGGGCAGAGGATTTCCTGAGGTAACAAAACTAAGGTACTACGATACAGCCACAGTTGCTACTTATACTAAAGGAGTGGCCATGACGTCAATACCCTAATATACCCTTATCAAGTCCAGAACAAAGGGAGATAAGGAGTGTGAGAACGCTAAGTAAGGGAAGCGAACAAATGTGACGCGTGGGAGAATAAAGGACAAAGGGCCTTACTAGCGTGTGAAGGATTGCATAAAAGATAACAATAGTCCGCATGAAACATAGGGGTAAAGATAACACTAGTCCTAAAAGAAAAAGGGGCATGGGTCATGAAAGTTCGTGCCTGAATCTAGACCACACCCAACGGTCAGGTGAGCACCGTCTCTGAGCTTCTGTGATTGGCTAGAGATCGAAGGAACTCTACACATCCCTTGTTGTCGGTAGGTGGTATGATACCAACGGACAGGCAGTAACCTGGGAGTTGCAACCATAATCGCTTGATCAGACCCAGTCTTGATTAGGCATAGCACCTGGGAATATCGTTCTTCCTAAGTGGCACCAGGGATTATATTCTTCGGCCGCCGTTCTCGGCTCGGGCCTACTCTGCTTCCAAAGCACAACTAGATCAGATAGGGTTACTATCTGATTAGAAGTACAGTGTCCAAATGTTGATACCCCGTGCCCACGTGTGTGTTCCAGGGTCCAGGGTTGATCGTAATCGTAAAGTCATGAGGGGTCGTAGAAAGGGGGTTCGTGATGTCATAAAGGGGTCATCAGGGTCTTGAGACCTATTTTTAGTGCGCGCGCATTCTAGGCGTTCCGGAACGAAGTTCTTCCAAGGCCGTCCCGCGGGCCGAGGTGTCAGCTTGATGTAGTAAGCCAACAATGATGGTACAGGGGCGGAAGTTGATGTGACCCGGACCAATGAGGTTCGTCAAGGTAGGTCACGTGAAGGATCACCGATCTAGGCTATAAGAAGGACGTCTTCTTGGAGCCATCCTTGATCAGCAACACCAACAACTTCCCCATCATCTTACCACAACATGTCCTTCCCCAACAACCATACCTACAAAGTTGCCAATGGCATCTCCACTATCTCCCGTATTGACCGCCGTGCTGCTGCTCGCAAGACCTACGCCTGTGCGGCGGGGACTCCCTATACCACGGATGATCAGGTATGGGGGAGACCTAGAGCTTCGTGTGTTGCACTAACGCCTTCCTCTAGGTAGAGGAACGTTCTTTTGGCGTTGATGTCAAACTAACGGCTTCTAGATCTTGGAGGTCGTCACAGAAGTGGACGCCGAACGTTTCAGAGAGACGATCCCACATTTGATGGGGTTAACCTGGGACAACGAGCTCTGGGTCCGTATGATAATTGTGGAGAAGGTGGCCTTCCAGATGAGGGGTAGGTTCGGAGAGTTGGAGCATCCGATCAAGAAGGAGCTCTGGTACACCCTGCAGAGGGGAATCTACGATCAGGACCTGTTGGAGCACGGAGCTACCGTTCCTCGGGCCGTCCGTCATGCTACCGCTTCCACTAGCCTTTTGTGGTCGCTCGTTCGGGAAGGGGAAAACCGGGTAGGTTTTCCGTCTGAATATTCGAGTATGACTCTCGACTAATCAGACTGCCTAGGTTGAACGATTGGAGCGTGAGGTGAAAGAGGTGAAGGCAGACGTTCTTCGTCTGTCAGCGGAGGGTCTTCAGATGAAGGAGACCTTGGCAGCCTTCCAACAGGGAACGAATGAGGCGTTGGAGGCAATGGTCGCCAACCATCAAGAGTTGATCGCCGGGTTGAAGGTTAGGGACAACAACATCAAGGGGGCATTGGCCAGAAGGGATGAAAAGGTAGCTTTCCTCATCTCGAAGATGAAATGAGGGAAGCTGACACTTCTTCTAGACGGAAGAGCTTGAGAACGTGGTGGCCGTGTTGACAGTGCAGGTCGAGTCCTTGCAGGACAAGACCTGTAACTGTAAGGAGGGTCCCAAACTGGTTGGTCAGGGGACAGCCGATGTTCCGTTCGAATTGGAGTACGCCGACGAGGTGGTACTCCCATCTCCTAACCCGTCGTCCTATGCGACACCTTTGATCGAGAACTCGGTTCCCGTTCCGACTCCGGCTCCGGCTTCTACTTTGGCCGCTTCTGACAAGGAGAACTGTGGGCGTTGCGTCTTGCAGCCGATCCATCAATTGGTGAAGATCGAGGATGAGGTCATGGAGGTTGACCGAGCTGAAGATGCTCTGAGAGTCGCCGAGGTACGTCCGGTGACTAAGGGGCAACGTTGCAAGCGCTCTCGACGCCGTCCCGCCCATCGTATGACCGCGTCGGCTAATCCTTACCCTCGACCAGTCGAGTCAGATGGTGACCAATCTGGTCGAGGTGAGGAGTGAGGATTCCGATATCGGGTCCACCGTCCCTACCGACAGGTTGAGTCAGAGATCCAACTCCGACACCAGCTTCGCCTCGCAAGACAGGATCCCACCCAGGGGTCCGATGAGGGAGACGGAGGATCACTTGCTGACTATGTCGATAGTGCTGTCGAGCAGTCACCCGGTGATGGAGATGTGGGACCAGGTGTTCCAGAGTTCGGTGACATCTGGGAGGCTGATCGGTCCGCTCGAAGGCATCTCTTCCTATCAGCTTGAACTAGTCGTTCAGCTGAGTGCCAAAGACGGCGACGCCATGTTCGGGGAGGTCCTAGCGAGGAGGGGCCAGCACTACGATCTCCGGGATGGACAGTTGATGACCTTTAGGCCTGCCGTAGATAGAGTCGATTTCTGATGGGACTGGGATAGCACTTGTATAGCTCGTTGTGGGTTCGCTGGGAATAGTACACGCGTGTGTGTTTTTGAATGATTGGTGTGAAGGATAAGGAGTGTGAAGCATTCAAACATAAGAAATGGTAAGAAGAGTTCGAAGAAAGAGCGTGTTATAAAAAGTTTTAAAAATACCATGTTCCTGACAGCTACGGTCCTCCCTTGTCGTCTCGCCCTCATTCTCGTCGTCCCTCTGGTCTCTTGTGTCCCGCTGGTGTCCCGATTTCTGACTCTGTTGTCCCGACGTTTCCCCATGTTTCCCGACGTTTGTTATCGGTAGTTTCGTTCTCTGGCTTTCCCGTTGTCTTCTGCCTCGTTCTCCCGTTCATATCCCGACTTTCCCTCTTGCTGTTCATTCGCTTCCCGCAGATTCCCTAGAGGCTCGCGCCTCTGAACCGAGGACCCGACCTTCTAACTGCCATCTTTGCCCTTTCAGACTCCGAAGGCTTTGTGGCAAGTTCAACGCACGTGATCATTGATTGTCAACATGTGATATTCCTCAAATCTAATCAAAATCTAATCTAAGGTACATCGAGTATATCAGCACAGCTGATAAGAATTTTTGACTTTCTTCAGCAACGGTCCCAGGTGATGGTTATCACTTAAACAACGCCATTGTTATTATATGATGAGATTGTTATTATGTGAAGAAAATAATCACTTCCTTTACCAACTGAGATGTTGCCCGCATAATTATACTCATAAGAATCAGACTCTCTCTTAATAATTAACCCGGAAATTTGTCATATTATTATGCCTGGTAATGATGTGAGGATTTTTCCGACATAGCACAAACACAAGAAGCTCTAGCTCTACCCCATACCTGTTCATCAGTGGTATAGGGAACCCCTGCCTCATTGGCATAGGTCTTGCGGTTGGCGGCACGACGGTCGATGCGAGAAATGGTGGAGATACCGTTGGCGACTTTGTAGGTATGGTTGTTGGGGAAAGATATTTTGGTAGGATGATGGGGAAGTTGCTGGTGTTGCTGACCAAGGATAGCTCCAAGAAGACGTCCTTCTTATAGCCTAGATCAGTGATCCTTCACGTGACCTACCTCAACAAACCTCATTGGTCTGGGTCACATCAACTTCCGCCATTGTACCATCATCGTTGGCTTACTACATCAATCTGACACCTCGGCCTGTGGGATGGCCTTGGAAGAACTTCGTTCCGGAATGCCTAGAACACGCGCGCACTAAAAATAGGTCTCATGACCTTGACGACCCCTTTTTCAACCCTGATGACTCATTTATGACATCACGATAACGACCAACCCTGGACCCTGATCGCACATGTGGACAGTCACATCATAGTCTCCTAACCCGAGGAAGGAATCGCCGTTATTCAGAAGGAGTGCCTTAGACTCCTTTTGTTTAGCCCAGCGAATGTGGAAGTAGCCGTTAGCGTGAAACACTGGCGAATCTGTAATCCCTCATGTCCCATGAGTCTAGGCCCGACCTCCTCATGTTCGGACGTATGTTGAGGTTGCCACTAGTCCGTGATGCTGTTACCGCCTACAGACAACAAGGGATGATGCATGGTCCCAGATCTTGGAGCCGCTCAAAATTGCACGAAGCAATGAGAGGTTTCCACCTGACCCTTGGGTGTGATCCCCAGGTATGAACTTTCATAACCCCATGCCCCTTTTCTTTTAGGACTAGTGTTATCTTTACCCCTATGTTTCATGCGGACTATTGTTATCTTTTATGCAATCCTTCACACGCTAGTAAGGCCCTTTGTCCCTTATTTTCCCACGTGTCATATTTGTTCGCTTCCCTTACTTAGCGTTCCCACTGTCAGGGTTGTGGGCCTGCTTACTGTTTGGGGAGCGCTAGAGGATTAGCGGAAGGGTGAGGGGTGTCGGGTCGAGTCCTGAACGGAGTTCCGGGTGTGGAGACGAGAGGAGGAGGGATATCAAGCGAAAGTGGTGACTCGGTTTGATAAGGGTGAATGGGTGAGTGATAGTCTTGACAGAACTGACTTAGTTGCTGTACGAAAGGTTCGAAGTTTTGGTCGCTGAGACGTTCGAAGTTAACGAGATATTCTATAACCGAATAAGGTAGTTCAGTTGGGATTTCCCACCAAAGAACGATAATAGCAGGGGAGTGGGTGTGGACGTTAGTGGTAAGGTGGATGCGCGGATTGGGAAAATAGAAGGCTGGGCTTATGCTGAAATAGACCGTTGCTAAGACACTTTCAGTAACGTCAGAGTTCCAAAGGAACTGGTGGTCGGCGCCCAATAAGAACGGAGGAGTGGTGGTTCCGGTGTCGAGAGCAGCAAAGGGACGGTAGTAAGGGAAGTGGGTGAGTAAACCAGCAGTTTGGTTTACCTGAAGACTTCTGATGAGTTTATACTCCCAGATAGATCTCCTGGCGTCAGGAACGAGTGGTCGCTGAACTGGACTAGTGGAAAGGAAAGGGTCGGGGGCACTGAACATACACTGGCAGGAGGATTCCTGCAAGAATGAGTCAGAAAATTAGGACGTGAGGAGAATTCCTCAGCTTACTTTGTTTATTCAAGTTGTGGGTAGAGGAGTACAGAAGAGATTGAGAATGGGGAAAAGAAAGGAGTGTACACTCTTCCTTATATACCCAATCCTCTACAGGAGTCATAATTCTATAATGAACAAAACAGGGATCAACATGGTCTGTGCGTAGTTTAGGGTAGGTTGAATGAGTCAGGTCAGGGGAACTTAGGACGACGAGTGATAATTTCTAATGCGGAATCAATAAGAAAAGCGAGCTGATGGAAGCATTAGGGGAGTTCTCGTGTTTTACAGTAGTAATAGAAGTGTGTTGGGGATTTCTCGTGATCGATGGGGATTTCTCTGGATCAATGGTGGCAATAGAAGCATGGTGGGGATTTCTCAGGATTTGATGGGATCGCGATTGGGGTTGAGGGTTTGTTTATCCTAATTGGGACTTTAATGAGTGATGACTTTATTGTCTCCCTTTTGTGGCGTCTTATTGACTTGGACGTATATAATCCAGAGAGATTATGAGTCTTCCTCTCCATCGCCTCTTTTCCACTCCCACCAACACTTGACAACTCTCACCTTTCGATATCATCTTCTCTTACTATGACTTTTGCCGCCAACGCTCAACTCCTCAATGCTGCTACCGCTCCTTTCGATTTCACCCCGTCTTTTGAGATGGATGCTCCCTACGACGTGGAGCAACACCTCTATGATACCCCCGCCAACATCGCCCACGACAACCAGGTTGTGGTAGACTTCTTGACTGCACACAACGCTCCTGCCGAGTTTTGGGAACAAGCTGGGTACAAAGATACCAGATCTTCTAGGCCTCTTCCTGAAGCTAAGCATCCTGGAGCCGTTCTTTTGTTGGACGCTATGGAGAGGGAGAGGGAGGATAGGATTGCAAAGCTGGAGAAATGAGTGGATCTCATGTACGTCATCATGAACAGCTTGAATGAGGATTTCTCTCATTTTGCTTTGGAACATTGGGGACCTTTCCAGGCGTCTCTCTTCCGATATTTCGGACACCAATGTCGAGGGGCTTATTGCACCGACCCCCCTTGCAAGTCCCCAGTCATCCCTTCGCCGCCGCCGGGATCAGGGCGTTCCTCTCCCTCCATCCCCTCCCTGGAGTCCTGCCCCAGTTCGTCAGATGGTGGAGAGGTCCCAGAAGAAGAAGAACCGCAAGAATCCGATGACTCGTTCTGGTCAACGTTGTCGTCCCTCCGACAAGTCACGTCAGGTTCGGATGAAGTTGAAGGTGGAGGTAGCAAGTCTTCAGGACCGTTATGGGTTCGCGTTAGTGAGCGATGCGTTGACGGACGTGAAGTGGGAGATGCATGAGAGTTTGTTTCATGATGTGTTGGGATGTAGGGAGTGTTGGCAAGATCCGGTAACTCGGGTATACTCGTATTGCCCTCAGAGCGTGCACAACCCTCACCACTTTGCTCATCGTTGCCCTTTTCCTCAGGACTGTCCTTGCGACGTTGACCCATTTGTTCTTGTTTAGTTTCGTAATATTTGTTAGTCTTCCTTGTACTTTTATTGCTGCGAATAAGACCAATGTCTTGAACTATCTGTGCAATTTTGACCAATATGTCATGTGTTCGTGACACCCACACTCCTTATCTCCCTTTGTTCTATCTTGATATGTCACGAACGCGTGACATAGTAGCTAAGATCACACAAGTAATTCAAGACATTGGTCTTATTCGTAGTAAAAGTACAAAGGCAGCTAATAAGTATTGCAAAACTAAACAAGAACAAAAGGGTCTATGTCACAAGTACAGTCCTGGGGAAACAGGCAACGATGAGCGAAGTGATGAGGGTTGTGTATGCTCTGAGGACAATATGAGTACACTTGAGTTACCGGATCCTGCCAACACTCCCTGCATCCCAACACATCATTAAACAAACTGTCATGCATCTCCCATTTCACGTCCGTCAACGCTGCACTCACTAATGCGAACCCATAACGGTCCTGGAGACCTGCTACTTCCACCTTCAACTTCATTCGAACCTGACGTGACTTGTCGGAGGGACGACAGCGTTGACCAGTACGAGTCATCGGATTCTTGCGACTCTTTTTCCTCTGGGATCTCTCCACCATCTGATGTGCTGGAACAGGACTCCAAGGAGGGGATTGGGGAAGAGGGACTCCTTGATCGTGATGACGGCGGAGGGACGATGGGGGAGTGAGGAGTTGCGTCGGTGCAGTATGCTCCATGGCACCTATGGCCGAAGTACCTGAGGAGAGATTCCTGGAAAGGTTTCCAATGTTCCAAAGCGAAGTGAGAGAAGTCGTCATTGAGACTGTTGACAACCACATACATGACATCCATCCTCTTCTCCAATTTCAAGATTCTATCCTCCCTCTCTTGCTCCATCGCGTCTTGCATGGGAGTAACCCCAGGAGCCCACCTTCGAGTCTTGCTGGGATCTTTGTACCCAGCTTGCTCCCAGAACTCAGCAGGAGCCTTGTGAGCCGTCAGGAAGTCCACAGCCACCTGATTGTCGAAAACTATATTGGCAGGGGTGTTGTATAAGTGTTGCTCCACGTTGAGGGGAGCATCCATCTCGAAGGACGGGGAGAGGTCGAAGGGAGTCGCTGCAGCGTTGAGCAAGGCGTTGTTGGCAATGTAAGCAGACATTGAGTAAAAGAGTAGGTTTAAGAGGGGAAGTTTTAGTGGTGTTGGTGGGAAAAGAAAAGAGACGATGGGAGGAAAGAACCAATAATCCCCCTAGATTATATACGACCAAGTCAATAAGAAACCGAAAGGGGAGAACAACGAACCACCACTCATTAAAATCCCAATTAGGTGTCAGGAACATGGTATTTTTAAACTTTTATAACACACTCTTTCTTCGAACTCTTCTTACCATTTCTTATGTTCGAATGCTTCACACTCCTTATCCTTCACACCAATCATTCAAAACACACACACGCGTGTACTATTCCCAGCAAATCCACAATGAGCTATATACGGTGCTATCATCGTCCCATCAGAAATCGACTCTATCTACGGCAGGCCTAAAGGTCATCAACCGTCCATCCCGGAGATCGTAGTGCTGGCCCCTCCTTGCAAGGACCTCCCCGAACATGGCATCACCGTCTTCGGCACTCAGCTGAACGACTAGTTCAAGCCGATAAGAAGAGATGCCTTCAAGCGGCCCGATCAGCCTCCCAGATGTCACCGAACTGCGGAACACCTGGTCCCACATCTCCATCACCGGGTGACTGCTCGGCAGCACTATTGACGTAGTCGACAAGCGACCCTCCGTCTCCCTCATCGGACCCCTGGGTGGGATCCTGTCTTGCGAGGCGAAGCTGGTGGCGGAGTTGGATCTCTGACTCGACCTGTCGGTAAGGACGGTGGACCCGATATCGGAATCCTCGCTCCTCACCTCGACCAGACTGGTCACCATCCGACTCAACTGGTCGAGGGTAAGGATTAGCCGATGCGGTCATACGATGGGCAGGACGGCGTCGAGAGCGTTTGCAGTGTTGCCCCTTAGTCACCGGACATACCTCGGCGACCCTCGGAGCATCTTCGGCTCGGTCAACCTCCATGACCTCATCCTCGATCTTCACCAACTGATGGATCAGCTGCAAGGCACAGCGCCCACAGTTCTCCTTATCGGACGCGGCCAAGGTGGAAGCCGGAGCCGGAGTCGGAACGGAAACCGAGTTCTCGATTGGAGGTGTTGCATAGGACGACGGGTTAGGCGATGGGAGTACCACCTCGTCGGCGTACTCCAACTTGAACGGAACCTCGGCAGTCCCCTGACCAACCAACACGGGACCCTCCTTGCAGTTGCAGGTCTTGTCCTGCAAGGACTCGACCTGCGCTGTCAACACGGCCACCACGTTCTCGAGTTCTTCAGTCTAGAGGAAGTCTCTCAGTCATTGCATAAACCTGCAAAGGCTGAAAGCACCTTTTCATCCCTCCTGGCCAACGCCCCCTTGATATTGTTGTCCCGAACCTTCAACCCGGCAATCAACTCTTGATGGTTGGCGACCATTGCCTCCAACGCCTCGTTCGTTCCCTGTTGAAAGGCTGCCAAGGTCTCCTTCATCTGAAGACCCTCCACTGACAGACGAAGAACATCTGCCTTCGCCTCCTTCACCTCGCGCTCCAATCGTTCAACCTAGGCAGTTTGATTAGTCAAGAGTCATACTCGAATATTCAAACAGAGGACCTACCCGGCTCTCCCCTTCCCGAACAAGCGACCACAAGAGACTAGTGGAAGCGGTGGCATGGCGGACGGCCCAAGGAACAGTCACTCCGTGCTCCAACAGATCCTGATCGTAGATTCCCCTCTGCAGAGTGTACCAGAGCTCCTTTTTGATCGGATGCTCCAGCTCCCCGAACCTACCCCTCATCTGGAAGTTCACCTTCTCGGCAATCATCGTGCGGACCCAGAGCTCATCATCCCAGGTCAACCCCATCAAATGAGGAATCGTCTCCCTGAGACGTTCGGCGTCCACTTCCATGACGACCTCCAAGATCTAGAAGCTGTTAGTTTGACATCAACGCCGAAAGAACGTAACCTCTACCTAGAGGAAGGCGTTAGTGCAAACACATGAAGCTCTAGACCTCCCCCATACCTGGTCATCAGTGGTATAGGGAGTCCCCGCCGCACAGGCGTAGGTCTTGCGAGCAGCAGCACAACGGTCGATACGGGAGATAGTGGAGATGCCATTGGCGACTTTGTAGGTATGGTTGTTGGGAAAGGACATGTTGTGGTAAGATGATGGGGAAGTTGCTGGTGTTGCTGATCAAGGATGGCTCCAAGAAGACATCCTTCTTATAGCCTAGATCGGTGATCCTTCACGTGACCTACCTCGACGAACCTCATTGGTCCGGGTCACATCAACTTCCGCCCCTGTACCATCATTGTCGGCTTACTACATCAAGCTGACACCTCGGCCTGTGGGACGGCCTTGGAAGAACTTCGTTCCGGAACGCCTAGAATGCGCGCGCACTAAAAATAGGTCTCAAGACCCTGATGACCCCTTTATGACATCACGAACCCCTTTTTACGACCCCTTTATGACATCATGATAATGACCAACCCTGGACCCTGAAACACACACGTGGGCACAGGGTATCAACATTTGGACACTGTGCTTCTAATCGGATGGTAACCCTATCTGATCTCACTGGGGGCAGGGGCACCTGGAATCAGTGATTACATCTTGATTACATGGTGAGTTCATGTGCACTTTTCAATGATTGTAATCACCGATTCCAGGTTGATTACATTTCAAATGTTACCTTGGCATGTAATTTAACTATTGCCACCAACTCCATTTGAAATTTCCTCAAGATGTTCCCAAGCAATGTTTCCTGAATGTGCCCAGTGGGTACATTGTGAAAACATCTCATGTTTTTGAGCGCATTTAGATTACATCTTGGACGATTGAAGAACATGCTGATTACATTGCAGTATCATTTTTGCTGACAGGTCAAAAGCATCCCAGAAACATTTGTTGAGAACATTTCAAATGGAATTGGTGGATATTGGTGGGATTACATGTCAAGGTAACATTTGAAATGTAATCAACCTGGAATCAGCGATTACAATTATTGAAAAGTGCACATGAACTCACCATGTAATCAAGATGTAATCACCAATTCCAGGTGCCCCTGCCCCAGTGTCTGGTTGTGCTTTGGAAGCAGAGTAGGCCCGAGCCGAGAAAGGCGGCCGAAGAATATAATCCCTGGTGCCACTTAGGAAGAACAATATTCCCAGGTGCTATGCCTAATCAAGACTGGGTCTGATCAAGCGATTACGGTTGCAACTCCCAGGTTACTGCCTGTCCGTTGGTATCATACCACCTACTGACAACAAGGGATGTGTGGAGTTCCTCGCTATCTCTGGCCAATCGCAGAAGCCACGAGATGGGGCTCACCTGACCCTTGGGTGTGGTTTAGATCCAGGTACAAACTTTCATGACCCATGTCCCTATTTCTTTTAGGACTAGTGTTATCTTTACCCCTATGTTTCATGCGGACATTTCTTATCTTTTATGCAATCCTTCACACGCTAGTAAGGCCCTTTGTCTTTTATTCTCCCACGCGTCACCTTTGTTCACTTCCCTTACTTAGCGTTCTCACACTCCTTATCTCCCTTTGTTCTGGACTTGATAAGGGTATATTAGGGTATTGACGTCATGGCCACTCCTTTAGTATAAGTAGCAACTGTGGCTGTATCGTAGTACCTTAGTTTTGTTACCTCAGGAAATCCTCTGCCCTTCTCAGCCCAGTTGCAGTTAAGGACAAGTCAGAGTTTTCTGTTTGAACCCAAGACCTCCCCCATCTGCTCTCACTCCCGCTCTGCGCGTCAACTGCGCCTTGTAACTATAGAACCCCAGTGTTCATATTAGAACACCTCGAGCGTCCAGTTGATCACCTGGTGGAGTCATCAATCCTGTTGTAGGGATAAACCCTTGCTTGTTAAACTGAACGAAGTACGGTTTAGGTTGGGTTTCTCTTTAGGATTTTTACCTGACTTGTAGTGACCTCGGACAACCTACCGGAAGAATAGAGATGTGATCGTTCTCTCACAGCTAGTTGGACTAGCGAGTACTCTGCGGAGTCGGCTCAGTGCACTGGTAGTTGTTGGGGTAGAGTGGCCCTGACAGTACCCTCGGTTGACCTTGTAACAGAATGGTTTTCCTCAACCTCCACTAGCGTTGTCACCATCTAAGCCAGCTGGGAGGTGGTAAGGGTGAGAAGCTGCCATACGACCAATGCGACTGAAAGGCTTGCGCTTGCAGTGCTGACCAGTACAAGTTGGATGTACCTTGACAAACATTTCCTCACACTGGGGGCAAGGGCATTGTCAGGGTTGGAGGCCTGCTTACTGTTCTTGGGGTGCTAGAGGATTAGCGGGGAAGGGCGTGTTGGAATGGGTTTTGAGGAAGGGGTTTCCTGGGGTAGAGACGAGGGGAGGAGAGATGTCGAGAGCGAGTGGTGATTCAAATTGGTAAGAGTGGATGGGAGAGTTGTAGTCTTGGCAAAATTCAACCAGGTGTTGAATGAACGGTTCGAAGTCTTGGTCACTAAGTCATTCGGGTCTGTTGAGATATTCTATGACAGCAAATGGTAGGTCAGTTGGTATGTCCCACCAGAGAACGATGATAACAGGACAATGGGTATGGAGGTTGGTGGTAAGGTGAATCTGGGGAGTGGGAAAGTAGAAGGCGGGGCTTATACTGAAGTAAATGGTGGCTAGCACACTCTCAGTAAAGTCAGATTTCCAGAGGAACTGGTGATCAGCTCTGAGTAGGAAAGGAGGAGTAGTTACTCCGGCATCAAGAGCAGCAAAGGGGCGATAGTACAAGTGGTGAGCTAATGGACCGGAGGTTCTATTAAGCTGAAGGCTCCTGATGAGTTTATACTCCCAGATAGAGCGTCGAGCGTCGGGTATAACCGGACGTTGGATAGGACTGGTAGAGGGGAAGGGTTAGGAGCACTGAACATACACTGGTTTACCTTAGCACAATAAACTAGCGCCAAAGAAGAAGAAAAAACATACACTGGCAGGAGAATTCCTGCTTGAATGAGTCAGATAAAGAATAAGACGTGAGGATAATTCCTCAGCTTACTTTGTTTATTGAGCAGTTTGTAGGAGAGTACAGAAGAGATTGAGAATGGGGAAAGAAAGGAGCAAACACTCTTCCTTATATACCCAATCCTCTACAGGCTTAGTAATCATACAATGAGTCAGGCAAGAGTCAACATGGTCTGTGCGTAGTTTAGGGCAGGGTGAATGAGTCAGAGAAGTAGGACTTAGGACGACTGATGGTGAGATACGCAATAGGGGAACAATAAGGGATGAGTCAATAGGAGCACAATGGGGATTTCTCATGTTTCATGGTGGCAATAGAAGAATGATGGGGATTTTTCATGATCAATGGGGATTTCTCAGGTTTCATGCACTGGGTCCAGGGTAGAATAGGTTTTGGGGGATTATTCTAAACAATATTCTGAATATAATTAAAATAATAAATGTGTTATTTTCAAAACAGATTCTGCCCACATTCAAGGAATATGCAAATGCAAATGAACTCTCAGCAGAGTTGGCTCTGGGTATCAGATTTGAATAAAATAATCCTAGGATATGGCTAGAATATGTTTAAAATAAGACATGTTTATTATTCTAATTATATTCTGAATATTATTTAGAATAATCCCCAGAAACCTATCCTATCCTGGACCCAGTGATGGTAGCAATAGAAGAACAATGGGTATTTTTTATGATCAGCGGAGATTTCTCCGAGTTGATGGGATGGTGATTGGGGCTGTGGGTTTGTTTATCCCTTTTGGGATAACAATGAATAATGGTGTATTGTCGTTACCCTTTTGGGATAACAATGAATAATGGTGTATTGTCGTTACCCTTTTGAGTGTCCCATTGATTGGGATGTACTTAATCTGTGGGGTTTCTTGGCCCCTCCTCTCATCATCTCTTTTCCACTCCCACCAATCTACAACAACTCTCCTCTTACAGCAACCCTCACCACTCATGTCTTTGAACGCTGCTGCCACCCCTTTCGTCTCTGCCTCCCCTTATGAGGCCACCACCCCTTACAATGTCAACAACCATTTGTATGACACCCCCTCCAACATTTCCTTTGACATTGAAGTCACTGTTGACTCCCTTACTCAGCACCAGGCTCCTCCCCACTTCTGGGAGCAGGCTGGTTATGAAGACCCCAACAGGACCATTATGAACAATGGGCCTTCTTGTCTCTTGGATGCTATGGAGCGAGAGAGGGAGGACAGGATCACCCAGTTGGAGAAAAGAATGGATCTGATGTACATCATTTTGGAAGTTTGGATGAGGACTTCTCTCACTTTGCCTTGGAACATTGAGGACCCTTCCAGGCATCTTTATACCAATACTTCAGTCATGACTGCCATGGAGTCCGATGCTGCGACATGCCACAGCCCTCCGCCTTCATCCCTCTGACACCGCCAGGATCAAGGGGTTCCTCTCCCTCAATCCCCTCCCTGGAATCCTGCTCCAGTTCTTCAAATGGTGGAGAGGACCTCAAGGAAGAGTTGCAAAAGTCCGATGACTCGTACTGGACAGCAGTGTCGTCCGTCGAGCAAGGCACAACAGGTTCGCATGCGGTTGAAGTTGGAGGTGGTGAGTCTACAGGACAAGTATGGGTTCGATCTAGTGAGTGAAGGACTAACTCTAAGAGAGTATCTGTCAGGGTTGTGGGCCTGCTTACTGTTTGGGGGAGGCTAGAGGGTTAGAGGTCGGGTAGGGAGTATCTGGGCGGACTTTGAAGGGGGTTCCAGGAGTAGGGGCGAGAGGAGGAGGGATATCAAGCGTGAGTGGTGACTCGGATTGATAAGGGTGGAAGGGGGAGTGGTAGTCTTGGCAGAACTGACTTAATTGCTGAATAAATGGATCGAAGTCGTGATCGCTAAGGCGTTCAAAGCTCACGAGGTATTCTAGAACAGAATAAGGTAGTTCAGTTGGGATCTCCCACCACAAGACGATAATAGCAGGGGAGTGGGTGTGAACGTTAGTGGTAAGATGAATACGGGGGTTTGGGAAGTAGAAGGCAGGACTTATACTGAAATAGACAGTCGCTAAGACACTTTCAGTTATGTCGGAATTCCAAAGGAATTGGTGGTCCGCTCCTAATAAGAAAGGGGGAGTGGTGACTCCGGAGTCGAGTGCTGCGAAGGGGCAATAGTAGGGGAAGTGAGTAAGTAAACTGGCGGTTCAGTTTACTTGAAGACTTCTGATGAGTTTATACTCCCAGACAGATCTTCTGGCGTCGGGTATGACCGGGCGCTGAACTGGACTTGTAGAGGGGAATGGGTTAGGAGCTCTGAACATACACTAGCAGGAGAATTCCTGCTTGAAAGAGTTAGAAGGGAGTAAGACACGAGGAGAATTCCTCAGCTTACTTGTTTATTGAGGTTTTTGGGTAGAGGAGTACAGAAGAGATTGAGAATGGGGAAAAGAAAGGAGCGAACGCTCTTCCTTATATACCAAATCCTCTACAGGAGTCATTATTCTACAACGAACCAAACAGGGATCAACATGGTCTGTGCGTAGTTTAGGGCAGGGTAGATGAGTCAGAGAAGTGGGACTTTAGAGCGACAAATGACGAAATGAAATAGGGGAACAATAGCGAATGAGTCATTAGGAGTACAATGGGGATTTCTCATGATCGATGGTGGTAATAGAAGGCTGGTGGGGATTTCCCATGATCAATGGGGATTTCTTGGATTTGATGGGATCGCGATTGAGGTTGAGGGTTCGTTTATCCTAGTTGAGACGTTAATGGATAATAGGTTATTGTTTTCCCTTTCCAGTTTTCTTTGAGTCAGGATGTATTTAAGTCAGGGGGATTAATGATTGTTCCCCTCATCGTCTCTTTTCCACTCCCACCAAACCAACCACTACTCTCTAAACCATTTCACTAAATGTCTGCCTATACTGCCAACGCTGCTCTTCTCAACGCCGCCGCCACCCCTTTTGACCTTACTCTGTCTTTTGAGACGGACGCTCCCTTCGACGTGGAGCAACACCTTTATGACTCCCCCGCCAATATCGCTCGTGACAACAAGATCGCCGTGGACTTCTTGACCGCCCACAACGCTCCTGCCGAGTTCTGGGAGCAGGCTGGGTATGAAGACCCCAACCGGACTCGAAGGTGGGCTCCCGGAGTCACCCCTATGCAGGATGCGATGGAACAAGAGAGGGAGGATAGGATCTTGAAGTTGGAGAAGAGGATGGATATCATGTATGTTGTTGTTAACAGTCTTAACGAAGACTTCTCTCACTTCGCCTTGGAACATTGGAAACCTTTCCAGGAATCTCTCCTCCGATACTTCGGTCATTGGTGCGACGGAGCATACTGCGCCGACGCAACTTCTGACTCCCCCGTCGTCCCTCCGCAATCTCCAGGATCGAGGAGTTCCTCTTCCTCAGTCCCCTCCCTGGAGTCCTGTTCCGAGCCGTCAGTTGGTGAAGAGGACCGAGAAGAAAAGTCGCAAGAGTCCGATGACTCGTACTGGTCAACGTTGTCGTCCCTCCGACAAGTCACGGCAGGTTCGAATGAAGTTGAAGGTGGAGGTAGCGGGTCTCCAGGACCACTATGGGTTTGCGTTAGTGAGCGCGGCGCTAATGGACGTGAAGCGGGAGATGCATGACAGTTTGTTTCACGACGTGTTGGGATGCAGGGAGTGTTGGCAGGATCCGGTAACGCGAGTTTACTCGTATTGCCCTCAGAGCGTACATAATCCTTACCACTTCGCTCATTGTTGTCCGTTCTCTCAGGATTGTGCTTGTGACGTGGACCCGTTTGTCCTGGTTTAGTTTTAATTCCTTTTGTACTATTACGACGAATAAGACCAATGTCTTGAATTATCTGTGCAATTTTGAATACTATGTCACACGTTCGTGACAGTATCTGGATAGAAATCCGGATGCAAATTTGATCGGCCTAGTGGGTATTTCTCTGCTGTAATTCCTGACTTGATTGATAATTACTTTCCCAAGTTATTGGATGTTGCAGAAGGTGTCGCCTTTCTTCATTCACTACACACAACACACGGAGACATAAAGGGGGACAATTTTTTCATTGACCACAGTGGTCATGCCTGTCTGGCAAATCTTGGCTTCACCTCTGTTGTTCACAGAGCAAGCTCTGTTCTTGTAACCGTTGTACAAGGGTATTCTCCAAGGTGGGCCGCGCCGGAGGTTCTTCTGAATGATGATGCTAGATACACAAGAGAGGCAGACATGTTTTCCTTTGGTATGACTGTGATAGAGGTCAGTCGCTGGCCCTCCCATGGCTGAGTGTTAGGCAAGGACAATGGATGGTTCATCTGACATCCTCACCTTATCTAAGGTGTTTACTAGAAGGCCCCCATTCGACAAGTTCACGAATTATGTTGCGCAATCGAAGATTATTGAAGGTGAACGCCCAGATCACCCGCAAGAACCAGGCTTATCCGATTCAGTGTGGCAAATGACTGTCGACTGTTGGGCCCAAGAACCCGCACAAAGGCCTACAATGAAAAGCGTAGTGGAGATTTTACATGAATGGCTAGTGTTTTGTTTCTCGATACAGGACCGCGAAATTTTGACATGCCACAACTTTCTGCAGCTCCAGGCTATACACTCCGAACCTGCCTTTGCCTACTCTAACTTCACAACAACAGGCAGAGAGTCTGTATAGTGCAGAAAGCTCCATATCCACCCTTCCAATCCCTGCGGATAGAACAAACCCTAGACAGCCTCTGGCCCAAACCTCCATTGCAAATAGACCGACCCAAACTCCTGTTCCCGGTCATCCGTTGCTCAGAAACGGCAAGACCTTGGTCTATCCTGGAAATTACGAGTGTCACAAATGTATGGCCAAAATTCTTGTCTGGAACTTGTGTTGATGATCATGTTGGCCAGGCGGCAACACCGGGTACAAATCCCACGACCCTTTCCACCCTTGTCGCAAATGCTGGGAGAAGTATTCGATCCCTTATTCAGAATCAACTCTCCATTCAAACATGGGCCCCGGTCAATCTCTTAACCAGAGACCACTCTTACAATCAACTCCTATGGACCCCAGTCTCAATCGCAGCAGATCCATCACTGCAATTGCAAATCAAGTCTGGAATGACTTTTCGTCCCGCCCCAGCCACTCGGCTTGGAACCCACCAGCTCCCTCGCCCTCTGCACTTCCGTCACCCCCTCATCCTCAATACACCCAGGACACAACTCCTGTGAACGGTGGGATGTCTCATACTTACTTGGATAGTGTTCCACCTCCAGTTTCTCGCCGACCTGGTGACCTCCGGACTGTTGGCCGTCTCTGTTCCAATTGTATTGGCCTAGGTTGGACCTTGGGCCACTTTATGGGCTTGGGGAATAAAACCTGCAATGTTTGTCGCGGTAGTGGGCGCCGCTATTGATCACCCTCATCATCTGTAGTACATATTTGACCTGACTAGATATGTGAGCAGAAGAGGTGGGGAGATATTTATTTTGGCTGATTAAATGGAGGGAAATAGAATTATTCCAGAAACGAGAAGGAAAATCCAATCGGGTTCTGGTTTTCAGGGAGGATCTCAACGCTTTTGTAAAGATGTGAAGGCACATTCAGGGATGTTGCGGTGTGCTCCTTCCATAGCCTCAGTGATGTTGGAACACAGCATATCTGCGTTGATCTCCGTAGGAATAGCTACCCCCGATGCAACGCTTCTGGAGGACGATGGCGACATGCTTGTTGGTCGCTTGCACTTTCTTCTGCGACCAAACACTTCTGGATGTCGAGACGACCATCGGCTGACACCCTCAAATTTTGCTACTGCTACATACGGATCCTCTCCTCTCGTCCCTCCAGGGCATCGTCGGATGCGCCGGACATGACTCCAGCGGGCCGTTTCCCTCACACCTGTCAGTGTCCTCTCCATTAATTGATGCTCGGACGGTAGCGATCCGAGCGTTCCTGAATAAGATCATCTTTCATCAACCACAATCTCTCGACTCCGGAGACGAGCCACACTCCAATCTTTTCCGAGACCGTCCATAATTTCCGCTATTCCCGGTCCGGTCTACCAGGACGATCAGCATTCGGCGAACTTCCGGGAACGGTTGTTCATACTTTCATACCGCTCAACGCGTGTCTCAAAACCGTCATAAAGGTCTTCTGAGAAACGCCGAGGTCACGACTGGACTCGTAAAGGATAGCAGTTAGCTCGTCCTCCGACCAAGAGTCCACCAGCTCCAATCGTGGGACGACGTTCGTCAAGATTTTCACTAAAACGGGGGACCAAAATCAGTCAGGGTTTCCGACCACGTGAGATAAGCGGCACCGATCTCGACTTGAGGGATGGCCTTGATCATGAGTTCCGCCTCCCTCGACCCATAATCTGGCTCGACGAAGAAATAAGGGGCGAGTTTTGGAATTTCAAGGATGTTGGTGATCCGACTCTGTTGGCCTGGTTGGACGAACTCGTTCATCAATTCAGTGGCGACGTACCTGCAGAGCCAAAATGACTTTCTTTACGTGGTCCAGAGTCGTGCGATCGCTAGTTTGGGCAGTAAGCGCGAGGTCTCTGACAATATATGCGCATGATAAAGACCCACCTGTCGGGGAAAGCCTCCTTGATCGAACCAATCGCCCGATTGGCCAAAGCATTCAGCCCATCCGGCTGCGACCACGTCTCCATAAGATGATTTTTATTTAGGTACTCGAGTTTCGACGGTTCCAAGATCGTTCTCCGATGAGTCAATGCAGACAAATCAAACTGTTGGAAAGGGTAAAGCGGGCATCGGGGGGAGGAAAACATAGCCTCACCTCCTGGATCATCTCTTGCAAAGTCATGATTGTTGTACTGTCTGGCGCAGGTTTGGACGTGGAAGATGACCCGTCGGAATGGTCATGTTTTACGCCCCATCCCGCGAGCGCGAGCCAATTCAGAATCGCCCCGGGTTCCCATCCCCGTCTCTGTCTCTGAGTCAACGTTCTGTAGAAAGTCAGGGTAATAGCAGTGGCGGGGATACCATAAACTCCAGCACGTCCACGTCTCCTTTCCGCTTCGACATTTTTGAGCCGTCCGGATTCAGCAGTAATGGAAGATGAGCGAATCTCGGTGGGGTGATTCCTAGCGATGCATATAGATCGAGGTGTAGAGGGAGAGAAGGTAACCATTCCTGCCCCACGTCAATGGCCGTCTTTATTCCTCAAAGACGCAGGACCCACCTCCCCCCGAACGACGTGGGTGATACCCATCTCGTGGTCATCCACCACCGATGCAAGGTGATACGTTGGGAATAGATCCGACTTCAGCAACACTGGGTCTGTCGGTAACGACGCGTGAGCATCTTTGAGTGGTCCAAAAACCATGTCGTCTGGTGTTATTCGGGCCGGAGCTGCATCGTCCTTTAAAATAGATCAGACCGAAGTAGAGAACAAAGGGAAACCCGGCATCACCTTCATTCGAATTATATGCTTATCCCCAGCTTTCACCCTTCTGGAAACTTCTTCATCGGTGAGATTCGAGCAAGACTTATCGTAGGTCGCATTTGATCCCATCCTCGCCAACTTCTCTCGGGTCATCGCGAGCTTGTCGGGTGAGCAGAAACATCGATACGCGTGACCTAACTGAATTTTTCCGACAGGATTGGCTTCAGCACGGGAGGGGTATGAAACGGAGTCAAGGAGGTGGACTTGCATCGAGGAGCCTCTTGGCATATGTCTGGTACAAATCGAGACGTTCCGACTGGGGTAAACATTAGTCGAGTTTGAAAATGGCTCGAGGGTGGGACCGCACTTGAAAGTAAGGATGGTTTGGGCCTCCTGCCACAGGACCTATAAACGTCGTCTTAGCAGTGTTCACCATGTCTCGTGTCGAAGGAAGAAGGAGCACCATAGTCGTAATCAAGGCCAGCCCAGGCCAATGCCTGTCTAATCCCTTCCACCGAACCCGGCACATATCTCGCCTATCCATCCGTCAGGACCCAAGCCGAGTATCTGAGCATCGCGCAACACGCACCGCGTCCGTGTCTTCAATCCTCAGTAACCACTTTCCCCCATGCTTTCGGGCATAGAGGTGATTGAAGAGAGCAGTCCTGAGCCCTCCGAGGTGTAAGGCACCCGTCGGTGAGGGGGCGAACCGCAGAAGGACCATCGTTGGTTGCCGCGTCGGGGGTGGGGAGTAGCCCGCTGGGGTATTCAGCGTTACTTCACAAGCGCTCGTCCAACAGATCGATTGCTCCCGCCGACGCCATCGGGCGCGCCCGAGTCCTCAGACTTGCACAACCCCATCGACATCCCCGGCTTCCCCACTACCCACGATCAAGCCACCATGTCTCCCCCATCGCATGCAAACAGCAACGAATCGAGCCCAAAAAGCCGCGATTAAGCGTTGCAGGAGTCAGTGTAAGCGGTCGTCCACAATTTCTATCATGCACGCTGGTCTAACCAAGCCGGAGAACAGACTGAGTGGTGAAATCAATATCGATTCAATCTGCGTCTTGGACGAAAAGATCAGGGAGTTAGAGAAGACTCTCAGGGAGGTAGAGAAGACTCTAACCGAGCTCAAGCGGACTCGGAACTCGTTGTTGAAGGTTCACAGACTCCCGTCCGAATGACTTGGCAAAATCTTTGGCTGGAACGTCATGTTTGAGGGCGACTTTGGAGGGTTAGAGGAGGGGTCACACAACTTCCTATTTGTTTGCCATTACTGGTTCGAGATCGCCTCGCGTACTCCAGAAATTTGGAGTTTCTGGGGCAACACTCCCAAGGACTGGGTGCGATGGTACTCCCGCTCTGCGACTGCCCCCATTGACCTGGTGCTAATTGACACTGATCATAATGGCTGTCTTAACCCCACCCTACTCAACGCGCTACAGGATCGTGCCAGCCGTGATATCATTTGACGGGCCCATCTTCAGTCCGGCGATCCACTGCTTCTAATCTCCATACTCTCATCACTAACTCCTGAATGCGGGGGTATTCGGTCCAATCAGATGGAGTCCTTCTTCATGTGGAACGGGGACGCTGATGACGATGATATATGGGTGGATGTGTCAGATTTCTTCACCTGTCACTACTTCCCAAAATTACAACGTCTCGGCCTCCTCTACTGCACGATCCCATCGTGGGACCTCCTAAAGTCGCGAACCGGAGGACTTACAGAGCTGTACCTCGACTATATCGACCCCCCACCCACTCAAGCTGCATTGCTCTCCGTACTCGCATCAAACCTCGGCCTTCAGAAAGTCACACTTCTCCGCCAGGCAGTTCCCACCGACCACTCCAACGCCTCCCCTTCTTATGCACACCCCGCCACCTCAAGCAGCTCCATTTATCCGGAGACATACAACATGTCTTCAGACTTATCCAACAATTGGACCACCCCACAACTCTCGACATGCTTGACCTCACACTACAAAATTGCACAGAAACAGACATATCTCAAATCATTGGGCCACATCTTCGAAACCACCTCCAACGCTGTGGAAGGTCGTCAAGTGGACTAAAACTCTACCTCTACGGCGACCGCGTCCACATCCATGTTGGCTATTCAGGCAGAATGGGTGAATTTGTGCCACTGGACAACTTTGTGGTACTCACCATCTGGCTGGATCGTTATCTTCCGAATGCTGCCCTGGACCTCCTTGCGTACGTTCCACGGGAAGGAATCATATACTTTTGGGGTGCCAGTGAATATGTGGCGATGGGTCCCAGTTTCCCAAATCTAAAGACGTTGTGCCTCACCGAGATGCGTCTACCTGCCACGTTTCCAGGTCCAAATTCAGTTGAGAACGAGGGTGTCCTGACCTCACTTCAATTCCTCTATTTGCGGAACCTGGTGGTAGAGGACAATGATTGTCGCCCTCTCACGACGTTCCTGGCCTCCCGCGCATCCTCTGGGAAACCGCTTGCTATGCTCAAGGTCTCCTCCTCCAGCCACATGTGTTGGGAGGTTGTGGATAGCATCAAGGGTATGGTTCAGGAGTTTTCGGTTTCAGAAATGAGGCCACGTTGACCTTTTGGTATTTGTCTGGGTCCATAATTCTACCCTCGACTTTCCTATGATGTCCTGCTTCTGAAAATATTGGTATCACATACTATGTATCCGTGCTTTTTGTCCAATCTGCTTGTTGTCGCTGTGTCGCAGTACTCCTGTCGCCAGATAAAACCGTGGGTGGCGGACCGAATCGGTGGGGTCGTTATGTGTAGAATACTTGAGCCTGACCGAGTCGGTCCATGGTCCTCCAGATTATTGCATGCGGGCTGGACTGGAATGCCCCCCCCCCCCCCAAGGGGGAGAGCCCTATCTAGTATCTGAACCCCGCATACCACGAGGCCGATTATCGTCAGACGCTCGTCCCAACCTTTCCACATACCACGATCAAGCCACCATGCCTCCCCCGCCTCCTACAAATAGCGACGAATTTTCGGATCAGAAAGGGCGCGATCAAGCGTCGCAGTCACTGTAAGTAATCAGACACGATGTATCATGCACACCCAGCTAACTCAGCCGGATAACAGGTCGAGCGGCGAAGCCAACTTTGATTTAATTTACGCTTTGGACGAGCAGATTAAAGATGGAGAGAGGGCCTTGGCCGAGCGCAAGCGCGCTCGGAATTCGTGGTTAAATGTCCACAAGCTCCCGTCCGAACTACTCGGCAAAATATTCCTTTGGAATGTCATGCTCGAGGGCGACTTTGGGGCGTCAGAGAAGAGGTCACCCAACTTCTTATTTGTTTGCCACCACTGGCTCGAGGTGGCCTCGCACACCACAGAACTTTGGAGTTACTGGGGAAACACCCCCGAGGATTGGTCGCGATGGTTCCCCTTCTCTTCAACCGCCCCCCTCGACCTGGTACTTTCTGGGATCGATCCTAATGGTCACTTTAACCCCACTCTGTTCAACGTACTCCAGGATCGTGCCCGCCGTGACACCGTCCGACGGGTCCACCTCCAATCCGACGATTCACGACTCCTCAACTCCGTACTCTCTTCCCTAACTCCCGAGTGCGAGGGTATTCGATCCAATCAGATTCGGTCGTTCCTCGTGGCGAACTGGGACGACATACCGGTCAATGTATCGGATTTCTTCACCCATCACTACTTTCAGAAATTACAACGTCTTAACCTCATCCGTTGCGCAATATCATCTTGGGACCTCCTAAGGTCGCGAACCGGAGCACTTACAGAGTTGTACTTCGACTCCATCAATCCACCGCCCACCCAAACCGCGTTGCTCTCCATGCTTGCATCAAACCCTGTGCTTCAGAAAGTCACGCTTCTCCACCAGGCGATACCCGATGACCGCGTCGACACACCCTCCTTTCGTGCGCAACTACGTCACCTCAGGCAGCTCAATTTGACCGGAGACTTGCGACACGTCCTCGGACTTCTCCTGCAACTGGACCACCCCGCAACTCTCGATAGGCTCGCCATCACGCTAGACAAGTGCGCAGACACGGACATTTCTCCAATCATCGGTCCATACCTTCAAAGTTGCCTTCAACGTCGCGCAAGGTCTTCAAGTGGACTAGAATTATCCCTCGCCTGCGGCGACCGCATCGATTTTAATATTGGGAATGTGGACAGAGCGGACAAATTTGTGCGGATGGAGAAGGTTGTAGCACTCACCATCCAGCTAGACCAGTTCCTTCCCGAGAATCTACTGGTGAAAGCCGCCCTGGATCTCCTCGCATACGTTCCACGGGAAGACATTATCTACTTCTGGGGCATCGATGAATGGGCGAGCATGTGTGGCGCATACACTCGACTCCCAAATTTGACGACGCTACGCTTCACTGATATGCATCTGCCCGCCATGCTCCCTGCGCCAAATTCGATCGGGAAGGGGGGCATCCCGCTCACTCTTCAAACCCTCGATTTGCGAGACATGACGGTAGATGACGATGACTGGGACCTCCTTACGACCTTCCTATCCTACCGCGCGTCCTCTGGGAAGCCACTTAATACGCTCAAAGTTACCTCCTCCAATCATATGTGTTTGAAGGTTGTGGAAGATATCAAGAAAGTGGTTCGGGAGTTTTTGGTTGAAGGGACGGATCCGCGGTGTCCTTTTGTTATTTGTTCGGGTCGCGACTATACCGTTGACTTTCCTCCGACCTCTTACCCCCAACGAACCGCCCTCACTCTCGGGCTCTCCACCTGATGTACTCGTCATCACTGCATTGTATTCTGCTTTCAGGTTTCTTACGATGTCAAGTCACTAGTTTTAGTCGATAGTTAGAGTCGTGGACAGAACAACAATTTGTATTTGGGACGATATCATTGAATATTAAATATTGGTCCCTCCTTGACGCCCCTTTGCAGCGCCAATGTTGCCATCGTTCAATTGAAATTATGTTTCTGGTCCCGTGGCTGATCAATAAGTGACAAATGGTGGTGGCATCGCTCCTATAAAGCGCAGAAAAGGCTATTGTCTCTTTGAAAGGCGAACCAAGCCTACCGATCTCAGATTATAAAGGTCTTCGAGGGGATAAGGAGAAGTCTTCCCACATTCAACGCTGTTTTGTCCAGCACCTCTATGGTTGGCCCAAGCAAGCTTCGCCCTACAACACCCAACGCCCAGAAGCCGGAGGTGGATCTTCACACGGCGACTCCGGAGGTAGAAAATGAGGAGCATCGGAGGCACGAGTAAGTCTCTCCCAGTATGGGCGTATTTCTGGTTTTATTGACAATTCACTACCTAGGCTGAGCGAGGCCATGAAAGCTGCTCTGAGCTCAAATTTTCCCAAGTCAGAACCAGACCCTCGCAAGCGGTTCCGTGAACAGTTTCGAAAAGAGGCCGACGAATACTACGATCACGATTTTCACAACAAATAAGTAAGTACCCCGGGCACATGACGGGTACTTGTTATAAGTGTCCTCACTTCCCAAAGTGAACGGGACCTACATAATGAGAGTGAGAGTGGCTATCAATCTGCTGCTTTGTTCTTCCCGGCATGAGGATCACTCGCCCATCCCCGCTCGCCATTACGGTGGATATGGGCAATCAGTAAGTCGACATCCCCCTTCAGGCATCGCTGGCTAGCCTCGCCAGCTTTCGCACCCCGAATGGTAATCTCGACCCTCGTCCGACCCACTGATACGGTTGTGACCATCTCCCGGCAAATGCACGGGAATGGCGGAGCGTCCGGCCGTCTTCTCACGTCGCTGAAGCTCACTGAAGTGACTGAACAGCCGCAATGATTTAGCAAATGCGCACATCAATGACGAGCCTGGATCAGTGTATGTCATTCATTACATCATCGACTGGCACAACACTACAGTTTGACTGCAGCGGACCAGTGCTTGCGCTGAACCCAATCGTCTCCCGCTCATCGTGATGTACAAAACTTATCCGGAAGGATTACATGACGCTGACTTCTCAATTCTAGGTACCACAGGGTACGATCAGTTTTGGGTGCCCGGCTTTGTAAGTGGAGCTTGTGCGGGTGAGTTTCGTGTCATTCCGCAAGGATCCAGAGCTCGTTCTCTTTGGAATGGACCCCAGATTCTCACTGTCGCTCCGCGCGGTCCCTCCTTCAAGTCATTTACCATCACCGAGACCCGTCCGCTGATAGAGCAGTGGGGTAGGAAAATCTACATCGCCGTGCAGAATATAAACCGCGACTTGGTGAGCCAACTAACCCCTCAGCGCATTCGCATATCTCCACCCTTTGCCACTTCGCCCCAATGTCCAGCCAAGGAACCGTCGATTCCCCTCAAGTCGAGCTCATCCGCTCTTTCGTCCGGCAGTTTGAGAACATGGACGTGGAGAAGCTCGTGACCTTCTTGCACAAGGACCTTCGCCGCGTCACCTACCCCAGATCTCTAGGTCGGTCGGACGAAAACCGAGACGAGTAGCAACACCGCATCGAGGAGATACTCAACCTTTGGACCTCATGTACCGTAAGTTATGCTGGTCGAACCGCCTTATTCCCCCACGCTAACCGCCGCAGACAACCTACCACTCCGTTCTCGAGGCTCCCGGAGGGAAAGTCATTAGCCGAGCTTGCGAGGCTCTATGTCTGCGCGGTTTCGAAAAACGTAGATTAAGTAAGCAAACGTAGTACCTTTTATGGTAATACGCTTTGCTTAGCTAATTTCCGCGAGTCGGCTGAGTTAGCATGGGTTCAAGTACATTGGTAGGACTTTGCGCCTTTTGCGACCAAAAAATTCTAAGTCTTTACAGCAAAAACAATTGTATTTAACACGAGTGAATTTCGGAATTGACGAGCTCGGCTCTGCCATGGGGGATACCCTCATAAATAACATTTTCTTCCACGTTCGTGCCACCTAAACGTTGATGTCAATGCAACGCGTGTGCTTAAGTTCCAGTGGTCCCAATCACGCAGATCAGCTCCTTGACCAAAACTAGAATTGGGGTGGAGATGGACCGCGAGATGCTCTTGATCGCACACGTCGTAACGGACGACGACGGGAGCTTGAAGATCAAGCAGCTCGAGGAGTTCGTCGATTCCGTAGCCTATCGCGAGTTTTACCAGGCTGTCCATACGGCGAAAGCTAACGGGCTGTGCTCTGGCTCGTTTGCGGCTGCTTGAAGGCAGGCCGCGGACCCTACACATGCTCATCCGACCATGTCAGTATTTGCTGGGTGTGCGATAACCAGATGGATTTATGCCAGTTGTATATCTGATCTCTGTAAAACTACAAGCAGCTTTTGTACCAATTTGTTGTATGCAAACCAATCCTCGGGTTCTCAAACGACGTGAAACCCTGGTGCATTCCTCTCGACGGAAGAATGGACCCGATCACGTGTACTGTTTCAAACTGGTTTCCATATGTACAAGCATGCGGGGGAGTAGTGTATACGTTATTTATGAACCTAAGGTTGAGAGAAGAATGCGGAGCAAACCGAGGGAGACCGGACTACCCAAGTGACAAGGGTGAAGCACAACACCGACGGGAGTCGGCGACCAAGGCGAGGAAGCGGTTGCTCGAAACACAAGAAGATGTGCAGAGGAATCCTCCTCCGGCCCGCTGGTGGTGGGAGGGCTAGGAATAGAGACACTCCATTTGTAGACACATCGAGGGGATGTTCCAAGAGCAACTTGTATACATCGGGTAGCGAGAACAGCGAGGACGAGAGCGCTTCGGGCCGGGAGGCACCGACGTGGTATCGAGAGAAAGTTGCGAACGGAGGTTGTGCAAGGTCTTATTGTTGTCTGCAGCATGGCGGAAAATGCGGTGATACGACCCCGGACAGAATTGACCGACGACAAGGCATATTCATACTGACGATCAGTGAATGATTGACTAAATCCGTTTCCACATCGACTCGGGGCGCCGGATGCCTTTTTGGATGGCACATGGTGCTCTCCCTGCTAGCTGAATGAACTGGTGGGTGTATTTCCGGAGAGAGGCGTAAGCCGGAATCAACTTCACCATCGCTCGGGCCCGTGCTTATTCGGGCTATTGCGTCCGTCGTACCTACGGAAGGGGAAAATGCGCCTTGGTTCTTGCTCGTGTTCCACAGTGTGTGAATTCATGCTCAAGTTCAAAGAAGGCGGAGAGCCACATCTCATTCACAAACGCCACGAGGCTGAATATCGCTAAACGCTCGCCCCCCAACTTCTCCATCAACCACGTGGACGTTCGGCCGACTCATGCAAACAGCGTTGAACGCTCCAGGTATGCAAGCTCACGATCAAGCGTCACAGTCGGTGTAAGCAATCACACATACATAGTGTCTATCATGCACCCTGACCTGACCCGGAGGCTGGAGAACGGGTTGGACGGCGAACCCAACGTCGGTTCAATTCGCGCTATGGACAAGGAGCTAGCATCGGATGAAGCCTCGATCAAGTTCAAGCGCACCCGGAACTCGTTGTTGAATATTCACATACTCCCTCCAGAGATACTCGGCAAAATTTTCCATTGGAACGTCATGCTCAGGGGTGACTTTGGAGGGTTAGAAAAGGGGTCCCACAACTTCCTGTTCATCTGTCATCACTGGTTCGAGGTCGCGTTGCGCACTCCAGAAATTTGGAGTTTCTGGGGAGACACCCCCCGGGACTGGGCGCGATGCCACACCCGCTCTGCAACCGCCCCCCTCGACCTGGTACTATCCGGTGTTAATGACGATGGTGACTGCCTCAATCCTACCCTGATCAACGTGCTTCAGGATCGTACCAGCCGGGATACCATCCGACGCGTTCATCTTCGGTCCGGAAATCCACAACTTCTACGTTCCATACTCTCTTCTCTAACCCCCCAATGCGAGAATATGCGACCAAGTCAGATGCAATCATTCATACTGTGGAACTGGGAAGTGACACCAGTGGACGTGTCGGATTTCGTCACCCATCGCTACTTCCCGGAATTACAACGTCTTGATCTCACCCGTTGCACGATCTCATCATGGGACCTCCTAAGGTCACGATCCGGAGCACTTACAGAGCTGCATCTCAACTTTGTCAATCCCACGCCCACTCCAACCACTCTACAACTGCTCTCCATACTCGCATCAAACCCTCACCTTCAGGAAGTTGCACTTCTCCACCAGGCAGTTCCCGACGACCATACCGATGCCCCATTTCGTGTACCGCTCCATCACCTCAGGCAGCTCCTTCTGTCCGGAGACTTGCGACACGTCTTCGGACTCCTCCAACAACTGGAACACCCAGCAACTCTAGATAGGCTTGGCATCACGCTATACAATTGTACGGAGGCCGATGTTCCTCAAGTAATTGGACCATACCTTCGAAGCCACCTCCAACGACGTGGCAGGTCTCCAAGTGGACTGGGACTTTCCCTTTCCTGTGACCGCCGCATTGTCTTCAACGTTGGCGAAGGAGGCGGAAACCACTCAGAAGCTGCGCAGATGGACAGTGTTGTAGAGCTCTCCGTCCGCCTAGGTCAATCCCCTCCCAAGGACTTACTTGGGAAAACGGCCATGGATCTTATCGCATTCGTTCCACCAGAAGACATCGTCGACTTCTGGGGAAACAATGAACCTGTGGACATGGGTGATATATATACACGGCTCCCGAACCTGAAGACTTTATTCCTCAATAGAATACACCTTCCTGCCGTGTTTCCGGGGCCAAACTTCGGTGAACAAGGGAGTATTCCCTCCTCTGTCAAAACCCTTACTTTGCAACGTCTGATGGTAGGTAACAATGATTGGAGTTCACTCACAACATTCCTGGCTCTTCGGGCATCCTCTGGGGAACGACTCGATATACTCAAGATTCTTCACTTTAATCACATGTGTCGGGAGGTTAGGGAGAGTATTGAGGGTATGGTCCACGAGTTTGCGGCTGTAAACATGCACAATTCACGGTGCCCTTCTTGTGAACTATAACTCTTCTTCCCTTAACTTTTCTGCTTCCAATGTGCTCGTCACTGCATCATATTCTTCTGTCATGCTTTCTTTACTGACGTGGGGTCACCAGTCTGTCGGTAGTCGTGAACTTGAAAATTTGATGGTCGGCATGGAATGTTGGTGACAAAGCACTCTACTACAGAATCGCAGCATAGTGATGCCTTGAAAGCAACGACACTCTACAAAGGGGTCATGAGGATGCGTCGGTTGACCAGATGTACGTGCGAAGTCCACAAGCCAGGGAAAAGGTCTGAGGCGGTTGAAAGCAGAAGATGGCCAATGGGGCCAACATAATGATAATGAGAGTGGCTATTAATCTACTGCTGTGTTCTTCCCGGCGCGTGGATCGCCCGCCCATCCCCGCTCGCCATTACCGTGGATATGGATATGGGCAATTAGTAAGTCGACATCCCCCTTCGGGCATCGCTGGCTAGCCTTGCCAGCTTTCGCACCCCGAATGGTAATTCCGACCCTCGTCCGACCCACCGTGGGTGATTGTTGTGACCATCTCCCGGCAAGTGCACGGGAATGGCGGACCGTCCGGCCGTTCTCTCACGTCACTGAGGTGATTGAACAGCCGCAATGATTCAGCAAATGCGCACATCAATGACGAGCCAGGATCAGTGCATGTCATTTATCACATCATCGACTGGCACATTGAACACTACAGTTTGACTGCACCGGATCAGTCACGGTGCTTGCGCTGAACCAAATCGTCTCCCGCTCATCGTGATGTACAAAACTTATCCAGAATTCGAAGGTTTACACGACGCTGACTTCTCAATTCTAGGTACCACAGGGTACGATCCCATGATCCTTGAGTTTCGTAAACAAACCAAGAAAACCCATAGTACGCAGGAGCTCCGCCCAGAATACTCAGCATCGGGCGCCCGCCTTTGTGAGTGGAGCCTGTGCGGGTGATTTTTGTGTCATTCCGCAAGGATCCAGAGCTCGTTCTCTTTGGAATAGACCCTGGATCACTGTCAATCATCACTGTCAATCAAAGCTCCGCGCGGTCACTCATTCAAATCCTTTCCCATCACCGGGATCCGTCCGCTGATAGAGCAGTAACTACGTCGCCGTACAGCATATAAACCGCGACTTGGTGGGCCAACTAACCCCTCAGCGCATTCACAAATCTCCACCCTCTGTCACTTCGCCCCAATGTCCAGCCAAGGAACCGTCGATTCCCCTCAAGTCGAGTTCATCCGCTCTTACATACGGGAGTGGGAGAACATGGACGTGGAGAAGATCGCGACGTTCTTGCACAAGGACCTTCGCCGCATCACCTATCCCAGATCTCTAGGTCGGTCGGATGAAAACCGAGACCAGTGGCAACACCGCATCGAGGAGATAGTCGGCCTTTGGACCTCGTGTACTGTAAGTTATGCTGGTCGAAACCGCCTTACTCCCCCGCGCCAACCCGCCCGCCGCAGGTAACCTACCACTCCGTTCTCGAGGCTTCCGGAGGGAAAGTCATCCTCCACGTTCGTACCACCTAAACGTTGATGTCAATGCCACGCGTGTGCTTAAGTTTTGGTCCCGATCACGCAGATCAACTCCCTGTCCAAAACTAGATTCGGGGTGGAGATGGACCGCGAGATGCTCTTGATCGCACACGTCGTAACGGACGACGACGGGAGCTTGAAGATCAAGCAGCTCGAGGAGTTCGTCGATTCCGTAGCCTATCGCGAGTTTTACCAGGCTGTCCACACGGCGAAAGCTAACGGGCTGTGCTCCGGCTCGTTTGCGGCTGCTTGAAGGCAGGCCGCGGATCCTACACATGCTCATCCGACCATGGCAGTATTTGCAGGGTGTGCGATAACCAGATAGATTCATGCCAGTTGTATACCTGATCTCTGTAAAACCACCAGCAGCTTATGTTCCATCTCGTTGTATGTAAACCAACCTTGGTTCGTCGATTGACACGTCCACCGGGGCGCGGGGGAGATCCGAGGTCGTACCTTGGTGATCCTCAGGGGTATGGATCTTTTTCATATCCAGTTTAAACGACGTGCTCGTACCCGCGCTTGCGCCACCATCCGCTCGCTGTACCCTGGCCAAAGTAGGAACAGGGGGAATCGCCTCCTCGTCCGACGGCTGCGGGGTGGCTGGTCTTGAATTCGAAAGTTCCAAAAACGAGTTGTTGAGGGAACTACCGAGAAGCGAAGGGCTCGCGGATGCTAGTGACTGGCCTTTGGTAGTTTTTGGTTGAAGGGACGGATCCGCGCGGTGTCCTCTTGTTATTCGTTCGAGGTCGCGACTAGTATACCGTTGACTCTGCTCCGATTTCTTACCCCAAAGAACTGCCCTCACTCTCGAGCTCGCCACCTGATGTACTCGTCACCACTGCATTGTATTCTGCCAACAGGTTAGTCGGGAGTCGGCGACCAAGACGAGGAAGCGCTTGCTCGAAACACAAGAAGATGTGCAGAGGAATCCTCCTCCGACCCGCTGGTGGTGGGAGGGTAGGAATAGAGACACTCCATTTGTAGACACATCAGCCTGAGAGGGATGATCCAAGAGCAACTTGTATACATCGGGTAGCGAGAACCGCGAGGACGAGAGCGCTTCGGGCTGGCCATGAGGCACCGACGTGGTATCGAGAGAAAGTTGCGAACGGAGGTTGTGCAAGAACAACCCCGGACAGAATTGACCGACGACAAAGTCGACAAACCACTGTATTCGTACTGACGATCAGTGAATGATTGACTAAATCTGTTTCCACATCGACTCGGGGCGCCGGATGCCTTTTTGGATGGCCCATGGTGCTCTCCCTGCTAGCTGAATGAACTGGTGGGTGTATTTTCGGAGGGAGGCGTGAGCCGGAATCAACTTCACCATCGCTCGGGGGGCCGTGCTTAGTATTCGGATTATTGCGTGCGTCGCACCTACGGAAGGGGGAAAATGCGCCTTGCGTGGTTCTTGCTCGTGTTCCACAGTGTGTGAATTCCTGCTCAAGCTCAGAGAAGGGGGAGAGCCACATCTCATTCACAAACGCCACGAGGCTGAATATCGCTAAACCCTCGCCCCCCAACTTCTCCATCAACCACGTGGACGTTCGAGCCGACTCCTGCAAACAGCGTTGAACGCTCCAGGTATGCAAGCTCGCGATCACGCGTCACAGTCGGTGTAAGCAATCATATATAGTGTCTATCATGCTCCCTGACCTGACCCGGAGGCTGGTAAACAGGTTGGACGGCGAACCCAACGTCGGTTCGGTTCGCGCTATGGCAAAGGAGCTAAAGAAACCAGATGAAGCCTCGATCCAGCTCAAGCGCACCCGGAACTCGTTGTTGCATATTCACAAAATCCCTCCAGAAATACTCGGAAACATCTTTCATTGGAACGTCATGCTCAAGGGCGACTTTGGGGGGTTAGAGAAGCGCTCACACAACTTCCTGTTCGTTTGCCACCACTGGTTCGAGGTCGCCTCGCACACTCCAGAAATTGGAACTTTCTGGGGAGTTACCCCCAGGGACTGGGCGCGATATCACACCCGCTTTGCAACCGCCCCCCTCGACCTAGTACTGTCCCACGTTAATGACGATTTTGTCTGTCTCGATCCTACCGTGATCAATGTACTCCAGGATCGTACCAGCCGGAATACCATCCGACGCGCTCATCTTCGATCCGGAGCTCCACGACTTCTACGTTCCATACTCTCTTCTCTAACCCCCCACTGCGAGGATACGCGACCAAGTCAGATGCAATCATTCATACTGTCGAGCTGGGATGTGACACCAGTGGACGTGTCGGATTTCGTCACCCATCGCTACTTCCAGAAATTGCAATGTCTTGATCTCACCCGTTGCACGATCTCATCATGGGACCTCCTATCAAGCTCACGGACCGGGGCACTTACCAAGCTGCATCTCGACTTTCACCCCCCTTCGCCCACTCCAACCACTCCACAATTGCTCTCCATACTCGCATCAAACCCTCAACTTCAGGAAGTTGCAATTCTGAGCCAGGCAGTTCCCGTCGACCGTATCGATGCCCCCTGTTGCGTACCGCTCCATCACCTCAGGCAGCTCCTTCTGTCCGGAGACTTGCGACACGTCTTCGGACTCCATCAACAACTGGAACACCCAACAACTTTAGATAGGCTTGCCATCACGCTATACAATTGTACGGAGGCCGATATTCCTCAAATCATTGGACCGTACCTTCGAAGCCACCTCCAACGACGTGGCAGGTCTCCAAGTGGACTGGGACTTTCCCTTTCCTGTGACCGCCGCATTGTCTTCAACGTTGGCGAAGGAGGCGGAAACCACTCAGAAGCTGCGCAGATGGACAGTGTTATAGAGCTCTCCGTCCGCAGGCTAGGTCGGCGCCCTTCCAAGGACTTACTGGGGAAAATGGCCATGGATCTTATCGCATTCGTTCCACCAGAAGACATCGTCGACTTCTGGGGAAACAACGAACCTGTGGACATGGGTGATATATATACCCGGCTCCCGAACCTGAAGACGTTACACCTCGATATGGTACACCTTCCTGCCGTGTTTCCGGGGCAAAACTTTGATGAACAAGGGGGTATTCCCTCCTCTGTCCATACTCTTACTTTGGAACGTCTGACGGTAGGTAACAACGATTGGAGTTCACTCACAACATTCCTGGCTCGTCGGGCATCCTCTGGGGAACGTCTCGATATGCTCAAGATTGTTGGCTCTAATCACATGTGTCAGGAAGTTAAAGAGAGTATTGAGGGTATGGTCCACGAGTTTTTGGTTGAAAACATGAATCCATTGTGCCCCTTTTGTGAACTATAACTCGTCTCCCCTTAACTTTACTGCTTCCAATGTACCCGTCACTACATCCTATCCTTCTGTCAGGCTTTCTTTACTGACTTAAAGTCACGAGCTTATCGGTAGTCGTGAAGTCGGCATGAATGCTGGTGACGAAGCACCACTCTACTACAAAATCGCAGCATAGCGATGCCTTGACAGCAAAGTCATTTTACAAAGAGTCATGAGGACGACGAGGATGCGTCGGTTGACCAAATGTATGAGCGAAGTCCACAAGCCAGGGAAACGGTTTGAGGCAGTTGAAAGCAGAAGATGGCCAATGGGACCAACATGATGATAGTGAGAGTGGGCCGGGACTGTCGATCTGCTGCTGTGTTCTTCCCACTCCCCTCGTCGGGGCGGCTGCATCCGGCCGATTCGATTGAAATCGATGATCGAGTACCGCAACCTCTCCTGTATGCGTCTCAGCGTGCCCCGCGCGGGGGTGGCCGTCTTTGGCTCGCTCATATTGTGACCATCTCCTGGCAAATGTACGGGAACGGCGGACCGTCCAGCACGGTTTTTCACGCCACTGAATTGACTGAACAGCCGCAATGCCATGATTCAACAAATGCTCGCATCAATGACGAGCCTGGATCAGCGGATTCGTGGATATCATTTATACATCATTGACTGGCACAAAACTGCACTTTGGCTGCGCCGGACGTATGCTTGCGCCGAATCCCCAATGGTCTCCCCGCTCATCCTGATATACAAAACTTATCCACAAGGTTCACATCACGGTGACTTCTCAATTTTAGGTACCACAGGGTACAAACCCCATGACCCCAAAACCCCATACGCAGGAGCTCCGCCCAGAATACTCAGTAATGGGCGCCCGGCTTTGTAAGTGGGAGCTTGTGCGGGTGATTTTTGTGCCATTCCACCCAGGACCCTGAGCTCGTTCTCTTTGGAATCCACCCCAGATCACTGTCAATCAAAGCTCCGCGCGGTCCCTCGTTCGAGTCCTTTCCCATCACCGGGATCCGTCCGCTGATAGAGCAGTGGGTCAGGAAACCTACATCGTCGTACAGCATATAAACCGCGACGTGGTGTGCCAATCCACTCCTCAACACCTCCAGACATCTCAATCCTCTATCACCTCGTCCCCAATGTCCAGCCAAGGAACCGTCGAGTCCCCTCAAGTCGAGTTCATCCGCTCTTTCGTCCGGGAGTTTGAGAACAAGGACGTAGAGAAGATCGCGACCTTCTTGCACAAGGACCTTCGTCGCGTCACCTACCCCCGGTCTCTAGGTCGGTCGGATGAAAACCGAGACCAGTGGCAACACCGCATCGATGAGATAGTCGGCCTTTGGGCCTCGTGTACTGTAAGTAATGCTGGTCGAACCGCCTTATCTCCCGCGCTAACCCGCCTGCCACAGGCAACCTACCACTCCGTTCTCGAGGCTCCCGGAGGGAAAGTCATCGTCCACGTTCGTATCACCTAAACGTTGATATCACCGCCACGGGTGTGCTTAACTTTTAACCCCGATCATCACGCAGATCAACCTCTTGTCCAAGACTAGATTTGGGGTGGAGATGGACCGCGAGATGCTCTTCATCGCACACGTCGTAACGGACGACGACGGAAGCTTGAAGATCAAGCAGTTCGAGGAGTTCGTCGATTCTGTGGCCTATCGCGAGTTTTACCAGGCTGTCCATACGGCGAAAGCTAACGGGCTGTGCGCTGGCTCGTTTGCTGCTGCCTGAAGACGGGACGCAGATCCTATACATGCTCATCTGACCATGGCAGTATTTGCAGGGTGTGTGATAACCAGATAGATTTATGCCAGTTGTATACCTGATCTTTGTAAAACTACAAGCAGCTTATGTACCATCTCGTTGTATGCAAACCAATCCTCGGGTCCACAAACGACGTTAAATCGTTGTGAATTCCTCTCGACGGAAGAATGGACCCGTTCACAATACCGCAAAGGGCTGGGCGTGTACTGTTTCAAATCGGTTTCCATACGTACAAGCACGTGGGGGGTCGTGTATACGTTATTTATGAACCTAAGGTCCAGAGACAAATACGGAGCAAGCCGAGAGAGACTAGACTACGCGAAACACAACACACGGTCAACGAGTGAGTAGAGCACAAACGAAAAAAAGGTTTTAAACGAGAGTAGTAGTTGTGAGGTATAACTTACATTTTTCCGGTGTCAAAAGTTCCATATGAAACGAGGATATCCGAAGCCGAATGAACAGAAAAAGAATTCTCCGCAAGGTGATAAACAAGAGATTCCGCGAATGCGGTGGCAAAAAGGAGACGAAAGGATGTGTGTGTGCAAGAGAGAGCGTGTGCGGATGTGTTGGTGCGACGTGGGAGACTATATCAAATGGCTTCGATACAGGACTGGTCTGATGACTGATTTTCCGCGGTTAGATGAGCAACAGCAGCTAGGGAAACACGGCATGGAAAATGTCGGAAAGGCCATATGAACGGTAGGAAGAGTGAGTTGGAAGTGTGAGGGAAGACAGCGATACAGTATACAAAGTGCGCAGCAAGAGGGTGGGGAGGAATATGACTGGGGGTGATATGGTGAGAAAGGTTGGTCGGCGAACAGACAACAGGGACAGCATAAATCGATATAAAGTGCGCGGTATAGGCAGAAGCGAACCAGAACGGAACGCGATGGAGAAAAGGCAGAGCCAATAATTCAGAATTCGGAGGACGATATGCTAGGGTGGGGGTGCGGTCGGGAATAAATTTGATGAAGGAAGATGTAAAAAACAAGGTAGGGGCGAAGGTGAGGAGATATTCATCAATGTGGTGAAGGTAATGAAGACGATAGCCTCGACTTGGCCCTCGAAGATTGACTGGGCAATTCTGGTTCTGACGAAGGTCTTTTGGAACCCCTCCAAGGTAACAAACTTGCGATTACCGCGCTGGGTAACGGCATCGAACTCCTCTTTTCTTGCGAATGGTTACTGCTGTGGCTCCTGAACAACGAATTCTTCCTTGCTACGAACGAACCAATAGTCCCGTGCCTCTCGAGCGACAGAGTCGAATTCCTCGCTTGTGGGAAGACGGGCATCTCCGGGACGTCGCTCGGGGCTGGACTCGGAGGTTCCAGACCTCTGTGTCCTGTTCCGCTTCCGGGTTCTTCGTGTCCCACTTGAATTTCTTGTTGATCTTGGCTGTACTCCGAGGCAATGATGCTCACCGGCGAGTCTGTATGTTCTGTGCCGTCGCCGTTCGTAGGACTGGATGAGGGTGTGTTCATGTCTGGAAGATACGAGGAGGATGACGCATGGTCGTGGTCCGGGATCTCCACGGTGACATTCATCGAAGTAGAACTCGAGGGTCCAATATCCACCACAACATCTGGGTCGACCTTATCATCGAGGGAAGACGACAGTGATTCAGGGGTCGCATCCGTCAATATCGCCGTATTTCGTTTCGTCCAAGGCCAAAGGTCAGATTTGTCGTACGCGTGATGTGATGTGGACAGTTTCTTGTCGTCTTCTTCGGCATCCGGTAGAGGAACGACATGTACCTCTTCCTCCGCTTGTGTAACCTTCATGGCGGGGACTACAGGACTGTCTTGCAGATCGTCGTCGTACTCCGACCGGTCACATTTCTCCGAGTCTCTGTCCCGCAAGGAGGATGAAACGGAAAGCGACGGTTGCATAGATTGTATCCGTCTAGTACCTTGCATCGATGGCGGATGCGGTAAGTTTACGCTGCTCGCCCTCGTCAGCGGAGAAGGCAGATCACTGTCCGGTGGAGGGGGTGGTATCATCGAGCTGTCAAAGGCAGCAGAAAATGCAGGGGAATAGTCGAAATTTGCTAGAAGAAAAGAAAACGAGGTGAGTTTAACTCTGTTCGTCGATTGATACGTCCACCAGAGCACAAGGAGAGGTCGTACCTTGGTGATCCTCAGGGGTGTGTATCTGTTTCATATCCAGTTTAATTGACGTGCTCGTACCCGTGCTTGCGCCACCATCCGCTCGTTGTACCCTGACCAAAGTAGGAACAGGGGGGATTGCCTCCTCGTCCGACGGCTGCGGAGTGGCTGGTCTCGAAAGTTCCAAAAACGAGTTGTTGAGGGAACTACCGAGAAGCGAAGGGCTCGCGGATGCTAGAGACTGGTCTTTGGTCTGGCTCTCGCTTCTCCCCCGCCTGGTTTTAGGCGTGTTGGGCGCGCTAAGTCCACTACCTCCGTCACTTTCTGAGTTGGATCTCTGGACCTTGATGGCGCTCTGTGATATAAGGCTGATCCGCTTCCGGGCTGCCGAAACCTTGGTCAATCGATCGCGATCACTAGTGGACGCGTTTGATGGGCGAGGACGCCGAACGTGGGTGTTTGGGGGTGTGAGGTATTTTTGATCGCCGTTCGGGGGAGGGGATCCAACGAGGGTAGCCTTACTGACTACAGCTGTGCCAGTCACAGGTACTACCTGGGCGCCGGCGACAGAGATTATCGTGGGATCTTCATCTTGCACATCGTTTTCACCGTCCTCGAAGCTGTCCTCCATAGCATAGTCGCTCTTGAAGTTTTCGAGGTCGTCCATTTCTTCTGCCATACCTTCTGCAACCTTCCAAGCCTGGTCCAATTCAGTTTGTAGAGCCGCAATGCGCGCCCTGGCGTTCTTCAAGTCGGTCGTCCGTTTAGCGTAGCTGGCGTTGAGTTTACGCAAAGCCACGGCGAGAGCGGACGAGAGATGTTTCTCCTGGACTTGAGCGAGTTGAGAACGGTGTTCTGAGGTTGCGAGTAACGTCTCGGTGAAGCGGTCCATACTCGCAGTAACCTCGGCGAGTTGCTGAATCAGCATACCGAGTGTGTTGACGCCGTTTTCCGCAGAAACTGGGCTGCTGTAAGCCAGGGCGTTCAGCGATTGTAGTAGATTTGTCCTTCGCTGGAAGTGGAACCGATGTTGGGCCTGGGTGGTGAATTTGAGGGATTCCAAACGAGTGAGTTCTTCGGGGATCTCCTTATCGAGGGCATCTATAGATAGTAGCCTGATGAACTGTTCCTTCGCTGAGTCACGGATTGCTCGCGAAACCATCTCTCGAAGTTGATCTGATGTGAAGGACCATTGTGCTGCTTCGAGAGGGAGGCCCTTGAAGCTGATGGGATCTACGTTGAAGTTTACGGGTGTTGGGAAGATGAGAGTGTTAGGCTTGTTGACGACTCTGTGATTGGTGATCGATGCTGGCGTGGATGGTCTCGTAGACTCGGGGGTGGCGGGAGCCTGGGAAGGGACAGGTGTCGAAGTTGGTACGTTCGATGTTGACGGTACCGGATCATTGGACTCGGTTTGTACCGCTTTCTCGTTCGCGGGTAACGGAGGAGAGTCACGCGGGGGAAGTGAAGTAGAGTGACCCGAATCTGAAATAGAAGGACCCGGAGAACTTCTGCCGTTTCCAGGGAGAGGAGGAAAGTCAGTGATATTCTGGGGTGTCGAAGAACGTTGAGCGGTGAGGTTCGTAGCGCCTGCTGTATTCTTCCTTACGCGAGGACCGGCGGGCATTCTGGGACGGGGGCTTGCAGACATTTTGGAAGCTGCGGAGTGGGGGGAGACGGGGGAAACGAGTGGAGAGGAGACCTGATCGACGTCAAGGCCAGGCTGCTTAGGCGTTGACTCCATAGTGGGATCCATTGAAACGAATGCGCCGAGGATACCTTCAAAGCGCCCGTGGCGAAGCGGGGGGAATTCCGCCACGTCCTCGCTAGGGCGTCAGGGCCGAGATTTGGGACGATAATACACCCTGACTGACAGTTCAGTTGGCAGGCGGATTCAAAAAAATTGGCAGAGTTACCTAAGGTGTGAAAACAGCCGGAGAGAGAAGGAAATGCGACGACCGTGATGGTGGCCGTCGTCGTCGGTGGCAGGAGAGGAAGGAGAGGGTTGGCCTTCGGAAGAGAGGATAACCGGGAAGGAAGAGTAAATTCATGACCCAGGTCACCCAGTTCCTCTACATCGCCAAATAAGGCATGTCTGATTACGTAGCTTCGGTCTTCCGCCTTCCTCCCCGCCGGCTGGAAAATATATGTCTGAAGCTTTTTGTTTCTCCTAAGTTCAAGTACATCGAGCAGTCCTCAGGAAATAAAAAAATTCCTAGTGAGGGAAACTTTTGTCTGAAGCGTATATGAAACCGGACGATCTCAGCTCATCAAAGATTCACCCCAGAAGATACACTGGTGGCGATGCGCGTTCAGTGGTGGCGCATTGAGGAGATCACAATGGCAGGCCTAGCCTTTGGGAATTAGCTTGAAGTTCACCACGCCAAGGTTGTTTCAGGAGAGGAACCGGTAATCCCCAGGGACTAGTGCAGGGTCGCACCAGCCTAAAAATACTCAGATGAAGCCCAAAAAAGGTGACCTCGAAAGCGCGGTGATGACAGTGGTCAATCCGCATCGAAACCATCAAGTGCAGGGTGCTGCATCTTGGATACCAGACCCCTAAACCAACGCTTCGGAGCCGTCTTGCTCCTCATCCTCGTCCCCTTCCAGATCATCCTCACTCCGCTTCCGTTTCCCGACCACAGAGCCTTCCTCTTCCACCCCGGAGCTATCTACAAGAGCAAGGCAAACAAGCCTGCTACCATTCGAGTCATACTCCCCCACTGGTTCGATGATTTCAACCTTCGAACTTGAAACCGGTTTAGGCACTTGCGCTAGGTCATAAACCCGCGCCTTCCCGTCCGAAGAAATGGTGGCCACCACCGTAGTGGTGGTCTGGTCCGGGAGTGACACCTCGAGAGTATCGATTGCCTTGACTCTGCGATATCGATGAGTCAAGCAGCCAAACAACTGCTCAGCAACGCCAGCGCGCACCTATTTGTGTGTCCAACCATTTCGGCGAAAACATATGGTGTTTCGGACGCTTCTGGAGGAACACAATAAACCGATAACCTTTTGTCCTCTGCGCCGACGAGAAGAATGTCGTCATCTGTTTTCGGATGCCGTACAAACTTGACGTCGTGTATCCGAGAAGGGTGGGTGATGGTGTGCAGTAAGGCGAGATTCTAGGCAAAACACGCGGATCAGATGGGGCGTCGACGGCGGTCAGACAAGCAACTCCACCGTGTCAAAGAACTCGAGATTCGAACGCGATTGAACGACGAAAAGTTCCCCATTCGTCGACCACCTCACTTTCTCTCCCTCTAACAGGCTCGCGTGAGTTCGGTAACTCAGACTGTTTACGCTCGCATACGTACCTTTCCCGAGTTTTGTGCTTGCAGAACCTTTACCCCGCATCAAGTCCCACATTCGTAGGGTTTTGTCAACCCCGACACTCAGAGCGACCTTCCCTGAAGGATGAATCCCAACAGAGTTAATTCGACCTTTGTGCCCTTTCAATACCCGCAGCACTACCCAATCGCGTGCATGGAATATAGCTATCGTCCCATCCTCGGACGCTGAGATAAGATGGGATCGCGAAGGGAAGTGTAACTCCGTAATAGAACCTAACGCAACACGACAAAATCGGGATTTAGCCGGTATTGTGCAAAAGCTCATCTGAAACTCACCTTCATGTTGCATCAGTCCGCCAACCTCCTTCTTCCGTCTCAAGTCCCACACCTTCACGATCTCATCCACGCTCCCCGTCGCCAGCCACTTCCCACCCATCGGTGACCCAGCAACCGCCTTCACGCACGATACGTGGGCGGGAAAGATGAACGTCGGTTTCATATTCACCGATACACGGCCGTCGTCTCCTTCTCCCATAGTGATCGAGCATTCTAAACCGTACAAGAGTTTCTCGTACGACCCAGTGACGAGTTTGAAAGAGGAAGGGGGTCGAGAAGGGCTAGAGCTAGCTTTTGGTTGAGACCGGTCCTTCTTGGACTTGGGGCTGGAGGAAATCTTGGCGGACGCTACTGTCTCAGGTTGCTTACCTCTGGATTTAGAGGAAAGCTTCGGCGTTGGGTCGACCTTCGCATGTGGTGTACCCTCGGAGACTCGAACTCGCTTCTTAGCTTTGACTCTCGCCTTGAGAATGGATTTCGGCTGCTCGGGCATGGGTTTGGCGGACGTTCCGGAAGCGCTTGAGGTCTTTTTGAGCGAGAAAATTGAGAAATCACGATCACCCGTTCTTCCGATCAGATCGAAGGATCCGTACGTCCGTCACCGTTCATGGTACCATGATGACTATCGACCCTTATGCCGTCCCTTAACATTCTCCTAACCCCCAAACCACTGTCGGACATGATCTCTTTGCGAAATCCAAAGTCCAGATCTCCCCACCCCCCGACCTTTCTACCCGCTCATTTGTAGGATTTGCGAGGGCCATTTTATCGACTTGTGCCACATGAAAGTTTTTTTGAAAGTAACGAACTCATCCAACCATTTTTTCCATGTCTTGGGCCTGTACGTCGGCCAGAGTTGAAAATGCCGGTCGCCAATCCGTCGCAGGCGGTATGGACCCCGCACCACATCTCAGCGTTGTGCCAGGCCTCCAGCGACTCTAGTGCGTGCTACAGCAGTCTCGTCACCAGGAGCGGTCTGTTCCGTGTACGCCACAATTCTACGGTTAGGCGTATTGAGCATGTGCCCCTATTGATGCTGCCCTACCGATCCTGGGAGGCTGTGAAGGTCGGTTGACGAGTGCCCTATCCCCCGAACGGGATCTTCCTCGCTGGCCTTCCACTACCCAACAGCTTGTGAGTTTGGCGTTTTGCCCAATTTTGCAACGAAGTGTTTCTTCCATGGGTTGTTATACAGAAAACTGAACAAAACATGCATTTATTTGAGCGATCCTTGGTGCCAAGGAAAAGCAAGGGAAGAGTTATGTGCGCGCTGAGGTCACAGACGGTGAGATTAGCATTATGGTGTAATTTTATGTCTGTCCGGGATGATAACTCTACGATTAAACCAACAAGCATTACGTTTAGAGGAGTTACTCCGCTCAGTCGTATTTGCGCCAGTACACCTCGGCTTCACCTCCCACGACCAGGAGCACAGATTCCAGAGACGTTGGCTGACTAGGGGCCCATCGTTCGAATGTAGTTTTTGCGTTGTATCCAACCTCAGCAACAAAGATCTACCATATCGGTTAGCCAATAAACGAAATGCCTACCAGCCACGTACCATGATATCTGCAGTGAGGCCTGTGATTGGAGACCCCGTACTACGAAACCGGTGCATTCGGTAGCTGCGCCCGACGATCGCCCCGGGATTAAAATCTTGGAAATCCTAGATGACTTCCTGAGTTAGGCCTTCGAGAACCCAGGGGAACGTGCTGACGTACGTGAAGTTCGGATTCCCACACCCATTGCTCTGAACCCATCGGTGCGAGGTGTTCTCCCGAGGCAATGGTAGGGTCCAAGAAAGCTTTCACTGGGTGATCGAAGATCAAATCCACTTCGGCTGGAGATGGAACCAGAGTGTCGAGAACGGAAGGGTCCCTAAGCAGAGCAATAGTTGGAGTGACTATCACCTTCTTTGAGGAGATGAATGGTGGCAAAGTAATGATTGTGCGGAGATGAGGAGACGTCGTGTCAAGGGCAATCTCCTCGAAAGCCTCCCTGTACTGTTAATTGCAGGTTAATGGGCGGGGGGAAGCTATGGCAGGAATGGGACGTACGGCAGTCGCGACCAGCGATTCATCGGTCTCGTCATACATTCCTCCAGGCAGAGCGGTCTGGCCCGGGTGCGAGCGTAAGTTCTTTGATCGGGTCGTAAGCAACACCCTCAGCGACCCCTCCTTCTCGAATAACAAAATCAACACCGCTCCACGTCCATTGACCGCATGTTTTGGTCTGAAGAAAGGTTGTAAAGGCGCGAGTCAAAAATGCTGATTCGGTGACATCAGCCACAAGGTGACTGACGCACAAGTCGAACTGAGGTAGTTCGTAGCTATGGAACCTTCGAATGCATTCCCTTGACTCCTGCGAGAACTCAACGAGCGTGTCGATTTCTTGGAGTGTTAACTGAGGAGGGATGGTGACTCCGGGGACTTGGGACATGAGTTGTTTTCGCACGTTGTGGAATCGGTAGAGCCGCTCACTGGGTTAATGACGTAAGGCTATCACCGATACTCAACTTTAAGTAGAGGGACTGAAGCTGGCGGTCTCGTCCAGTAAATTGATTACGCTGGGGCTACACGGGTACTAGTACTACAATTTTTCCTGACCAGCTACTAGGCTTCTCCAAGCCCCACAAAAAAGTGCGCGCCCGAAAACACCCCACTTGGGACATTGGCCAGTGCTGGTTTCAACGCCGGAAAAAAAGCACGGAGGAAACGCGCTGGTCCTCTGATTATAAACAAAGGCGTCTTCGCAGAGAGCATCGGGAGACATTGTACTCACGATCAGTGGACGGGTGAAGGTCTCGCCAGACTCCAGTGGAGTCGCCCAGAAAGTATTGCCAGTGGAGAATCCCAGGTCTACGGTTATAGAACCAAAACTCAGCAGATCTTCGATTTGTCGCTCATGGATTGTTGTTGGATCATATCTCTCGCCCATTGACTCATGTCTTCCACAGGAAGGCGTTCCCATTCTTGAAGAACCTGCGTGGTGGATGAGGAGAGGCAACGAGGCCTAAGTAACATCCATACCTCGTCCAGCGTGTCCAACAGAGTCTCCGATTTTTTCTCGTTTTCATCAAATTGACGTACATTGGATGCGATCTCTTCTTGCAGCCTTAGGTTTTCGTCCTCTAGCTAAGACAGCAATTGAGCATTATTAGATAAAGGGACGAACAAAATACCTCTTGCAAATCTGCGAGTAAGCGCTCCCGCTCTTTCTCGAGCAAGGGTATGGTCCGAGCCCTGGTGGCGGCGCGGGGGTGGAGGTCCTCCCTCCAGATGTCAGGTCGTACTTCGCCTTTCTGTTTGCGAAGCTTCGCGTCCACAACGGCAGCGTGGAGATCATCTATACATTGTTTGAGGCTGATATCATCAAAGAATTTGTCCGTTGCTTCCTGAGGCGAGAGTAAGTCGAGAAAGTCGCCAAGAGACACCAACACACCGTCAGTGAAGACTCCATGTGCCTCGAAAGCGTGTTGAACACGCCTTGCGCGCGATCCCCTTCCTCCTCGCAGAAAACGGGAAAGCATTCTGTGAAATTCTCCCACCTTGGAGTGGATCATGAGTGTGTTAGTCATGAAGGAATCAGTGGAGATACTCACGTCCACTTATGCGCAGAACGCTGAATCGCCAATTGCAAGGCAGCGTAGAAATGCTGCCACCGCTTGCTTCCCTTTCCGCCCGTCGCGTTTCCCGACATCCTTCCCGAACCAGTGCACGCGTCTGAACCGCGAGCGTGTATTGTGACGCGTCACGACACGGGTCACATCGCGCGGCGTTGTGAACGGCCTCAAGATTCCGTCGGCCTTGTTTCCCTCTACACACAAAACTGCCAATTCACGGAGTCGTACTGTGATATTTCCACCCGCTGGGCCTCCAAAAGGTGCACACACCTACTCAAGGTGTGTACGAGTCACGAATTGGTGATGAAATCATTCATAACGGATTGGCTAGATGATCTCCGGGTGATACAGTGGCACCCTTAATGAAAATGGGTCCTATAAGAGGGGCGAATATCGTGGTTGTGTGCTCAATGCGAAGAGGACGTCCGCCGCTGGTCGAGTTCATCTTTCGAAGTCCAAAGAGCCTGATTCCAACAATTTGCAGGATCGAAAGGATCCAGAAACCAAGCGTCAGGCGACGCCAACGCCTCGCATCTGGGGGTGGTACGTGTATGCATCTCCTCATCCCTCTGTTGTGGCAAGAAAGCCGCTCCGATCGTCTGTTCAGGTCATTACCGGCTCCGGGTCAGTGATGCACCGCGGTCAGCCCTCAAGTGCAAAATTATATGGTAGACACTGTGACAATTTCCACCGTTCAGACTGCTTCAGCAACCACGTGGCTGATTCTCCTTCCCTCCGGTGAATATATCTTCCTGATCTTCCACCCACTCGCGTCCATCACGCGGATATGGTCCCCTAACGTACGCTCTTGTCCGTTCAACTTTGCCATCATCCTGCAATAGCGTCAGATAAGCTGCAACAGAGTGTCGGACGAGGTGGAAGACTGCACGTTAAATCAAGGCAATAGTTTCTGGCACCTGCTTTCCCAAGATTAGGCAACAGTCCTGCAGGAACCCCACTCTTCTCGTCTGACCCTACAAAGACGATTCCCTCTGCTCCTCGGATAGTCTTACGGTCCACCGCGCATGCGTATTGGATGAGCCCATCTACAACAATAACCTTTGTCTTTCCAATGACTGCCACTTCCCTCAACCGTTCGAGGATCTCGATCGCTTTCGCGTTCGACCAGTCGTGGAGGAGATACCTCAGCAGGAAAACATCTGCGTCCTTGACGGGTTGAGGGATGAAGAAATCGTGTGCCTGGATCGTGACTTGACCGTCTGTGATTGCTTTTGGTTCGTGGTGGTTCCAGTACTGCGCATTCATTGTTAACATATGCGTTCAGTCACTGATGCTAGGTTTTTGGCTAAATCCTTACTGCAATGGCCTCTTCAGTCACGCTCGGAAGGTCCTGGACAGTAAACCTGAGGAGTGGATTCTTGTTCATGATGTCACGGCAAGCGCTTCCAACACCACCCCCCACGTCCACGACCTTCGTCCCTTTTGGAAGGGTCTCCCAAGGAAACCCTCCGGGAACAACAGTCGAGTTCTCAGAGGTCCCAAAAGTTCCCATCGCCGCTTGGAATTTGTTTTTCAGGTACTCATTTCCAGGGGCGTAGAGGTAATCGAAGTAACTCTTCGCTTTGGAAAACCGCAAATAAGGTGCTTCCGACGGCTCCTCTGAATGGGAGACTGCTGGGTCGAGCAAAGTGTCGCTGATGAGTGCAGAGGCCCTCATGGAATCGCCAGTACTGAACTTCGTTAGCTCGGGGTGATTTATCATCGGGCGCATGGAACGTACGTCAGTTCCACATATGCACAGTGGCTTCTTCCAACCCCCTTGAACTTCTCCGCTTTTGGCCTATGGGTACGTTCGCGTCAACTTGGCCTGTTCAATCTAGCACAGTTGTGACATACTGGGTGAATAAGACCTCCGTCGATTTTCCAGTGTCCAGCATGGAGGATAGACTGTTGTTCGCGAACACGTCGGGACTGACTTCGACGAAAACGTGATGCGTTGCCAATAACCTCAACGCGCGGGCTGCAGGCGTGAATCCCGAGCCATAAGCCCACAATGAAACAAGACCATCAAGTGTAACGTACCCAATTTACCAGGGTGGATCTTGTTCTTCGCTGCGATGTCCTTGACGGGCAAACCCTAACCGCCCCAGGAAAACGGTCAGCCAGAAACGTCTGAGAAGCGAGGGTCAGGTACTAGCCTCTGGTCCAGCCTCGCGCAAGATCTCCGTGACGCATGTCTCGCACGCCAAGTTCAGGCATGCAGAAATAGTGTGCTACTCAAAGAAAGTTATCTACCGCAGCTTCTCAAGTATACCACATGGAGCGAAGGAGTGCCTACCGACTGTGCTATGTCGAGGACAGCTTGCATAGGGTGCCTTGCAGATGCGATCAATTGATCTGCGGCAGCTACGATTACTGAGGAGAGAGGGACCACACGAGAGTCTGACAACATCAGACACGCAGGGTCGTCTTCGTCGAATGGTTTGTCGAGTGAAGGAAACTCTAGGTTAGCCGATGCATATTTCTCGTCAATCCGGGTGACAGCGTCAGAGAGGATGTCGACCAGGCGTCGTAAGGGCGAAGTCTTCGTGATTGTCATCGGTGCAGCTCAAAGCAAACAAGCGGGGAATCGAGCATAAGGGAGTTTATATGACACGCGCTACATGCGCGGGCGGAACTATTTCGGATGTGTATTAAGCGGGGATCGAGCGGGTCGCTCAGCCGAATATGGATGAGCTGTAGTATAGATGTATGGAGAGTCCACCGATTGGCGGTACACCAATTCTCTGGCAAGACTTTGAGAGATGGAACCTACATTGAGCGACCGGGTTCCATTGGTGGAAAAACTCTCACCGCATGGGAACTTTATTTGGGCCGTAACGCACCGTGGAACCTAGGAAATGAGTATACCCTCCTCTCATAGAAACTAGGGAAAGTCGAGCGGGTGCATTTTCAGATACGTTACTGGGTGACTATCCACACGACTCTACATGGTTCTAGACATATTTTTCGAGCCTTTTAAGGGAGATGATGGGACCCCGACCGCTCTGTAGGGTCAGGAACACCGCGGGACTCGGCAACTGGCACCCTTCTACGACGGATATAATTATGTCTAGAATTGTGGATAGTCACCCAGTCACCCAGTCACCCACTTTTGATGAATATATAAATTACAGTTAAACGTCGCGATAAGCCACGGAAAAGAGTCCGGTGGAAAATACTACACATACCTCCGATTTAAAAGTTGTAGGTTCCTCGGCCAACCACATGCGTCAGCCGGCCATTAAAAACCGCTATGAACACATGTCGTAATGTATGTGTCCTGCGGATATAGATAGCCACATCCACAATCCTTTGGCTTCGGCGACGAGAACGGAAACTCGTGGTTTCGGCCTCCCTGACGTCTCTCAATAAGTTTGTAGCTCGTAAAAATCTGCTTTCTCATCGTACGCTTTGAACAGTAGCTCCTCATCGTAGGAGCAGGCACAAGTTCCGCGGTCCGTGATTAGGCGACTCCACGGGCTTACGCTGCCGTCACAGCCTTGACAAAGTCGAGACAGGCTTTTGAGTCGACAAACTCGTCACACCGCTTGAGCTCCAAGATTCCTTTATCGTCGGTAGCGACCCGTGTAGTGGGCATTAACCGCCAGGCCCCAGAGCTTTATACCCTACGACATGCGCGTCAAGACACGCTAGATGTGAACTAGCTCGCCTGACGACGTGCGTGGGCTGAGTGCACTCACGCGGAACTATATATCTAGCCATGCCGAGGAACATAAGTTGGCTCGCCCACCCCTACCATCACAGACTAACAGTGGTAGGCCGCGCGAGGCAGGGCCTAGAATCAGGTGGTATACAGTAGTGATCTCAATGACCAGCGTTCTAGTCGATCATAGCGCGAAATTTGAAATGTTGCTAGACTGGAGATAGGGTGCGAACTGGTAACGAACCAGAATGAGCTTGAAATCTAGAGCAGCCATGGTGGCTTATCTGCAATACTGGCGTTTTTCGACGTCCTATCCGATGTGAGTACTTTGTAAGTTTGTAGCGGATCGGATCTTTGGTGCAACGGTGTCACGCGTCACCTACGAGTCACGGACGCTCCTTTACCTCGGACAACTCAGGAAGATGAGCCCGGCTACTAGTACGGAGGCGCTAATCGATTCAGACCTTCCAGGCCTGAAGCTCGTATCCAAGGGAAAGGTTCGAGACATCTACGAGACTTCGGATCCGAACCGTCTCCTGTTCGTCGCTACGGACAGAATCTCCGCTTACGATGTTATCATGAAAAATGTCCGTGAGCCCTGTACACATCCCTGTGCTGGATGGGTGAACGAACTACTACGTTCAGGGTGTCCCCGGAAAAGGTCGAATCTTGACACAGATTTCGATCTTGTGGTTTGACCGATTGCAGCACATCACCCCTACCCATTTTGTCACGGGAAACATCGACGAGATGCCAGAGGAGGTCCAAAAGTACAAGGACCAGCTAGAGGGTAGGGTAATGCTGGTGAAGAAGGCCAAGGTCATCCCCTTGGAAGCAATAGTTCGCGGTTATCTGAGTGGTGGGCGCTGAAACGCACTGGTCGGCCCTCCATCTGATCCCTCAACTCTGAATAGGTTCTGCATGGTCGGAATACAAGAAGAGCGGGACAGTTCACAAAATCACAATGCCTTCTGGTTTGGTGGAGTCTCAGAAATTAACGTCTCCTCTATTCACGCCCTCCACGAAGGCCGAGATAGGAGAGCACGACGAGAACATCTCTCCTGAGCAAGGTGCGGAGTTTCAGCAACCGCATCCTTGCCGCGTGCTCACGAGCACGATCCAGGGGCCACGCTTGTAGGTGAAGAAGTTTACAACAAACTCTCCACTGTCGCACTCGAGCTATACAAGACCGCAGCGGACTACGCGTTGACTAAGGGTTTGATCCTCGCGGACACCAAATTCGAATTCGGCGTGGACCTCGCAACAGAGGAAGTCATACTCATCGACGAAGTCCTTACCCCCGACTCATCAAGGTACTGGCCAGTCGAACAATATGAAGCTGGTAGACCGCAGCCCAGCTTTGATAAGCAGTATCTGAGAGACTGGCTGACGTCTTCCGGTTTCAAGAAGGGCCAGGAGGACGGGCTTGATGGGAATGGATGGGAAATGACCCCCGCTGTGGTTGAGGGGACGAAAGAACGATACGAGGAAGCCTGGAAGTTGTTGACTAGCGACTAGAAAATACACTAGAATCTCTATGCGAATCTGTTTGCTATCTCACTCGTGGTCCTATCGTGGTTCCTCCACTCAACCCTCGCTTGCACACATGAAAAAGTCGAGCGGAATACGACCCTAACCGCAAGAAGCGCTACGATACCTCACGGAACGCCACGGGGAGAAACCTCAAATTTTTCCTTCGGCAGCTGCAAAAATTCCAGGGGGTAATCCTGTATCATATCCCGCGCATTCATCAGCGCCGCGGGACAAAGCGCCGGTGTCACCAGGCCGGAGAAAAGCTTTTCGAAATCTTGTGGAGGAAGGAATGACTCGATGGATGATCCTACCCCTGCCTGGTCATCGTAGCTGGAGGGTTCGAAATATTGGTTATCCAAATACGGGCGGAAGTCGAATTCCATATTTATGTCCGCGGGATCATTTGGAGCTATCCCGGAAATAGCGTTCGTAGCAGGCATGGTAGGGGTGACTGAATAGGCGGGGAAGGGGGAGGGACCTTGAAGTAAGTTTGCGGCTTCAATCAGTCCGGGCGGTTTATTCGGTTGGGCGTTTTTCACTTTTGACAACGCGGCTTCAACAGACCATCTTGCCTTTTCTTGCAAGTTGATTAAGAACGGCTGTCCAATTGTCAACGAGATTGGAGGGTGTTTTGAGGTAAGTTCGTACCAAGGCGGTGCGTGCCCGAGGAGCGAGCGGTGCGGCTTTCTCATAAATCCTGACCGTCAATTCCAAATCCTCCAAAACGTACTCTGGTGTCAAAAACGGAGAGCGTATCGCAAATGAACCCAGCATAACTGCTGCACCGAAGATGTGCGTAAATCTGGGCCAATAGCGGGAGAACACCTCAATCCAGGGTCCGAAATTGATGGCGAAAGATCGGATGAGAAACGAGGAACAACACAAGGTCACTGCGAGGGACTTGTTGTATGGACTAAGCATGGGGTTCAAGGGGTGTTCCATAAGGGCCGTTATGAAGAACGACCGGTGGATAAACAAGAAGCCTATGGGTACAATTCATTGAGCATTAGGTCACCACAACCGCATGGTCTTACATATCGGCCGGAAGCACATCAAGCCCCATTCCTTGAGCCTGCGACTAGGAGTCGGGAATTCCAATTCGCCAGGCGTTGGGTAATACTTTGTGGGAACGTCCACGGTACGGAGTCTCAAATCCAAGGCAAGGGTCTCCGAGTATGTCATCGGTTTCGCCCTACTATTGGCCTCGAGTATCGGCCATGCGAGTTCCCTCGCCATCATATACCGACAAGTCGCATCTATGCCTCCAGGTTCAATGTAACACAAAGTAGGACGGGCATTGAATTTGCCTACAGTCTTTTTGGACGATACCATTCTCGTCAGTTGGGAATTCTTCCGGAGCCGGAAATCTCGTGTCAAGTTCTGCTGGAGAAATGCTGGCGGGTCTCCCAAGGAACATTGACTGCGAAAAATGACATCACAAGTCCCACCTAGATCACGGCTCCCACGCACCCGCAACCAGTCCTGAAAAAGGATCTCCCAGAAAACTCTACGGCGGGTCTCTGCAACTTGTGGAGGAAACCTTTCACTAGGGTCTCGGTCTGAAGTGCCATTGCTGAGTAGCAATATTTGCTTATGGGGTTTAAGACGTACGCAGGCCGATCTGTTGTAGGGTTATTAACTAGTCCAGTATGTCTGCAACAGAGGCGAACCTTCGTGGCGAGCTTTACAGCCATGCTACCATAGAACCAAGCCCCATCCGATTGTTCCTTTTCTGTGGTTATAGATTGAAATTGTGATAGCAGAGCGATAGCTTGAACGCTTTCCAAATCATTAGAGCCCCCAAGACACCGTAGGTTAACACATTGGGCTCCTAAACGGAAGTAGGTTCTGGCTGCGTCGTTGCCTGTTGGAACGGAACGATCGAAGGTTGCGGAAATCGCGAAGATGAAGTAGATTACGGCAAGTAGATGGGGCCGACGTCGCAGGTGGTTTACGCGGTCTGGGTTGTCGTAAACCTTAGTGAATACTTCATCGACCATCTCTTGCCGGGTGAAAGCACGGAAGAACCAGGGGAAGTCGACATAAATCTCGCAAAGCCAAACAGCCCGAGGCCTAGGCGGGAGACAAACCACAAGACTTGCGAAAAGGGGCTCTGGAATCGTGGCCGGGGTCGCCCCCACAGCCTTGAGTTGTATCTGTGCGATAAGAGCATCGTACTCCACGTTTTCGAGAGTAGAACTCGATTCCTGAGGCGGGTCCTTCGACACAGTTGAACTTTGTGAGGCCTCTGGAGGGTGTATTATGCCTGCGCTCATGCGGCATAGGTCCCCTGACATGCGTGTCAGAGCCAAGGCTTGTTCAAGTTCCTGGGTGCGGGCCGTCATGTCGCTTATGGTCTTTTGTAATTCTTCAATCTTCCCCATAAGTGGCCTATGGAACCATGAGCAATGAAGACGCCTTTGTGCCACCCAGCATACTCAGAACTTTGGTCCTCCTCGGTGGAAGTCCCAGTCAACACATCTAGTACCGGATGAAATTCCAGGCTCAGGCTCAGTCAGCACAGTGGTGGCGCCTCATACCGTTTGGGCACAAAAGCGCGCACTTTTTTCTCGTGCACGCACCACAGGGAACCTGCCGATGTGTAAATGTGTTTCAAAGCCGACCAAAGTTATGGCAACGAGCCTTTCGATCGCACTTGACCCGGCATCTTTCCGCGAGAAGTGTTAGTAAAACAGCGTTAATCAAATAACGTGGGGGAGTTACCGTCTGCACTCAGCGCATGAAATCTCTCCTCTGCTCCGCAGCTCGCGGATAGTTTCTTTTGATAGACCTCTGAGGGCAATCCTGCTGCCAGTTTTGAGTTCCGTTTGTCCAGATAACGGTGGCATGTCGCAGTGAACGGAGTGTTCCTAGTTGGGGGTTTGGGTGACGCCTAGTTGCCAGGGACGTGGTCAAGCGCAAGGTAGCGGGGACGGCGACGCCCGTCCGTGCGAAGCCGTGCGAGCGGCTTCGCAGAAAACATGCGCCTCAATCACGTGCCTCGAATTCTGATTCGTTCGGATCGGCAACCATGACGAGCAGGTTAAAGCGGAAGCTGAACGATCTCGGCGTTGACACCTCTGGTTCCAAGGCAAATGAATCCTTCTGTCTCGTAAGTCACTCCACACAGGCTCTCGGACGCTCGACTGTCAACCAACTGCTCAGATAGGGACGCCCTTACCTCCACTAGAGAAGTCGAGGGATACCGGAGAGTTCGTCCCGCTATGGAAGCAGGAAGTGCGTGTTCTTGCAAATATCTTCTCTGCGCCAGAGTGGCTTACTGATTGATTGCAGGTTCGAGACGAAAAAGGTCGGAGACGGTTGCATGGAGCTTTCACCGGAGGATTCTCTGCCGGATATTTTAACACAGTAGGATCGAAAGAAGGCATGCGATATTTCGCGCCTCGGCAGCAGAGTGCTCAACTCTTGACCAGGATGGACACCATCGACCTTCAAATCATCACGCACGGATCGAGCCAAGCAAAAAGCGTTGAGACCGGAAGATTTTATGGACGAGGAAGACAAGGCGGAGCTTCGTGACAGTCAAACGCTAGTGCCTCAAAACGAAGAGGTAGATATTGCAGGCAAGTATGCGGGTGACCTTGCCTCCAGATCTCTCGAAGGGGATGATGAACAAGAGTGCGCACAACCGATACTTGGTTATTCCTCATCTCATATCTGTCGTAGTTCGGTGTCTCTGGCACTGGAGAAGGCTCTACTTCCAACACCCAAAGAGTCCCCGGCCGCGAAACTGCTAACGAAGATGGGGTGGCGCCCTGGTCAGGGGATCGGGCCACGGCTGACATGGAAGCAGAAGAAGCTTCGAGACGCCCAAGCCAAATCGACACGTATATTGGCACTTGACGACCTGAAGCTCGACCCCGACGAGGAAGACGAGGAAGCTCAAAAGCACACATACCCTCGACCGGATACGCCTCTTAATGTTGTCGCACGCAAGGATGACGCCCACGGTCTAGGATACAACACTGGTCCAAGTCTAAATGTTGCCCTTGGGAACGACCGCAACTCTAAACCTTCCGGACCACGGATATCAGGTCAGTGTGTTGACGGTTCTCGTCTTATGAGTGTTCACGCTTCAACTAGCTGGTTTTGGTCTGGGTGCTCTGAATGACGCTGATGAGGATGATATCGACATTTATGACTCTGGGCCCTCCTCTCGGCGGGGTCTTACCGCATACGAGGCCGGAGACGAAAACCGCTATCACCACTCAATTCAAAAGAGTGCCTCGAAATCTCAAATGGGCGCTTCTATTGTGAGTCAGTCCTCACAGGCTCACCCATGAGCACCATCATTATCATCCATCCCGCGCATAGGCCAGGAATGCCCCTCTACAAAGATTCAAAAACGGGGATCCGGTTCTGCAAGAGTTTGTACTTGCAGACACACCAGTAACCGAGGACAAATGGCATGTTGTACCTATTGCTACCTAGCCGAGAGTCTTACATACCAGTAGGTATCGCCTAGAGGATGTTCCATCAGGTTGGAAGCCCGATCCACACCGAGTGTGGGATAAGTACAGCAAGGAGAACGAGCCAGCTGCGCCCGTTCCGATCCCTGGGAACAAGGGAAACCTCACCATCGAGCAGGTCCGTAGTCTCCCTACCATGAACTTTACCGCTCAAAAAAGCTTACCGTTCCCTGCGGCTCAGAGAGGCCAAGCATTAGGGGAAACCTCCCTCCCTACAAAACCTCGTTCTGTTTTCGATTACCTGTCACAAAAGGATCGAGAACGACTGAAAAACTTCATTCCCCCACAAGTCCGCTCTGAAGAACCGGCCCTTGCTACACCACTCCCTCCACCTCCAGAGATCTCTCCTCCATCCGGAGAGTTTGTCTACCCGCGCTTGGACCCATCGGTGGCCAAAGCTGCGCTGTTGGGTTTCAAACCATTCACCTCTGACCCTGTCAAACAAGCCCGCTACACAGCATACCTCAAATCGCAGTCTGAGGTCGTCAGTGATGAGGATCGATTACAACTGAAACAAACCCCCGGACAAGATCTCGAACACTTCCAAAATGAACTGAGAGAGTATGCTCAGGCTGCGACGGTGTTTAAACCTCTTTCTGGAGCGATGGCCGGCAGGTTTACAACCGCGAAAGCCGTGGATCATGGACCGGCAGTCATCGAAGGTCTACACACGCCTTCTCAAGCTGCTCCGTCGCCAGAAGCGGAACCACCCGAGACAAAGGTAGAGGAACCCGAAAACGCTAAGACACACGCCGTAAAGCACGGGATGTACGGTATTTTGACGAGGGAAACCTCTGTATGGGTTCCCGTGAAGTTGTTGTGCAAACGGTTTGGAGTCAAGGAGCCAGAGATTGAGGCTCGGGAGGAAGATCCAAATTTGGGCTCGAAGGCCCAGGCAGACTGGGAGCAGGAAACCGCCTTCCCTGAAGCGGAGTTGGTTGCCTCAGGCGCGGAAGGCGGTCCTTCTGCTGCTGCAGTTTCTCAGGGTGCTGGTGGAGATGAACGTCCAAAACGTAGAGATCTCGCTAACGTTGGACTCGGGGAGGACGAGACACAGGGTGCCGACGTCCTCACTTATCAAAGACCCGAGCGGAGTATTTTCAAGGCCATCTTCGCGAGCGACGAAGAAGACTCGGACGACGAAGATGAGGCCAAGGTTGAGGACACCGATCTGCGAGAAGCTTCCGTCCCAGCCCCATCCGGCGCTCCCGCACCGCCTTCGAAGAAAGACGTTCAGATGGATGTCGACGAAGGACCTATAGATCTCGCAACGTTCAAACCCAAATTCGTGCCCCGGACTGAACGTGCCCCTGAGGATAACCCTCCTACAAAGAAGCGGAAGAAAGACAAAGAAAGACGGAAGAGTGGGAAGGCCCTGGTATCCTTCGATGCGGAAGAAGGTGAAGATAGCCCTGTGGTTTTGAAAAGTAAGGACAAGGACAGGGAGAGGGAGAGAAAGAAGAAGCGGAGGCCAAAAGGTAAGGATTCCGGGAAGGACGAAAAGAGGCAGGGAGAGGCTGATGACGATGGTGATGATATGTGGGTTGAAAAGGCCGTACCCGAGGTGGTCCAGAAGATGAGCGTCGATACTCCATCTGAACTGCCGAAGGGGAAGACTGAGGAGGCGGGTAGACTCGGTAAAAGGATGCGAGCTGAAGATTTCATGTAAATCTGCTTTTCTCCGTGCTGCCTTACTCCTCGTGTATTATAGGTTTTCTGGCGCCTGCTCAATACAAGCCCTTGGGGCTTTCCTGGGGCTCAAGTCACTGGAGCAGTTAATGTCATCCGCGAGAGACTTGAGATATCGCGCGCGATCTCACCAGTGCAACCGACATCTCGTCAAACCCAGGACAGTTGAGACGTGTGAGGGGAGTGGAAGGAGGGAGGACGATTTGAGCGCGCCCTGGCTTCTACAGACCTTAAAGCCTTGAGGCCTGGGCTTGTATTTCAAAATTCACGTCCTCCGATACAACACACCCGCGTCCCAGATGGCAGCCAGCCAAGTAATTGAACACGATGTGAGCTGCGCAACACACCCCTCCAGACATGAGAACTGTCCCAACGCGCCAGGAATCTTTCGGAAGGAGGCGACGTTCAGGCGATGCGGGCATGCCGCTATTTTACGAGGATGCCATATTCTGGTAGAACAATGGGGGGGGATCCATATACATACCAGCCGGTCAACCTGCCCGAAAACATGCCAGGGAGCTGTATCAGGACTTGGCAACGTTTCTATCAGCGTGGTATCCTCAGCCGATCAATGGATCAAGCCACCATACTGTGTACCATGGCATGCAGACGGCACCGACAAAACCCCGAGGAATCCTCGCCCAAGCCATGATGTCGACTGGACATGGTCGCATCCGGTGGATTGAAATAACGTGCGCTCAACTTCACGGCATGTTGATCCACCCCTGTACTGGGTTTGATGCCCCTGCCTCTCGCATGGCGAGCGGTGGCTTCAATTGGAAGAGCAGGCGGGTTTCCCGGGCGCCTAATATATACGCCCTCAACGTTGAATTATACAACCGTTAGATGTACAGCCAAAATCATCATCTGTATAATAAAATTAAGGCAAGAACGAAGGAAGGACCCGAGCAAGAGCCCATCCGAATTCAATGGATGGGAGTTTGCTTCTCGTGGGGCGGCACAGAGCTCATCATATGGAATTCGATATCGCCGCTCTCAGACGCGCTCACGTACACGTCTCGCTCCACTTTCACGCGATCAAGTGCGACGGGTAATCTGGAGTGCCGGGAGTCGGAGGCGATCCTTGAACTGCCGCTACGTTGGAAGCTTTCCCAACTGTCCACGCGAACCTCTGGTGCGATGGACCCGAGGCGGACGATGATCAAACAGAAAGAAATTCCGACCGCAGGGCAAGTCTGTACGAGGACGTTAGGTGTCGAAGTGAGCGTCGTTGCAAGGGGACCGGCGTACCATATCGAGGAAAGTGTAGGAGAGGTTACTGCCTGCAAGGAAGGCAAAGAAGTTCATTAAGACGAGGGTCCTGGGAGGGGCGGGTCATCAGCACGATGCCATTCTGTGGAGGATGAATTAGAGCACTCACATCCACAGTCCTGCACTTTCTACGAGAACCCTCATTGCTCGCTGGTGAGGAAGGCGTCAGCCATCATCAAAACCCGCAGTCAACACAGGTAATACAAACCAGAACGATCGATTCGGAATTCACGCTTGCACCGGCTGCAACCGTTGCTCTGTGTACTCTCCAGAGACGGTAGCTGATGGCGGCTATAGAGTTTAGTCAATTGATACCTTACCGAGGGCTGAAGGGCGGAGGGGATTTTCCCACGTACCGGACATCGAGCCGTTGTTGCTGGGTTTTGGCGCTTCAGCAAGAGGCCCTGCAGGGTCGAGAGTGATCTGGGGCTTACAAGAGGCTAACGCAGAAACAAGCGATTGTCCAGCCATTGCTGGCCTTGGTTTCGGCTGGGCTATTGAGATTTCCAAGTTGATACGTCAAACCAAAGCCAATCGCTAAGAGACGACAATCAGAAAAACCAGAAGACAAGGGTCACCGAGGTTGAATCACCGATCAGCCCTGTCGTAGTGATCAAAGGGATGATGCAAACCCTGAGGCTCTTGCTGTAGATGTGATACAGGCGGTGAATCTGCAGTTGGAGGTTGAGTCCGGACGGGAGGATGGGAAGCGGATGAGCCGGGGACGGACCATTACAAAATCGCCGACGACGAGTAGGAACTGGAATATACCCCATCGAACGAGTTCATCTGCAGGATAGGGAGGTTCGAAATACTGTTCTAAGGTCTGACCCGCTGGTAGGTACAGAGCTGCGACTAGCACCCTGCGCAAGCCAAGGATCCAATGCTTTTGTCCGACGTCGGAAAGACTCAGGGTCTCGAATGGATGGTGCGGTTACGAGAGTGTGCTCACGGCGGGAATAGCTAACCCGAAGAAGACTATTGTGAAAGCCATGACCGCGTTGATCTTCTGCCCTTTCGATACCTTATTCCACTGTGCATAGCTTGCAGCGATGAGGAGAGGTACGAATAAACCTATCGTGTGGTATGAGTTCAGCGTGTCTGCCTATGCCAACGAAATGCGTACCGACTAGAAAGGTCTGAAAGATGATCCCAAGAAAGTACGCCAACTGGTACGAGACAGGCGACATCTTGGAAGTGGGGCACAGAGGCTCAGAGCTTCAGCGGCAGCGGGGGGTCGGAGGGGGAGAGCGGCAGAAATAGTCACCCTCTACCGGTCCGAGGGGCTTTATATCATGGGTAGCAGACACCGGGGATTTGGGTACAAGCATGAACGTTTGAACCCTGGCGGCAGAACGGAGTTGGCAGATTCATCACCGATCGTTGTTCCATGAGCACTGTTGGAAAGGTCAATATTGATCATCAGGTCAAAAAGTTCAGGCAATGCCGACGGCGAATTTTGAAATGCGGGAATTTAGGCGCTAAAATGCATCAGTACTGAAGGTACTGAGGGCGACTCAGAAACAACTGAAAATTTTCACCGATTCGTCGGTACTAAACTTTCCTACAGTGGAGGGTGGTCGAGCCGCCTGCTGTGATAAGCGTAGGTTTGCGCCGTAGATCCCTTGATGATGACTTGAGGGATTTTCACTCTTCCATCGCCTTCGGAGACATCCGAGGTCGACGAGGCCCAACTTCTCCTACGCAACATCAAAGTCTTTCTGCCGGTCTACTCTTTCAGTTGGAAGAATTTGAATGGGGGTCATTTATGCTTAGAGACGACCCCGGAACCGACTTGACCCTCTTCATGAACAGCAAGGGGAGTCTTGTCACTACCTCACGCAATCTGACACCGCAAAAGTAGCAATGCCTGGTCTACCTGAAGCTCAGATTCTGGGCTGTTACAGAAATAGGCACTCGCCTAGACCGAAGATTAGGATCTTCAAGTATGTACTAGCCGGGCAGATGATCAAGTTTTTGAGATAAGTAGTTTGATCCCCATCAGTGCTTGCGCTGCCTTTGTCTACACGTGTGTCACCTCGCGTTCGCTTTAGCATCGGAGAAAAACCAAGCTAACTTGATGGATTGTTACCTAGCGCTCTACCTGAGACTTACAGCATTTAAAGACGGGACGTTGGGAAAATCCTCCAGCGACGACGCGGGATCATCGATCATCCGGCGGGATCGATATCGGCAAGGGAGACACCTTCCTAATCGGGGTGATTTCCTTTTTTGGACACGAATGTCCGACGCGAACAATGTTCGTCTTCCCCATGGGTCACCTGACGCCTATTGTCCCCTGCCGTGCTTTTGTTCTATTGCTGCATATAATCAAGGGTCTTCAGGGTTGGATTCCCTCATCACCAAGCTAGTCTTGTGATTCCATCTGCCATCTGTATCCTTATATTCCTCTCGTCATCTCTTGGTAAGGGTTCTCTCTAACTACACCTAATATCGCGCTCATTCTCGATTGAAGACTCGCCTTGTGATCACACTCAGCTAACGTTTACCCAACTTACAACCAATTACGAGGTTTGTTTTTCATGGCTGTTTGCTCGCAGCTCCGTTACTCATCCAGGCCCACCTAGTCACGACACAATGCCTTCCGTTATCCTTGAGGTTGACGCTGCTCCCAAGTTCGCGTTCCTGGCCCTTCCACCTCCGCCCAAAAAGAAACGCGCCGCGGTCGACAACACGTTCCGCGCTCCTGTGTCTCCTGTGAATCGCGCCAAGACCATTCTGGCCTGGGCCGAGACTGTCCACCCTGGGTCTCCCGTGCCGATGACACCCGCCTCGGGTGTTTCTCTTCCCCGTAGCGCTTCCTCGGTATCCTCGCCGCGCATTCAAGTCTTCCGCCGTTCGTCAGCCGGCAGAATTCCATCTGCCTCGTTCCTTCAATTTGTTGATACCCCTCGAACCCCTTCCCATCCGATCCCTGCGACACCATTCCCCGCAGACGCGAAATTCGATTTGACAGCCTTTGGTTATTCGTCGGTTTTCGTCGATGTATCCGTCACTACTCCTATCACCCCCGATATCTACAAGCCGAAGCCGATGACACGCCTCCCGAGTCGTCAAGACGTCGCTACAGCCTCTGCTCCTACTACCCCTGTTACTAAATCCACCGGGATGTTCAAACGTCTACTCGGAAACAAGCCAAAGCCGGCCAAACCCCTATCGAAAGCTCCGGGTCGGGCGGAAAAGCCTCCGGCAAACCCCGTTGTTTCGGATTATGTCTCTGTTTCGCGCAAGAAACGCTCAAAATATTCCGAACAACCTTCCGGAGTTGAGAAGAAGAAACGCGAGGTATATGCGGCCGCTCTCCCTCCTACGGTCAAACAAGAGGCCCAAATGCGCCAGGCTATGGAAGGTGGCAGTCTTGAATATAACATTCGAAAGGTTATGGAGGAAAAGGCTAAGCGAGAGGGTACCGCGGTCAAGGTCGAATCGATTGAGGGAGCCAAACTCGTCGAGGGGGTCGAGACTGTTCACCGAGACGCTCGGGGAGGCATTTGGTGGGACCAGGACGAGGAGTGGGAGTTCGCTCATCTCCTAGCCACCAACAGAATCCCAGTGAGCGCTCGGTGCCTCGATTCCGAGGGCTGGGTCACCTTCGACAACCTAAAGTCAAAGAACCAAGACGACCAGGATCACTTCACCGATCTCTCTTCCCTACCTTCGAGCAAGTGCACGGATTTGTACCACATCCGCCCCTTATTGGTCTTGGATGACTCGACCGATCAGCTCGTTCGTGGTCGTACGAAGAGGAGCTCTTCTATCGTTGGTTCGATCATCCTCCCCTCACCCAAGTCTCCAAAGATCCTCTTGTCCATTCCATCTAGGCCAACCAGGGCCAAGCACCTCCTCCAACCCGGTTTTATCAAGGATGTAGTGGCGGTTCCACCCACCCCGTCGAGCACTTCCGCATACTCTCAAGCTTCTTCCCACCCTCGTAGCCCTGGACGCGTTACTCGGTTCGTCGTTGGCGGAAGTTCCACGTCTGGGTCAGCGAGACGCCAGAGAAGCCGAAGCCGCAGTGTCACCAGGAAGCAGAGGAAAGCCGCTCCCCCTCCCTTGAAGATCGTTCCTCTCGGTCCGTCGACCAAGTTGGCCGTGAATGTGGAACTTGAGGACGATTGCAAGAAGCTTTTCTTGGAGGATTCCTACAAGCCGGATCCTATTACCTCGGCCTCTCGATGGTCCAAGGACACTGCTGGTGCCGCCTCCCGTCCTTCGCTGACCAAGCAGTCTGACTCGGATAATTCGGTCGACAACTTCGCTCTTGTTTCCGTCCCCAAAAAATCTCGTGGTCTCGGCGGCCTCTTTAAGAAGAGCGAGAGGAAGTGAAGATCAAGAAGTCTGTCGGAGTGACGTAGATCGTCTTCTCCCAGCCCCCCCTCCCAGTGTAAATCTGACCTACTTTCTTTTCTGTCTCTCTTACGCTTGTCACGCCTTCCTTGGTTCGTGTTCATACCCCTGCGATGCTTGATGCCCTTTTATGAAGCCTTGGTCACGTTGACGTGCGACGTTTGGTTTCCTCGTTTCTTCTTCCCGTTGAAACCCTCTTATAGTCCTGTATATATTACTAGTCGTACACATCTTGTATCAACCTCCTAATATTCTACCTCATAGTTAACGGTAGCTACTGTTGTATCTCCTAGTCTGCTAAAAAGCTCTCGTTTTGGTTACGCACGCTCGTGAGGTTCGGCGCCAACGGAACAAACTCGGATAAACAAGCACGTCCCGTCAAAGCACCCTCTAAACACGCTTGGTGCCTCAAAAGTCGACGCTCTACGACGGTCGTGTGCTACACTAGAGTGCTTCTGCGTCGAATCGTACAACAGCATTCGGACCTGGCAGTAATGGGAATAATCGGCATCGGGATTGACATCGTCCATGCCCCCAGGATCGCGTCCCTGGTCGCTCGGCGGACGCCTCAGAAACTCGCAACCCGGATCCTCAGCCCAAACGAACTTCGCGAATGGAAGACGATATGCCCTCCCGCCCTCCTCCCACTTCCCCAAACTGGAAAAGAGTTGGACGTCTTTATGGCTGAGAAATGGTTCAGGTTCCTCACAGTCCGATGGGCCGTCAAAGAAGCGGCGTACAAGGCGCTCTTTCCGCTTTACAAACCGACGTGGAAGGACCTTACGGTTTTCAAGGCGTCTGGGAACGGTGGTAAACCGGGTCTCGCATTTGAGAAGTTTGGGGAGGTGAGCTTGCATGTTTCTGTTAGCCACGATGGAGAGTACACCGTCGCGAATGTGTTGGCTGAAGCTTAGGTCCTCGCGTACGTGTATCATTGCATGCAGTTCTTGGAGATTGCTGATTTGGAAGCCTGCAGCGATTCATTTTGTAAGTTACACGCATGTCCAATCCAATTATTCCGCGGAGTCTAGGCTTCGGTGCCGAAGCTTAGCTTGTCGATCGAGGGGTACTTAAACTCCGCCGTCCTTTCCTCCCAATTCCTCCCGGCTCGAATCGCTTCCCCTCTTACCACCACGTTCAAACCCAGAAGATGCAGCCGCCGCTCCATCCACCTAATGACCGGACACAAGCCTCCACAAGCGATGAAAACCTACCGCTCTCGATGTAAGCAAACGCACCCCAAGGCGTCTGACAGAGAACTGATTTTGGTCGGACAGCATGGGCCGCGAGACCAACGAGGACCAGATACGGGAACTGGAGAAGAAAATCGAGGAAGGCGCGGGGGATATAACCCAACTAAAAAGGGCCCGCAACTCAGTGCTGAACATCTCCACCCGCGTACCCCCTGAAATCCTCGGATGCATTTTTATTTGGAGGGCCCGAGATCGCGGCCACCTCGACAGACTGCGGAAGAGCTCCTACCAATTCCTCTTCGTTTGTCACCGTTGGTATGAGGTCGCTTGTCATACCCCGGAGCTGTGGAGCTTCTGGGGTCACACCTTGACGCAGTGGCTACGGTTATACAGGCGTTCCGGAGCGACCCCTGTCGATCTCGTATTGAACGGGCACCATATCGGAGGTCCAGGCGTCAATTTCAACGGGCCCCTACGAGACGCAGTCCGGGAACGTGCCAGACACGACACTATACGATCCGTCCAACTGTGGAGCGAAAGGGGGCCCCTCGTGGCTTCTGTCCTTTCCGCGTTAACCCCTGACGACGAAGAGATTCGGTACTCCAGCATTGAGTCGATCAGCCTACGCCTTGTGGATGCTTCCGAGTTCTTTGCTCGCTGCCGCTTCCCAAGACTGTCGTACCTTCGTCTCTCGATTGGGACTAAAATTTCGCGTTGGGAACACCTCGGGTTACACACCACAGCATTGACTACCCTAACTCTTACATTCGACACTCACGGACTTGCAAACCCTCCAACGGCAGCTCAATTGCTCTCGATCTTTTCCTCGAATCCTCGCCTTCAAAACATTACCCTCATCAGGCTCAGGGCCCTTCGCGACGACGTGGATAGATCGACGACTCCGGTACCGATGCACCACTTGAAGAAGCTTACCATCGACGGCGACCCCCGCTCCACCTTCCAGTTGGTGGAACGTCTGGACTTCCCCGAAATGATGGACGAGTTGACGCTTATCCTGTGCAAGTGCACGTCCGGAGACATCTTGGGGACCCTTGGACCATTCGTACGCGACCACATTCAACGCGACGGGAGGCTTCGAGACAGGCTAGGAATTTTCGTAAAATGCTTCCCCGACTCTCTCTCGATCCAAGCCAACGCTATCACGACTACCGGGGGTCAGGCTCAGAGGACCACTTTCGCGACGTTCACCGCAAACTTGAGGCACAATCCCCCTTGTCGCAACGATGTCCAACTGTGCACCGACTTCGTCGCATACACTCCGGCAGAAGACATTGTCTATTTCGGAGGGGATCTGACCATGGATATCGTCAAGAGGGTCGTCCCCACCATGCCTAATATTCGGGAACTCCACCTCATCCATGCCCAATTGGAGTACGGGTTCCTGCTGCAGGACCCTAGGGGACCCCTTTCACAGAAGAAGCTTCTTCCGTCGCTGGAACGTTTGTATCTGGAAGAGGTCATTTACGACGACGAAAGCTGGCAACTACTTTTACCGTACCTCGCTCACCAAACGTCTGGCGGCCAACGAATTTCGCTCACTATTTCTGGTACACGCGAACACATCTGTAAGGATGTGATGAAGGAGTTGAAAGGGTTTGTCGAAGAGCTTGTAATCGATTTGGACTTGGACAGCGATTGTCCTTTTGATTATTGTGAGAGGAGTGAGGAAGGGGAGGAGGAGGATGGATGATGGAGACGGTATAGGGGGCGTGACTTGGGGTTTTTGCTTACGGGTTTTTACTTCTGACGAATTTCGTGGAATATCGTAGCTCACACATTTCTTGAACATCTATGTACGTCCGGGCTTTGGGCAGCTCACATGCCCAGCTTGCGATTTGCCGTTACTTTCCCACCCATCTTTACTACCAAGGAGATTGATCTCAGAGCCCATGTTCCTCTCGGATCCTGCCCCCTCTTGATAATGCCGGTAGGTTTACAGATATAAAAACATTTACAAGTACTACATCGCTTGGCTGTTTGGGAATGGGTCGAGTATATGCTTAGCGTAAGTAAGTAGGCGTACAAAGCGGAATCGTACACACCCAGGAGCGATCACGATGGCGCCGAACAATCCCAGCATCCATCGACCAAGCCGAACGATTCGAAACGAACACGTCCTATGCTCGCCAACAAAGGAAACCCTTCCTCCACATGCCCCTGGAAAGCACACAGGCCATCAAGGTTTCCTGCTTTGATAACGAGTCTGAAGTCCCCGTGCTCGGCGAATCGCTCATAAAGAAACCCATCAATATACGTCCAACGGCTCCAATACAGCCCATCGAAACAAAAGCAATGTCTACACACCACGAGCACAAGTTCGCGTAGGGTGTTGGAAGTGATGGTGTGGATCGGGAGGAACTCAAATGCGATGTCGGAGGAGGTAAGGATTCGTGGGTGCATCGTCAACCGACGGAGATCCTTGATGCCCATGAGTTTGATGTATCTCAATGCCTTGCATCCTGTGATGGGAAAGCTCGTCAAACTTGCCTGGCATGGGAACCGTAGTCAATGCTTACCACTTGATATGATAGTGAGGTCTTGAATGGTATTTGCGTTCGCATCTATCACGTGCTGGCCAAGATTCAAGGAAGTGCCTTCCAGTTCAACGGAGCGAAGCTTGAACCCGTTTCGGAGGTCATAAGCCAAGTTCATTGGCAATCGAACCGCATAGTCCATATTGACGAGTCGGAGGTGCCCATGAATAAGCGACGGTTGGTCAAAAATTGTGGAGACGGACGGCGGAGCCGGTCTGGTTGGTCGTACGCCTTCATTACCTTCATCCGGCCAATCGAGACACAAGTATTCGAGATTGGGGAACTGTAGAGCGAATTGCAAATAACTTTGATAGTGACCAAGAGGGTGACAGAGCGTGAGCGAAGTTAGAGTGGGATAAAAATGGGCGAAGTAGCTTTTGCAATGGTGTCTCCATGCGTCAGCATCGTAGTTCTCGATTGTCAGGGCGCGGACTCTGTTCAAGGATCGGAAGTGGTGTAGGTGAGGTAGTAAGGTATCTGGGGTGAACACACCGAGGTCTGGGATGTAAACCGGCCGAGGGGTGTAGATGTAGATCCTTCGAGTGTACTGGAGTAACCCACGTTCACCCATGTAAGATAAGAAGCGGAGTTGAACGTCCCGATACCAGGGGGCATGAATCAGGCGTCGGAACCTCTTTTTCTCTTCTTGCGTGAGAACGCTCTTGTTGTTCCGTGGAGTCAGACATAATGTTTTGTGGATGAGATGTCGAGTTGAAGCAAACATTGCTTTGCAAGTCAACGAACACGATTTGAGCGCCGGAAGGTCGTCGTGAAGCATGTCGATGACGTGGTCGACGAGTTCCTGGGGCAGACCCATACAGCCACGATGGATCGTGGCGGAAATCAAGTCGATGTCGACAGGTTGCCGTGCTACTACCCCGACGAATGATCCAACCGTTCGTCCAAGTGCCTGAATGCGGTCCGCTGAGTAAACATTGTCAGTATTCTCTGGTGAATTGCGGTTTGTTGCCACGCACAAATGCTGACCGGGGCCATTTGGTCCAGTAAAATGGGTGGGGATGATTGGTTCACCCTTGGAGGTGGCAGCCGAGAATTATCGGCCTCGGCGGAGTGAGGTAATTACGATCGAAGCAAAGAGAGGCTTGCCATCTTTGCGAAGCGGCAGGTGATCCGGCACGTGTCCCGCTCTCGAGGACACTTCCACCTCCTCGCTATCCGGTCGTCCTCCGCCTTTCCTTTTTTTTCTTTCCCACCCTCCTCACCTTCTAATTTTGAAGAAACCCTCCCTACCACGAGGGTATCACCAAATCTCCCTGGCCGAAACCAGCTTGGCCATAGAGAGGTGGCTACGAACCAGCTTGTGGGACCCTCCCACGCAGCTGTCTTTGATCCCTGACCTTCACCTCTCTCGGCCTGGAAGTTCTTCGGGCCTTCGTACAGCACTCGCCATCTTTGCCACACCACTCTGTAACATCTGTATTCAATCCAATATCACTCTTCTTACCTTTGCTACGGAGGTACGAGAGCGAACGCAAAGACCAAGCGCAACTGCACTGCCACATCACAGTGTCTGTCGCGCTGGTGTCGCACTGGATCACCGTGAGAGTCTGAGATCGTAGACGCACAAATTGACTACACCAGTTTACCTCCTGCCTTCAAGTGTGACCATTTACGATTGTGGTGAAAGGAGCGTTATCGCCAGGCTCAATGGCAGATATCCGATCCGAACCCACACCGTCTGTTTGTTTGCGTCCGCTCGGTCAAAGTGACGGGGACGTTGCTATTAGACTCAGGATCTCGGCTTCGTTCTCCGGATCCCCACTCCCATGTGGCCTTCGGTCCGCACAGGCAGCAGGAGACCATCGACCATCGAACATCTGCCGAGGTTGGATGATTGCAGCGATGGCGAAACCCAGAAGTCGTTGTTCACATCTCTTGTTGTCATTCGGTGCTAATAGTTTATATTATATGACAGTCTCCGGTAAAAATTACACAAGCTATGTACGGATAAAAAGTCGTAGAAATCGTTAACATCACACAGTGTCCTCGACCACCTTCCCCTTCTTCGCCCCCTCCTCCTTCACCCACGCCTCAGCGCACTCGATCGCATCGTACGGTCGGCCCTTGTGCATCATCAAGTATCCCTGAAGAGCTGCCATCGAAAACTCCCTATCGGGGATAAGCTCCTTGAACTTCTCGCTCCCGAGCACCAACTGCACGAGATCGGATTCTTTCCGGTCCGGGGTGAGAAGTTTCTCTTCCTCTGGAAGTTCGACGTCGACCAGCTTCTCCTTGGGAGGCGTGCAATACCCAGAATCCTTGTCGCTCTCTCCGTCATCAGAGTCTTCTAAATCCGCAGCGGTATCGTCGGGTGCGTAGAATCGCCTAAACAATTCGCCAGCCTGGTGTTTGCTTGCAAGTTTGAATTCGACGTGGAGGTCCATCCTTCCAGGTCGCCTCAGCGCAGCGTCGAGGGTTTCGTATCGGTTCGTGGTCGCAAAGAGCAATCTGCCCTCTTGCGCACCGACACCGTCCAAGGCGTTAAGCAGTCCGCTCAAAGAGATCTTTGGGGTATCGTTGGACGTGGGCCCCGGTTCCTTGTCACCCGTGATGAGCTTCTTCTCTGGTTTCTCCGAAGTCCTGTTGATAGAATGGTGGAACGCGGCGTCGATGTCTTCCATCAACGCGATGCACTTCTCAGGCAGGTCTGCAATGAGCTCTTGAAGGGCATTGTCGTCGAGCCCGGTGCGAGAGAGGGAGATGATGTAAATGTCGAGCCCGAGCTCTCCTGCCAGACTGTGAATTATCGAGGTTTTCCCAGAGCCGGGAGCCCCATACTATTATAGAACACTGTTAGCCAATGCGGAAAGCGCCATCGCGTCAAAAGGAACTCACCAACAAGTATCCCCTCCGGAAAGGAATGCCGCGTTCGGTGTACCACCTCTTGCTGTTCAAGAATTCCTTAGCGTCGTTGAGAATCTTTTCCTTGATTCCGACATCGAGCACGATCGAGCTCAGAGGGCGTTTGGGACGAGAAGTGATCAACCTCCACTCGTTCTTGGTGTTGGATGAGTATATGGAAACCAGTTCCTCCTTCACGCCTTTCCAAACGTTCTTCGCGTCAAGTAGCAATTGGTTGATTATCTTGTGATCGCGAGCAAGGATCCTGGTTTCCCAGATCATTAGTATCGACAAGAGACGCAGGGAATGATGAACGGCCTACTTTATCGTCAAGACGTCTTTCGTATAGAACGGGCCATCCGGGACTTGACTCCTCGATATGCGGATATAGTGACCCCGATACCATAATGAAGCCGAACAGTCGATACAGGGCATAAATTTGATCCTCTGTTGTGAGTTATCTTCCGCTTCTCCCTCGACGAGTAAGCCTCGGCATCCGACTCCAAACGAGCGGCTGTTGATCGACAACTCCTTTGCCTGCGTCCAATTGGGTTGTTGAGATAACCAGACCATCATCCAAGCTATGTCGTCGTGAAGCGTTAGGCTCGCAGTTAGGTGTAAAACACAAAATCCGGGACTCACAATAACTGTCGTTGTATTCCTCCAATGCGAGGGTGATCCAGAACTGGTTTACCAGAGTCTTCCAAATGTACATGAGACACCTCCGCAGGAGTTCCAGGATGCCTCCGACTATGAAAAGCTTGAGCCAGTCCCCAGACTGACCGGAGGAGGAGAACAAGGAGACGATCGTCGAAACTGCGAAGTTGTGTGGTGAAGGGTTGGCATCTTGACTGGCGGTCGTGGTGCAGGCGGGATTTTCGGTCTGAGAAGACATAGGTCAGGCGATGGGTTACTTGGGATCCCTTGGATTCAGCAGGTTTTTATAGCACGCCGGGGGTCTGTGCCGGGACGGTTCACGTGCAGAAGGAGTCACTATCCCGAGGAGCGTCAGTTCAGGTAGACGCACTCGCTGTCGTATATCCGAGAGATTGGTATCCTACTGGCGCACATAACGTACGCCAGTCCGACAAGTGCTACCCAGCCACTTCATCGATGCCTACGGATCAATTGGTCACCGGGCACTGGTCACCGCCTGCTCTGCGGCGGTTAACAATATAAACCGAGTCAGTCGACGAGAAAAACACCGCAACGCACAAGTGCGATACGCGGAGTCACCGAGCCCAGGGAGATGTCATGGGAGAACCTCCATCGATCACTGCAAGGAACGCGAGGACAATTTTTTCGCGTATTTTTGTGGTAATCTTGACGAAGGATATGTAACATAAGGTACTCCTTTCTTCTCGGGTGCCGGGAAAGCCATCGGGGCGGGGGGAAAGAGGGCGGCGATTCTATCAATGGCACGGCATCACCACACAAAGGATGAGCGATGCGAGCCATTTTATCTGTAGGTAAGTCTATCACATCCGACAGCCGCAGCGGCGAAGGGTGGCAGCTGAGCGCTGAGCGCCGAGGCTGCGGTGGCAATGGGTTATTTCAGGTTGCATAATTCTCACCTCATTTTCATTGATCAGTGCAAGATCAGTGACTGGCGCCGAGACCTGTGCGATGCCCCGTGTCCTCGATCACCCTCTCCTACCGCTCACGATCCATATCGATGTCACCTCATCTCTGCAGGGACCAGACACAAAACTCCCCAAGCAACGAAAATGCGTCGCTCTCGATGTGAGTGGATGCGTTCCGAGAAATTTGGCAGGGCTCATATTTGTCGGCCAGCATGGGCCGCGAGATTAACGAAGATCGGATACTTGAGCTGGAGAAGAAAATCGAGGAAGGCACGGGAGATATGATTCAACTGAAGAGAGCCCGAAACTCGTTGTTGAACGTATCCACGCGCGTTCCTCTCGAAATCCTTGGGTACATCTTTTGTTGGAGAGCTTTTCCGAACTCAGACCACTTCTGCCCTTCCGAACCGCAAAAGGGCTCTTACAAGTTCCTCCTCGTTTGTCACCACTGGCTCGAGGTTGCATTCCACACTCCGGAGCTTTGGAGTTATTGGGGCAATACTCTGGGGCAGTGGCTGCGACGATCCAAACGCGCCGGAACCCCTTCCGTCACCGACCTTGTGCTGATTGGACTCCAACTTGGCCACGACCTTGTCCCTCTCCACGGAACCCTACGAAACGCACTCCGGGAACGTGCTGAACGCAATACAATACGGTCTATTCACCTCTCCACCCTGAAAAGCTCCCTTCAGACCTCTATTTTTTCCGCGTTAACCCCCGATGGCGAAGACATTCGGTACACCAGCGTCGAGGCGGTCAGTTTGCGACACGTGAAGGTGTCGAATTTTTTCGCTCGCCATCGCTTCCCCAAACTACGGTATCTGCACCTTTCAGTAGGGGTTCGAATACCATCCTGGAAAGACCTTGGATCAAACATCACAACGTTGACTACCCTGTTCATCATAGTTGACCACGAAACAGGCGTTCCAACCACAACCCAATTACTCTCAATTCTTTCCTCGAATCCACGCCTTAGGGATTTGACTCTCTCCAACCTCATGATGATGGGGGGCATGCCAACCATCTCAGCATCATTGTGTCAATTGACAAGGTTCTCCGTCGGTGGTTATTTACACCCCGTCTCCCAATTGCTGCAACAACTGGATTACCCTGGGAGTATGGCTGAGATGACGCTATCCGTATCCCATGACGTGGTCGAGGACCTTGTCGGGTTTCTGGGGCCATATTTACAGGACTGCATCCTACGTGACGGGAGGTTCTCGGAAGGGTTGGGGATTTTTGTCGAATCTTTCCCCGCCTCGGTCTCGATCCAGGCCAGCACCGACCACGACGTCGACGGTCAAAGGGAAACTTTCGCGAGTTTTACTGCGAACTTCCGGGCAAATCGTCCTCCCCGCAACAGGGTTCGGTTCTGCTCCGATTTCTTTGCCCACACTCCAGTGGACTACGTCGTATACTTCGGAGGGCAGTTGAGCATGGATGAGATCAGGCGGATTGCCCCCACGATGCCTCAAGTCCAAGAACTGCACCTCGTAGGGGCACAGTTAGCAGACAGGTTCCTGCAGTCGAACTCCGCAGGCCCGCTCGACGAGGAAAAACTTTTCCCATCGCTGCAACGCTTGCATCTGGAAAATGCCAATTTCGGAGACGACGAAAGCTGGGGTGCTCTGCTATCGTACCTCGTCCACCAAACTTCTGGTGGCCAGCGGATCTCACTCGCCATTTCTGGTTTACCCAGACATATCTGTAAAGATGTGGTGGCGGCGGTGGAGTCTTTGGTCGAAGAACTTGTGTACGATTTTTCACCGGACAACGATTGCCCTCGTTGTTTAAGCGCGCAGAATTATTAGTAGCGGTGACATCGATCGGTTTCAGCACCGCTGGAGGTTGGTCTACGGATCCTGGACCATGCGAGTTTTATGTAGTTCATATGTATGTGTACTTTAGTCCACTGGAATTCTTGATAAAAACGTTTGCACCGGCTTATCCTCCGCCTCACGTGCTTGGTTTGCCACCACCACACCGCCTGCAACCTTGGGTTGGGTCTGGTGGTGGTTCAATTGTATACACACCCGGTGCGCGCTCTGGAAATCATCCAACGTCATGGTACGCCTCTCGGGTGAGACGAATTAGCACTCACGCGACTCAGATATAGTCCATGATTCATGAAAATCGTAGGTTGAGTGGGTGGTGCCTCCAAGAGCAGGAACGCCTCCTTGCCTCCCAGAAAGGTCAATTTTAGCCGACCCGACAGAGGATGCAGGGTCTCAGCAGCCCCTACACAAGTCCATGAGTATCTCGTTGAACTTGATGTCAAGCTTGGGCCCCGGCCGAGGCGCCGGTTCGGTCAGGTGATCCGGCCGCCCGCTGGTGCCACTCGATCTGGGCCAGGGTGGACGCGTACGGAATCCACCATCAACTCTCCTCTTACTACTGCCACAATCCAACCCAGACTCAAAGATCCGTCTGTCATCACATCTCTTTAGCGATCTGATGCAAGGCCTCCCAAGTGACCAGAATGCGTCACTCTCTATGTAAGCACGCACGCACTGAGAATTTGGCGGCGACTGACGGGAGAGGACAGGATGGGTCGAGAGATTAACGAAGGCCAGATACGGGAGTTAGAGAGGAAGATCGAGGAAGGCCTCGGGGACATAATTCAACTCAAGAGGGCTCGCAACTCGTTGCTGAACATCTCCATGCGCGTACCCCCCGAACTTCTTGGACACATCTTCCTTTGGAGAATCACTCCGGACACCCATCTCCCCCACCCTGTTGCAGCTCCGAAGGGCTCCCACGCCTTTCTCCTCGTTTGTCACCATTGGTTTGAGATCGGCTCTCACACTCCGGAACTTTGGAGCTACTGGGGCAATGATACGGCAGCGTGGCCGCTTTGGTACAAGCGTTCTAGGAGCACCCCCGTCGACCTCGTGCTAAACGGACCCGTCAGGGGCTACTACAAGGACTTTTTCGACAAACCCACACAGGACGCGCTCCAGGGCCTCGCCAAACGCGATGCCGTACGATCCGTTCAACTCTTGGACCGTGATGATGCCATCATTACTTCCGTCCTTTCTGCACTGACCCTCGGTGGCGAAGGCGTCGAGTCCAGCAGCATCGAATCGATTAGCTTGGAAGATGTGGACGTCTCCAAGTTCTTCGCTCGCTACCGCTTCCCCAAACTGTGGCATCTCAAACTCTCGAGGAAAGTTCAAATATCCTCCTGGGAACACCTCGGGTTACACACCGGAGCATTAACGACCCTATCTCTCACAATCGAAAATGATATCCCTGTTCCAACTATGCCCCAATTACTCTCCTTTCTCGCCGCAAACCCCCGCCTTGAAAATCTCACTCTCCACGCATCCACGATTCCTCAGGATGACGGGTGCAGATCAACCGCTCCGGTGCCACTTCGTCACTTGAAGAAACTTTTGCTTGGCGGAATCTTCCATCCTGTCTTTCGATTACTACACTGACTGGACATCCCCGAAGTTTTGGATACAATCACGCTGAGTTTGGTTCATGGAACGGTCGATGACGTTTTGGGAATCCTCGGACCCTTTGCACATGACTGGATACGGCGTGACGGGAGGTTCCGGGACGGGCTGGGGATCTTCGTCTATTCCTTCCTGGGCATTATATCAATCCGGGCCGGCATCACCAAAAACATCGAGGAAACTTTCGCGAATTTTGGTGTATTCCTTCGGGGGGATCACCCTCCTCACGACCAGGTTCGGCTCTGCACCGAATTCGTCGCATACACTCCAGTGGAACATATCGTATACTTAGAGGGGGGACTGGACATGGGGGAAATCAGGCAGATGGCTCCCAAGATGCCGAAAGTCCAGGAACTTCGCCTCAAGAATGTACTATTGGACGACAGGTTCTTGCAGTCGGACCCTAAGGAACCACTCGCCGAGAAGAAGCTCTTCCCAGCGTTGAAACACTTACACTTGCAGAAGGTATATTTGAGCCATGGGCACTCAGGCCCAGGCTGGGGCCCCCTGTTATCCTATCTCGCCCACCAAACTTCTGACGGCCACCGGATCTCAGTCACTCTTTCTAAAGGACCAAAACATATCTGTAGGGATGTAGTGGACGAAATACGGCGTTTGGTTGAAAAATTGGTCGTCCCAGACTGTAAAGTCAAGTACGACGGTTGTCCTCATACTGACTATCCACCCGGGTGGTTCTACTAATTGCCGGCGAGGGGTATGCTGTACGGATTATACAAAGAGGGGTTAGACGTCACTGGGGACGAGAGGGGTTAAGCGGTAGGGTATGTCATCACCGGGACCGAACATGTTTTCGTTCATCTCGGAAGGAAGATTGTACGATCCCATTACGAATAGGTGTAGACCGCCCAGTAGATTCAATACATTGATAATAATCCTGGGCCAGGTTGAAATTGTAGGCGCGCCTCGTAAATCAATAGGTAATGATCTTCGTCATCGTCATCTTTGCTGAGTACTGTACACATGGAAGGTATTGGAAGGGAAACTATCCGGGTCTCATCGGGATTTCGAGGGTCGCGCGTCCCTTGGTATGCTATCGCGTTTCACCTCAAGTTCAGCTTTCTACGGTACTCTTGACTTCCTTCTCCCTCCTCGCCTTCTCCTTCTGTACCCATGCCTCAACGCCATCGATCGCATCCCCCGGTCGGCCCTTGTGCATCATCAAGTATCCCTGGAGAGCAGCCATCGAGATCTCCCTGTCGGGAATGTGGGCTTTGAACTCCTCGCTCAAACGCACCAGCTCCGTGGTGTATGGCTTCTTCTCGTGGGAAGGGAGGGGTTTCTCATCCTCCGGCAGCTCGATGTCCACCAACCTTTCCTCGGAAGGGGTAACATACCCGGAATCCTTGCCACTTTCTCCACCATCGGCAACAGCCGCTCCTAACAGCTTCTTTGGGGAAGCCTTCTCGGGCTTGTAGAACCGCTTGAACAACTCACCGGCTTGATACTGACTTGCGAGTTTGAACTCGACGTGGACATCCATCCTTCCCGGCCGCCTCAACGCATGGTCCAGGGCCTCGTACCGGTTCGTAGTCGCAAATAGTAATCGACCCTCTTGAGCTCCAACGCCGTCCAAAGCGTTGAGCAGCCCGCTCAGCGTGATCTTAGATCCTTCTTCCTTGTTCTCAGCGGCAGCTGTCCCTTCCGGCTTTTCCGTTTCCCGGTTGAGAGAATGGTGGAAGGCAGCGTCGATGTCTTCCATCAACGCGATACACTTCTCGGGAAGGTCAGAGATGAGCTGTTGAAGTACGCTGTCATCCAGGTTGGAACGGGAAAGGGAGATGATGTAGACGTCGAGACCGAGCTCCCCTGCTAGACTGTGGATTATTGAGGTTTTTCCAGTGCCAGGAGCCCCGTACTACACGGCATTGGGTTAGGTACCTCAGACAATTCGAGTGGCTGGAGGAAAGGCTCACCAGTAGATACCCCCTTCGGAATGGGATACCGCGTTCCGTATACCATTTCTTGCTGTCCAAGAAATCTCTAGCATCGTCGAGTATCTTCTCCTTGATTCCGGTGTCGAGGATGATCGAGCTTAGAGGTCGCTTCGGGCGGGAAGCGACAAGGTGCCACTCAGGCTCGTTCCTTGTATCGGACGCGTATATGAAGATCGATTCTGCCTTTGCAACCGTCCAAGCGCCCTTGGCGTCCAGCAGTAGTTGGTTGATTATCTTGTGGTCACGAGCGAGGATCCTGGCATCCAGATTTATTAGCGTGGGACAAGAGGTGCCAGTGAGAAGGACGGAAAACCTACCTCATTGTGAGAACCTGCTTCGTCCACATCCCTTCGGTGACCCTGCTCCTCGACAGGCGTACGTAGTGACCACGGTACCATAACGAAGCCGTCCGGTCATGAGACGGTAAAAACCTGATCTTGTTCTGATCGTTGCCGTCTTCCTCTCCCTCAACCAATGAAGCGATGTCCCCAACTCCGAACGATTGGGTGCTGATTGATAATTCCCTGGCCCTCGTCCATTCCGGTCTCTTCGATAACCACATCATCATCCAATCTATACGGTGGTCCGTGAGGCTCTTATGGCACGGTATAGCGGAAGAAAGAACTCACAATAACTGCGGTCCCACTCCTCTAATGTCGCGGTGATCCAGAATTGGTTTTCCAGCTTGCTCCAAACAAACATGAGAAACCTTCGGATAAGTTCTGCGAAGCCTCCGATGATCAGGAACCTGAGCAAGTCCCAAGTTGGGCCGGGGGACGTGAGCAAGGAGGTGAGCATCAACATTGCGAAGTTGCGTGGCGAAAAGCTGGCAGCTTGGCCGGGAGTCGCAACAGCGGGGAGTTGTTCGGGCTGATTAGTCTGCATGGGTGTGCTGAGGTTATCCTACGGTCCAGCATTCTTATAACGAGCTGGCGTTTGCCATGCGGCGGAAAGCCGTGGGCCCAGTACGTGAAGAAAGAGCGTGGGGTTTGATTCAGTGTTCAAGATCAATAACTCACGGCCAAAGGCAAAACCGATATATATATATATATTGCCCGTGAACAGGAATTCATGGTGACAGTGGCCTCGCAATTAGACGGCTGCGCGGTTCACAATCCAGAGTGGATTGACGAAGAAAATCCTGCTAAAGTATGCCAGAACGCTGAATGCGATGGAATTGAGGGAAGTCCGCAGCCCAGGAAGATTAGTAGGAAATCGAAAAATACCTCACTGACTAAAAAGAAATCTCTGAATAACCGTTTTTCGTGTTGCTGGGCGGGACCAGCGTCATTGTGGAAAGATGGCGGGTTTTTCACCGTGCATGTGGTGACCAGGCCCGAGGGAAACCTCAGGGGATTTGATTCGTTCAACACACGGCTAAACCGGTCCGCCGGACCGTCGTCGCAAATTCCGTCATCGACTCTGGATCGCGCTTACAGGTCCGCTCGTCTCTGTCCATGATGATGGCTCATACCGTCCGACGGATGCTTCGAACGTCAACCCACCCGGAGTGACTTGGCGGAGCCGTGTCATAATATACACGGCGAAATGTACACTGGTACTGGTCGTTGCTCACGCATGGCGATCCCGCGAGTCTGGTGACCAGCCTCACGCACATAAATCCTACCCTGGTCTCCCGCAGACATTGGGGTGTGGGACTCGGAGTCAACAAGCGACCTTTCTGCCTGCACTACTTCCTTCGGCCTGAGAGGGGACATAATACATTCGCCGTCATTATCATTACCGCTACTCTAGATACGGGGGTATTGGGTCGGGGCGGGGAAACTATCTAAAATTCAAGGGTTTCGGAGAACGCTTCCCAGGTCTCGTCGGGGTTTTGGGCATTGCGTGTCCGTGGGTGCGCTGCCGCGTCCCAACCGAAGTACAACTTTCTGCTGTGCTCTTGACTTCCCTCTCCTTCTTCGCCATCTCCTTCTGTACCCAAGCTTCAACGCCTTCAACAGCATCGCGCGGTCGACCCTTGTGCATCATCAAGTATCCTTGAATAGCAGCCATCGAGATCTCCCTGGTGGGGATATGGTCCCTGAACTTCTCGCTCAGATGCACAAGCTCCGTGGTGTCTGGCTCCTTCTCGTCAGAAGGGAGGAGTTTCTCACCCTCCGGCAGCTCGATGTCCACCAACTTCTCCTTGGGTGGGGTGAAATATCCGGAATCCCTATTGCTTTCTCCGCCGTCGGCAACGGCCTCCAGCTGTTTGGGGGCAGCTTTCTCGGGATGATAGAACAGCTTGAAGAACTCGCCGGCTTGATACTGACTTGCGAGTTTGAACTCGACGTGGACATCCATCCTTCCCGGCCGCCTCAACGCAGGGTCCAGGGCCTCGTATCGGTTCGTAGTAGCGAAGAGTAATCGTCCCTCTTGAGCACCAACGCCGTCCAAAGCGTTGAGCAGCCCGCTCAGGGTGATCTTAGATCCTTCTTCCTTGTTATCGCCGGTGGCCGTCTTCTCCGATTTATCCGTTTCCCGATTGATAGAGTGGTGGAAGGCAGCGTCGATATCTTCCATCAACGCAATGCACTTCTCGGGTAGATCCATGATGAGTTGCTGAAGCACGTTATCGTCGAGGTTGGAGCGGGAGAGGGAAACGGTGAAAATATCAAGACCGAGCTCCGCTGCTAGACTGGTGATTATTGAGGTTTTCCCAGTGCCAGGAGCCCCGTACTGCATTACATGCGTTAGGTTCTGCGGAGGATTTTGGGCTCTTGGAAAGGCTCACCAACAGATACCCCCTTCGGAATGGGATGCCTCGTTCCGCATACCATTTCTTGCTGCTTAAGAAATCCTTGGCGTCGACGAGTATCTTCTCCTTGATTCCGACGTCAAGAATGATCGAAGACAGAGGTCTCTGGGGGCGCGAAGCGACAAACCGCCACTCGTTCCTCGTATCAGATGCGTATATAAAGATCGCTTCCGCTTTGGCGAGTTTCCAAACTCCCTTGGCCTCGAGCAATAGTTGGCCAACTATCTTCTTGTCACGAGCGAGGATCCTGGCGTCAAAACTTGTCAGCGGGGACGAGGGGCGCAGGAAGCAATAGAACACCTACTTCACTGTGAGAGTTTCTTTCACGTATACCCCTTCCTGTATCAGGCTCCTCGACAGACGGACGTAGTGACTCCGGTACCACAAGGAAGCCGTTCGATCGTGAGTTGGTAAGAACCTGATCTTGTTCTGAGAGTCGCCGTCCTCCCCTGCCTCAACCAGTGAAGGGAGATCCCCGACTCCGAACGAATGGGTGCTGACTAGTAACTCCTTGGCATCCGCCCATTCGGGTCTCTTTGACAACCACAACATCATCCAACCTATATGAAGATCCATGAAGCTGATAGAGGAGTGGTAATGAAAGGTGGGACCCACGATAACTATCATCATCGTCCTCAAACGTAACGGTCATCCAAAACTGGTTTTCCAGCTTCTTCAGAAGGTGCATGAATAGCCTTCGGGTAAGTTCTGCAATGCTTCCGAGTACCAGGAACCTCAATACGTCCCAAGTTGGGCCGTAGGACGTGAGCACGGAGGTCATCACCGACATTGCGAAGTTGTATGGTGAAAATCTAACATCTTGGTCGGCGGTCGCGACAGAGGGGGGATCTTCGGTATGAGTAGACATGGGCGCGGTGAGATACCGCCCGGATCCCAAGGTCCAGCATGCTTATAATGGCTGGCGTCTGTGTGGCGCAAAGGGGCACTGTGGGCATCTGTGGCGATCGCACGGCACTATTGAACGCTCGTACCAGCACAGCAGCAACGATTTTGCTGACTCCACTTGAGGAAAAATCAACTGTGATGCGACGCTCAAGATAAATTGCTCAAAGTCACAGAATCAAGAGACACCATCATCGTACAGCAATGCCCGGCAGAATCTGACTCCCGCTGCATGGGTTCCGCATCCCGTAAGATCAAGATAAGCCTCACCGACCATCAAGGGATGCTGAGTCATTCGTACCATATATCTCGAAGTGAAATGGCTCCGTGGAGACGGACATTGCCGTGGAAGACGCTGGCCCTTTTGCTGTGTATGTTTAGCTTGTGAAAATTTAACAGGGCGGCGGAGGGAGATCTAGGAGTGGTGACGATTGTCTCGACTCGTCGTGGCACTGTGAGTCTGCCCCGGGAGGATGGGGCATTGGCGGGCTGTCCGAAGCGTCATGTCTACAGTCTAACCTTCGAAGCAGCAGCACACAGCAGGTGACTGGGGCGAATCGGTGTTGGTCGGTCGCGTGTAGAAATTAGCCACGGGTCTTCAAGAACTTGGGTGACATCAAACCCAATTCAGACCAGCGGCCACCCCGATCAAAGCACGTGCCATTTCCTCACATGGCCCGCCCAACGCGCTTCCAGTGCCACTGTCCAGTCGGTTTTCCGCCGTGTCCCCCTACTGATTTGACCTCCTGTGACTTCGAATCTTCCGCTTGTTTAAGTTTACCATTCTCCTCTCATTTCCCCGGCCCTCATGACGCAAGATTCGCCTTCGTCTTGGGTTCATTCAGCGTGTAAGCGAGCCTGCAGTACTTTCATCGCTCTGGAAGATACTGCCAGTCCGTTCTCTCGAGCTTGTCTTCTGTATGTTTTCTCGTATTCTTTGACTCGTCGGCTGCAACGCCAACAGGCGGTCTGGGACTCATTCATTCTCTCGGTGGCACCCCATCGACCTTGATGCGAATGCAATGCATCAGGAGTATTTAAAGTCTTGTAATGAACGTGTTCTGCAACATCCCAGGTACCACGACCGGGATTAGGTCAGATCAGTCATCACCGGTGCATACACGACGGCACAGCCTGGCCAGTCAGGACCAACTCTCATTGTCACACGCCGTGAGGAGTACTTTCCGCTCACCAGGGTTTTGAGGGCTGGGTGCCTGGGTGCACTGCCGCGTCGCATCTACATCACATCAGCGAAATTGAGTCATTATTTCCAGCGGTCTGACGGGACAAATCTTGTGGTTACAATAGGATTGCAAGGGCGTTCATGACATAACTTACATGAAGAGTCGAGCAAAACGAGAGAGATGAATTTTACCTTCTTGCTGATGTGAAGTACAACTTTCTCCAGCGCTCTTGACCTCCTTCTCCCGCTTCTCCATCTCATTCTGTACCCACGCTTCAACGCCCTCCATAGCATCGCACGGTCGACCCTTGTGCGTCATCAAATATCCTTGAAGCGCAGCCATAGAGATCTCCCTGTCGGGAATATGATCCTTGAACTTCTCACCCAGACGCACGAGGTCCGCGGCGTCTGGTCCCTTCTTGCGAGAACAGAGAGGTTTCTCCGGGACCTCGTTCTCCACCAGCTTACCCTGGAGAGGAGTACAATACCCAGAATCCCTGCCACTCTCTCCGCCGTTAGCAGCCGCCTCTGCCTTTCTGGGGCCAGCTTTCTCGGGCTTATAGAACCGCTTGAACAACTCGCCGGCTTGATACTGACTTGCGAGTTTGAACTCGACGTGGACATCCATCCTTCCCGGCCGCCTCAACGCATGGTCCAGGGCCTCGTACCGGTTCGTAGTCGCAAATAGTAATCGACCCTCTTGAGCTCCAACGCCGTCCAAAGCGTTGAGCAGCCCGCTCAGCGTGATCTTAGACCCTTCTTCCTTGTTCTCAGCGGCAGCTGTCCCTTCCGGCTTTTCCGTTTCCCGGTTGAGAGAATGGTGGAAGGCAGCGTCGATGTCTTCCATCAACGCGATACACTTCTCGGGAAGGTCAGAGATGAGCTGTTGAAGTACGTTGTCGTCGAGGTTGGAACGGGAAAGGGAGATGATGTAGACGTCGAGACCGAGCTCCCCTGCTAGACTGTGGATTATTGAGGTTTTGCCGGTGCCAGGAGCCCCGTACTGCATTGCGTGGGTTTAGGCATCGTGGCGAATTTGCGTGACTGTAGGGAACGCTCACCAGCAGATACCCCCTCCGAAACGGAATGCCACGTTCCGCGTACCATTGCTTGCTATCCAAGAAATCCTTGGCGTCGTCAAGTACCTTCTCCTTGATTCCGGTGTCGAGAATGATTGAACTGAGAGGTCGCTTCGGGCGGGAAGCGACAAGCCGCCACTCATTCCTGGCATCGTATGCGTATATGAAGATCGACTCCGCTTTTGCGATTTTCCAGGCGCTCTTCGCGTCGAGCAGCAATTGGTTGACTATCTCGTGGTCACGAGCAAGGATCCTGGCGTCCAAACTTATCATCACAGACGAGAGGTGTTGAGAAGAAGGGACACCTACTTCACGGTGAGAACCTGCTTCATCCACATCCCCTCGGAGACCCTGCTTCTCGACAGGCGGACGTAGTGGCCCCGGTACCACAAAGAAGCCGTCCGGTCATAAGATGGTAAGAACCTGATCTTGTTCTGATCGTTACCGTCCTTCTCTCCCTCAACTAATGCAGCGATGGCCCCGATTCCGAATGAGTGAGTGCTGAGTGATAAATCCTTGGCCCGCGTCCATTCAGGTTTCTTCGACAACCACAACATCAACCAATCTGATGGTCATCCGTGAAGCTCGTATAGGGACGAGATAGCGCAAGGCGGGACTCACTGTAACTATCGTCCCATTCCTCTAACGTGACAGAGATCCAGAGCTGGTCCCCCAGTCTCCTCCAAATGAACATGAAACATCTTCGGATAACTTCTGCGATGCCTCCGATGATAAAGAACCTGAGTAAGTCCCAAGTTGGGCCGGATGACGTGAGCAGGGAGGTGATCATCAGCGTTGCGAAACTGGAAGGGGAAGGATGGGCATCTTGGTCGGCGGTCGCGACAGAGGGGGGGTGTTCGGTCTGAGTAGACATGTGTGCGGTGAGGTTGTGGCTCGGATTCCATGAACCAGTACTATGCTTATAACGAATCGTGTCTGTGTGGCAGGATGGGCACGTGAAGAAAGAACCGCCGAGATATTATGGTTCAGATCCAGAGCAACTGCTCACAGCCACAGAGTCGAGAGATGCCGCCCTAGTCCTTGTACACGAATTTGCGAGGCCATCACGCGGCGGCATAACCGCTCGGTTCCCGGTCCAGGCAGATCAGCAGAGCGGAAACCCGCCAGGCTATGCCGGAGCGCTGAATCCAATGCGGTTAATTAAGGCGTTCATGAATTTCGCAACCTCGGAAGACAGGCAGGCAACCCAAAAATGCTTCACTGATCACAAAGGAAGGTCATACCGGATCGGTCCGGGAATAGGGGGCTGTCCGCGCGTTGTCTGAGAGGTGTCCTCTGACCTTAAGGCCTTATGCATATGTCTGAGCTTGGAAGCATCGGTGAACAATGTGTGAGGGGAATCGATCTGTTGGTCCGTAGTAAGTTGGCATTATAAAATCTCCCGCGGGTCTTCGAGAACTCGTATTCTCGCCAGTACGCATCGATGTCCGTCCACAGAGCCCTACAACGTTGTACAACTCTTTGCGTTCCGACAGGCCTTTTTCGGACCCAAAATCTTGTTTCGATGGCCGTAGGACGTGGCACTTCGGCATTGTGACATCGGCCGTTTTTGCACATTGGCTTCTTAGCAGGTGAAGAATTCATATACTCAGGGTCTTCTGGGCTGTAGGGGACCCGAGATTACCGCCAGGGATGCGCCGTGTTGTTTCCGGGGATCGGTTTGATATGTAACGGAAGTGAGTCGTGCTGGGAGACCCGGCGCCGGCATCATCCGTAATCCTAGGATGCCGAGTCCCAATTTCCGATTTGCTGGGGTTGTAGACTCGGCGACAAAATTTCCTCGTAAGCCACGACCCAGTGATGAGGCTTCAGTGACTCTAACCGTGATGTACCTGCCATCGGCTAGCACCCCGTAATCTAGTCTGAGGCGGGGATGCCTACATAACACTTGGTGAATCGAACGTGCTAATAACGAGTCAAGGAGAGGCGCGAACGGGGGTCAAATGAGTACTAGGTCTGTCGCTCAACCTGTACTTGCAGGTCAGCAGACGCTGCAGCCCCTGACATTTAAATTTTTGAATAACCCATGACATTAATTCTATGGTGAAGCTAATTGGAACCCCGAGACTTGGTTTTTATGACCGCCACTGGATCACCAGAAATTGTCGACTCTCAAAGTCATCGTGGACCTTGAAGATCGCACCAGTCAAGCCTGGGTTTCGTGCAGGGAAACCCGGAAACGGTAGCGCTGCCTGCCCCTGCCCTTCCCGTATACCTCGTGCAAAAATCTGGGAGAACGCCGAGTGCCTTGGGCCACCGAGCGGGGACACACCCACGTATCATATATATATACAGAACGATCTGTGAAGCCACAATGACTGTGTCGGGGTAACGTGTAGTGCCGTGCGCCAGCGGACTGTAACTAGCGTGAATGATGACCGTGAGCGAGTGGGTGAGAACAAGGCTGGGATGTGGCTGAATTTGAGGCGATTACCCTTGGTGCCGTGGGGGTTCTTCTCAGCCCTCGCGCTGGCGGGAACGATCTGGACTTTCCAGGGACGTTCCCAGTACCGCTTCTCCTGATCGTGAGTGAAGGTAGCTAGCCTGAGGTGAGTTCGACGTACCAGAAGTGGTCAGGATCACCTTCAACGGGGGAGGTATTCACCAGGGTTTCGCTTACGGGGCAACTCGTTTCGCACAGCGGACGACCACACCGGTAATTAATCAAATAATCACCAGGCAAGCCGTGGAGAACTAAAAGATACAACGGCAGGTTGGAGCGATCAGGAAATGCAAGTTTTACAGTAATGATACAGGATCGACTGGGGTGAAAAACACTCATAGCGTGGCCCGTCGTACCGAAACGTCGAGGGTCGTAGAACGTCGTGACTAGAATATAAACAATGAGGGCGACCGAAGCGTGACAAGTGAAAATGAAATATAAATGTGGTTTTGAAAATACACGCAAAGGAGAACCTGTCTCGCATGTTCACCGCAGTCAGAAAACTTTCTCCCCTTTTTTGAAGAACCCCCCCAAGCGTCTCGACTTCTTCGGACCATCCACCGAAGCGAAGCCGTTCGCTTTTTTAGCCACGCCTCGTGGCAACTCTAGAGCAGTGGTGTCTCTCGACCACCGAGAGGTCATCACATAGGGTTCCAGTTCGGAAGAGGAGTTTCCCAGAAACATCTTGCTATGGTCTTCCTCAGGATAAGAGTTCACGGCCAACTTGTTCACAGAACAGATGGGAATGATCTCCAATGGGGGTGGAACAGGTTTCCGTTGCCTTCGACGAAGGCTAATTTTCTTAGGCCGGACGGAGTCTGGATTCGCGGAGGTATTGACGATGAATCGCGTTGCACAAGCTGGACTACGAGGGGGGCGGGATATCTGAGAATAGGCGGAGGGGGTGATGGGTGTCGGAGGAACCGCAAGCACATCCTTGAGAAAACCGGGCTTGAGGTGCCTGCCTCGTTTTGGTCGCGAAGGGACGGCCAATAGGATGTTGGAAGGTTTCGCAGATGGAGAGGGAAGGACGATGGAGCCGGCAACCGACGAGCACCTCATGGCACAACCGCGAGCAAGCTGTTCAGCCTCATCTGTAACCAACAAAGGACGAGAGTGGTACGAATCCGTATGGTCGCTTGAGGGGAGGGAGTAGAATTCTGAGGAGCCGTCTCTTTCGAGTTCTTTGAGGTGGTTATATGTAATCCAACCCTCTGCATCGGGATACTGGGCGCTGAGCGGAACATTAGTGGGGGGCAGAAAATGAGCGAATTCCCATTCCTCCTCCTGGTTCCACCAATTCCCCACCAGATTACCTCGGCAAGCGATCCCGATGCCCTCAACGCCATTCTTCTCATCTACCACGTTGATCCTGATAGCATGCTCCTCCTGCATGGCCTTTCCCTCCACAATTCTTTGGACGTCAAACTCGGGGTGTACTCTTTGACGTATCTGGGCTTCCTGCTTCGCAATAGAAGGTAAAACACCCGCATATAACTCTCGTTTCTGCTTCTCAACTACAATAAAAGAGCCTTCGGCGTATGTTCGGTGTGCACTGCGCAAATCGGATGCAGAATCAGAGTTGCCTGCATCTTCATTCTCAGCTGCTCTATTGGTTTGGCCCTGGGATTTTGGTTTGAACCTGGTGCTGAGTAAGCGCTTGAACATGCCGGGCGCCTTGGACTTGGGAGGGGGTGTGGTAGGGAGAGAAGACCCAATAATCTCGTGACGACTGGGAATGCGTGTCATCAGCTTCGGCTTGTAAATTTCCGGGGTGATTGGAGTGGAGACAGGTATGTCAACAAAAGCTGACGCGTATCCGAAAGCCTTCAGGTCGACCTTGGCATCGTCAAGGAATGGGGTCGCGGGGACGGGATGAGCGGGAGTTCGGGGGGGATCGACCAGGCGGAGAAAAGAGGCGGACGTGATTCTTTTTCTGATGGAACCGACGGACTGACTACAGGAATTCGCACAGTCGAGGGAAGAGTGGCGGAAAGCATGGAGGAGGGGAGAATGGACGAATGAGGTGCTACGAGGGACAGGAACTCCGGACGTGGGAGTAATCGGTGCGGGCGATCCGGGATGAACGTCGCTGACCCAGGCCAGGATGGCACGAGAGGGCTGTACATACGAAGTGGGGGTGCGGAACGTGTCGTTGACCGAGGCCCGTTTCTTTTTGGGAGGAGATGGGGGTGCGAGGAAGGTGAACACTGGCGAAGTATCAACCTCAAGAATAACGGGGGACATCGCGCAGGTCGTTCAAGTAGGGCTGAACTTTGTTTGAGTCTTAGGACCGAGGCGCACAAGACTATTGGAACGCACCTGGGTAAATATCTGAGCCGCTGTAAGCAAAGCGTAGAAGGGATCGTCGCAGTTGCGCAAGAGGGTATCACAAGGCTAGCTTGGTGATGTGGATGTCTCAGTCGAAAGCTCCTGGCTTATATCTATTGCAGAACAAAGTCGGACATGAGCGCTTGAGCGACGGGGAGGATGAGCATTGTCCACGTCGTCCATTGACATCCTGATTGGGACAGACGCCCGTCCCACCCGGTTCAGAAATTACCGGCCCGGTCTCACGGCTTCTCACGGCCACTCATTTTCTTTCGGCTCTGGCTATAGCCATTCATGTGGTTCGCGACTTCAAAGAATGGACGGAGAAGTCATTGCAGAGTACGACCATAATTCTACCAACAGCCAAGGGATATCGATTACACCAATGATTTACAGTATTTCTATCATGGCAATCCGGTTGCCAAAGTTTATGAACAACATCCTCCCAGAGGCGAGGTCAAAACTCGGCGTCAACGCGTCTACCCTGGACCTAGATAATCCCGCGGGTATGCGAAGCTTCAGTATGCTCATCCGATCCCACTCCGGTTCACCAACAGGTACAACAAGGTATATCCAAGGATCACTCACTGTCCCGCCCCGGAAAAATATTACACCTTCTTCCATCGCTACAATAATGGGGCGCCGGGATGTGATAAGTTGCAACACTTCTGTAACGGGGAGGCCGGGCGCTGAGGGATCTACCCTCAAAGTTAGCAACCTGGGGGCAGCATCATGGTCCCAGTCATGGTTGATGTGGAGGTGAATGGGGGGATTTGAGCTCTGGTCGTGGATATCGCCCCCGAGGTAAGCATTATTTAGTCGATATCCGCCGATTGAAGGAGCCGGGAGGGCTATGATGCGAGGTGGTTCTCGAAGGGTATTCACTCCCCGCTTCAATGTTGAGAAATCCGGAAGTTCGTACAACCGCGACGAATCTTCCCGACGGAAAAGGGCGACTACAACACTCGGGCTTGGGAGGGATATGTCATACTTTGCCAAGGTTAACTGGGAGTGGTGGTTGACGCGGACTAGGGAAAACATACTGATGTAATCTCGCTACCCTGTGCAGGAGGGAGTAGAATTTCGAGTGTTGTCCCCGGGTAATCGAGGTGGATGACCACAATTGTCTTACCCGCAACGGTGTCCAATGGGTGGGTAGACATATAGATGAGCACACGGCTATGACCCCGCACAAGTGGATTGCGGAGTTTTATAAAGGGCGAAACAACTTGTTCTGGAAATATTCTCCCATTCCCGTGGTCAATAGAAATGAGATGAAGCCTATAGGCACATGTGTGAATGAGTTTTTACAGAAGATATAACGAGGAGTATACCTGCTTCCACTTGCATATGCAAAGATAGGATAAGGCGAGGTCGTTCGAAGCAATGCCATCCAATCGTGATAAGCCTGGGCGGCCCCCACCGAATAGCTGACGAACGGAACCGGTTCGACAGAGGGGTGAGGTCCGGGTGAAATCCGATGAAGTGTCAGGTCTCCCTTGTACGATGCGCAGAGAATGGAATTCCCTCCGGGCATTAGCCATGCGCGAGCGCGATCCGGTAACCCCTCGCAAGAAATATAACGCTCGACCGGCTCATAGTCACCCTGACCCCAGCGCAAACGCATCCTGGACTGTCGTACAGCGAAATTCCTCAGGTCGTCAACATGTGACAAATTCAGCTGAGATGCGGCGAGCTTGAGCACAGGGTTTTTCTTGAACCAGTTCCGAGTTTGGTCCCACCAGATTCGATGTTCTTTCGTTAGCTCATGGAGAGCCCCGTTGGTCTAATCCGGGCCGGTGAGGCGATGCCAGAAACCGCCAGGGATGTTGCTCACCATTCCAACTCGAACGACATCGAGGGCATCCAGCCCCTTGAAGATGATAATGAGGATATCAAAGCCGAGTGTATCCAACGACGGGCGCGATGCGGGCGAGGTGTTCATCGGACAAAGTGACGCCCTCTGCCAAATTTTGGCTCCACGCGGAATTCCCACACACTCAGCTCTGCCCGCATTTTTCGAAACCAGTTTGCTCTGGACTGTTGCATACCACACTCAATTAAAAAATATGTAGCGTAAGGGGATACCTTAAACTTTGATTTGGTGACAGTATTTTCTGTGAAAGTTTCTCGAACGGCAGAATTTGAGGTTTTTCCCAAAATCTCAGCGATCGAACCGGGTGAAGCAGCTCCACAGGACAGGGTCTGCGCCACAGCTCTCCCTTGAACGCAACGGCTGTAACCCGGATATAAGGGACCATGGGGATAGAAAGCCTGTCCCTTGGGCCTGGCGTGAGATGCACCATATGTTGGTAAACACAGTGTCAAGTGTAACACCAAACGAACCAGAATGCGGCAAAACTCGAGGATTGTAACACCCCGACTGCTGAGCAAGGTTACTCCTTTTACAACTACCGGAACAAACATTTTATGCTGGGTATTTCATACTAAATAAATTCCCGTCACCGATAGGTGCACAATGACGCCATGTATTGTTTCCGCGTATCTAGTCCGACGTGGTCACCTTTGGTGTGCTGGAAAACAGGCCATGGTGCTCTTCACTAAAAATGAATTTCACATCAGAACGCGCGCCCAAGGCGGGTTGCCGGTCCCCACGAGATTGGTCTCGATCAGCTTTTTTCAAGTCGCAATTAAAGCTTAACCGGACCGCCCCGCAACCGCCCTGCGTCGGAGACCGATGCTTCAAATGATCCCTCGATCCTGCATTCGGAACATCGGTTTCAGCAGAGTAGTCAGTAGAGCCTCGCGCGAATTATGAGAAAGAATGCAGGAGAGTTGGAAGCCAGGTGATGTTACAATTTCAGACGACGAAGTAATAGTACAAAGAACACTTGGACTAAACTGGAGCACGTTCACGTCGGGTTCAAGCTTCCTTGAAACTCCAGACCTGATTTTCACCTTCCCATTTCTCCCAGAGGGTCACGGGGGTGTTCGGGTTGGGATTGCCGTGGTCGGAAAGGTCGACGTTGAAGTTGGAGCCGCGGACGAAGATGCTGAAGAGAAAGGCTGGTGGGTATGAGGTTACCTGCAATCACCTTCTTAAACTTACCGATAAGCATTGCTGTCATTTTGATCAGGGCGGATGTCCCAAGTGCAGGGGCTGTTGGTTTCGACCGCTACGACCTTGGTTCCGTTTCCGGGCGAGGTGCCCTGGCTTTTGTCGAAGTCGAGGTACTTTTTGTTGAAAATGTTCTGGAGAGTCCAACCATTGCCGGTGTCCTGAACCTTCCACTAAACGGAAATGTCAAGAAAGTCCTTCTGGAGAATCGAGTAAGGAACGAGCCTTCTGGTTGTCGCTCCCCTGAGCAGTAAAGCCTATGACGGACGTCTGATCATCGCCCGAGAGGTCACAGACGGTCTGGGACTTTTTGTTGGTGAGGAAGTAAGTCTGTCCGGAAGAGACCATGATGCTTGACGATTGCGCGGTTGAGCTAGCGAGTGCCCATCCGCAAGCTGGTTTTATATTCACATCGTTCCCTCAGGGGACTGCGATGACCGAGCGATGACGGCTCTGGAACCGTCACCGATGCTCAAGGAGAGGGGCTCAGGGGGGGATTCATCAGGAGAGTCGGGATCACCTTTGGGATCCGTGAGGGGACGAAGGTTTTAACAAGGCTCTCGGACCCCTGCAGAGCGCGGACGCGGAGACTCATTCGGAACTCTGCCAATCAGTATCAAAAAGCAATTGTACATTTGTCATTGGCCAGAATACTTCACACGTCGCTACGATCGGTTTATATAAACACTCAGGCATCCTCGAGCCTCCAGACTTGGTTCTGGCCCGGCCATGTGCCCCAGAGAGTGACAGGGGTGTTATTGGCAGGGTTGCCGTGGTCGGACAAGTCAATGTTCTGGTTACTGATTTGACCATCCTGTTCACGATAGAAGAAGCTGTGATATGTCCATCAGTAGATGTTGGCGATAGCTGAGCGCAGCTTTGCTTACCGCCAGCCGCCGAACTGGTCATCGTAGCGAACCTCCCACTTCCTCGGGTTGTTGGTACTGACGGCAACGATGCTAACGCCGTCACCCTCTACGTTCGGGACATTGACATCGAGGAATTTCCCGTCATAGAGGTTCTGGATAGTCCAACCGTCTTGGTGTTGGTCAAATCTCCACTAGAGATCGAAGTTAGATCAACGGCGGAGGGGGGGGGATCGACGGGTCATTTTGGACGATTCGGACCTTCTGGTTTTCGCTCCTCTGCAAATGGAAGCCGATAACGGACCTGTGGTCCTGACCGGAGAGGTCCAGGGCAGTTCCCGATTTCTGGTTGATAACGAAGTAGGCTCTTCCTGAGTCTGGCATTGTGATGCTGAGTGCGAGGATGGGGGAGATGAGAATCTGAGCAGGGGTTTATATACGAATCAGATGGGCACCCCAGGCTCGAGAAGAGCCTGGTCCTGATCACTTCAGGATGACCAAAAGCGTCTTCAGGGACATCTATGTAGCTCACCGAAATCCCTTCGGGTTAGCTCGAGAAGATCATGGACTCCGATGGAGAGATCGCGAATAAGACGAGATCATGTGCCATCCCACGTTCCTCCGCTGTGCATTCATGTGAGGAAATTTTCACCATCGATTGCGCATACCGATCTCATTCGTTCGCGACTCTGGGCCATACATAACGTGAGGCATCAGCTGAAGACATACGCTGTTCCACCGCAGCAGTCACAGACCTTGCCTACATGGAGCTTGCCCTCATGGAGCTTGCGCGGATGCGAACAGAGGACTTCTGCATTGAGCGCCGCTCCACCGGCGGTCCTTCTCCCCTTGGACGGTAAACCCCGCGCCTACCCCATCGGAAAGGTCTGTATTGTGGGCAAAACCCACTCCCCGGCTGCACGTGTGCGGGAAGGGATGTACATTCCACACTGGACGTGTTTCTCGGAGAATATCTATTTCCCACAACCAGTGCCTCTCCCTGGGCGTCGACGTGGCACCCTGGTCCATCTCGTCTCGATTTCATAATTGTCCCAAGGTAAGATCCCCGTTAGCTTGAGACCTCGGGAATTTTGACCTCTTTTGTAAACAGCCACTGGTGCTTCATTCTATTTCCGCGATCGAGATGCTGGTTCCATCAGATTCAGAGTCCACAATCCCGGAGCCCACCCCAGTGATTCGCACTATGCAAGATGCCGAACTAGAGGCGGTCGCAAACGTTTTCGCCAAGGCCTTCTTCCACGACTCAAGTACTGCTTACGTCTTCGGTCTAGAGCGTCCACCGCCCAACGTCGGAAACATAAGTGATCCTGATGGCCTCCGCCTGCTACGCAGAACTCGACGATATAATCGCACTTTACTGAGTACGATTCGTAGGAGTGGCGGTGAGATTGATGTCGTCGTCGTCCCCGGAGAAGATGACGGGCCTGAGTGCATCGTCGGGGCCGCAGCATGGCTGAAACCTGGGGGGACAAGAGATCCGCTAGTATTGAACGCTCTTTTCCCTGGGACGGCTCGGGTCCTCGTAAATCTCCTGCGCTCTCTTGGACCGAGTGGTCTTAAGGTATGGTCAAATCCTGCCATGTAGGGACCTTGACCCAATAACGCCGTCACCGCTCAACGCTCCCAGAGGGAACTAAAGGATTACGGGTCAAAGCTCGGCCGGGCCACGGAAGCCGTGTTTCGTGCCCATTGCCGCGACCAGTCGGATTCCTGGTATCTGTATCGCATCGGGATCGACCCAGAATCTACCGGAAAAGGTCTGCTGTAAATTTCATGGCTGGTCGTGACCTAATTTCCAACCCCCGCAGGCTATGGATCCTTGTTGATGAGGTATGGGTTCCAGCGTGCATCATCCATGCCGATACATCTGGAAGCGACCTCTGCCAAATCCCGGGACATCTACTTCCGCCTCGGATTCGTCGTGAGTACAATCTCCCCTAGAAACCGGATAATTGAGCAATGATAGCACAGGTCGAAACTGAATGTCGCTTTGGAGTTGGGGAGGTGACCTCTCAGGGAATAAAGGCGAAGGGACAGGAGGAAGCAGATGGGCATATCGAATGGATAATGGTCAAGGTGCGCTTACATCTTCTCAAATTCGCCCGCGCTTCTGGGTTTACTTTCCGACAGTGGGGAGCATGATTTTTGGTACTTGGGCAGTTTTCAAGCGTTCTTGACACAGACGGACGTCACTTCTGCGTGCAAAGACATGATATCTTGGCGCACAGAGCGTTATTTCTTCACCGCATGGGCATCCTTTCTTATAACCTGTACCATACTGATACGTAGCAAACCTGGAACGACCCTCCCAATATGGTCTTCAACGTTGCTGTTCCCCTGAATATGCTCCCGCGCCTCGGAGATACCTTAAATCGATTCGGATCATCAACATCGCTTCCGACGATTACAAGGCCATTCCTACCGCCCCTGATCTAGGCTGGAATCCACCCTCAAATTCGGAGGCGGGGTGGCCGGGATGATACCTAGGGGGGGAGGCCTCTCCCCTGATCTATCCTTGGGACTCCTAGGTATAAACGCGCCGTCTCTCGCTAGCTATGGTACCACTCTTTGACGCCCCGCTTCGCAATGCCTGTCCCAAGCCAACCATACAACGTCCCCGAAGAGCTGAATGATCCAAACTGCGACATCATCCTTCGCTCCACAGACCAAGTAGAGTTTCGCGTCTTCCGCTGGCCACTCCAACGCCTTTATCCAGTCTTTTCTGATATGTTTACCCTTCCCGATCCTGGATCCACTCCCCTAGAGCCTTCCGCCCGACAAGTCGTGCAAATGGATGAAACCGCCGCGGTGATCGAAGCCCTGCTTCGGTTATCCTACCCTATCGAACCTCCCATCGTCAAAGACTTGTGTTCCATGACCCTCATCTTCAAAGCGATCGTGAAGCTCCAGGCTGAGGGTCGATGTGGGTGGTGGATTCGGATGACGGTGGAAAAGCTCGTCCGGGTGAATCCTTGGGCTATGTATGCCATCCTTTTGGCTTTGGGTCGGAAGGGATGCAACTACAATCTCGAGGAGGAGATTCGGATGGCTGCGCGGGAGACCGTTGGTCGGGAAGTCATCCGACCCTGGAAAGAAGCCTCCATGATCACCGCCGCAGACTACGATCGGGTCCTAGCATATCACTTAAAATGCAAGGATGCGATCTCAGAGGCAAAGGCCCAGCAAATATTGATGGAGGCTGGGACGAGCTGGCGCTGATTCACACGTCATTGCGCACGATCGGGGGCGGTCAAGTTGGTGAACGGCACTCACTCAGTCCCTCGGTGGTTCGTGGACTTCCGTACGAGGGCGAATGCAAAGTTTTGTCAAGATCTACGGGCGGATGCCGTCGAAGACGCAAGCCTTTGGCGCGACTTGTTGGAAAGAGATAAAACCGCTGGGGAAATATGTTTACAGTGTTTCGAGACTTCCACTTTAGAGATGCCGGCGTACGCGAAGGCTCTCTCCAAGTCGATGGAAAATGCTATCTCTCAGGTAAGCAGCTGGTCCTGATTATCCAAAGCGCGTTGGATGTTGACGCTGTTGGTCAGACAAAACTGACCATCGAATGGTAAATCCGAACACTCTGACGGACCGCCTCTCATCCAAACCGTTTTTCTTTTCCTGTCCTTAATTTCATGATATTCCTCATCCTGCCCTGTACAATCTAATAAATGTTTTTCTTCCTATTCCCGGGACGTAAGTACCGGGTCTTGGAGAACTATTTTTAAGCGCCACTGCCAAAAACTCGATTTCTCTGCAAGTCGTCACAGGTCACATTTTGGTCACAGCGACCTCTTGAGTCTTTAGCGTTGCTCTGCCAGGTACTATCGTCCCGCGCTATTCACCGTTGCCTATCCTACGCCACGTGTGCCCGACACCCCCAAACCAAACCTTCGCACTCATCACCAACACGGCCCTCGTGTTCATCACCTTCGCCTTCGCTCAAACCTCTAATCACGCGTGGTGACAGCCCATGCTTGAGCTATGAGCTTGCATCAAATGGCGGAGGCTTGAGAACGAGCCCAACGTCTTCGAGGGTATATTGCTATCTTGGAAACATGCAACACATCGTGGTACAGGTGGTCCTTTTTCTGTAGTGAACAATTTTGTATTATATGTGCAGAATCCATCGCATTTCCGTCAAAATATATGCCCAGAGATGTTATCTGGCTTCATGGAGGGGTGAGAGTCGAGACCATCGCGAAACGTCCCGGGCTCTATGGCGGTCGAAGTGCACAAAAAACATTCTCACGCGCGCGATGCAATCACATCGCGCGAAACCTGTCACCCCGCACGAAACTCCCCAATCATCTCGCACGAAACTTGTTGCTCACCTCGCACGTGTTGTCCCCCATGTCGCACAAACACCCAGACTCCTCCTGAGGGGGATTCCTACCTTTTTCCGAATAGATCCGAAGGTAGGCAGTCTGCTCCGTCGGTTTGTGCCCTATATAGAGGCAGTTTCGGGGCGGTATTCCCACCATCAGCAACACAGCAAAGAGATTATTTGTACTTTTTCACTTTTCTTACCTTAGTTTGAACTTTGTTCGCAATCAAACAATGCAAGTTTTCTCCGACTTATATTAGCGACGAGTAACGAGGTGACAGAGAAGTACATCAAAAGGCTATTTCAAACGCGTGATGATCAATGAACTTGTTCACGTAGAAAGAAGAGTAGAGATCGAGAACATTCATATAATTAATTTCTCGGTAGACCGGCGCATCCGATAGAAACTTTGGAAGAAGGTGTGCGCCGCGAATGATAGAGTCGACGTGGATAATGCTCATATGACGCCTTCCCTGGTGAGCAGTGTTGAACCGAAGGTCTGTGCCCGGCAAACGGGTCAACCGGCTCTACCGCTTTAAGCGAGAACCGATGCCGGAGAGCGCTGAATAAAGCGACCCGAAGGGACGGAGTCACATCAGTGACCCGATCGATCGGTATAACGCGCGCGTGCCTTAAGCCGCCGCACGGACCATGTATCAGTCACACTGTATAGATGTGACGGTAATAGAGTAGATAGTATATATACCCCTCATGTGTCCATAGATCAATCAATCGCTTCTCTCTCTCTCCCACTTGCACTATTATATCCTCCCCTCTCAGGTAAGAACTAGAGTATGCCATGTAGTAGTATAGAATATACTGCCTACCTGCTCAACAGGTTATGAGCCCGGGCTACGCCCTGTGTTCCAAGCTGCGCCTCTATGGCTGCGCTGTGAACAGGCTCTAATCTTACCTTAGTGCGCCCTCTGTGGCTGCCACTGCGCTATCCAGGCTTGACTGTCTACCTGCTTAGAAAGCGCTATTCACCACGTTCTTTTTGATTTGTAGGCTTACCCCTCATCAAAAGAATATGGAAAACGAACCTACCCTCATCGACCAAACGCCACCTCCAAAGGAGCTTAGAGCGCTGGACTTGGGAAAAGGGGATAACCTCAGGATGCGTATTAGATACGTACTAAAGGAGATGACAAAGCGCGCCCAAGAAGGCGGACCACGACGAGTCATACGTCGCGTCCCTAAGCAGTACTTCTTTTAGACATGTCAATAAACCTTCGCCTATCCACTGCGCAGGAAGGGGACTTAGAACAAAAAGTCAAAAACCCAAAAAGGGATGAAACAGTGATTGGCTAAGCTGAGCACAACACACATTCGTAGACCCCATAAGGGGAGGGTAGTCGATTAACATCTGCCGACGGTGTGGACTGAGGCAACACGCAATAAACCTCTCACTAAAGAAATCCTTAAAAAAGGGGAAAAAGACTAAATTCTTCCCTCTTTCATTGCATTTTGGCATAGAAGCATTCATTAACTGATGACTCTTATTTTGGGCGTAGGCACTTCCACCCCCCAAAAACCAAAGAAAAAAATGTCGTCCCAGCTTACCTCTCTCGTCCCCGTCCTCAAAGGCCCCAACTATCAACGATGGGCCCCTGCCGTCAGAAGCTTCTTGATGGCACAAGGACAGTGGAGACTGATGAAGAAGGGAAAGCCCACCAAAACGGTACGACCATATATAGCGGCCGTCCCTGCCACCGATGATGCTGAAGAAATTCCGGCACAGGAGGGCGGTGAGGACATTGACGAAGACGCGCTCGAAGCGTGGGAGGAAAACAACTCCAAAGCCCTCGGAAACATATTCCTAAGGCTAAGCCCTGACATCCAGGCAAAACACAAGTCCGAAGAGGACGCTTGGGCCTTATACCAGGCAATCGATGCGGAATATGGGAAACCCGGCGTAATGGGTATCTACTCAGAGTTCAAAAGCGCTCTAGACGTACAGATCCCCGGAAATGCGGACCCCATCCCGGCGATAGACAAAATCATGGCCCACTTTGGTCGACTTGCTGAAGCAAATGCAGCAGTCCCAGATTTCATCAAAGCCATGATGATACTCTCCCGGATGCCCCCTGCCTACGATTACCTTGCCCAGATCCTCTGCCAAGCCGACGATATCGGTAAAGTCCAGATCGATGAGCTAAGGAAAATGGTCAAACTGGCCTGGGAACAGAAATCCAGCTCCCGTCGCTCCGGACAACAAGCACAAAAGTTGTCCAATGTACAGCGCGCCCCTGGAAACCCAAATTTCCAGCAGCAACAGCAGCACGACGGGAGCCAACCCCAGGGCCAAGGCCGAGGACGAAATCGTCGAGGACAAAGGGGAGGTCGAGGAAGATTCCAGCAGCAGGCTCAGCAAACTGATGAGTCTAAGGCGCCACCTCCTCCACAGCCTCCGATTCCCTCCGGCTCTAACATCTCGGTCTCGGATTACGGTTTTGCCTCCATGGCGGCTTTTCCCATACGACATTCCCCCGTCCATCGACAAGGCGCAGGGGCCCCTTCCTTCTACCCCTCCGTACAGGAGGCTAGGGACCTCGCAGCACGCATAAGCGTAAAGCCTTCGATTGAGACCCTCAAAAGGCTGGAGCGCTCTTACGAGCAGACCGTTGATCCTCGCCCCCGCAAAAAGGCGCGTACCCCGCCGGGCGAGGATGAAGTGAGCCTGGGATGGTCGGATGATGAGATGGATGTTGTCTCCCCTGCGTCGGTTGCCGGACCGTCTGGCCTTGGCGGAAGGTATGAAACAAATTTAGTGTTGAGTGACGAAACTAACGACTCCACAGCACCTGAAGATGTACATAATTCTTCAGTAGTTGCTTCCGAATATATTTGTTTTACCTTGTCTGCCCCGAGTGAAACTGAAGCTGTGTGGATGCTCGATTCTGGGGCATCCCGGCACTTTACTTTTGACATAAACGACTTCGTGGAGTACGAGGCTATTGAGTCCATTCCTTTGAGAACAGCGACCAGCTTCACGACGATTATTGGTAAAGGGACAGTGATCCTCTACATAAGCGAAAAGGCCGTTCGACTAAGTCCTGTCTATCATGTCCCAACCATCTCCCATAGACTGCTATCCCTTGGTCAGTTCCTCAAAAGCGGACTCTTCTCGAGGGGGAGTGCTCGCGAAATCTCACTCTATGAGGAAGAAACAGAGTTTCTTACCTTCCACCCTCGAACCGAGGATGACAGTATTTATGTCATCAGAACTTTCCTCGGAGCGCAACTCACTGCTGCCACAATGAAAACCATTTATAGTGCTGGTTTTGAAATCATGCACCGCCGACTGGCTCACCCCTCAAAAGAGGTGATCCAAAAGGCTGGGAAACATGTCAAAGACTTTCCTCATGTTGAAGTCCCGAAAGAGCACCTCTGCACTGGATGTGCGCAAGGAAAGATGACAAATAAACCCTTTCCCCCATCCAACACCAGAGCAAGCGCCCCTTTTGAGCTGATCCATTCGGACCTAAAGACCTTTCCCATCGAATCCTATCGCAAATACAAGTACTCAATTGTTTTTTATGACGACTACACCTCACACGCCTGGACCATGAACTTGCGCACTAAAGATGCTGCACTTGTGGCTACCAGACACTTCCTGGCTATGGTTGAAACCAAGTACCAGAAGAGAGTACGCCGATGGATGTCCGATGCCGGAGGGGAGTACACGTCCCTGGCTTTTACAACAATGCTCAAGGAAAAAGGGATTGAGATCCTCCAGTCTATCCCGCATGCACACCAACAAAATGGTCGCGCGGAAAGGATCATTCGAACATTGATGGATAAGGCGGAATCCATGAGGTTACAGGCTTGCCTCCCTCAATCTTGGTGGGAATTCGCCCTTGACCACGCAACTCACGTTTACAATCGAACGCCGAACCGTCGCCTAAACTGGCAGACTCCATTCCAACTGTTAAATGGAAGCAAGCCTTCGATTGATCACCTTCGGGTCTTCGGCTGCGGAGCCTACGTCTTCATCCCAGAAGAAGTACGGATAAACAAGCTCGCGCCCCGATCAGAATTGATGACCTACCTGGGTACTCACCCAGGAGGAAAAGGATGGATCTTTATGCGCGGACCTGGCAATATCGTTTTCTCCGCTGCTCAGGCCACCTTCGATGAGTTGCACTTTCCAAAGTGCCCAACTGCCAGTGTACGGCGAAACACACGGCTGCAATCTACTGTGCCACCCCTACCCAGTCATCACTGTCATGAAGACGGTGACTGCCAGTGTCCCCTTCCGGGAGGACAAGAGGAAGATGACGCAGCACCCTCGGCGCGTCCCAAACCTACCCCCAAGCCTTCCTCAAAAGGCAAGGAACGTGCCATTGAGCCCGCACCACGGCCACAAACGCCGGTGCAATCTCGAGCGCCCAGTTCGGAGCCGCCGAGATCGCCTACGCCCAGCTCTAGCTCTGATTCCGGCCCTGAGGATGCACCACCCGCCCCGCCGACGATTATGCCTCCGTCACCTGTTAAAACTCGGAGGCCCCAGCGTGAGCGGAAAGTACCGGCCAAGCCCGGCAATGTTTACGGTAGTAAGCATCCGGTAGAGATAATTAAGTCTACCCGGCGTATGAAGGATTGGAAGAAGGTTGTCGGAGATTTTTCCGTAGCACCTAGGCGCGGGCGAAGTTCAGGAGCAGTTCCCGGACCTAGCACGCAGCCACTTCCTGAGAGAGAATCCTCCGCTGAGGAAGGGACTGAAGCGGCGTCAGAATCCGAAGATGAGGTTGAGAAGTCCGTTGAACCATCCGGATTCACCACCCCTGAGGAGGACACTGACGCCCTTCTAGCTAGGCTATGCCGGGAAGGGGGAGTAGAACTCCAAAACCTCTTAATTTCGAAAGCCGTCTCACCAACCGCCAACGAAAAAACTCCAAAAGAATGGAAATACCGAGACATCGCCACACTACCACAGGCAGAGCTCGAGGAATGGAGGACAGCCTGCAACGAAGAGTTGGAAGCTCTTCGCAGGCGCAAAGTATACGACCTGGTAGAGCGCCCTCGAGGCCGCAAAGTTATCAAAAACCGCTGGGTATTCGACCAGAAACCAGATGGTCGAAAGAAAGCCCGCTTAGTAGCAAAAGGCTTCTCACAGGTTGAGGGAATGGACTACGATGCTGTGTTCTCCCCCGTTGTCCGATTCGAGACAGTGCGCCTAATATTTGCAATGGCCGCCCTCGAAGGATGGGTCCTCAAAGGACTTGATGTTCGGAACGCGTACCTATACGGCGAACTCGACGAGGAAATATACATGGAACAACCAGAGGGATTCGTAGCTCCAGGAAAAGAGACTCATGTTCTCCGCTTAAAGCGTGCCCTCTACGGACTGAAACAAGCCGGGCTCGCATGGTGGCGAGCCCTGAAACGGTCCATGGAAAAGCTCGGATTCAAATCCTTAAGCTCAGATGCTGGGATCTTCATCTACCAGGATAAAGATGGAAGATTTGTAATTGCTTTAATCTACGTAGACGATGCCATCTTTACCGGACCCCACACAGCGCTTACGGAGCAGCTCAAGGGGGAGTTTATGAAGATATGGGAAACCAGGGATTTAGGGGACCTAACCGATTTCCTCCGCATGAGGATCACCCGACATGGCAGCAAAATCTCCATAGATCAATGCGCCTACCTTCAAACGGTCCTTGAGCGATGTGGGATGCAAAACGCTAAAGTCGCAGCAACCCCTCTCCCGGCCGGGTATGTGCCGACTCCGTCGACAGAGGTAACATGCCCGGAAAGACGAAGCAGGTTCCAAACCATAATTGGTTCCTTACTATACCTCATGCTGGGTACCCGACCAGATATTGCCTTTGCGGTTACCAAACTTGCGCAATATGCTGCAAACCCATCAAAAGAGCACGTCGAGAAAGCGCTGTATATCTGCCGCTATTTAATCGGGACTTCCAAATATTGATTAACCTACGACGGAGATTCACGGGAAGGTATCTCAGCCTGTACCGACTCAGACTGGGCTTCAGACCCCACTCAGAGACGATCCCAAAGTGGATACTTTGTCCGAATGGCAAAGGGGCTCATCTCATGGACCTCAAGAGCGCAGAAAACCATTGCGCTATCGTCCACTGAGGCTGAATACATGGCGCTCTCCGATTGTAGCCGCCAAGTAGTCTGGATGCATACCCTTCTGGGGGAGCTCGGCTATGACCTTAAAGCCATCCCAATCTGCGGAGATAACCAAGGCTCGATCTTTATCGCCTCAAACCCGGTCACTGAAAAGAGGTCGAAACACATCGACATACGCTATCATTATATTCGCGAAGTCATCAATGATGGACGCGTGGTAGTGTATTTCATTCCCGGAGATGACAATCCCGCGGATCTCCTGACGAAGAACCTTGGAGTCGTCAAACTCAGAAAATTTAGAGATGCCTTAGGCCTTGAATTCTTCTGAGCACACACCTTCAACTTACTACAGTCCAGTTCCCACCAATGAAGTTATACAGGGAGCTGTACTTAGTAAGGGGGAGTGTTGAACCGAAGGTCTGTGCCCGGCAAACGGGTCAACCGGCTCTACCGCTTTAAGCGAGAACCGATGCCGGAGAGCGCTGAATAAAGCGACCCGAAGGGACGGAGTCACATCAGTGACCCGATCGATCGGTATAACGCGCGCGTGCCTTAAGCCGCCGCACGGACCATGTATCAGTCACACTGTATAGATGTGACGGTAATAGAGTAGATAGTATATATACCCCTCATGTGTCCATAGATCAATCAATCGCTTCTCTCTCTCTCCCACTTGCACTATTATATCCTCCCCTCTCAGGTAAGAACTAGAGTATGCCATGTAGTAGTATAGAATATACTGCCTACCTGCTCAACAAGCAGATTCCGGCTGCACGATCCATAGGCCAGTATCGGGGTCGGGGTTGTCGCTGGTTGTATACCAGTGCACGAGGGCACACGGGTAGCTGATTCCGCCGTACGAAAATCTAAAAAAAAGGTAGACACGGGCAACGAGGAGCCCCTTCATCCCATTATCCGAATCTCCCATATCAACGAAGATGCAGTCCCGACGTGGGCCCGGGATATCACCCCTTGGCCAGAACGGAGTCGAGCGGATTACTTCTCGGTACATTCCGCCGGGACCAGATGGGTTACTTGGGGCACGGAATGTGGCTGTGGCTGAGTGGTAAACAGACACTTTGGAATCCCAGATCGCCGGACATAGAGAGAGAGTCAGATCGTCGGGTTCGATGGTCGACGTTGGGTTAAGTTGGTAGAACAAGAAACGGCGTGCAAGCTGGAGGATATTCTGTTGGCCAATTTTTATACCAAGCGCGCTGAATGATGTGGGGTATTTTCGTGTTGGTGCTGTGTATGAATTAACGGCCTGTAAATTACCTGCAGGGTAGTAGACACTGACCTTTCTTACTCATGAGACGAACCTCATTCATGAGGGGTCCCGATTCAACAGGCCCACAGTCGTTGTCGTTGTCTTCGTCTTCCAACGAGATTGGCCAAGGTGGATGGGGTGAGGGAGGGTAGTCGTTGTCATCTTCATCGTCCAACAGGATTGGCGAAGGCGGATGGGGTGAGGGAGGGTAGTCGTCATCGATATTGGAAGGGCGTTCAGCGTTGTTGAGGATAACTGCACCAAGATCTTGAACGCTGGAGGAGTCTGTGTCAAAATGCCAGATCTCGTCAGAAGTGTCACTGCCAGTGTCATCGGCGCCGCTCTCGACCTCATCTGAGGAACCTTCGCTGTCGCAGTCCATGACAGCCCCCTTGATAGCTTGCAGCAGGCACGAGTCAGCCAACATACCACGCGCCGTAAAATCAGCTCGTGCGGCAGCAAGCTTGTCAAGGCGCTCGTTGGATTTGAGCATCTGCGGGAGAGCCTTGTGTTTATTTGACCGGCGCCAAGGGCGCTTCACCGCGGTGATGTGCTTCGATTCTGTAATCGACGAGCAGAGGCCATTGGGAGAGCCGAAGTTCTCGATGTGAGCATGATAGTGGACCATGGCGTGTTGTCGGGGGAGAGAAAATGCCGAAGCATCGTCTGCCCGAACCGTTCCTGCAAAGTCTTGGCGCGCTTCGTGAAACCGGTGGAGCGCAACATCAAGCTGTTTGAGGGAATCTTCAGTGATGACATTGCGGCGTGCGATGTAGCAAAACTCCAGGAATGCGGCGAAGGTTTGGACAACCTGGGAGGGGACAAAAGCCTGGATCGCATTCATGTAAACCTATGATTAAATGTGTGAGCGGCGGCGGCGAAGTTCTGAGAATTAATTAAATATACCTTCATCAAGGCTTTCGAATCATCACCAGTCCACTGTGCAAAGTTTCGGCCTTGTTTGAACCTTCGCAAACCAGGAAAAGGAGGTGCGAGCGCAATTCTATTTCAACGCTGTTGAGACAGGGGACAACGCCGGCAGTAAATACATAGCCGCTCACCGGCGGTCAATTTCATCAGTCACTCGGGCGCCAGCTGCTGCTCCATGGCTATGCTCGAGATACTTCCCGACCCACTCAACGAGGTGATCCTTGAAGACACCTTTGATCACTTGATGCAGTAGATCAACGGTGATCACCTTGTGGATGTCACCCCTTGGAAAGTATGATGTGTAGGGCTGGGTATAATCAATAGAATGTTGTTTGCAAGGAAATCCATACTTACCATGGCACTGGGTGCAATCCCGTACGACTTTCGCAAAGTTTCCTCATCATGCAGTCCCAGCAAAACCTCAGTGTGGGCTGCACACCGGTGGCGGCATGGCGTGTCGAGGGAATCTGGGAGACCAAAGCATGTTGGGCACCATCCGTAGAGGATCCATGCAAGGATCGACTGCTCAGGATAGTCGGCGATATGTGGTCTGGGGCCGTAGAGGACACGGCGAAAGTAACGGTCGGGGCACATGATGATATCGGGGGTGGTCATGTAGGGTTTCAGCGGCAGCAGGATTGTGGCAATTGATCGATGGGTTAGGCCCCTCTTGAATGATCGAAACTCCTCGTTGTCGGTGTCTTTCTTCGCGCCTATCGTAGAATGTTAGAATATTTTAATAACATAAAATATTTATCGAAGACCTTTCGGGATTGGAAGGAAACCAATCAAAACAAGTGCATTCTTGTGCGCACGACGAATATGATTCTTAACGTTACCGATCGAAAGATATAGGGGGTGGAAGTCATTTTGGCCTGTAGCGACGGAAACTGTTGTTTTGTCAGAGCCTAATATGATTGGGACGAACATACAACCGTGAGTTGATGGGTCCTCTGCGATGGAGTCCTGTCGAAAGGGTTAGAAAAAGAGTGAGCGAACATCACAAAAACAGTTTTTTTGCAAAGTGCGAAAGTCGATCAAAGTGAAAAAAGCCACCAAAAAGTCCCTGGAAAACCGCGAAAGTGGATGAAGGCGCCAAAGTCGACAAAGTAAAAAAGCAAACCACGCATGGCGCGCGCTCAGGACTTGGACTCTGCACGGATTTCCCATTCGACCATTGAAGCCGACGTCCGTGCGTGGGGAAATTCTGAGTATAGTAGTCATACAAAGTGAGTCTTCCTCGTTCCCTTTCTTCCACATCACATTGGAGACGCAACAAGGCTTTCTACCCAGTCCGGGCTGCCGTTACCTTGGACAAGCCCGCCGTCATCTGGAGAAAGCGGCGTAGAAGCATTAGCCCAGTGTGCAGAATGATCGAGGTCATTCCTTGGCCTTGACCATCACCCGCCATGTCCGTCCGCGACCGCTCGACCTCCCCACACTCTCTGCGATAAAGACGTCAAAATGGGTGCGTCATCCAACCATGGAAAAGGCAACATTCGAACAAGCTCAACAAGCCAGGCTCAAAAGTTGTGGTTGTTACCAACTTGACGAGGAGCGTCGCTCAGGAACACCTTCAAATGATATTTGGATTTTATGGTGAGTTTGTCAGGCTCAATTTACTGTTGTTTGGAAAACGTGCATCCGAGCTTCCACCTTTTCCATGCAAACATTGTTTTGGGACTCACGCAATTATTCTAGCTGCTCAAAAAGCCTTCTCCCACACGAACGGCGGTCAACTTGACGGTGCAACGCTCAAGGTCGAGCTCTCTGACCTCCCAATCCATCCTCAACGCGTGTCCTGTTCACCCCTTCCTCGCATATGCAATGGGCGTGGTGGTGATGGTAGAGCAAGCCAGGATGTGCGTTCGTGCTCACGTTCGCGGTCGCGTAGGTGTTCACGCTCACGTTCGCGGTTGTGTAGGTGTTCGCGCTCATGTCCCCGGTCACGTAGGTGTTTGCGCTCATGTCCCGAGTCACGAACGTGTACACGCTCACGTTCTCGGTCGCGTGTGTGTTCGTTCTCGGTTGCGTACGCGTTCTTGGTCTCACTCTTGGTCTTGTTCATGTTCCCCATGGTACACAAGGAGGCACGGTACCTATGAGCCTCCCAGGTTTGGAGGGTGGAAGGGATGGAGGTAGGTTTGGGTGGACGTGGTTGGTCACTTGTCGCATCTGTTCTGTAGTAGATCTAGCTACCATTTGTAGTACTGGTATAGCATGTGGACAATATATCTGATTATTCTTCTGGAATGAAAATGACTCGAAGCGACCAAAGGGTCGAAAGTGGGCAGCGAATTGTGGTCGCTTTAGCTGTCTTTGAAGCACTTTCAAATCAGACCCCCTCCTTCAAATTGCTCCAAAAGCGGCATGAAACTTTGAGCATTTTGGGACTTTCAATCACTCAAAAGCTCTCTCAAGAGATCTCTGTTTCTGTGATGAAATAAGGAGGTCCAAACATACGGACTGTTCCCAAGACCAGTTACCGGACATCATATCGCCGTACTGACGCTGCTCGCCGTTGAACTCTCGATATGCTGCATAGTCGATGTGGCCTTCGAGATCCTGACGAGCGAGGAGGTTCTTGACAACCTCGCGAGGATTCCGATACCAGACATCATAGTCTGTGGTCTTCCACTCTGGAGGACGGGTCGTTTCGGGGAGGGGTCCGTCATACTTCAAGCGAACGTTCTCCCACTGGACGTCGCCCACCTTGATTGCATCGATCTGGCAATGGAGATCTCGGTGGTTGGCGATGGGTGGTGAGTCGCCATGGGGGACGAGCGTGGCAGCCCATAAGTCGAGGAGATTGTTGATCTTTCTTCGCGAAAGTTCGGCGTCGGTGAACATAAACTCGGCAAGTTCAAACCCGGCGCGGGATGAAAAAGGGGTCCAGTCGCTGTCGAGTTTGGTGGTTGGGGCTTCTGGTGGAACACTTGGTAGGACAAATTCTCCATGCCTATCACACCGCAGGCCTGTGAAGAATGAGGGGAGCGTAATGGAGCGAGGACGCTATACGTACCACTCAGACTCGGGTGATAAGTCCTGCGTAGTTCGGTTATGAGGATACTGAGCCTGGGGTGATCTTGGTGGGCCGAGTTTTGATGCCGTTTGAGCCCGCTGAGGTTCTTACACCTCTGCGAACACTGATTGCATGGAAATAGCATCCTCAAAGAGAGGGTTGGAGGCTGAGAGAGGTCGTCGGAGAGGGAGTTTTTGAAGGGAACGCCGTGGGCTTATCAATGCCACGCTGAGGTTCCGCAGCTTTTCTTCAACTTGACGTGATGAAGATAGGAGTTGCGGCGAAGATAGGAGTTGCGGCGAAGATAGGAGTTGCGGCGAAGATAGGAGTTGCGGCGAAGATAGGAGTTGCGGCGAAGATAGGAGTTGCGGCGAAGATAGGAGTTGCGGCGAAGATAGGAGTTGCGGCTTATCAATGGAATGTTGAGACGGCGTGGCTTATCAATGCCACGTAGAATGGGAAGAAGGGACTTGTGCGCGATGAGCCGAAGCCGCGTGACGGGTGTGAACCGCTCGACACGCGGCCTCAACTTACCCAAAGTGCAGCCTCAACTTGTCCGACGCGCAGCCTCGACCTGTCCGATGTGCAGCCTCGACTCGTCCGACACGCAACCTCGACTTATTCAACGTACGGCCTCGCCTTTTCAAACCCCCATCATGCACCACCGTGCTCGTTGCCGACCTGCAGCATCTTGTGCCTCAAAGACGTCTCACCAGCCGACATGGACCCCACTCTGTTTCTCTCGGCGTATAAATACAGCCCACCTTTCTCCCAAGTTACCCCAGTCTCATTCTATACTTATTTCCCTCCCACTACCAACAACTCTCTCAATGCCTCCACCAGCTACTCGCTCAAAAACAAGAGTGCACACCCTGGGGCCCCGGATATGACACCTTCACAACTCGCATCCGTCGGCCTCTCTCGCCCAGCAAAGCCAGTGAAGATGACAATGGCTAAGGAGATTGCCGCTTTGAAGGCCGAGCTCCGTGCTGCCCAGGAAGCTATCTATGTAAGCTGATTCTCCGCCCCCTTCCTCATTAGAGCACTCAATTTTTCTCAGAGCCGTTCCAACGAATCTTCATCGGGTGACAATCTCACACAAGCTTCGCTCGATGCCGGTGGTGATACCGAACCCACAACCGACGTTGACGAGACGCCACCGGTCGGTACCAAACGGAAGAAATCGAGCTCTCATACAACATCCAAGTCCGTTCTGTTCCCTCAACTTTCCAACCTCCCCCGTACCTACTGATGGCACACTTTTAGGTTGAAGCGATCACGGGCAATCGACCCATTTGAGTCCTCATCAATGGCACAACCTTCTGCCACGGGGCTTGTCGACGACTGGAGAACCATGATCCAGTCGCCCTATGGCACCTTACAGCCCCGATCTGTGACCCTCAACCTACGAACTCCGGACCATGAAGAAGTGCCACGCTCGGCCTCAGCTCGAACCCCAAACCGCAGCAAGTTGCCACGCTCAGCCTCAGCCTCGGTTCGAACTCTGGACCGCAGCGGGTTGCCACGATCGGCCTCAGCTCCAATGATTCCTCGCTCGTTTTCAAGCACAGCAAGTGTAAGCTACTTTATCGCCCAACCCTCACTTCTTTTACTCGTTAACGCCCTTTCTCTAGTTTGAGGACAACCCTCTCCCGACTTTCACCCTTGCAAGGGTCCAGAAGGGGACGAGAGTGTATCCTGGCATCAAAGACCTCCCAGCACATCTTCGTGCCGGCTTCCGTAACGAATTCATCCGCTATGTGATGAAGCAGGTTGCCAATTCGGAGGCACCCTGGACTAACCCAGACCTTGTCAGGGCCACTCTACCCCAACAACTACCAGTGCACTGAGCCGACTCCGCAGAGTACTCACTAGTCCAACTAGCTTGTGAGAGAACGATCACGTCTCTATTCTTCCGGTAGGTTGTCCGAGGTCACTGCAAGTCAGGTCGAAATCCTAAAGAGAAACCCAACCTAAACCGTACTTCGTTCGGTTTAACAAACAAGGGTTGATCCCTACAACAGGATTGATGACTCCACCAGTTGATCGACTGGACGCTCGAGGTGTTCTAATATGACTGCTGAGAGTCTATAGTTACGAGGCGCAGTTGACGCGCAGAGCGGGAGGGAGAGCAGATGGGGGATGTCTTGGATCAAACAAGAAACTCTGACTTGGCCTTAACTGCAACTGGGCTGAGAAGGGCAGAGGATTTCCTGAGGTAACAAAACTAAGGTACTACGATACAGCCACAGTTGCTACTTATACTAAAGGAGTGGCCATGACGTCAATACCCTAATATACCCTTATCAAGCCAGAACAAAGGGAGATAAGGAGCGTGTGAACACTAAGTAAGGGAAGCGAACAATTATGACGCGTGGGAGAATAAAGGACAAAGGGCCTTACTAGTGTGTGAAGGATTGCATAAGAGATAAGAAATGTCCGCATGAAACATAGGGGTAAAGATAACACTAGTCCAAAAAGAAAAAGGGGCATGGGGTCGTGAAAGTTCGTACCTGGGGATCTCACCCAAGGGCCAGGTGTCAATCTCCCTTTACATGGCCTCTGCCAGCTGGATTCGGGAGTAGAGACATTCAACATCCCTTGTTGTCTGTAGGCGGTAACAGCATCACGGACAAGTGGCAACCTCAACGTACGTCCAAACATGAGGAGGTCGGGCCTAGACTCATGGGACATGAGGGATTACAGATTCGCCGGCGTTTCACGCTAACGGCTACTCCACATGCGCTGGGCTAACCAGAAGGATCCTAAGGCGATGCTTCCGAATAGCGGCGAGTCCTTCCTCCAGTTAGGAGACTGTGATGTGACTGTCCACGTGCGTGACCAGGGTCCAGGGTTGATCGTAATCGTAAAGTCATGAGGGGTCGTAAAAAGGGGTTCGTGATGTCATAAAGGGGTCATCAGGGTCTTGAGACCTATTTTTAGTGCGCGCGTGTTCTAGGCGTTCCGGAACGAAGTTCTTCCAAGGCCGTCCCGCGGGCCGAGGTGTCAGCTTGATGTAGTAAGCCAACGATGATGGTACAGGGGCGGAAGTTGATGTGACCCGGACCAATGAGGTTCGTCGAGGTAGGTCACGTGAAGGATCACCGATCTAGGCTATAAGAAGGACGTCTTCTTGGAGCCATCCTTGATCAGCAACACCAGCAACTTCCCCATCATCTTACCAAAACATGTCCTTCCCCAACAACCACACCTACAAAGTTGCCAATGGTATCTCCACCATCTCCCGTATCGACCGTCGTGCCACCGCCCGTAAGACCTATGCCTGTGCGGCGGGGACTCCCTATACCACAGATGACCAGGTATGGGGGAGACTTAGAGCTTTGTGTGCTAGCACTAACGCCTTCCTCTAGGTAGAGGTTACGTTCTTTTGGGCGTTGATGTCCAGCTAACGGCTTCTAGATCTTGGAGGTCATCACGGAGGTGGACGCCGAACGTCTCAGGGAGACGATGCCTCATTTGATGGGGTTAACCTGGGATGATGAGCTCTGGGTCCGCACGATCATAGCCGAGAAGGTGGCCTTCCAGATGAGGGGTAGGTTCGGAGAGTTGGAGCATCCAATCAAGAAGGAGCTCTGGTACACCCTGCAAAGGGGAATCTATGATCAGGACCTGTTGGAGCACGGAGCGACTGTTCCTCGGGCTGTCCGCCATGCCACTGCTGCCACGTCGTTATTGTGGTCGCTCGTTCGGGAGGGGGAGAGCAAAGTAGGTTCTCTGTTTGAATATTCGAGTATGACTCTCGACTAATCAAACTGCCTAGGTTGAACGTTTGGAGCGCGAGGTGAAGGAGGCGAAGGCAGACGTTCTTCGTTTGTCGGCGGAGGGTCTTCAGATGAAGGAGACCTTGGCGGCCTTCCAGCAGGGGACAAACGAGGCGTTGGAGGCTATGGTCGCCAACCATCAAGAGTTGATCGCCGGGTTGAAGGTTAGGGATAACAACATTAAGGGGGCGTTGGCCAGGAGGGATGAAAAGGTAATGCCGCTTTCATCATTGCTTAGAATGATGGAAGCTGACATTTCCTAGACCGAAGAACTCGAGAACGTGGTGGCTGTGTTGACAGCGCAAGTCGAGTCCTTGCAGGACAAGACCTGCAACTGTAAGGAGGGTCCCAAGTTGGTTGGTCAGGGGACCGCCGATGTTCCGTTCGAGTTGGAGTACGCCGACGAAGTGGTACTCCCATCGCCTAACCCGTCGTCCTATGCGACGCCTCCGATCGAGAACGCGGTTCCCGTTCCGACTCCAGGTCCGGCTTCCACCTTGGCTGCTTCCGACAAGGAGAACTGTGGGCGCTGCGTCTTGCAGCCGATCCATCAGTTGGTGAAGATCGAGGATGAGGTCATGGAGGTTGACCGAGCCGAAGATGCTCCGAGGGTCGCCGAGGTACGTCCGGTGACTAAGGGGCAACGTTGCAAACGCTCTCGACGCCGTCCTGCTCATCGCATGGCTCCATCGGCTAATCCTTACCCTCGACCAGTTGAGTCGGATGGTGACCAGTCTGGTCGAGGTGGGGGACGAGAGTTCCGCTATCGGGTCAACCGTCCTTACCGACAGGTCGAGTCCGAGATCCAACTCCGACACCAGCTTCGCCTCGCAAGACAGGATCCCACCCAGGGGTCCGATGAGGGAGACGGAGGGTCGCTTGCCGACTACGTCGACAGTACTGTCGAGCAGTCACCCGGTGATGGCGATGTGGGATCAGGTGTTCAGCAGTTCGGTGACATCTGGGAGGCTGATCGGTCCGCTCGAAGGAGTCTCTTCCTATCGGCTTGAACTAGTTGTTCAGCTGAGTGCCGAAGATGGTGACGCCATGTTTGGGGAGGTCCTAGCGAGGAGGGGCCAGCACTACGATCTCCGAGATGGACGTTTGGTGACCTTCAGGCCTGCCGTAGATAGAGTCGACTTTTGATGGACTAAGATAGCACTTGTATAGCTCGTTGTGGCTTCGCTGGAATAGTACGCTCGTGTGTGTGTGTTTTGAATGAATGGTGTGAAGGATAAGGAATGTGAAGCATTCAAACATAAGAAGTGATAAGAAGAATTCGAAGAAAGAGCGTGTTATAAAAAGTTTAAAAATACCATGTTCCTGACAGACCTGGATTCCATCCAAGCATCATATGACATCGTTTATCCCATCTTCCCTGCACGGATCCGGCACAGTGACGCCGTATATCACCCAGTAAGCATCTCTCGCTCGCACTCTTTCAAATGCTTATCTCTTCACAAGACCATCTCCTCGCTTGGGGTCCTTCGCAACCACCTCGCTTCTGCTGCTATCACGGCCGTTCAACGACACCTCACCAACACATTCCGCAGGAAGAGGCTCGACACCATCCATGCAAGGGCTGACTACATCACACAGCTTTTCAAGTCTGATGGGGACCATCCGATAATCTGGCGCGAATACGTCGTGGGCGACATTCCGAATCACCCCGGAGTTGGTGGATACAAAACGGCACGTCTTTTTTTTGTATTGTTCCCCTACTCTCTTCTGACTTTCTATGTAGACGAGGCGCGGGGTTTTTCAATCGGATCCCATCCTTGAAACACTCCTCAGTTACTATTCCTCATCAGGCATAATGGAAGCACCAACTTGCGAAGACCCGGGAGTTGGAGACCGACCGATCGGAGTTCTTGCCCTTGCGACTGCCGCTGTATGTCATCCCCTTTTCACGGCATTTGTTCCTATCACTGACCCGGGTGTTTATCAGGTCGAACGTGCTTACAAGATGCATGCCACGGGTGATTTCATCACCTCTGGCCAACAGTTCAACACCGAGTTTTGGGGCCCCACAACTGTGAAGTTTATGGACTACCTTGCCAACGACCTCAACGAGCACCACTGGAATTCGATCTTTAGCGCCCTTTCCTCATTCTCTGCGAAGGTCTCAAGGGAGGAAGCCATCTACAACAACGTCCCTGAAGAGGAGGAAGAACGTGTGCCGCTCCCCCCTTCTGACCCTCCTTCTCCCGCTGCCGATCGTGTTTGTTGATAGTATTGCAATCTTTTACATCCAATGTTGATTTACCCTCTCTGTTTTCATTGCAACGCTCACTTGAATCCGTTTACCAATCTCCCCTTCCTCGACACTCACTCGCATCCATCTCCTGCTCGTATTGACCCGTAATCACTTCGGCTCTCGCTCGTATCAACCATGATCACGTCGGCTCTCGCTCGTATCCACCATAATCACAGAACTCTCGTATTCACTTAGGCTCACTCGCTCACCATTATCATGAACTCTCGTACCTTACACGCTTCTTAGTCACTTACCTAAACTCTTGTGTCATGTCACGGTCATTACTCAAATTAAACTTATTTTGACACTTTTCTTGGGCTTGTCTTTTGGTTTGCGGTCTCCGTCTCACGACTTGCATAAGTCAATGACATGGCTTAGACAACTTGGGGCTTATTTATTATTTTCTGCTTTTTTTTCAAATAAGAATGATTAAAGCGCTGAAAAAGGAATTTGCCATGTTGCTGATGACTAGAAAAATGCCGCCTTTGCGTCGGCCGAAACCTTGCTTGGTAGACCAGTTACGTATACGACTGTTGAGAAGGTCAGTAGTAGTCAAAATGTGCCGCAAAAACACAAATGCTTGCCATAGAAAGTGTGAAAAAGAAATATAACACCAACCGTTGGCATTGTCGAGCCTGAGGAACCACCCGGTTGAATGAACACCCCAGGCCGGGTATATTTATGCTGAAACAAGCCAGCTCATGCACCGACGACTGCCAAGTGACATTCGTACCGTCAAACCTTGGGATTTTGGGTGACACGGCGCTTATAATTTGGGGGGTCACAGAAACCCCGCAAGCAAGGTAATTGTATACACGCATATCGATAGTCTATGTTTCCAGGCGGCCCAACCCATTAAATTCTTATCTCTCGAGGCCCTCCAAGTTAATCACCCACTGGTGGTGCGTCGGTGCCGCTCAGAGCGGCTCAGAGTCACTGGTTTGGCCAGTCGCTCATGTGCCTAGTACCCATCGGACCGGTTGGTGATCGGACCTGAATACATGTTACCATCTCAACGGTCAAATTGCTCAGTAATACAGAGGTGGCACTTATAATTTAGGGGGGTCGAAGAAACCTTGCAAGCAAGGAAATTTTTCTGACCTTCGGAACGGCCTCGGAACTTTCCAAGACCCGTGATCCGATCAATTCCTCGGTATTCCGCTTAGCATTGCCAAAAATTGACATCCAAAAACTCGCTGGGGCGTTGTCTGGCGTTGTGCTGCCGCTGAGGCTCCTGCAACAGCCTTCCTACATTTGATTTTATCTTATGTTATTTTTGACATCGTTGATCATATGTTCACCTGTTTTTGGCCTTGACCGCTGTCGGGTTTGTGGGTAGTGTAGTGTTATTTTCTATACAGAAGATAACTAACACCCTTTGGTTTGCTTAGAGACTAGAGTATAGAAACCAAGCAGGCTGGTTGATTAGTCAATGAACTCGACTAACAACTCCACAGGGTAGAGCGGGGTTCCTCTTTCCGGCTCTTGGTCCTGTCGGAAAAATCCTCACATCATTACCACGCATAATAATATGACAAATTTCCGGGTTAATTATTAAGAGAGAGTCTGATTCTTATGAGTATAATTACGTGGGCAACATCTCAGTTGGTAAAGGAAGTGATTATTTTCTTCACATAATAACAATCTCATCATATAATAACAATGGCGTTGTTTAAGTGATAACCATCACCTGGGACCGTTGCTGAAGAAAGTCAAAAATTCTTATCAGCTGTGCTGATATACTCGACGTACCTTAGATTTTGATTAGATTTGAGGAATATCACATGTTGACAATCAATGATCACGTGCATCGTACGTTAACAATCGGTAATCACGTTCTTATCAGTGAAGTTAGTGAGAGGTGTGAATGGTTTGCAAGGGAATCACTTACTGGGGCTCAGAGTTCCTTACATTCTCTGACAATTAAAGACACTGGGGGCAAGGGGTCAAATACCCAGTGGGTACATGCTGAATACATTGTGATCACAGTCAACAAGTGATCACAATGTGCCCAGTGGGGAAAATTTGAATGCATTCAAAATGTGCCCAGCCATGTGAATCCAATGTGCCCAGCGGGCACATTTTGATTGTGATCACAATGTACCCATCAATGTGATCTCAATGTACCCACTGGGGACATTTTGATTGTGATCAGAATGTGCCCATCAATGTGATCTCAATGTGCCCAGTGGGGACATTTTGATTACAATCAAAATGTACCCATCAATGTGTTCACAATGTGCCCAGCTCATTATATAATAGTTTCTTTCACAATGTTGTCCACAATGTGTCCAGCATGTGGCTGAGCCACTCATTCAAACTTCTTTCACAAAGTATCCAGTGATGTGTCTAGAATGTGTACAGCCATACACATAGTGATTTCTTTGAGAATACATGGTGAAATTGAACAATATTGTGATTACATTGTGATTACTTCAAAAAGAACCCCCTGGGGACATTATGGACACATTACTGGATACTTTGTGAAAGAAGTTTGAATGAGTGGCTCAGCCACATGCTGGACACATTGTGGAAAACATTGTGAAAGAAACCATTATGTAATGAGCTGGGCACATTGTGAACACATTGATGGGTACATTGTGATTGCAATCAAAATGTCCCCACTGGGCACATTGAGATCACATTGATGGGCACATTCTGATCACAATCAAAATGTCCCCAGTGGGTACATTGAGATCACATTGATGGGTACATTGTGATCACAATCAAAATGTGCCCGCTGGGCACATTGGATTCACATGGCTGGGCACATTTTGAATGCATTCAAATTTTCCCCACTGGGCACATTGTGATCACTTGTTGACTGTGATCACAATGTATTCAGCATGTACCCACTGGGTATTTGACCCCTTGCCCCCAGTGAGAAGAAGGCCATGAACATAGAAACAAATTGTTTTCCAGTGGCGGGTTTGGAATTTACCCATGGTATCCCTGGCGTCCCTTGCCTCAAGAGTGGGGAACAAAAATTGATTGCGCTGTAATTGTAAAAAATAACATGTGTGATATTACAGCTAGCTACGAACGGCTCCTAGTAGATCTAGTGGGGGGCTCCGTGGACGTGGTCTTTGCCTTTCTGGCGGGATTCTTCTTGGTGGGGGCAACTGGCTCAGCGTCGTGGCCGGGAGGACCTGTAATTGTGGATGAACCCCGGGCGGCCTTCTTCTTGGTGGGGGGCTTGGTGACCTTCGGGGCTGGGGGAAGAGTCTCGACGGCAGTTTCGTCAGTTGGAACAAGGGCGATATTGCTGGTGACAACATTTACGGCCGTTGTCACGAGCGAGACATTAGATGTGACGGAAACGGAGATTTGGGATCTGGGGGGACTGGAGGGTGCTGGAGGCGAAGGTGGGGGCAGGTCGGTGGTCTCGTTATCTCCACTTTTTTCGGCAGCCAACCGCTCATTAAACTCCCTGAGCTCTGCATCGTAGTCACCGGTATCGAGGACAAATTCGGCTCTGGGAGTTGCCGTAACGCCAAAGAGAGAAGTGTTGAAGATCGTAAAGATCCTCTGGTAGGTGGGGTCCAGAGGATCTGAAGATAAGATCTTCTTGTACTCCCGGAATGATTCCAAGTAGTTGATCCCGGTGACGTTGCCTCTCGGTGCAAAATCTGTATCGGGTGACAATATTGCCCGAACCTGCGAGTTAAATTAATTTTCCGTACGATATCTATGATCAGTGGGACTTACAATAACGGCTGCAAGAGCGATTGTCCCCGGGGTAACCTCACTCAACCCCCATTTCACCCCTGAGGGAGTGGGGCCAGAGGATTTACCATTGCCCTCGAGTGACGAGCGACCGAAAAATATGACTTTCAAAACCTATGGCTGATCAGTATCCTCGAAACTAGGTCCTTCAATGAAAGGGGATCACTTACGTGATCAATGCCGGGTTCAGGAAGACGTCTCGCATCCTAGTGGACCCCTCCGGAAAAAGGATTGGTGGGAAGAGGCGATACGTCTTCACATCACCTTCCCCATCTGCACCTACAAGTTGTTGGAGCATCTTGATGCTCCCTCTATCCTTGAATTTCGACGGAAACCACTCCGGCTGGAATTGAGCTCCGAAGATTAGCCGTCCGCATTGTCGGATGTTGCTGATATGAGTGCCTCGGAGGCCTGTCAACCTCCAGGTCATCTATAATCATTTTAGACACGAGTAAAATAGATAAGATGCAATCACTTACCACTGATTGGCCGGTCCTCGACAAGAAAGCCCTTACAGATGAGGGGGGTATGTAGGACAAAATCTCTTCTCCATCGTGATCGCTGGCTTTGATAGTACTGGGGTCAACTTTGGCCGACGAACCTATGAGGAAGCCACGGGCAACCGTCCACTCTGGCCATGGAGTACACAACGCAAAAATCTTGGCGCCAGCATCCCGAATCGCGTCAGCGTCAGCAGGGTCAAGTGGCTGTTTCTTTGAGGGGCCTGTCCCAGAGGACACGGATGATCCGTTGCGTACGTCTTGCTGCGATTGAACATGGGCGTCACCTACGGACAGCTGCGCACGACGGAGAGCCTATCAAACATCAGATCAGTATCAGTGGAAACATGAAAATTTCGAACTTACTGCCTCAAGCGTGTGGACGCTAACGGGTTCAGCGGTGGAACGATTCGTCTGAGTGGAGGTGACAGCTACCCTCTGACGCTCGTCCAAACCAGGCTGTCAACGCCATGAGAGTGACGTCAGAATTTTGCCACAAAAAATATCGGTACCTGGACAATGGGCCGAGTGCTAACGACCCCAGGGTCCTCTGAGTCAGATATATCGGAGAGAGAGAAGGCCTCCATGGTCCCAACCTCTGTTGTGGAGGGTGGGTTATATACCTACGCAAGCTGGATGTGGTTAAGAGGCGATCAACGTACATCACTCACATAATGATCCACGCGTTGCCGACTCGCGATTACTAAAAAAACAGACATATGATTGATTCCGGCGTGCTGCACTGCATGTCAAATACTGAAACGTCTACGCTATCAAAACTTCTGCTTTAGTCGTAAGAACATGTCCCCATCAAGCGTGTCAATGACAAAATAATCCCCACGGTTTTTTATGTCTTCCAGCAACACCGCCCCACGCACAATAGAATCCAAGGGAATCACCTCACACCTACTCCGAGCCTGGATGTGCCACCTGAGGATTGACAGTTCCTTGTCGACGGCCTTTGCGTTCTGCCGGGTGCTCTTGTCCAGCGCTTGAATGAGGGCAAGGCGATAGTCGTGCCTGCCAACCCGGCAAACAAAGATGCACGCAAGCTGTGCAAACACACACCCATGCGGGAGATCTACAATCACAAAATCATACCGTGATTTTCCGTGGAATTTCGGGTTGCAACGCAGGTAATCTGTCTTGATCTCCCAATTGACAATGGATTCGTACCCCACTTTGACGAACATGTATTCAGTGATCTGTATGTAATTAAATCTGTCAGATCTGGATCGAAAGATCATGACATAAATGAACGTACGTCGTGCAGGCCAGTGACAACTAGGTCCGATTGTCCACTCAGCGCCCGAATCACTTGTGTGATGCGAGAACGCAAGGCGTTGAACGCGAGGTCGTCCTTCTTGGTCTCACTCTCAAGGAAGGCATCAATTGTCTTGGTCTCCAACTTTGATCCCAATGCGGTCAAGTGGTTTGTACCAGATGATATCTGATACGATTCCCCCACGCAGCTGATTTGATCCCTGCTTGTGGTTGTGGGATCAACGGCGTCTGCAGCATCTCGGCGTGCTTTCTCATGAAAGGCGTCGAGCCGGTCGACTCGAGATCGGATGTAATCGAGGACCAGGTCGTGATGCTCGACTCTGAGAATCTGGCAATAGAATTAGTCACTGTTATGTCGGCAGGTTGTGTAATAATTACTCACCTGATTCGCGATGTCCTTGAAATTTGTGCGCCTTTCGTAAGTCTCCCCTAAAGGGCCATGCAGCTTTTCGAAAGTCTTGCTTGTGTAGTTTCGGGTGGCGCCCTTTGACTCAATGTCATCAAAAAGATGCGTGGTGAGGTGCATCTTCGGGAATTTCCAACCCCCCTTGTTGTACGCCTGTCGAGTAATTTAAAATATATTAGTAGTTTCATCTTTCCGAGTGAAAAAATAGACGACCTACATGCGCCAGCTTGAAAAACTTTTCCTCCATTTTCCTACCGTACTTGATTGTTGTGTCGGTGTGGAGGTCGAGAGACGACAGGACGTCGAGCTCAACATATGCTCGGATGCAGGAGAGGAGGCGTCGGCCACTCGCATCCTCTCCGAGCGTGCTTCGCATCACTGGGACGCATATCTGACATCGCGTAAGATCAATCAATATTAGTGCACGTTAATGAATTGATTTGTGACATACCTTTGACATATCTTCCCATTTAGATCCATCTGTGAAATCGACTGAGAGATATGCCGAGAAGTGGTTGAAATCCCTCCAACGAGGCATAGTATTTGCCCTGTCATGAGTTTTGGGTGAGACGTTCATCAGATTGGGGCACGGATTGAAAAACTTACATGTCATCAATCGTGGTGCACGCCGCTCTGCCAAGTTCCTGGGCATGTGTTTTGGCGTGGACCCAGAGATGATGCCGAAACAATCCACCGGGGAAAGTATGAAGCCGATCAAAAGATAAGGTGTCATGTGGGTCCGAGTTTTTTATCTTCCAAAATATGTTCTGCGATTGCATTATTTATGGGTAAGTAGTAGAACAAGTTAAAAATAAAATGAGAACGTACGTCAATATCTCGAAGGCCACAATTTTTCAGTATCTCCTCGCTTTCCCCAACGAGATCTTGCTCTCGTGCTTCCTCGATCGTTGCCTTTGTCTGCTGGGCGGTTCGGGCCCGGGACCTATTGGGAAAGCTGTCAAGATCTACATCAGCAACTAGGCACCGTGGGCATGGGTACAGGCTGCCAACTCCGCGGATCAGAGCCATGACAGACCTGAGTTGTCGAACTCAGCGTGTTATCTGAGTGTGGATCAGTGGGCTGATATTCACTTACTGTTCTTCGTAATCCGCAGAGAGGATTAATATTAATGGAAAAACATGACGTTCTACCCCATCTCCACATCTCACCCAGTGCCCGATCTCCGAGATCTCCTCGATCGATTCAAGAAGTTTGTAAAAAGAGGCATGCCAGACCACCCGTTTAAAGTCAACCCAGCCAGGTCTACCCTTGTTCTTGGCGTCATCCTCAACCTATATTTATGTAGAATTAATTCTGTACAAATTAAAAGTATTTTAAACATACCACAGGAAGCCATCCGACAACGCGAGCACCCCCAAAGCCGTCGCCATTTCGGATTCCCACTGGAAGGTTGAGGATCCTAGCCATTACAGGGTAACCTTTCTGCGTCCCAAACGACGAGAGTTTTGTTTTGTCGGCGTACAACTCGAGGCAGAGCATTTTGGCGTCTGCCGGTAGGTTCGACTTCAAATCTTTTCAGCACGAGCCCCAGATTTAAAAAGAATTAATAAATCTCACCTGGACGTCCCAAAAGCGCTTTCCAGTCCATGGCTCTGTATAAAGTTGTACGTACGTATCCTTTTCTTTATTGTACCTGAAGACCTTTCGCGCGTCCCACTCAAACTGGCGTACAAGATCTGGATCGACCAAATGGTCGAGGATCCAATCCCAGAGCGGGCGGCACTGGGTCTCGTACGTTAGTCCGTCACTGTCACGAACGCGTGACATAGTAGCCAAAATCGCACAAGTAATTCAAGACATTGGTCTCATTCGCAGTAGTAATAGTACAAAGATAAAAAAGAAGGACTATCGACTCAAACAAGAACGAATGGGTCGACATCGCATGAACAGTTCTGAGGAAGAGGGCAACGGTGAGCGAAGTGGTGAGGATTATAAACACTTTCAGGGCAATAAGACCACTCTCGCGTCACCGGATCCTGCCAACATTCCCTACACCCCAACACATCATGAGAGAGACTCTCATACATCTCTCGTCGCACGTCCAGCAAGGCCCCGCTCACTAAGGAGAACCCATAGCGGTCTTGGAGACCCGCCACTTCCACCTTCAACTTCATCTTCACCTGCCGTGACTTGTCGGAGGGACGACAACGTTGACCAGAACGAGTCATCGGACTCTTGCAGGTCTTCTTCTTCTGGGACCTCTCCACCATCTGGCGAACTGGGGCAGGACTCCAGGGAGGGGATGGAGGGAGAGGAACACCCTGATCCTGGCGGTGGCGAAGGGACGACTGGGGACTTGCAAGGGGGGTCGGTGCAATAGGCCCCATGGCATTGGTGTCCGAAATATCGGAAGAGAGATGCCTGGAAAGGTCCCCAATGTTCCAAAGCAAAGTGAGAGAAGTCATCATTCAAACTGTTCATGATAACGTACATGAGGTCCACGCGCTTCTCCAACTTCGCGATTCTATCCTCCCTGTCCCTCTCCATAACGTCCAACAAGCGAGAGGCCGCAGGGTGTTGAGCCTGCATCCGAGGCATGGGAAGTCTGGGGTCTTCGTACCCAGCCTGCTCCCAGAACTCAGCAGGAGCGTTGTGAGCGGTGAGGAAGTCGATGGCGACGCGGTTGTCATGAGCGATGTTGGCGGGGGAGTCATATAGGTGCTGCTCCACATTGTAAGGAGCATTCGCCTCGAAGGGCGGAGTAAAGTCGAAAGGGGTGGCAGCGGCGTTGAGTGCGGCGTTGTTGGCGACGGAAGAAGACATAATATCCAAAGGTTGGTTAGAAGAGTGGTGGTTGGTTTGGTGGGAGTAGAAAAGAGACGATGGAGGGAACAATCATTAAACCCCCTGACTTAAATACATCCTGACTCAACAGAATCCCAAAAGGGGAAAACAATAATCATTTTCTATTAAAGTCCCAATTAGGGTAAACAAACCCTCAACCCCAGATCGCGATCCCATCAAAACCTGAGAAATCCCCATCGATCAGAAGATTTCCCCTCCATACTTCTACTACTCCCGAAACCCAGAGAAATCCCCATCGATCAGGGGAAATCCCCGCCACGCTTCTACTACTTCCGAAACCCAGAGAAATCCCCGTCGATCAGAAGACATCCCCCTAGTCGCTCCTCCTATTTGTTTTTAGTATTAGTCATTACCGTTCATCGCCCTAAGTCCCTTTTCCCCGACTCATTCAACCTACCCTAAAGTACGCACAGACCATGTTTACACACGTTTGGTTCCTTGTAGAATTATGACTCCTGTAAAGGACTGGGTATATAAGGAAGAGCGTTCGCTCCTTTCTTTCCCCCATTCTCAATCTCTTCTGTACCTCTCTACCCACAACTCGAATATAAAAGTAAGCTGAGGAATTCTCCTCACGCCTTACCTTTTCTAACTCATCTCAGCAGGAATCTTCCTGCTAGTGTATGTTCAGCGCTCCAAATCCTTTCCCTTCTACAAGTCCAGTTCAACGACCAGTCGTTCCTGACGCCAGGAGATCTATCTGGGAGTATAAGCTCATCAGAAGTCTTCAAGTAAACCGAACCGCCGGTTTACTCACCCATTTTCCTTACTATCGACCCTTTGCAGCTCTCGACGCCGGAGTCACAACTCCCCCATTTCTCCTGGGAGCAGATCACCAATTCCTTTGGAATTCAGATCTCACCGAGAGCGTCCTTGCAACTGTCTATTTCAGTATCAGCCCAGCCTTTTATTTCCCTTCTCCGCGGGTTCATCTTACCACTAACATCCATACCCATTCCCCCGCTATCATTGTCCTTTGGTGGGAAATTCCAACTGAATTACCTTATTCGGTTATAGAATACCTCGTCAACTTCGAACGTCTTAGCGACCAAGACTTCGAACCCTTCGTGCAGCAACTAAACCAGTTCTGCCAGGACTACCACTCACCCGTTCACCCTTATCAGACAGAGTCACCTCTCTCCCTGGATATTCCTCCTCCCCTCGTCTCCACACCCAGAACCCCCTTCAAAACAAGACCCGACACTCCTCATCCTTCCGCTAATCCTCTAGCGCCCCACAAACAGTAAGCAGGCCTACAACCCTGACAGTCACCCTCAAAATCACAAGTGACTTCATGGCGTTTAAACTGGGATTAAAATTTAATAGTGTACATGTACATATGATCTTAAAACGTAGTTACCGGGGTGAGCAGCTTGCTGGCGTCGTCCAACGAAGCTCTCATATCCTTGAAGTTACGAAACGTGAACTTATTCGGCTCCTTCTGACACGTTCTGATTAATTTAATCAGCCTATTGATTTGTTTCTGATTGAGCGCTGCATCGTGGACAAATTCCGTGAACTCGAAGTCTTCCTGGGAAGAAAAGGGGAGCCATGGCCTATCATCATCAGGTGGTGTTGGTTCGGAATGGTCGCGGAAGGACTCCCTGTATTCATCAGAGCTGAGAATATGGGTGCCTTTGCCGCTGTGGGGGTGATACTCGATCTTGATATCGCCATTGTCTGGGGTCTGGTCGCCTGATCCTGTCAATAAAAATCTGTTAGTCGCACCCGAATCTGATTTTAGAAACGTACTGCCCACCTCTATTGTCAGTAGACCTATCCGATTGCTCAACTTGAACGTCGTCTGTGGTGTGCAGATCATCAGCGATTGCTGCAATCGGGATCCCATCGTCTGTGATCTTTGGGTTAGAATAATACTATCCGTAGCAAAGGAGCGCTCACGACGTACCGTTTTCCCCAGGTTTGGGATCTGTGTTTTCAGCTGTGTGGTCGATAACGAGGATCGGCTCCTCCGGGCGTTCTCGGCATGACCGCTCATGCTGAACAAAGCCCCTCGAGTTGAAAGCATTGCCACAGTGAGGACAGATCTTACTTTCCAGCGCCGGACGCTGTGGTGGTCTCTTTGACCGGGGAGGCATGATCAAAGGGATAATAATTGATGCCGGTAATAATAATGACTTAAGTAATTTACTTATTTATGGCCGGCACCCGCTTGTTAATTAAGTAAAAACGTATTAGAAGCAAACAACTATTGACGCATCATTATAATGCCCCCACAGTTTTTCCGACACCTGATGAGTTCACTGGGGATCTACTTGTAGTGTGTCCCTCAGTAATTATTCCAGGGAATCAGTAATGTTATCACTCAGGGGCTCTGTCCACTCTGATTAGACACCTAACTTGATCGTGGGAATCTGTGTTCTGATGGGAATGGAGTTCCTGACTCAAGAATGGACCTTGAGGCTGTGCTTGAGGCTGTGTAATAGTCCTGTGCTTAGGCTGTGTTGAGGCTGTGTCGTGAGGCTAAACCAAATAAGGAAGGTGTACGCTTACACCTGAGGCTGTGCTTGATATGTCGTAAAAGTGACAAGATATGTTGTAGAATTTATAGAGGTATATCAGATACCTTAAACTCGCTGCAGATGACCCCTAGTACGTCAAACAAATATAACTTCAAATAAACTTGAGATAGAACGGTATGTCGTAGAATATGTTGTAAACCTTTGTGGTACTTGCTAAATCTGGCTGTCACCTAGACAATCACTCTTCTGAGGTGGAGGGCTATCTGCCTAAAGTATCAGACTTTAGTAACACAGACACCAAAAACTCCGACGTCACAAATGTGCTAGGCTTATTCAGTACTTCTGACTTAGTGCTTCTTCACACAGAGGATGAGGCTGAAAGTGGTATGTGATTACTCAAAATCACTCAACCAATCAGTCCTAAGGGGTAGAGGGTAGATGTAAAGTTGTGGGGAAAAACTAACAAAGAGAGCCTCAGTCTAGGTGGAGACTGAGCTGTTGGTGATTCTCCCTGAGCAGTAGGTGAGCTGCTGTCCCGGTGGGGTGAACTACTTGTCCCTTAGAAGTGTGGTTGAGGTCTATATATACTAATTTACAGGAGAATGTTCCAGAACATTCCAATGCATTCCACACTGTTCCATAGCATTCCATCGTGTTCCATGGCTTTCTGTCTTGTTCCTTTGGGTGACAAGTGGTCACACCTGTGACATTCCGTCACCTTCTAGAATGTTCCATTACCTTCTAATATGTTCCAGTGTTTTCCAGTAGGTTCCAAGGAATTCCATGGTTTTCCATGACTTTCCAGGCTTATCTTATCTCTTATCTTATCTGTTCGTCCTTATCTTATCAAACGAATAAACAATTATCCATAAAATATTCTTCCTTGGGCTGTATGTACACTATTAATTGTGCGAAAAATCATAAATAAATCATGATTAATCCAGGGGTCCGACACCGCATCCCGTTTCGAGACATTCCGCTTCCCGCTCAATAGATATTGAACCTCACTGTGGTTCGCCCATTTTCACCCCTCAGCATTGCTTTTATTTTTCACGTACTGCTGCTGAGATTATTATATCCTGTCTATCTTGATGTGAGCCCTCCGAACACTCCTTCACCAATTCATAATAGAATAGTCTAACTACTAAAATATGTCAAAAATAACATAAGATAAAATCAAATGTAGGAAGGCTGTTGCAGGAGCCTCAGCGGCAGCACGACGCCAGACAACACTCCGGCGAGTTTTTGGGTGTCAATTTTTGGCAATGCTAAGCGGAATACCGAGGAATTGATCGGATCACGGGTCTTGGAAAGTTCCGAGGCCGTTCCGAAGGTCAGAAAAATGGGAATACCGCCCCGAAACTGCCTCTAGATAGGGCGCAAACTGACAGAGCAGACTGCCTACCTTCGGATCTATTCGGAAAAAGGTAGGAATCCCCCTCAGGAGGAGTCTGGGTGTTTGTGCGACATGGGGGACAACACGTGCGAGGTGAGCAACAAGTTTCGTGCGAGATGATTGGGGAGTTTCGTGCGGGGTGACAGGTTTCGCGCGATTGCATCGCGCGCGTGAGAATGTTTTTTGTGCACTTCGACCGCCATACAGACTGGCCCAAGATGAGCATCACGTGATACAATGCAACCACTCTCCGCGACTCCGACTCGTCATTCGGTAAAGGCCTGTCTAAATTCTAGTCTCCTGCGACCATCATCAGTTTCCCTACGCAACACATGCTTGCCACGACACCTTATATGTGCCTCTTTTCGACCCGCCACCGCGTCATCTCGTCGCACGTTCGCTCTTTCGAGTCGATCATTCCAGCAGCCAACACCCCGGGATCACGAACCAGAGGAGAAAACGAAACCTAGCGTCAGCGAGACACTTCACCCGGTTAAAGCGGAGAAGGTCTGGACGATTCCAAACGTTTTGACGATTTCAAGAATCCTCTCGTGCCCTCTCCTTGGCTATGCTATTTTAATTGACGATTTCTATGTCGCAACGGGGTTGCTCGTGTACGCTGGCCTCACGGATTTCGTGCGTGTGTGATTTGCGTTTGTTGTTACCACGAGTCTCTCATTTTTTATATCCCTCAACGTTTCCAGGTTGATGGCTACCTGGCGCGGAGGTACAATATGGGTTCGGTCCTCGGTTCGATCCTCGACCCAGCGGCGGACAAGATGTTGATGACCACCCTGGTCGTGACCCTCACCGTAAGAGAGCTGGTTCCCTGTAGGTCTGCCCTCACCCAATTCCTAACCCTCAGCTGACCCACTCGGACCATAGTGCCACTTTGCGTCATAATCTTGGGAAGGGACGCGTTGTTGAGCCTGTCAGCCTTTTGGATACGATGGAAAACTTTGCCTCCCCCTGTGAGTTATGCATTGAACGCTTTATATCCCATATCTTGCAGCTGAACGAATCTCTGAAGAAAACCTTCCAGCGCTATTGGGACTTTTCACTACCCTCCGCGGAAGTTCAGCCGACGCTCATATCCAAGGTGTGTGGGGGTGTTGGAAACGGCGACTGAAGACTTTTGACGATTCGCTCCCTAGGTCAATACCGCTTTACAACTACTGCTGATGGGCGTGACAACTGTCTCCCCCATCCTAACCATAGACATTGCGCTCCAGTTACAGGCACTACAGTCAGTGGACCATTCCTGATCTCTGGTCTCAGCCCACTTAACGTGTTGTCAATTGCCGCAGGTGGACTGTCGCAGGGACCACTATCTGGAGCGGTTTGAGTTATCTTGTCGGCCGTGGTGGGTTCCGTGTGGTGAAGCCTGTAACAAAAGGCCCTCCAACTCCACCGTGACGGTCTCTAGTGTATCGTGTAGCCATCCGATTTCATCGTTTATCTTTACATCTCCGGGTCTAGCGCACCGATTCAGCGAATGCTCGGAAGGAACGGGACCAAACGTGTGGGAATTTCTTGCGGAGGCAAAATTTGGTCACACTGGTCTCGCATGAAGCAGATAGCACTTAACATAGTACAGCCCACTTGGAGCCCAACCGCTCGCGGTAAGACTAGTAAGCTCAGGCAGATACCGTCGTCAAGGTCACCACCCAAATTATGCAAATAAGCGCGGATGATGGATGCAGACAGCCAAACAAATATGTGCAAATCCTACGAGACGTCGTTACAACAGCGGCGTCTCTATCTCTCCTCAGCTTTCGTCACCGCATGATGTCCGAAGAGGATCTTCCTCCACCGTACTCACTAACACTTGAGGTTGAGCAGCCGCGGGATCCAACTCCGCGGCCGAGGGTGGCTCCAAAACCTTCGGCCTCACTTCTGAGATCATCGCGCCCAGCCTCCGTATCAAGTCCAGGAGCATTGAACCCCCTTGGCCCCAGTTCGAGTTCACATGGGCTACCCACTTACCGTGCTTCTGCGAGCGCTAAGCCCCCCGGCACCAACCTCGACCTGTCCGCGTTTACAGCTATTACGATGAACATCAAGAGGCAGTTGGTCACGCTCGGGGATATCAAGACCCACTTGAGGTTGTTGAGGGCTTTCAAGCTGTTCAAGGAGAAGGTGGGAGACCCATATTCTGATCCCTCGGTGGGGGAGATCGTGCCGCCTGTCGGGAGGGGGATCGGTGTCAAGGGGAGGTGGCTTTGGTTCCTCGAGATGGCCGTAGAAAGGTCTGTGTGTTTTGACTTTGTCTACCTGTCCGTTGGGCGCTCACCGGTGGGCGGGTTGTAGGTTTCGGCGGTGGGTTATGCTGCATTTAAATTATGAGGGACCCTTCATTATCCCTCCTGTGGACGTTTGGCTCATCTGGAATACCTATATGCTGAACCCATCGTGAGCATATATTCGCCCCCAAATGTTCATCGAGAGTGCCAACCATGTGGTCATAAAGGTGGTATATTGAAGATTGCGAGAGGCTGTGGCAATTGCGACCTTTGAGGGATCTTGAGGAACACCCGTTAAATCTAGCAGTGAGTGTAAACGTCTCTCGGTTTGTGGTTGGCCTCACACGTCAGTCATAGGCGAGGATGGGTGATGAAATTTTTAAATACCGACCCGCTGGTGACCAAGAACGCAGATGGGAGGCTGGCACACAACTCCCTTTCGACCCGTTCGTTTCATCTGCCATCCTGACCGATCTTGAGGTAGAATGTCCCAACTGCGAACGACAAGTCAACACACGTAAAGCCTTTTTGGTATTCTAAGACACAGGATAAGGGTGGATTGTGCTGATTTCGAACCCTCTCAGCGATTGTGAACGCAGAAAAGACGGGGTTTGCTCAAACGGATTTCGCAACTGTGTGCCCCCGCTGTAATGCGTTCATCACGCGAGAGGCCCTTGGAGTCGCCAAGTTTATCAAGGATATCATACTCGATCCGAACGATAGAGCTCATGTTGGGATGCACGGGAAGGGCGTGTATCTTCCGTGAGTTACGCATTTTCCCGGGCCCGCACGTTCCATTGATTCAATAACTTCCCACCTTGACAGGGGTACTCTCTTACTACCGTCAGGGACTTTCCAGACCGACAACTCCGCTAGGTTGAAGGCGAACATAAAGTACCTTGAGGTCTTTCGAAACGATAACGCTAAGAAAGCGCTGACGCCACCATCCAATGACCTTGATTTGTGGAAGAAGGCTATCGGAGAGAAACTCCGATTCAATGCCATAGAATTGAGAAAGAACGTCGAGAAAGCCATCGGAGTTAATGAAAAAATGTGTGGCCTTCGTTGACGCCTGTCCCACAAGTTTTAATCTGGTTTTCCCAGGATAAGAAGGATCTTGGGTGCATACGTGGATGGAAAACCCTTTTCCGTCGAGCTCGTCGCTGCAGTGGGTCATTTCTGGGTTCGACTTATCTGGTGAAGGGCTCACATGTTACCTACCAGGCAATGAGGCAATCGACGTTCGTGGACAAGATTCACGAGCTTGGGTGGTTGAACCCAGGATTTTTGGGGAACCCGGACTGCGTACCAGTGCTGCAACATTGCATACTTCGCTACCACGGGTGAGTTGAGTTTCTGGTTCCTTTATTGCTCACCGATGTGACTAGTGAAGGTTCCTCACTTTACTCTCGACCGATCCGGGCAACAAATCCTTCTTTGTCCCGACGCTTGATGTCGATCTGGCGTGGCAGTAAGTAGTTTCGCTTGAAGTCATTTGTACTACCTGCTGAACCAGGTAAAACCTGCAGCACTCATCAACTGTCCCCCAAAAATTACTCGGAAGACTGCCGCAAGATCGCTTTCAGATTGATTGATCAGTGCGCCCCTGTTTCAACTTGCGACGAATGACCGACTCACCCGTCTTGCACCAGTGACGACCAGGTCGAGGAAGGAAATCTGGCGATCGGATTGGATAATACGTCTAGGGCTTGGCGGGTGAGCACGAAAATCCTGATCCCCAAAAGAGGACCACTGAACGGGTCGTCGTTAGAATGAGTTTGGGATCCCTTATTTGCACTGTGGGTGTCCCGTGAAGGCAAGTATACAGTACTTGGTGGTAACGAGTCTCTAATTCCTTGTCGTGGATTACATCGAACAGGATATCGGCGTCGGGGAACGCCTCGTCCGAGCGTTGTCGTCCCGTCCTCGTCGCATAGATCCCCCAACCAACAGAGACGACTGTTACGCCGCGACCCACCCGAGCGAACACAACTCCGTTTTCGTCATTGGAAGATCCGGCCTGAAGCGCACTTTACAGCAGGCCGAATGGAGACGACGGAGAGATGAAGAAGGGCAAAAGATTGGGAAGGGGAAACGGGTGGGCAAGGGTACTGAGGTTGAGGAGAGGTATATGAGAGGGCGGGATCACGAATTTCCGTTCTCGTCACCTGTGCCAAAGGTTCACGGGTATGGCTGCCCGCACGCGCAGAATACCCACCGAGGGGCGTGCGCTGTGGTATGTTTGCCCTCGGTGTTTTCTACAAGATGCTAATACCTAATCAGGGCGTGTCTGGGTGCGCCGTGCGCGTATAGGCCATGAGATCGTCGGTAGTTTATATCCTAGATGATACCCGGGTTATATAGTTGCATTCTCTCTTGTTATGATCGAAAAAGGCCTCGTAAGGCCGGGGGACGGAGATCGTTGTCCCTGGTGCTCGATCACGCGGGCGCCTTCTGTACTCTCGTTTTCTTTGCCTGCCTCTTCAAAAAGTTTGGATGGTATTGGAGTTATCTGGCGGTCAGTGTTCCAAAGTTAAGCGGTTGCGACAACATATCTTAATGATTCTAGCAAAAATTGCTGATGCCATAGGCTAAGGTCGTGTGCGATTTCCCGGTGTCGCTGTTCGCCAGGCGATGACTCGAGCATCGCCTCTCCAAGCAAACCTTGAAAACTGAAGAAAGGGCCTATGCATAATACCTTGGCTCGGGGCTGCCACTCATCGATTGAGATTGAGCAGTGGTGGCCGGCTGTAAGGCTACAGATGCACGTACTTCGATCGTAGAGAACTTGACCTGCTGGCCGAGTTTCTTTCTCGATGTCCGAGGAGCCTGGTTTCAACAATGTGAAGCACCAAAAAAATCGAGCAATAAAGTGTCAGATGACACCAACACCTGACACCCGAGGCCTGAGCTACAGAACCTACAGTCTCAGACTCGATTGGATCCTGGGATTCGTAGACCCTCCAGCCTTCTCACGGTGGCGTTCCAACGGCTGTTACCACGATCACCTCTTCAGGCCATTATCGGCTCTGGCCACTTGGATACGTCATGATAAGCTCTCGAATTCAAAATTCTCCTACATTGTACACACAGTGATGATTCTTCATCGCTCAGACTGCTTCAGCAAGCAAATGACTGATCCTCCTTCCGTCTGGGGAATATATCTTCTTAATCTTCCACCCGCTTGCTTCCATCACGCGGACATGGTCCCCCAGCGTACGCTCTTGTCCACTGACTTTTGCCAACATCCTGTAGTCTCATCAGAAAAACTAAAATCGAGCTCCAGACGAGATGGAAAACCGCACGTTAAATCAATGCAATAGTTCCTGGCACCTGCTTTTCCCAGATTCGGCAAAAGTCCTTCAGGGACCTCACTCTTCTTGTCTGACCCTTCAAACACGATTCCCTCCGCTCCCCGGATCTTTTTGCGGTCGACCGCGCATGCATATTGGATGACCCCATCTATAACAATAACCTTTGTCTTTCCAGGGACCGCCGCTTCCCTCAACCGTTTTAGGATCTCGATCGCCTTGGTGTTCGACCAGTCGTGGAGGATATATCTGAGCAGGAAGACGTCTGCGTCCTTGACGGGTTGAGGAGTGAAGAAATCGTGTTCCTGGATCGTGACCTGGCCATCTGCCAATGCCTTTGGTTCGTGATGGTTCCAGTACTGCGCATGCATTATTCGTATATGCGTTCAGATACCTTGGTCAGAATGCTCACCTCGATGGCCCCCCCAGTCACGCTGGGAAGGTCCTGGACAATGAACTTGAGAAGTGGGTTCTTGTTCATGATGTCATGACAAGCGCTTCCAACACCACCTCCCACGTCCACAATCGTTGTCCCTTTTGGAAGGCTCTCCCAAGGGAACCCTCCAGGAACAATAGTCGAGCTCTCGGAGGCCGCTAAAGCGCCCATCGCCGCTTGGAATCTGGTTTTCAGGTACTCGTTTCCAGGGGCGTAGAGGTAATCGAAGTAACTCTTCGCCTTGAAAGCCCGCAAGCAAGGTGCATCCGACGGCTCTTCTGAATGCGAGGTTGCTGGATCGAGCAGACCGTCGATGACGAATGCAGAGGCTTTCAGTGCATCGCCAGAACTGGGTTTCGTTAGTTCCAAGAAACATCTTATCGAGCTCACGAACATACGTTATTTCCACCATCGCGCAGTAGCCTCCTGTGGCTCCCTTGAACTTTTCCACTTTTGGTCTACGTCCGCGTCAGCTCGTATGCTTAGCACAAGACAGCCGCGACGTACCGGGTAAATAAGGACTCAGTCGATTTCCCAGTGTCCAGTATAGAGGAGAGGCCATTGTTCACAAAAACGTCAGGGCTGACTTCGGCAAAAACGTGATGCGTTGCCAACAACCTCAACGCGCGGGCTGTGTGGCAAGGCCAGAACCATCAGTCCACCACGAAACGGAAGCAATGAAGTGTACCATACCTAATTTACCAGGATGCATCTTGTTCTTCGCTACGATGTCCTTGACATGTAAGCCCTAACGTCCCAGGAAAACGGTAATTTGAAAATGGGGGAGGTACGAGGGCTAAATTGCTAACCTCTGGTCCAGCCTCACGCAAGATCTCCGCGACGCTAGTTTCGCACACCAAGCCCAGGCTTGCGGAAATAGTGTGCTGTTCGAAAAATTATCAACCGCGACTTCCCGTGTCTACCACATGTAACGAAGGGTAACAACACTTACCGACTGTGCTATGTCGAGGATAGCTTGCGCCGGATGCCTCGCAGACACGATCAATTGATCGGCAGCAGCTACGATCAATGAGGAATGGGGGACTACATCAGGGTCTGACAACAGCAGACATGCGGGGTCACTTTCGTCGAACGGTTTGTCGAGTGAGGGGAACTCTAGGTTAGCTGATGCATATTTTGCGTCGATTTTGGTCACAGCCTCAGAAAGAACGTTGACCAGGCGTCGTAAGGGCGATATCTTTGAGGTAAACATCGATGTAGCTCAGAGTAAACGGGGGTGGGAGTTGTGTTGGTTTGGAAGACGGCGAGGGGGTTTATATATAGCGCGCAGAGAGCTAGGGTGGAGCCCAATCATGGAAAACGATGCGAGTCGGATGGCAGGAGTCCGCAAGGCGAAACCTCTGAATTGACGTCGGGCGCGGCCTGGAACCACCCCTTGACCGCCCACATCTGTCACTCAGGGGGAATCAAGTGGGTGGTTTGGTCAACCGTGCTTGGGCCGGGGTGAAGGGTAGATCACAGGGTGCAGTGCGGAATGCCGAATATCCCACAGCCATGTTACTAAAAGTTTTACGTTTGCCAAGTGCTTCTAACAGTGTTACTGACTGTCATAGAGAGGATTATAGCTCCTGCCAATAGGCTTACTAAGGGTCACCAACTGTGAGGGATTTGGGGAGTTCGGGTGGCTCGTTACCAACATCGATGATTTTGGCAGATCAAGGCCGCCCAGGCTCTGCGCCCATGAAGAACCTACTAGTAGAGTTTGTGAAATGATACGGGATCTGCTACAGAAACTATGGGACGCCGGGGGTGATTTATCGGTGAGCGCAACTCCGCTAGTCGCTCTCAGAAAGCTCGTTCGTCGGGTCGGTTCAAGCTCAATGTGCCCACAGCGGGATGCCCCCTCCAACGGGCCTAAGGGGTCGCGAAAACGAAGGCTAAAACATAACAATATACAAAATCGAGCGAGTCGAGAAATCACTGGCTCTGGGCCAGTTGCGTACACCATAATCGATCATCGAGTGTATTATTTCTATATCGTAAACACCGCGACACTTTTCCACCGCTCAGGCCGCTTCAGCAAGCACATGGCTGATTCTCCTTCCGTCTGGGGAATATATCTTCCCAATCTTCCACCCACTTGCCTCCATCACGTGGATATGGTCCCCTAGCGTACGCTCTTGTCCATTGAACTTTGCCAACATCCTGTGTTATCATCAGAAAAGCTGCAATCGAGTGCTGGACGGAGGCGGAAAACCGCACGTTAAATCGAGGCAATAGTTTCTGGCGCATGCTTTCCCCAGATTCGGCAACAGTCCTGCAGGGACCTCACTCTTCTTATCTGACCCTTCAAACACGATTCCCTCCGCTCCCCGAATCTTCTTCCTGTCGACCTTGCATGCGTATTGGATGACTCCATCTACAACAATAACCTTGGTCTTTCCGGGGACCGCCACTTCCCTCAACCGTTTGAGGATCTCGATCGCCTTCGCGTTCGACCAGTCGTGGAGGATATACCTGAGCAAGAAGACGTCTGCATCCTTGACGGGTTGAGGAGCGAAGAAATCGTGTTCCTGGATCGTGACTTGACCATCTGCGAATGCCTTTGGCTCGTGTTGGTTCCAGTACTGGGCATACGTTATTGATGTGTTCAGATACTGATGTAGATCAATCGGGTGGAATGCTCACCGCAATGGCCCTTTCGGTCACGCTCGGGAGGTCCTGGACAGTAAACTTGAGAAGCGGATTCTTGTTCATGATTTCATGACAAGCGCTTCCAACACCACCTCCCACGTCCACAATTTTTGTCCCTTTTGGTAGGGTCTCCCAAGGGAACCCTCCGGAAACAACAGTCGAGCTCTCAGACGACGCTAAAGCACTCATCGCCGCTTGGTACCTTGCTTTCCGGTACTCGTTTCCAGGGGCGTAGAGGTAATCGAAGTAACTCTTCGCCTTGAACAACCGCAAACAAGGTGCATCCGACGGCTCCTCTGAATATGAGGTTGCTGGATCGAGCAAACTGTCGATGATGAATGCAGAGGCCTTCAGGGAATCATCCGCACTGGATTTTGTCAACTCGGGGTAGCCAATGATTGAGCCCACGAACATACGTCATTTCCACCGCTGCACAGGCGCTTCCCCTGGCAGCTCCATCGAACTTGTTCACCTTTTTTCTATGAATGCGTTCGCGTCAACTCGGCAGGTATAACACGGCACGGCTGCGACTTACTGGGTAAATAGGGCCTCTGTCGATTTGCCGGTGTCCAGTACAGAGGATAGGATGTTATTCGCGAACACGTCGGGGCTGACTTCGGCAAAAACGTGATGGGTTGCCAATAACCTCAAAGCGCGGGCTGCGCACGGGAGATCCGAATCATAAGCTGACAATGAAACGAAGGTGATGGAAGTACACCGTACCCAATTTGCTAGGATGCATTTTGTTCTTCGCTGCGATGTCCTTGACTGGTAAACCCTGAACGTCCCAGGGACACGGTCAGCCCAAAACGGGGGAGAGACAAGGGGTAAATTACTAACCTCTGGTCCTGCCTCGCGCAAGATCTCAGCGACACTGGTTTCGCACGCTAAGTTCAAACATGCAGGGATGGTATGCTGTTAAACGAAGGATATTAACCGCGGCTTCCCGTACCTACCACGTGTAACGAAACCATAAATTACTCACCGATTGGGCCATGTCGAGGATAGCTTGCGCCGGATGTCTTGCAGACGCGATCAATTGGTCGGCAGCAGCTACGATCAATGAGGAATGGGGGACTACATCAGGGTCTGACAACAGCAGACATGCGGGGTCACTTTCGTCGAACGGTTTGTCGAGTGAGGGAAACTCTAGGTTAGCTGATGCATATTTCTCGTCGATTTTGGTCACAGCATCAGAAAGAATGTTGACCAGGCGTCGTAAGGGCGATATCTTTGTGGTAGACATCGATGTAGCTCAGGGTAAACGGGGATAGAAAACTGTGTAGATGGCGGACGATGAGGGGGTTTATATAGCGTGCATCGCGCTAACCCAGCCTAAAATTCAAAAGCGGGTTTTGAGGACGGCATCTAGGGAGACGGCGGGAATCGAGTGAGTTGCTCAGTCAGCCGTGCTTATGTAAGTCAGGCTAGACTCTAGAGCGCAGATTAAGATTCCGTGCGGATGCCGAATTCCTAAAGGCCCTGTTCCCTAACATGGTCACTAACCTAATTGACTGCTGCTGCTAACAGCCTTACTAAATGTTACTTACCAACTGCGAAATTTGGGTCTTAGACTAACCACGGCATCAGGAAAACGTGGGAATCCCTCATGGTGTGGTCTGCTCCCGAGAGACCGGATGATGGAATATTGTTAAGAATTTCTTTTCCACGAGGGGTTGACGTTGAGGATCCGATTCCACAGCCAAAGGATTATTCAAGTACATGGTTTGTCAAGGGATATGGCTCGCCGTCATCCATCACTGCCGCCACAACGAGTGTGCGAATTTCTTGGTCCCCGGGACTTTCCGCAACGCAACTTGTTACTTACCTAGAAACAAGTTTGTACACCGTCAGCTCAGGATGAGGAGGGTCCTCCCTCCGCTCTATCCCGTTCGGATGCTCAAGTGCTTATACATATGTTTGACGTAGCCGCGGGACAGCATTCATGATCATCCCAGTCAATGGCAAGATTTACGGAACTGTGTATCAACTCTTGGGCTTCCCACTTGGTGGTTGAGGTTTTCCAGTTCTACCAAAGGTTCTGAGTCGCAGTCGGGTATCAACCGTGCAGTAGCATGTAGGAATTCTATCTTCACGCAAGCTTAGCCTGTTCTTCTGTATCTTGGGCGGAGAAGCAGATGGCAGGTGCTTGCTTCCTGCCTATCGAGACAACGCGCGCCCGTATGGATTGCGTCGCTTTGAGAGAGCTCGTTCACCACCCCACAGCGGGGTGCCCCCTTCAACTTCCTCCAGAGTTCTGGCACTCTCCCATCGCGGCGAGCACTCACGTCGCGAAAGGACACAAATGTTTTGGTGGTTTGTTTCTCGTGCCAATTCTAAACTCTCGGACCAATCCTTCAACTGATTCTTCAGCTTGCATATACTTAGCCTCCATCGACTATGACCGCGGATCAACTGAGGAGTTGGCGAACATGGGATGGCCACGCTATGATAGAGCCATGTTTTAACGCCGTAAACAATCGAATATCGGTTGACCGGTGTATGTTAGGAATGGGCCACCTTGCACGTTAGATACAAACAGTTAGAGTCGTCGGAAAATCCCGCATGGAACCCTACGTAGTGCAAAGGCATACAAGAAGAATCACAATTCTTCATGAAGAACCGGATCATCCTCAAGCGTTTCGAAAACCTGTTCAGTCTCCCTGCTGTCCGACTCAACCCCCTTCTTCCTCGGCGTAAGGTCCGCTTTCCCCTTAATAACCGAAACGATAAATTCCGACAGCTCCTTCTGCTTCAAGGTACCTGTAACCAAAGAAGCTCACTAGTGTCCCGCGGCGACCAGCCTGTTTCACGAGACACGCTCACCTTCATACAACACGGGCTCCGTCGAACCAGGAGCAAAGAACAGCACCTTGTTGTCCGACTTTGAACTATCCTCAAGCCCCAGACCTTCAAAGTACGACCCGCCTTCATCGTGGAGATTCCCAAACTTCATCCGGTGATTGTACTTATTCGCGATGACCTTCCACAATAACGGTATTTTGGTCGACGTGTTCAAGAGAATCGCGTGAGGCTTGTCGGAGGATTGCTAAACGAAAAAAGAAAGACGTTTAGTCAGTATACTGAAGCGCATACGAGCTGGGTGATGCCGCACCTCTACCCACTTCGTGATCTCGCTTTGGGCTTTGAGCCTCTTGATCCCGTGAGGGATCTGGCCCATAGCCCAGCTAAATAGCGCTTTTGAGGTACGTTCGCCTCGGTAATCAACAGGCGGTGCTTGGTTACCCCGAGGGAACAGCTACACTCAAACGTTAAACCCGCAGAATACGCCCGAGGTTCGACCCTTCCACTCACTTTCACAGTGGGGAACCCTTGCACACCCTACGCATATACGCAGCATTAGTGAAAACCCAAATTTTCTCCAGCGAGAGGTGAAACACGCACCTGTTGACCGCAAAATTGTTTATTCGCCTGCGCATCACAATCTATCGCATACAACGGCACCAAACCGTTGAACGACTTCGCGGTTTTCTCATATTCCGGTGCCAGATTCCTGCAGTGCTGAGGAGGGGCGCACACACGTCAGCCAGGAATGCCACTGAAGTGAGAACAGAGACACACCCCACACCAAGGCGCAACGAATGCCACAACGCTCGTTTGCTGTTCCGTCCCGACCATCCAAATCACCAAACAGACGACAGCTAATAAGCATTCAAAACACCGCGTTCCTAACAAACTCGTGACGCACGTTCTCCCGCAGCGCCTTCTTAAACGATTTTGCATCCAGCATCTTCACGGGCGAACTCTTGAAAAAGAGCCCGGCCTCCACGAGCGAAGGCAACAACACAGCGGTCAAAAGCAATACCGGTAGTCGAGAAAACAGCATCTTGGAGACAATGAAGTGGAGGGTTGAGGTGATAGGTGAGGTCGGAGTGTGCTCAGTGAGGTGGCTGACAGCCTCGAGCTGCTGATCAAGTTGAACGTGATCGGTTGACGTGGAGGTGATGAAATGGACAGCTCAGCGAGCGGCACGCCGAGGTACGCTTATAATTGACTACCTATCCTACAACGCATCTTTCGCGCAACACTTAAAATTTTAACAACCACAACAAATAAGCTTACGATGCTATGAGAACCTGCAGTGGGGTCAGGGATTTTTCCCTGACATAAGAAACAGGAAACTCACGGCGGAAGGCGTCAACCCAAGCTCACGCAACGTTTTTGAGAAATCGGAACGAGCAAATTGTTTCCTATCATGAATTAATTAATATCGCGGTCCAAAGAGATGACGGAAGGCATAAAAGAACCTTGGGAAGTGCATCGCAAAGTCCACGGTCTCCACATCCACGGATAGCGTTTGACCGGCCAAATATTCCGCAACCTCCCGCAGAGCTATGGACACAACATCATAAGATTTCGAAAGCGCGAACGTGGCTCAGTTCAGGTATGCACTCACTCGCATCGCTGGAGAGCGTCGTAACATAGGGTTGCCCACCATTCGCCATACGAATTTGCAGTCTCGTCTCAGGGAAATCCTTCCCAGCTACCGTTGGCTTTGGCGGTGCAACCGCAGAAGGAGTAGCCGCAGGCTCTTGGGGAAGGGCAACACCCTCCCTCAGCGCCTTTTCCCTCGCTGCCTTATCAGCTCGCTCCTTCCTGTCAGCCTCAATCTGAGCTTTCACCCGTGCTCGTGCCTTCGCCTCGTCGAGCTTCTCTGAAATCCTGCTTAGCACGCCAGAGATTCGCACGACGCTTGGCCACTATACCTTGTTTCTTCCTTTCCATTTCCTTCAAGCTTTCCTTCGCCTTGAGCTCGTCTCGCAATTTGCCAATGTCCTTGGGTGGCCATTAAGCAGATTCGCCAATCGGTTGCAGAAAGACCACAGACCTTCGCAGATCTTCGCCTGATCTGTTCGTTTGCCTGAGCCTCTTTCGCTTCTTCTGTAGCCTTCTTCGCTCGTTTCTCCGCCATACGGGTCTTTAGCTCTGCAAGTTTCTCTTTCTTTTCCTCCTCCGTAAGTGGCTTGATCTATCCAACAAGCCACATCGACAGATCAATAAGGTCGAAATAGCCATTTCGTCAAGAAGAGAAAGAATTCAGCGCACACACACCTCCTCGGTGGACTCTTCAAACTGATCGTGACCGCTCTTCTCTGCGTGATAATTCGCCAGGGCAGTGTTCTTAAACACCTTCCCGCATTGGCTGCATCTAATGCTCTAACAGTATCCCCAAGAAACTCTTCATCAGCGCAAAGCCGAAAAAAACAACTGCCTCACGGAAGGTGAGTTCGAGGTAGATCGAACTTACCTTTGCTTCCGCCTCGGCCTGTCCAAGATTAGATCCACCACCACCATCCCCATACACAGCCTTCAACGCTTCAAGGTCCTCGTCCTCGTCCATTGGGTCTCCCCCGCCGTATGGCGGTGGCGCCGAACTCGTCGTAGAAGACACAGACGAGAGATCGGGCACCGGATTCTCTGCGTTCTCTTCAAGGTGGTCGAGGGCTGGTTGCAAGCCTCGGTTATTCGTCGCCTTCAGCGCCCCTGCGTGAAAGGAATGCGTATCACAAAAGGTTAAGAACCCCGAAAGTGTACGAAAAATCGGGCGTGTGACAGAGAGATGGAAGGCGAACGGACTCACATTCGACTCTGGCTGGCTCAAACCCCATGTCCAAAAGGTTTGCTCTGTCAGTCATCTTATCGTGGCGGAGATGGTACTAGAATCGGGACCTCAGCTGAGTGGAGAGAATGGTCGCCACGAAAGGAAACTGATGTTTCCCACGATCGCAACGCCTCGGCAGCGGGAATACCTCAGCCACAACGAAACCCCGTCACAGGGTGAGCGCATGGGCAAGAAGCTCCCCGGTCACATCTTCCGTCACATCTCCTCTAGATGACAAGCAAAAATGACATTTGAATTACGAAAGCACCTGGGACTCGGAGCTGACGATATATCACCAGGGGCAGTGTTCAGAGACCTCAACGGCACTCCACCAGACATTCTCAATAAAGTTCGGAAAACGCCACAAAGGGTCGTGCAACGAAGGGCTATATCACGCGTACGTATCCAATTTGCTGATGTATGTATACCACAGCCTTCGCTAATGGAAGATGACAACCCTCTGTTCGGATATTTCGTTCAGGCTCTCGGAACGCAGCTTCCAGTACGGCACCCTTACCACACCAGTCAACCCGATTTGCTCGGGGTATTGCTGGATGTTTCTACGGCAATACCCTGTTAAGGCAACAGACAATCACGCCCGGAGCTCATGCGTTCAACGTTCAACGTTCAATTCGATGTTGCTCAGTAATCCGATTCACCGTCACGCCTCGCCTTGAGCTCGTGGCGTTTCTGAATATGGGTCGCAAGACGCAATCAACCCCCCAAAAGAATCCTTTCGCGTATGTAAACCCCTCTTCTGACTTCTCTGCGCAGCAAAAAGATCCAAAAATACAAAAATACGTGCACGTCTTCAATTGTAAGGAGGGACGGCAGCTTCAGGCACGGTGCCGCGGCAGGCACCCTTCCGGTCACCATCCCGTTACCGAGGAAATACCCAAGTCTTTCGAATATATATTCCAGCTAATCCAGACGTTCGAACACAATGCAGCTTGATCATTGTATACGACGAGGGAACAGAGAAAGGGGGATTCTAAGTAACACGTCCGTATGTACTACGTTGCATAAAGAATTTATAACACACGAGCAGGGAACATTAAAATACAGGGGTAGAGCGGTTGAGGGAGACCAGTAGAAGCACAGCAAAAGAGATGAGGAGCAAAGATTTGACAGAAACGGATGGCAGAGATAGAAAGCGTCCAGAGACCAAGGCGTGAAATCGAACCATAGACGACTCAATGTTACGGCAAGTGATTCCTCGAGCCCTCCTCGAGTTCTATCTGTCGGTCGTGCTCATTCAACACGTTGGGCGAGGGTCTGAAAGTGCTCATACTCGAATCCGATCTTCCACTCTGACTGCTAGCATCGCTGTTCCACTGAGAGTAGTTGCTATCCCGCGGCAGCGGCCGGCGGCTGGAACGGGGGTCTTCAGAAGCTGTGAGACGACCAAAACCAATTTGACTCAGGCCGCCGAAAGACGAAAGAGGAGGATACCCAGAGCCAGCGGGTAGGCCGGTAGAAAAGTTACGCTGATTCAGAAAGGACGTGGGGTGGTGGGGATGAGGATGTGGGTGTTGTGGGTTGTGCGGAGGCAGCGACGGAAGACCGTTGACAGAATTGGATGGCGGGGCGGTCAAGAAGTCCAGCCAGTTGGGTCCGTCATCGCTTCCACGATCTAGACGGCGAGGTGAGTAAGCGCAAGAGTGAGTGGAGGAGATGATGGAGGAAAAGGGACGAACTTGTCGAAGGCTGTGGTTCCTGGGGGTTGGAACCCGAACCGAGCCCCGTTGGCCAATCAAAAGCGCCCCCTGCACCACCGAGTCCGTAGCTACTGAGACCGTTGCCAAGACCATCACCGATACTAGGGTTGGCAGCGAGTTCGGCGAGGGAAGCGAGCAAGCTCTCGGAAAGATGAGGGTTTTGATTTGACTGCTGAGAGCTGAACCGGCCGGATTGCAGCCCTGCAGTTCTGAGGAAGTGTAAAAGAGCGGCGGGGGAATCTTGGGGAAGCGAATGTTGTTGCACTATGTTGTAGAGGTGGGCTAGCGAACTCTGGGGGTTGTACGAGGGTATGTGGGCCTGGAGAGTTTGAGCAAGGAGGGGTTGAAGCGATGGATGGAGAAGAGCTGAAGGGAGCGATGTAACAGAAGATGAACTGGCCGGAGTCGCTTCTGACGGGATTTCTATCGAGTCGACACGGGCGCGTTTGTTCGGAGGGGGAGTGGCGGAGGGAGGAGCCTGCTGCGGACGAGATTGAGAGGGGGGAGGGGGTTTGATCGAGCCAGACTCGGTTCGTTTCTTGGATGTACGTGCGGGGACGTGTTCCTCATCCTCCTCATCCTCCTCTTCGTGGTCTTCGAGCGTGCGAGAGTTGAAATCGCTTGGCCGTTTTGTGTCTCGGTCACCCTCGAACTGGGCGGATTTAGCGAATGTCAAGGAGTCAGGGGGAAATGGCACATACTCTCATAGCGCGCTCGACGATGGTGATAACATCGTCAGAGCCATACTGGTAGAGACGAGGACCGCCCTGCTTGTTGTCGAAGACGATAACGGCAACGTCGACGGAGCAAAGAACGCCAAGCTCATAAGCTTTTTTGAAGAGACCATTCTTTCTCTAGAAAAAGATGAGAAAAACAAAAATACATTGTGGGTGAGCATGATGCACCTTTAGAAAGGTGACGGATCTGTTCCTCTCGTGCTAGGAGAGAAACGAGGTTAGCCCGCGAACGGCGACGAGCCAAAGCTAGAACGAACGGTAATAGGCTGAATTTCGATCTTTCTTCTGCCCATTGTTTGAAGGAAAACTGAGAGGTGGAGGAGGGATTTCGTTGCAAGGACAGGGAAAGGGACGGCGTGCGATATATATATCCAGTCTATTTTCGTACCACTCTTCGGCACACTGATCGGCATCTTGGCGTCATTTTCTGATTTTTCGTAATTTCCCCGTCTCCACCTCCGATGATCATCATGTCCGCCGCTCGTTCGTCGACCCAATCCCCTCAAAGAGTCCAAGAAATCGACGACTCGCCTCCGCCATACACGCCTCACCCAACTGATGAAATAACTCTAGAAGTTGGCCCAACTCTCCCCTATCAACGCCCTCCGCAGCAGCCTCGCCGACGTTTTGAGCAACAACGACAAAACAGACCACTGCCGAGAGAACGAGAACTATCTGATTTCGCTCGAGACTTCTACGCTGCACAAGACAGTCAATCGCAATCTTTTGAAACATTTCCATTGCCACCAGCCCCTAGACAGTCCCAGGCCCAAAACTCCATCCCTGATGATGGAAGACCCACCCGAACACCCGTTCCCGGTCATCCGTTACTGAACAACGGCAAGACCTTGGTCTATCCGCCCGGTTACGAATGTCAAAAATGTATGGCCAGTTTTCCTCTCCAGACCTTGTGCTGATGATGATGCGGACCAGGCCATAACACCGGGTACAAATCTTACGACCCTTCCAACCCTTGTCGCAAATGCTGGGAGAAGTATTCAAAACCTTATTCAGGACCAATCCTCTATGCAACTTGGGGCCCCGGTCCGTCTCTCAAACAGAGACCTCTTTTAAATTTGCGATCAAGCTCGATGGACCCCAGACTCAGTCTCAGCCGATCCATCACTTCAATCGTAAATCAAGCCCGGAATGACCTTTCATCCTATCCAGGCCGTTCGGCTTGGCGTTCGTTTGCTCCCCCATCCTCACCCTCATCTTCACAAGTCTATCCGTCCCCTGCGTCTCCTCCGCTACCCCCTCGTCCCCAATCTCACTATGATACAACTCCGGCGAACGACAGGACGTCTTATAATCATTCTCGAAATAGCTTTCCACCTTCAGCTGTTCTTGAGCCTGGTGACCCCCGGATCGGCGGCCGTCTCTGTTCGAATTGTTACGGCTGCGGTAGAACCTTGGGCTTCCTTATGCTGAGCGATAGAACCTGCGACCTTTGTGGTGGTATGGGGCGTCTACTTTGATCACCCTCACCATCTGTAACGCATATTTGACCTGATCAAACACGATTGTATTGGACTAGTTTTCAGGCTCCTTCCCCTTGTATTCAACCTAACATCTTGTTGTATCGTACTAAAAGTTGTTTGATATCTTTTTGCATAACTCACTGTGGCCTCCACCTGCTCCTCACTTCAAACTCCTCCCCGAAATTGTCCGAGATATTACTCACATGACATGCCTTGCAATTCACCAAGCCCCACATTCATTGCCTTACAGTTGAGCCCATCAGCGCTACGACTCGGAGTGAGCTTGCCACATCATCTAACTTACTGAATTGCATTAATGATCAGGTACTACTGGTACCAACCGCTACTCTACACACCAACGTCCATGCGGTTCCGACCCTTCCGGAATTCCCGGCCCGTGCCTCACGGCCAATCGATCAACATCAATCGTTACGCTGTTTGTTGGAAGTTACCCTCCAAACCCGAGATGGAAGTGTCGTCATGATTACGGGGCTTTTGTGACGCCTGCAAAAGGTCAGGCTAACGTTTCGAAAACAAACGCCCATATCTTCCTGGATAACAGATTATCAGACTAGTGTTAGTATCGCCGTCGAAGCGCTGCGTAAATGAGCGAGCTTCGCACTGGGAGTGGGCGCTCAGATATGAGATCCGGGTGCGAAAGTGAGCGTTTCTTTGTGGTACCGTGGTGCATGGGTTGCTGACTGTCGTTGCCGCCGAAACTCGATGGAAACGCCCTCAGGCCGAAAGCGACCCGGGTGCAGCCGTAGTAACCTGAGCACCAACCCAACTTCTGGGGTTGGTAGGAAATCTCGAAGCCTTTAACTCAGAAAAAACGCTGTGAATCAGTTGTATGGATACGTGAAGCTTGTGCTTCATGAATGGCGTCCATTATTTCCAAAAGCTCACTTGATCTCGCTTCGCTCACGAAGGCGTCACATGCTGCCGCGCGTACGCTTTTTCATACCCTCACTCCACAACACCATCATTCGCCAACCTTTCCACAAGGCCATTCTCACTCTGTCCGCTATTGCCGGGGCCACGATGTGCGGAAAGATCTTCTCTCTTCCTAAGGCGGAATTAACTTTGATCCTCGAACTCGGTCTCTTGGACCCTGGGCTCCGGATCGTTCGGGTGTTGCGGGGCTAGAAGCCTCAGAACCACCTTGGCGAGCCATGGGTTACGAGTCCGGCTGTTGCCCCAAGTTTCAGCGTACGTGGCGAAGCCTGCGTTGATAACAGTTTCTCATCTCAGGGTTGCTGTACTTTACGCTCAATACAGTTATGGTACGTATGGACTGCGAGTGGCACTTGAAACGGGGTCTTTCCTGGTGTTTTCCTCGGTTCTTCCGGAAGAGACTAACCGGGGGCAGCTGCTGGCTTTGGCTCCAGCTCCGCTGGTAGACTCGCCAGTGGTCAGAATGGCGACAGCGGCAGTCCGTTGGAAAAAAAGGTTGGGTCTTATGCGACCGTCATAAGAGATCGTCGGAGATTTCTTTGGCCTCGCCGATGGTTTTGAGAGGTCTCGTGGGGCCAGAATACAACCACAACGTCACCGTTTTTTTTCGATGCTCGAATGCCGGTCGCTAGGACTGGTTTTGGTATGATTCTGCGAAACCCCGGTGCAAGGGCCGGATGGTTATCGGGACAGGGATTTTGCCACTCGACCACAAGCCTCCAACGGCCCACGCTGTCCACTCGTCCTGCATCACATTCACTTTCGCTCCGCTTCCCCTCCGCTTTGTGTTTTGTTCCACTGAATTGTTCGCGATAGGCGGTGCGCTCGCGGGCTTTTTCCACCTGCCTCCCCCCCCCCCCAACTCGAAGGTTGTTGCTGCACGAATGTTACAAGTCCGCGGTTGGAATTTGGGTTATGAATTGAGTTGGCCGGAGCCGCCCTGACGGGTTTCATTTGATCGTCGGGAGATCCTGTTCATCCTAAATCCTTCGAAGGAACGGGAGGGGCGGAGGACCGTCGTATTTAACCTTATGCAGTCGGTCGTATTGATTGAAGTGGAACTTTTCATTGAGGGTACTTATCGATGCATCGAGCCCCCGCTGAGGCTTGGACGGCGAGAGTGTATCCGGTTAACCTATCGAAAAGTTGGGTCGATGTACTTGGTGGTGGAAGCTCAGTCGCCCTGCCCCTCTCCCCCGCCTCGGACCCCCGTGCGTACCGCACGAACCGTGAGCTACCCGGATAACTTCCTGTCACTCGTCCAAGATATACGATGGACAAGGAGTGATTCCCACGCACACGATGAATAAGGTAGTGATCCGCCGGCGCTTTCTTCTGATGGATTCGAAAACGCAGGTATGTTGTGAATCTGACATCGACTCTAACATTTGAGACCCCGCACGCCTGGTGGAGCACTCGTTTCCTCTATTCATCACACGATGCGAGCTAGCATTTGTGGCATTTCCTGGAAACTGAACCCCCGCGTTTCACGTAACCCTTCCTCGCCTCACTCCACACACACGACTCCCACGCAATGACGTCGACGAAGGCATATTACGCGTGCGCAGTTCTCCAGGATTCCCCGCAGCAGACACAAAGCCCGGACAGGGCTTTCGCGACGGCATGACGTTGCCGCACAGGGCCTTGGGATAAAATGGAGCCCTTGTTTCCCATCTTTCATTGGTCATGGGAACGATCGATTGGAATGTATGTTGAGCGCTGGTTGTGCGGAGGAGTAGCTCAGCTATTTCGGGTACGCGATCTAGTTTGGTGCAGATCCTGATATGTCGCGTATCGCGCTAACTTATCTCAGGGTTTTTTTTTGTTCTGTGTCGGGGAGTCCAACTTCAGGTTTTATATGGACCTTATCCGCACACGAACGCGTTTTTGGTCAAGACCGAGGCGACGTTTAGGCCTGTGGGTGTGGAATCTCCATTCTCATCAATGAATGATACATTCGTGGGCCGCTCTGAGCCCGCGCTCATAGAACTGGAAGGCTTGATCCTCAGGCTTGGGAACTCTTCTGGCTGCCGGGCGCGTGTAGGTGGGTATTCTTAGATTGAGATCTAAATTTATGCCATGGCCTAACTTAGCTCCCGCGGCTGCGCAGTGCGCACACGCCTCTACAACGTTAACAAGCAGCTTGGATTGCAACCGTCGATTGACATCGGCCTCTCCACCCCCACGCGAGGTTTTATGTACTGCCCCTGAACAGCCCTGAACCAGCCCTCCGAGACTTTTAGGGGTGATGGTTAGGCATGGGATCTCGATGATCGATCGTGAGTTACTTACATGGAACTGTCCATTATTTACTTCCGTGCCTTTTTTGGCGTTGTTTCTCGCTTTGTCAACCAGGAGCTCCCTTCCTGCACGGCTGGAACAATTCTTTCAGCTGTCCAAAAATCGTGTTGGTGATGTAAGGTTGTTCACCGTTCTACGAACGCTCGAAAAGTGAGTTGTTGTGCCTTCTTGCTTTAGGGGCTTGGTTGTCTAACTGATATTGGCATTGCGCAGTATTCTGATCTAGGCACAAAAGTTCAAGCTTCATGAAGCCAGTGATATGCATACAGCCGCGCTAAGTTGCTATTAATCTACCTCCCTTTCAGGATTTCATTTCGGTTTCAGTACGCCTTATCGTTCGTCAGGTCATGCTGTCCAGCTCGTGGAGTCAGTTTGTGTGCCTTCGATCGTCGTGGGAACAGATTGATGATGCTAGGTGCTGACAGGTACCGAAGAACTGATCAATCAGGTATCACCAGATTCTCAGGGTCGCTGGGATGCAGACATATGCAATCTCGGCCCCTTCGGCTTGAATCAATGGGAGCGCAGTTGAGATTGAGGGTCTTCACAGGTGCGGATCTGCTTCCGCCTCTGTGCCGCGCGGAGAGAGCGTGGGGTGGCGGAAGAAGGTCGAACAACACACTGGTGCCCGCGACCGCCGAGTCAGGGTTTGTTTCGATGAATAGCGGCGATAGCAAGGAAGTGCCTTGCAGCGCAACCAACGCGCTAACTGTACTGTATTCAAGCGGGCGTTCTCCGGGTGGTGGACCGCGATCCGTGGCGCGTTAAAAGAAGGTATGACATCAAAGTATCGGGTGTTGAGGATGAGGAATCGCCGACTGACGGTGCCAAGCCACGGGAGACCCACTGACGGAAGGAACTGGTGGGGGTTAGGTTTTACAGTGGGCTCCACTTCCGCTGTCGTCGCGCACAGCGTCCAAGGTCCGCGGTTCGCGCGGGTGAGGTTTGTTCACAGCTCGAAACGCGCTAATGCGCGTTTTGACAGCCCAAGGCCTGGGCCGGCTGGGGAGATTACCTACAAGGTGCATCACGTCGTTGGACCGGGGATGCTCACGAATGCCACCGCTCTCGTCGCGCTGCGTGGTGTGGGAGAGTCACCCTGGTGAGGTTATCGGCAATATCCCCAAGTGTAACTACGAGGATCAAAAGAAAGCCGGTCAGGTAACAGGGAGTGGGCTAAGTCTTGTCATGAAGGTCATCACCCATGAAGGCAAGTCATTGCAGTTGGTGACCATGCCTTACTATACCATTTTGGTATCACAAAAACAGGCCCATTACCAACCTTCTCTCGATTCGTGAATGAGCCAGAGCCCACTCTTGTTTTGCGATGCGCCGAGAGACTGAGACTCTTCGATTGCTATCAACACTGCCGCGATCATCCTGGCATAAGTCCCCTGGTAATTTGATGGCAGCCCTCACGAAACGCGCAGTACTCCATCATAACGTATACACAGCCGTTCGTCATTCCGTCACACCGTGATGGCTGAAGAAAATCCCCCTCCACAGTACTCACCGACATGTGAACAGCCATCGAAAAAACCCCGGGTGAGCCTCACGAGACCTCTTCAGACACCGAAGAATCACGGAACTTTGCGTTTATGAGTTGGCCCAGGTTTTGGTGCCCATTGGTTGAGAGCGACGGACGAGTGTGACGTCGAAACGTAATTGCCATTCGCACGCACCATAAACGCGTGGCACATCGATATCCCATCGACACCGTTCATCTACAACGCTTAATATCGATCGTTTCCATCGACCTGCTCCGACCGTATGGACGAAGACTACATCGCTGATTTAGAGGAGGAGGTCCATACTCTCCGTGTTAAGGTAGCGGAGTTAGAGGAAGAGCTTTCTCAGGCCCAAAAGGATCTCACCTCTGCTCTCGAACGAAAGATTGAAGAGGTGATCGTACACTTATCACCTGTTTTCATGCGGGTTGATGGACATCGGCCTACTGATAAAACATTACCGGGGTCCACAGGCGGATGAGGGGATACCACCGGAAGAAATCAATCTACAGAACGTAACTAAGAAGGAAAGGAAGGATGAGGTATCCGATCCCGGTATTCCTGTTGAGCATGAGGAATCGGTAAGCGAGGTCTTGCATCCGTCGACATCGAAAGGAGCATGTAAGTAACTGACACCATCAGAAGCCCACCAGTGGTCGCAAGCCGGACGTCAACTTGAGAGCGTCTGATCTTCGACAAAACCCCACTCTCACACAAGATGATATAATCATCGTGGACTCTGATTCTGAGGAAGATCTCCCCCGCTCACAAGAACCGCCAATCAAGCGAAAGCCCAAGGGTCATCCTCGGGACTTCTTACCCGCAAACGGCAAACGGTATGGGTCGAAGTCCCTCCTCGTTCAAGGCGGGTATCATCGACGCCCGTGAAGCAGGAACCGTTGGATGAAGGTGGTCCATCTGTCAAGGTGTTGGTGGAGGCTGTCACTCCAGCGCAAGGATCCACCGTGTCTGTTCCGCGAAACTTTTGCGACCTTGGCTTTCCCGCGGAACATCAACTTAAATTGACCCTGTGTTCTGATAGACGAAGCTCAAGCCCGACAAGAAGTCGTTGGATGACGTGTCTGTTTTTACCAGGCTCTCGAAGGTCGGATTAGAGATCTTTCCCGTCACCATCGAGGGTCAAATCCAAGAACTCTCAGTGTCGCGCCGTTTCCTTTCGCTACATTTTGGTGGCAGCCCTGTGGGATCGTATCCAACGATCGGTAAAAAAAAGTTGGAAAGTCATGGGTTTGACAACTTCATGTATGTTTCTTTGGTGAGTGTGTGGAAAGTGGGTGACGGTTCTGAACCATTGACTGGACTTTTAAGTTGGTCCACCCAAATGCGCCGTCATTCCCAGGTGCTCCGGGCCTGTGGATGTGTTCCTGTAATTGTATTGATACTCTGGAGGATATGCGGTTGATAGTACGGGTGCAGGCCTCACCTAAGGCACTCTGGCAGTACATGGGGCAATATGATCTTCGATCGAGTGATCCTTTGTCCCTTCAAGAGTGGGCAATGCAATCTGATCGTGTGCGTACTCTTTTCACTGTTCCCGGCGCTCGCGTGGTAAATGTGTATTTTCCCAGACAAGAAAAGCATGGGTACATTATATCTGTGTCAAGGGATGGGGGTCCTATGTTCGTACTCGTATCGAGCTACGGAGGCAACTGGGGAGAGACCAAACAGACCAAGAAGTGGAGGAATTTTCGGGCCCCCAAAACGTCACCGAGGAAGACGTTCTGAAAGCATTTTATCGAGGCGATGAGGTGAGAGCGCACGGACCCGGGTGCAGTAGGTGCTGAAGCATAAAAAATTTCCAGCGTTTGTATACATGGACCCCGAAGTGCAGAGGGTATGACGAACGATTTCAGACGGAGATTTGGACTGCTGCACCCGGGGTACCGATCAAATCTGAAAACAAGTCCGACGACGACGACGACGACGGATTATGATTGTCAGTGAGTATGATTGGGCCCGGATGGATGTATGTGAGGGAACTCAACTAATCCAGCCAAAGTGGACCGCGTCGCGAGAAAAGATCGCTCGTACTCAAACTAATACGGCAAGTAGAGGAAGGAGGCCTAAAATTATTGACTGTATACAATGCACCCGACATGGGACGGCTGAGGAAGACAGTGTTGCACCCACCGGACACTATTATGTACGTGCATCTATGGGAAATTTACTGTTTTGCCAGTTCAGTAAAGCAATACCAGGCAGAAGTTGATTGGGGTAAAATCACCACAAGCACAACGGCTGAGTCTGATTTGGAACACCCAACGCCTTTCCTAGGTTTGGGAATGAAGAATCTCTGATTTTTCGTCCGACAAGTCTCTTACCAACGGTCCCCCCATCCTCTCTAGACCCCATTGGAACGCTCAGTGCTGGATGTCCGGCGAGGAGCGAGAGTGGTGAGCAGATTGTAGTTAAGAATTGAGAATCTCCCTCGATTGAGTACCATCCCCGTGCGGTAAAGACTACGGAGGCTATAGATCCTGGCAATATCAATATCTACCGCCATTTTGGTTTTTGAGTGAGCGATCAGGCCATCGGGGTTCCGAGAGCTTGGTTGAAATTACAAGGCAACGATGCTTTGGGCTCACTAAATTCGCAAGGAGTGGTGTCGAAGCTGACCTCGTGTCGAGACGTAACATCCACGCATCGTGCACATGTACTGTCAACACTGGTTGGCCTTATCTCCCGTCCACATCAACACATCTACCACGCTATCCTCACTTGACCCGATCTGCGTTACATGGATTCTGGAGATTATATCGCAGATCTGGAGGCTGAAGCGCAAGTCCTGCGCCACCGGGTGGCGGAATTGAAGCAAAAAATCCGTGAAGTCAGAGACGAGGCGAGGGTAGCCCGCGAACGAAAGGTAGAAGAGGTGGGTGTCTTCAGATCCCAGCTCTCTTCGCGTACAAGCGGTGGCTTACTATACGCCATCGTCATGTGTGATTGGGAAACGAGCCTAGATCGATGAAGGCGTTCCGCCAGAAGAACCCGTCTTCCAGAATCTACCCAAAAAGGAGGGGACCTCTGGCCCTGGAACGATTAAGCGCGAAAACAAAGAAGAGGTCGAGCGCCAGATTAAACCCAAACGGCGGGTCAGTGGTTCAGTTCCAGTCACATCTGGAAATGGCAGCAAGAGCATGTCGTTGATTCGACACCTGCAGAAACCGTTCCGCGATGAAGCATCGCCAGAGGCTACACGCAGAGAATCGGCAGCGCAGACTCTACGAGAACCCAGGTCACCCGGCTCGCAAGGAGATGACGATGATGTAGTAATCGTGAGTTCATCGCGACGGCCGCGGGGTAAGCGTACGGGCGGGAACGACTCGGATCAGCTGAGCCCACGACCTACAAAACGGCAGACGTTCTGGGTGGACGTTCCTCCTCGTTCGAAGAGGAGGGTACCAGCGGCACCAGTGAAGTTGGAATGACCCTATCCGAACGACGCCTCCTAGGTAATCGCTACTCCTCCCGCGATAAAGGGTCATCAATCCCGCTAGTGCAATTGGCGTTACAATGGGAGGTTTCGCAGGAGCTGGGAGGCAGCATCCCTGCAAGTCTTGCAAGGAGAAAAGTGGCTGCAGTAGCCATTTATAGTAAAAGTTCATCGCAGCCTGCATGCCGACTGTGGAGGGCTGCTTTCCATCCACCAGATGCCATTGTCTTTGATTTCCCCCCCTCCGTTGTATGATCCATCGAAGCGGCACGAAAACAAGAGCAAAAACAGCACTACATCAAAACAGCAAAGAGGTATCACGACGATGATTTTGAGACACCTAACACCTTTCCCAGGTTCAAGATCGTCTTCTCGTGTCCCCACTGTCCAACGAGGCTGACCCCAACGGGCCATCCATCCTCCCCAAGACCCACTGGCACGCTCAACGCTGGCAGTCCAGCGAGTGAAGCGGGAACGGTGAGCACGTCCTGTAGGTAAGAATCTAGGGTGGATTTCGATTCAGCAACACCCTCATCGAGCCGGGGCGCAGTGCGGATCGCCGAAGGGTGGATCAACACATCCACACCAGCTTGATTGGTTTCGGAGTGGGCGGATAGGACGTTCGGGGCCCTGAACACACGATTGAAATCGCGGCGAACGAGGCTCCGGACCCTCTGAGCCTGTAAAAAGTAGTTGTCAAACGCACTAGTAGGTCTAGTGAGCCAACGAATCTTGAACCTTGGGAAACACGTACTCTGCGGTCAGTGCGTAGGCACCTAGAAGTATCCTTCGTTTGACTTCGGAACCGAATCCGCGGGATCTGGAGTGTGAATATACATTCGCGAGTTTTCTTTTGTCAGAGCCCGAGGGCGTTTCGACGTGGAGGCCTAGAGGTGGAATGTTCAGAGGTCCGAATAACACAGCCCACGTTCAAGCTGACCGTACTGAACCCCATCATATCTCGCAAGGTTACTACTGGCTTCCGCACTCGCGATAACATAGTAGGCGCTGAGAGCATACGGGGTCGAAGGCAAGGACACTGGTACTATCGAAGCACCGTGCATCCTCAGGTCAATCAACAAGGTTCGTAAGGGATTTACGACGCTTGGGTGTAATTCTTCCGGGAAATAGTCCTATGTGGGTCATGTGGGTGGGCGGAGGTTATGATCATTTGGGGAAACAAACAGTTGGAACGCCTATCCGTATCCCCGAGAGACTACCAGAGTCCAAGAAATCTGAGAGGACCGATTTTGATGCCTTTTCTCGAATCCTCTGGGTCGCGGCGGTCGGGTCTCGAGGGTCATGGATATTCAGAGAATCTAGACACTCACGGTAAGAAGGGGCGTTCGTTCGTTTTGAAACAGGACACACCGAAAACAGATTCGGCGCTTTCTATATCCTTCGCAAGCACCCCGACGCAATCTAGGCTGTCCGCAAACGAGACAACCCCCCACCTGCATACGCGAGTCAATTTAGTGCCCGAGTTGATCGAGAGGTCCGTGCGCACCTACTCAGCAGCCCGTAAGAGGGCTTCAATCCAACTACCCCGCAATATGATGCAGGAAGGCGGATCGAACCGCCGGTGTCAGTTCCAAGTGCGCTGTTGAAAGGAATTAGGTCTGCACCATGTCCGTCGAAGAAAGTGCTTACTGACGCGTCACACAGTCCAGCAGCAACAGCAGCGGCACTACCACCCGAGCTCCCTCCGGCGGAACGGCCCTCACTTTCACCGAATGGATTGATGACCGGTCCGTGGACGGAATACTTGTTTAACGAACTACGCAGGCGGTCGACAAAAGTCGTAGGAAGAACAAGCTCTGACAACCTACCCCATTCCAAATTCATCGCAGTTCGTTTTTCCGACGATCTGTGCCCCTGCGGAACGAAGTAGCTTTACAACCGTCGCGTCGTATGGGGAGGAAAATTCTGCGTGATTTTAGGCCCAGTTTGGAAGAGTGACGAGATTCCTAGTGCACCTTTGAGCATCAGGGACGAACACGTCGTAGGCATGCCGGAGGTACATATATTATCCTTCACTGCGACAGTCATGCCTGGTAAAGGACCGTCTATGGAGGTCAGCCTTGGGCTGGGATCGTTCGGAAGGTGTACGAAGGCGTTGATCCGCGCATTGCGTGATTCCACAAGAGTTTGGTGAATTCTTGTCGATGTTTGAACACAGCGTATCGGTGGCACCCGCATGAGCTTGCACGGTGGAGAAAGGAGCGCGACTGCTTCCGGCGTATGATCGAGATCACTCCGGATCCCATGACCGACAACAGCCTCGCCGTTCTCTAGTGAGAGGTCCTCTGGTCATAGTTGCAGCCCATCCAAAGTGCGCACATCGGATTAGAAACACGGCAATGATTTTTGACGCAGCCGTGTCTCTGTTCTCGGTTGAAATTTTGAAAAAAGTCAATCTTCGCATGGAATCTTTGTACCGTTGGTCGCAAAACGAATGTTCTCTGCTCTTCCTCAACAATTAAGGTAACTCACATATCATACCGCTCTGTTCAGCCTGCGTCATCCAACGCACGAAGCCGCTTCCAAGATCGAGTTGATCTCTCACCTGTTTCCCGCAACTCATGATACCGTCACAAATAGCCTCCTGATTTCACCGAAGGAACTATAGCTGCGATTCAAACGAGGAGTGTAAACGACACACACCGTGCGTCGTGGATCCTCAGGCACATTACCTACCCTGAGGCCCACTACGCCGCTATCAGCCTCGCTGGAACGATTAGGTGGTTCGAGGATGTATCCAGAATCGAGGACTATTCTGGTCGGCCACTTATGGATTCACACCCTTGCAATCTGCAAATACGAGGAGTTTGCGCGCACGTTCCCTCTCCTCGTCCCACATCAGAAAGCCTCAGGCTCTGACAGGGACCTTATACATCTCTCCAGTGCCAATGCGGAGTCGCGTATAGAGTATCGTATTCTGCATTTGCTGAATGTTGACGGAGGAAACACCCACGGGCACTTACGATGGGTTTCGAATGTACCGCTACATCTCTCCTGGGCAACCTGGGCCGCGCTAGGTGTTTGAGGACTGCTTTGGCTTCTCGTGGAGCATCAGCCCTCGTCTTGATGAGGCGCTCAGGCGCCTCTTGATATGCTGTAATCTCCTTGGATTTCCCGCCGAGGAAGAGGAGTTGAAATTCCAAGTTGAATCGTGCGGTGTCTCCCATCCTTATTCTCAAAATTACTCACACCATTATTCGCTAGTGAATGTATATGATTGCCCCTGAATCAAGTGTCCAGAGCAATTGGTTCTGTCTTGATTCATAATCTGATATGCAGGATGCCAAGGTGTCACTCCGCGCATGCCTTCAATGTTTTTGGGTACACATATATTTCCCCTTTTGTTGGACCAGGCTCAAGTGGTACGTGAGGAAGAGGCGGATAGAAACGAGCGGGAGGAGGTAATGAAAGAAGAGGAATCGGTAGATTACGAATAGTTAGTCGGGACCTAACACTTGAGAATAACGCCATCGTAGGGACCCGAGTGGTCGTTGATGTTGCCTAAGAGGGGAAAAGGTACCTCACCGTCGATGCATTGTTTGTTGGGGTTATCTTGGCCGGGACACGCCTTCCAGCTACTGTCATCCTCGATGTGGTCCTCCCCGGATGGATGCCTATATCCCATGAGCTCGATAGGCACAGTCGGGACTGGGTCTTTGCGGTTGGTGATGCGGGCAAGGAAATTCAACTCGCTGTCAGCCAGATTTGCAAACTCTGGGTTTCCAACCTGAATAAATTTTGGCAGCGCGCCAAGGGTGAGATGGGTGGGAGGAGCCGGATAAAAATGCATCTCACGCGGGGCAACCCGTACCCGTAGAACCTGACGGTGCTGCCCGGGAACTGGAGCTTCAGGTAGATGGCGTCGAGGAGGGAGATAGCAGCCCCTGAAGGTCGCGCTCAGTTGCTCAACTCACCACGGCGATGTGAAGAACCCACCGAGGGAATGCCCGACTGTGGTGATAGTATCCGTTCCAAACTCATCAATGGCAGTGTGCACCGCAGCAAGGACGTCATTCGCAGCGCTGGAAATAAGTCAAGAAGACATCTCCGAGGTTCCCAAACGATGAAACGTACAGGCTGTGAGCCTCGCGGAACCCTGCGTGGACCTTCACGTCCGAGCTAACGCCCGGGAAGAGGGAGGGGTCCAAGTCAACGAGAACGGCGTCTAGGTCGGTAAGTAGTGGGATGCTAATGGTGAACGAGAACCCAAGAGCGGGCAGTGAGATAAGCAACAACGGGTTACGGTTAACACGCCCGTACATTTTTGAGGGGGCTGTACCCTGATGGCCAACAATGACGGTGTTCAAGGATGGATCATAGCCGACATACCCTGCGAAACCGATTCAGTGATCGCGCATGACCATCCAGAAGTGAATACAGACAGTATTGTACCACGACGCCGTCACCGCCGGATGCGACGGGCTGGAAACCAGAATTGGAGTTGCAATTAGCTGAGATGAAGATGGGAATTAGCATGACCATCGTTATATCTTCACCACGTACTTCCGCAAGTCCATTTTGCGAGGTCGGACGGGTTACAGTAAGCGGAGGCGGCGTAAAAACTATAAGGCTTGAAAGTCGCGATCGTTCCAACCGAAAGAGTCTGAATTTGCCGTTTCTTGAAAGCCTGGTTAGAAGGGGCGGCGGACGCGTTGAATACGGCAAGGAGCGACAGGAATAAGGGCAACAAGCGCATCTCAGATAATTAGAATGAGTGACAGGGGTAAGGCAAGGAGGACCATTCAACAGTACCTGGGTTCTGACCTTTATACCGCATCCAGCAGGCTACCTGGCTTCCCGTGCATGTCACTGCCGGGTAAATTCCTGGGTACTGATGTGGACCAAACGCCCTTCTTTTGGTCCGATCAGGAAATTGTGTGGTGGCGGGCGGAAACAGGAAGTGCGTTAATAGACTTATGTGACAGCGTGCAACAGAGAAGTCAGCTGATAGGTTGCCGGGTTCCATTGTGAACCTGACGGGAGAGAAACCTCATAGTTTGCTGGAAAACCATCGGGAAATTCCCGGAGAATTCGACCAAGCAATTGAAGACGGCGTGGAATGGTTTTCTGAATGATTTTTGAATTTCAAGCAGATGAAGTGGCAATAACTGTGGTCGTAGAGCGGTGTGTCAGTTCGGTTGATGACGCGTGACGGTGTACAATGAGGGAACCCGACGTTTCAATTTCAACACCCGGTAGATACTAGTATGAACCACATCCAAAGTCGTGGGCGAGGAAACCCCTGCACGGGATTGCACGGTCAACATGCGACTACGATTCCTTGTTGATATTAACTCACCTCATCCATAACGTTGATAACACAGGAGATGATGCGCAGTTCCGTAAGTCTTTGTCGACTCGAATGATCATACTCGCTTCCTTGTGTTGCCTCGGCCATTTGTGAGCATCCGGACAGGATCGAACAGAACACGGCTGGCAACGACCCCCAGCCCCGGAGAACAGATAGATGTAAGCTTCCAGGTGATGTGCGGCATGGAGAGACAGCTCAACCAAGTTGAGTTCCGGAACTGATCTGATCACCTTCTCCGCATCACAGTGATCACTGTTTCTCGCCAATGCCCGCGAAGACTGTGGCACAGTGGAGCTAGGTCTGTGGACGAAGCGCACACTCGGTCATCCCCTTATCATCACGCCTACGTTGTGCCCCATTGCTTGATATCCAGGCTATGGCACAGAATTCCACGTATGCCTACATTCCCGGATTCTTCGCACAAGACGACCCCCAGGCAGATCCCGATGTAATCGGCGCAGTGAGCGGAACGCGGTTGCTGGAACGCTCCAGAGCCTGAACTGAAAGTCGTCCGTCACTCGTAGCTGCCGGATCGACTCGGTTTGCTAGACTCAAACCCCGGGCATTGGCAAAATTTCCAGCTCAACATCACGGCTTTGGGCTCGGAAGGTAAACCTGGGGATTCGATCAAGGTATTCTTCTTGGGGAGACACGGTCAAGGCTACCGTTGGTCTGGTTTCCTTCCGTCAAGCTGCTGTTTCTAATGCGTCGGTCTTCAGACAATGCTGCCCAGGCGAAATACGGCTTGCCGGTAGGTTCCACCTGCTATATTCGTGGCAAACACCGCTTTGACTCCTCTTCCTGGTAGGCATGGGATGAGTGAGTCCGCAAACCTGTGAGATAGTCCACGCTTCACATCACCCCTTAAGCCACTGGTCAAGGTTGAACGGAGATGGTGAAATTGTATGGGGACGCGAGTATCTCCATTCTCAAATACGGGGTGGTTTACTGAACTGCGATTCCAGCTGATTCGTTCCTGACTCCACTCGGGATCCAGCAAGCGGAAGCCGCCCACAACAAGTGGTTGAATGAAGTGTGTCTCATAGAGTTGCTCGACCTTCGAAATGAAATCTTACGACCCGCTAGATGCCTTCTGGAATTCCGGTTCCGACGGTCTTCTACTCCAGCCCCCTAACTCGAGCTCTGCGCACCCTCGAAATAACCTGGACTGATATCACACTCCCCGACAAGGCCAAAGACGTCCAACTGCACCCGAGCCACAAGGTCGTAATTGCCGAGGTAGGGTTTCCTCGCCGAGCCACAAAGTTTTCCGAACTTACCTCGCACATGCGCAGAATTGTCGTGAAGTTTGTGGTGGGGACACCTCTGACAAACGCCGTCCCAAGTCTTGGATCGCGGAGAATTTCCCTCTGTTTGACTTCAACAGCGGGTTCAGTGAAGAGGTGTGTTTCTTCGTCGCTCTCCAACAAAATCAGCACAGGTTTCATATTATTAGGATGAATTCTGGACCCCCGACAGCATAGAGACCGAAGACCACGTTAATGCAAGGGCCCTGTCGATCCTTGACCATATCTGGGATAAATACCCAACAGAAACCTGTGCATCAGCAAACTTGTCCGGGAAAGATCTTGCCGGATCTCCCAACAAATGTCCAGACGTGGGCCGTCTGGCCATTCGAAGTTCGGCAGGTAATCTCTTGGCAGACGAAAGCAGATCCGCGACTTGCGGCATAAGATCTGCCCTCACCTTATTTTGAGCCGGCCAGATCTTTTGCGGCCTCGATAGTATCAGGCCAGATCTCCCCATCAGGGTCAGGCGGTATATTTTTCTTTTCAATTTTTATATTCCGAAATTGGATCGTAAATTCAAATAGAAATATTCATTATCCATAAATCAAACCCCGCCATAATGAAATCCCAATTTATTTTGGTTGTTTGCAGAAAACACGGCAGAAAATAAAAACATGGAATTGCCAGATCAGTGAGTAACAGATATGTACGGACGTAGACGCAGAGAGATGCTGATGTACAGGGAACGGCCTGAAAACCAGCGGGGGAAGAGTAGTGGGGTGAGTAGTATAGATCAGTGAGATTCGGAAACGAGGAGGGGGGTATCGCCGTTGTCGCGATCGTCGGTGTGCTCAAGGGGAGGGATCTCGTGATCGTCGTCGGCATCCACGAAGGGAGGTATCTCGCCATCATCACCGGCGTGCGGGAGAGGAGGGACGTCGCCACTGTTGTTGGTGTTGTCTGGGAAAGGGAATGGGACAGGCGAGGCACGGCGCTGCGGAGCAACCTGGGAGTGGATTAGTGTCGGTAGGCATGAAAAACAAAGCGACGTACTGAAACAGGGATCCACATGTATCCCGCACGATCGGCCCTGAAAGTGCGGGCGGGGTGCCGAAATCTGAAAGCGGGTTAGTTGCTGGCGGAGGTGCAGACTGCGGAGAGCAGGTATTTAGCTCTAAAGTGTCAAATTAAAAAACAATGATATTTAATAGATACCTTTAATCGAGAAACGACAGACTCAAAACGTGATGTTGCGTAAGAGCTGCGATTGCTCGAAACAACAGGTCGTGAGCAACGGTCCAGCAGACAGAAGGTGGAGATTCACACCTGACCGTAAATTTGCCAGCGGAGAGGATCGGGCAGTCACGGCTGTTCGGAGAGGAAACCATCGCGAGGGACTTCAAGTTGGAGATGGGAGGGAAGAGACGTTGTGCGTGGCAAGAGTGCCCGGAAGTTGAATGCGGCCGCTGGCACCATCCTCGCCCCAAGATATATGTTTTTTTTTCGTGTGACGCAGTGTGACCGGCGGGTGGCGTCCAGTGAGGTATTTCGACGGATCCAACCTCCTGAGAACGAGACATAGGGAGATCTGGAGACAACACCAGGAGGAATTCAAATCGGCGGCTTGCTGAGACATCGCCGCGCGGCGGCCGCGCCAAAGTTGTGTTAAGCGACAGGAGAAAAAGATTTTTACATTCAAAATCTCATGTGGCTTATTTAAATTTACAATCGTCGTGGAACAGGGATGCCGTCTCCGAGCCAGTGGTGTGAATCGAACGTCCTTACTACACTGCAGCCTGACTCGCTGCTTGGATCCTCGCGAGTCGCTCGTTCTCCATGCGAGAGCGCATGGATGGTCCCTGTGTCTCCCGCTCTTCCTCCTGCAATTCTTCATCCGTATCAGGCGCCCCGCCAAATATTTTCCTAGGATATTGTGAGCACATGAGTGTAGGAGGGGATGAACACAATACATACTCGTCCCACCACTTGAGAGTTTCAGCGCGCCAGGGGTCATCCGAGTGAGCGAATTGCTCGCGAAGGAGGATGTAGAGCCGCGGAAACTGGATACCCTTCCATTGTTCCTTCCATTCCTTGCTGCAACACAACGTGATGTATGCCTGGAGGGTGAGGGGTGTGAGAGATAGCGGGAGGGCTGATGCATCCACGGATACCTGTATCGCCGCGTAACAGATCGTTGGTGGGAGAACTTTCATCATACCGTGGATTTTTGCATTCCCGGGTTTCAGCGAAACCTTTGCACCGAGGGTGGCAGCAGAAGGCGCGATGAATATGTGGGTGTATACCTAGGGTTGATGCTCAGTGGCGCCCTATCGCGTGAGACTCGAGCAGTGGAACTCACCGCCAACAAAAGAGGCCCACGGAAGAGACCCTGGGCGAGAGAGCCGTCCGTCATGTCTTCGTCGTACAGAAAAGCAGGTAGTTTTGGATCTCCCGCACTGTCAATCAGCTTGATTTTCCCATCGCGCAGCTTCGCCCTGGTACTGGAGGGTGGGCGTGCCTGATCAGCAAGGGTGTGGGTGGATATGCTGCTACTTGCCTCTCTGGGTCTGCGATGAACTCGCTAAGGTTGTCGATCGGGCACAGCAACCTGGCCGTGACGATATTTCCCCACCCACGCCAGGACTTGGTGGCACCCGGGTTCAGGACCTTGATAAACTCGTGTGGGTTCACGGCCGCATTGCTGTCTGCACCGTGTGGGAAGTACTTTTGCGGGATAAGCGAGACGGTAGACTGCTTGATAGTCTTGGTGTCCGTTTGCCTCGCTTGCGATGCAAGTGACTGAACCTGTTTCTCTTTGAGCTGTCATGGGCGGGATCTGATGTAAGCGGGACGTACGTAGTTTAAGGTCTTTCGAATGAATTTGGATGGCACATCGGACTCGAGGCGATGCTTGAGGAACGGAAGGTGGTAAATGATCTCGTCGAAGTCCTCAACATAAACTTGGAGTTGAGTTGGCGTGCTGTAAGAGCTGTAGTTAGTCCATCTTGACCCGCGCGCAGACTCAGATATGAGCTGGACGTACAGGTCCTTGGCGTGAGTTCGCGTTTGCTTGTCTCCATGCCTTCGGGCCGCTTCAGTGACCGTCGGAGAACCAGCAGCACCGATGGCGACGATGACGTAGAAATCTGCGAAAGGGTTAGCTACACGACGAAGCCATCTCGCTTTGTCTTTGATGGCTTCTGTCTCCTGGGGAGTAAGCGCGGGTTCGCTGTCAGAGGGGGCCGCCATCACAAATGAGCACGGTGTGGACATCCATGGGCGTGCGATTAGACCATACCTTTGAGAGTTGTCGACGGGTTGGGTCACAGTTGCCATGGTCAGGAGAGGAACGAGTTGATAGGGGTTACTCCCTGCTGCAGGATTTTGTTTGATCACGGTGCCGAGTTCAGATGTCGATGGATCCGCTTCGGCTTTGGCCATAAGTCTTTTATCGTCATCATCATCATACCATTCCCAAACAAGGCGGCATTGGGCCACCAAACTATGTCTCATGTATGCTACGAGGGAACCTGCGCCACCAGCAAAAAGCGGCAGGTCTTCTCATCAGCTCGCGGACTCCATCAACATTGGTTAAGAACTCACGAGGACACTCCAGATGAAGAAACGACCCTCGCAATTGCAAGATCGTTGAAGCGCAAGCGCGATGCGGACGAGGAGGAAGACCGCCGAAGGCGAGATCTGGAAGTCCGGCTAGCATTTGAAGCTGCACACCGTGAACCTGAGTTGCCACCGGTGAGAGTCATGTACCTGTTATAGAGCAGGAGATTAACTCACCTTATATAGGTCCCGCTGTTTGAACGAGCTGTTGATGCTGGACTTCAACGTTCGGTGAGAACGCGGCGTCTTCCGGTGCGTTTCCGCGACTCGCTGCCAGCACCTGTACCACGTGCCACGGCACGCAATACTTGTCCTGAAAAGGAAACCGAACCTCTTGCCTCTCTCGATTCCAATCCACTGCACGATAGTGGACTCGACACCTCTACTGAAACCTCAAACCGCGCCCCCGCTATCACCGTGACAAACGCCAACTCTTTCGGGGTGTTCCGAGAGTACCCCGCTGTTTCCTCCCACAACCCTCGCAACGCAGACGTCTACGTGGATGCTCAACCGAGTCTTCCCGCCTCCCAATCCATCGGATCTGGTTTGATGGTCGCCCCCCCTCCAGAATCAGAACACCGCTCCCTCACCAACTCAACAAACCTTTCATCTGACCTTATCCTCTCGTGGATGGCGACAGGACCAGGAAACACCCCCGCAGGAATCAACGACCTTGTCCACAACGTCATCATGCATCCTGAGTTCCAACCTTCGGAACTCGAAGACTTCAATGCTGTGACCGCGATCCGGCGTTTCGAGCGAAAACACTTCTCTGGCGCTGGACTCGCGGTAGGCGATGGGTGGAAGGAAGGTTCAGTGAGCATACGGGTGCCCTGTACAGGCGTGGAACAGAAGGAATGTGATGCACCTGAGTTCGTTGTAACTGGGATCCTCTATCGGGATCCTGTTGAAGTGATTACGGCCGAGCTGGAGGACCCTGATGCCTTCAACGACATACACGTCGCTCCGTTTAAGGAAATGTGGAGTCCAGGCCCGGACGAAGATCCCATTCGCATATACTCTGAGATCTACAACTCCGACGCAATGCTTGAGGCCGATAAGAGGATGCGAGACAATTTGAGCGCTGCGATGGCGCACGGCGAGGACAATCTGGAGACTTTCGTCATGTCGGCACTCCTCTATTCGGATTCTACCCACCTTGCCTCCTTTGGGACCGCTTCCCTGTGGCCAATCTATCTATTTCTTGGCAACGTCTCAAAATACACTCGCTCGAAGCCATCATCTTTCTCTGCCCACCACATCGCCTACATTCCCACGGTGTGTCGATAATAATTCCATCTCTAACGTTGTCCCAATGTAACTGATCAACGATCGGCAGCTCCCTGATACCATCAAGGAGTTCTACCGCGAACACTACAAAAAGGAACCCAGCTCAGAGATGCTCACCTACTTGGGACGCGAGCTGACTCACGGGGTCCTGCGTCTAATCTTAGCCGGCTCGTTTGCGGAGGCTCATAAGAACCTTCGAAAGGTCAAATGTGGGGATGGGATTTTGCGCCGCTGGCTCCTTGAACTTCTTCTGCACTCGGCGGATTACAAAGAGAAGTAAGTTTTTTTCACCAACCTCATGAGAATGATACTGAGTCCTATCCAGGTCAACGTTAGCAACGATCAAAAGCTTAGGGTTGTTCCTCTGCCCCCGCTGCCTGGTCGTCAAGGGACGTGTTCCCAAAATCGGCATGAATTGTGACCACAGCATACGTCGTCTCCTTCGCGACTACGCCAACGATGCCGCCGGCCGTGTAGAATGTGCGCGAAGGCTTATCTTTGATCTTGGGAGGAGTGTCGGTGGTGATTTGGAGATTCTGAAGCGAGGATCGCTGATTCCTACCAGGGTAATGCAATCTCTCTCTACGCCCGCATGTTCTGTAACTGACCTTCTCCTAGAACGCATACCACACTGAGCTTGGTGTCAACCCGGCCACGATCATGCCGGTCGACATCCTCCACGATTGTGAACTCGGTTTCGGGAAGGGTGTGGTCACACACAACATCAGAATCTTACACGCGCTCGGCCAGGGAGCGGTCAACACCTTTGACACACGGTGAGAACCTGATTTCGTGGCCACTCCTCTCCACCGGCTAACTCCTCTCTCCTCCAGATTCCGCCAAGTCCCCACCTTTGGCCGTGACACCATCCGCAGGTTTGGGGGTAGCGTCTCCGCGATGAAAAAGCTCGCAGGTCGAGACTTCGAGGATATCATGCAGGTAGGTAGCTACATCATCCTGATCACGTCCACTTCCCGAGACGCCCTCCTATTAGTGTTGGATCCCGGTCCTCGAAGGTATACTACCTGACTCGAATGACAACCGCCTCCTTCTTGATCTCGCCTTTGATCTTGCCACATGGCACGCTTATGCCAAGCTCCGAATGCACACAACACATACCATCAAGTCCCTTCGTTCGCAGACGAAAGAACTTGGACGTCAGCTTCGTTGCTATGCCAACAAGCTGTGTCCAAAGTATGCGACGAAACCATTGCCAGGTGAAGCTGCCGCCGCTTATCGCCGCCGGGCTGCCAAAATCAAACCGGCTGCCCCCCCAGGGCCTGCGAAAACCAAGAAGGTTGCTCCCGGTGCTTCCGAACAACCCAAGAAGCAGAACCTAAAACCGAAGGTACCGAAAGGGTCCGGGTTCAATCTGGAAACATACAAGATTCACGCACTCGGGGATTATGCAGACAACATCGAGCAGTTTGGCCCAACGGACTGTTTTTCTACACAGCAGGTTTGTTCTGTATCGTCGCCGATCCTCCTCGCACTCATCCGTTGTCACTGGCCAAACAGGGTGAGCTCGAACACCGCCGCGTCAAGAGGTTTTACAAGCGAACCAACAAGGTGCGGTTTGAGCGGCAGATTGCCAAGCACGAGCGAATCGAACGCCACTATCGGAAGTACGTCAACGCCCTGAGGAACAAAACCGGCGGAAGAACAACATCTCGACCTGGTCCATCCACGGATGGTGTTGTGAGTTCGGCGCCGCAGCAACATCACTCAATGGCAAAGAAGGACAGGGACCACGTGGACCTTTACGCCCTGTCGAACAAGCATCCCGGCGACCCTGCGCTAAAGGTAACCTGTAGCCCTCCCACCATATCAACCGCTGTACTGATGTCATTCAATAGGATTTTGCCACCCTGCTCAAGGACCACCTGCTTGCTCGCATTCTCAATAAGCAGTACGACGCCGAACCACCCCTATTCACCGAGGAGGACCGCAACCAACTCTACATATCCGAGGATCGCCTCGAACAACGCTACGGGATCAACGTCTATTACACTACCTACGACCTTCGGCGTGGCAAGGACCGGGTGAACATGAAGAACCGCGCACACATCATGACTCTCTCACACGACGGACACCACCCATACGCCTATGCCCATGTCCTCGGTATCTTCAAGGTTGATGTTCTCCACGGGCCAACAACGCCGGACGAAGTCAGGATGGACGTCATCTGGGTTCGCTGGTTCAAGATCGACGAGACTCACCGGGCAGGGTGGAAAGCCAAACGGCTCTATCGACTCAGGTTCATTCCACCCCTTGAGGACGGCGCATTCGGCTTTCTTGACCCGAATGACATTGTTCGCGGGTCCCATCTCATCCCCGGGTTTGTTCGTGGACACAGGGTACTCTCTCCAGCCGCTCCTGCGAGTGAGTGGGATCCCAAGCCGGAGTCTGATTGGGAGGCCTACTACGTCAACCAGTAAGTTTTTTTTTGGCAGTCGACAGAGGGACCATTACCTAACCTCCGTATTTCAGGTTCGTCGACCGCGATATGTTCATGCGCTATCGCGGAGGCGGTGTCGGGCACAAGTACATGCGGGACATTGAGACGACGCACGAGAATATGTTCCGAGTCCGCCTGCATGGCAAACAAACCTCTCGTCACGAGCCTCCTGGAATACCTCAAACCAACCGTGACAGTACCATCAACAACATGGCCGGCAACCACGACAGCGACAACGACTCGGACTCCCAGGACCCCGTGGCTATCAATCCAACAACAGGCCCCTTAGGCAACGATGACTGTGAGGGCTCAGAGGGGTCAGACGACGAAGACCACGCGCCGTCCAAGAGTGGCTCAAGCGATGATGCACTGGATGACGACTCCGACGAGATTTCCTCAGATCTCGAGTACGACTCGTATGGTTTGGCGGACGCTTAGCAACACACATATTACTACTCCCTCGATACAAGTAACGATTTTTCTGTAAAAGCCTGACGCAATACATTCAATATTTCTTGGACTATATGCGTTACATAAAAAACATGAGAAAAAACATATCAGGTACAACTTCAAAGTCAAAATTCCTGCCGCCGCACGACAAATCAACTCGGCTAATTTAATGCCCAGATGCCGCCTCAGCGAGCCGCCCGAGCCTGTTGAGGCGGTTCACGTCTTCAGTTTCCTTGCGGCCCTCCCTTTGGTTGAGGCGGTCTCCGATGACGTCGAAGAGTCCCACGCCGATGATTTTCATGAGCCGGAAGTACGCTTCCCTGAGATTATGTTAGTCTGAGCGCTCATTACATAAACAAGAAAACATACCGGTAGTCTTCGCATAAGATGTTGAGGAGCTCGAGCTGGGTTCTCGTGTTGATCATGGCCGCATATCGCGGCTCGGCGACAGCAACATTTTTTTTAATCTCAATTTCCGCTGCCTCGCAAAGCTTCTTGAGGCGGTCCTCAAACTGGTCCGAGATAATGGCCTGGACTCTGGGCGTGAAAACCTGGGAGACTGCATCAAAAAAAATATTCCTGATGTGAAGAGTTGCCGGTGTGTCAGGCCGTCACTGATCTAATTGAGTAATTGATCAAACTTACTGTAATTCTTCGCGAAGCTTGTCGCGGGACCTGAATTCCTCCGCCAGAGTGCCGGGCAACCACTGGAAGGGGGTGGGACGGATTGGATAGTATTGCATGGTGCTCGTCGGTTTTGTAGAGGAAAGGGGAAGGCGGCGCTCGGACTTGTCACTAGTGTTCATGTTTTTTAATTATATATATTATTGTGTGACCGTGTGTGACTACAAGTCGGACTATACAGCTGAGGCTGGCAGGGGCCTGAGGTCGAGTTTAGGCGACTGATTTATATTGAAAAAAACATACAAAATAACATACAAAAAACATACAAAAAACATACAAAAAATTTTCGGCTAGTCAAAATACCCGGTTCATTCATGCGTGCATGGCTGCTGCTTGAGCGAGGAACAAGAACATGTCCGCCTCGCTCTCTTCTTCGGTTGCCTTGCAGTCGTCTTTTTTGTTGAGGCGATCTCCGGCGACGTCGAAGAACGGCATGCCAATGGCTTTGATGAGCGCCTCGTACGCTTCCCTAGGAACGTGCCGAGTCAGTCTGGGCGAACATTACATAAATAAAAAACTTACAGGTACTGTTCACTTAAGTAATAACTCAGCTCGAGCTGAGTGAAGGTGTTTATCATCATCGCGTATTCCGGGTCGGCGTCTTCCACATTCTCTTTGATGGCGGCTTCCGCCGCCGCGTTGAGCGTGTCGAGGCGTTCTCGGCAATGTTCCGAGATCAAGGTCCGGACTCTCGGCGTGCAAACCCTGGAGACCGCGTCAAAATAGGCATTCCTGATGGGAAGCGCTGTCAGGTATGACATTCAATTGAGTAATTGATGGCAGACTCACTGGTGTTGGCATTGAAGCCTCGCTTGCTCCAGGTATTTTTCCTCCAGGCGGGGGGGCATCCACTGGAAGGGGGAATCGCGGGTAGGGTGTAAATGAATGGTGAAGGGGAGTCCCGGCATTTTTGTAGGGGAAATGGGAAGGCAGTCGCACTCAGGCTTGTGTTGGTATCTCATGTTTTATTAATTATATATGTGTGACTACGTGTGACTACTACTGTACAGTTGAGGCCCGACCGTCATCGACTGCGAAGGTCTGCAGGGTGTGCGCCAGATATGGCCACATCTCACGTGATCTCGACTGTCTGACCCTCCGGTCACACTTGGGTCACACCAAGGGTCGAACGCGGTCCCTCGTCGGATCAAGACCTGCGAGGCGCGCGCAGCATCTTGGTTCGTCAGGCCTGATCTGGCCCGGCATTCGCCGTCTGGCCAGATCCGGCTGGGACAAGTTTGCTGATGTGAGTCTGAACAACGTATACTCACCTGAAATCCGCTCAGCGGTCATTAGACGTTTCCATCACTGCTCACCTCGGGTTCATCCGGAGGTTGACACGCGTGGTTGGTCGGGGGACCTACGAATTGCCAACCGGAGGTACGAGTACCTTCCTTCAAACGTTTTTCTGCGCCTCATCGCAGAACCTAGGTGTAATTCCCATCGTTATCAAACGTACCGTACCTTAGACTGTACCCGCTTGATTGTGTTAGAGCTCCTATGAAATGAAAGTGTACTTGTTTCCGAGATTCCGAGCTTAATTCCGGTTGGCTGGTGTGGGATCTATCCTGTTCTATCCCCGAATAACCGCTCGAGCATTGGTGGTTTGATCACCGATCGGTGGAGTTTCCCTGCCGGGGTGCGTGCAGTAAACGCGACTGATATCGATAAGCACTTTAGCATCCAAACGGGATAGAGCGGAGAAGGACCATCCCCATCCACGACGTTGACCCAACTGATACGCTGCTCCAGTAAAGCGTGCGATCCGGGCATGATAGAACAGAAAACGGTTGGCAACGACCCCCAGCCCCGGAGAACAGATAGATGTAAGCTTCCAGGTGATGTGCGGCATGGAGAGACAGCTCAACCAAGTTGAGTTCCGGAACTGATCTGATCACCTTCTCCACATCGCTGTTTCTCGGGAACGCCCGCGAGTCTGTGGAGCTAGGTCTATGGACGAAGCGCACAGTCGGACATCCCCTTATCATCACGCCTACGTTGTGCCCTATTGCTTGATATCCAGGCCATGGCACAGAATTCCACGTATGCCTACATTCCCGGATTCTTCGCACAAGACGACCCCCAGGCAGATCCCGATGTGATCGGCGCAGTGAGCGGAACGCGGTTGCTGGAACGCTCCAGAGCCTGAACTGAAAGTCGTCCGTCACTCGTAGTTGCCGGATCGATTCGGTTTGCTAGACTCTAATCCCGGGCATTGGCAACGTTTCCAGCTCAACATCACGGCTTTGGGCTTGGAAGGTAAACCTGGGGATTCGATCAAGGTGTTCTTCTTGGGGAGACACGGTCAAGGCTACCGTTGGTCTGATTCCCTTGCGTCAAGCTGCTGTTTCTAATGCGTCGGTCTTCAGACAATGCTGCCCAGGCGAAATACGGCATGTCGGTAGGTTCGACCTGCTATATTCGTGGCAAACACCGCTTTGACTCCTCTTCCCGTTAGGCATGGGATGAGTGAGTCCGCAAACCTGTTAGATAGTCCACGCTTCACATCACCCCCCAAGCCACTGGTCAAGGTTGGACGGAGATGGTGAAATTGTATGGGGACGCGAGTATCTCCATTCTCAAATACGGGGTGGTTTACTGAACTGCGATTCCAGCTGATTCGTTCCTGACTCCACTCGGGATCCAGCAAGCAGAAGCCGCTCACAACAAGTGGTTACATGAGGTCTGAAGCATAGAGTCGTTCGACCTGCGAAGTGAAATCTTACGGCCCACTAGATGCCTTCTGGAACCCCGGTTCCAACGGTCTTCTATTCCAGCCCCCTCACTCGGGCTCTGCGCACCCTCGAAATAACCTGGACTGATATCACACTCCCAAACAAGGCCAAAGACGTCCAATTGCAACCGAGCCACAAGGTTGTAATTGCAGAGGTAGGGTTTCCTCGCCGAGCCTCAAACCTTTCAGAACTTACCTCGCACATGCGCAGAATTGTCGTGAAGTTTGTGGCGGGGACACATGTGACAAACGCCGTCCAAAGTCTTGGATCGCGGAGAATTTCCCTCTGTTTGAATTTAACAGCGGATTCAGTGAAGAGGTGTGTTTCGTCGTCGCGCTCTAACAAAATCAGCACAGGTTTCATCTTATTAGGATGAATTCTGGACCCCCGACAGTCGAGAGACCGAAGAGCACGTTAATGAAAGGGCCCTGTCGATCCTTGACGACATTTGGGATAAATATCCAACGGAAACATGTGAGTCTGAGCAGTCACTGTAGACTCACCTGAAACCCGCTCAGCGGTTATTAGACATTTCCATCACTGCTCACGTCGGGTTCATCCGGGGGTTGACACGCGTGGTTGGTCGGGGGACCTACGAATTGCCAACCGGAGGCAAGTACGAGTACCTTCCTTCAAATGTTTCCCTGCGCCTCATCGCAGAATCTAGGTGTAATTCCCATCGTTATCAAACGTACCGTACCTTAGAGTGTACCCACTTTATTGTGTTAGAGCTCCTGTGAAACGAAAGTGTACTTGTTTCCGAGATTCCGAGCTTAATTCCGGTTGGCTGGTGTGGGTTCTATCCTGTTCTATCCCCGAACAACCGCTAGAGCATTGGTGGTTTGGTCACCGATCGGTGGAGTTTCCCTGCCGTGCAAGGTGGCCCATTTCCACAACTCCAACGGCGATTCTACAAGAGCCGACGGGGATTTACAGCTGGTTGCGTTTCGATAGGCCTATTTCCACAAATTTAGGCCCCAAATTCTTATTTATGTTTTGATGGTATTGGTGCTCGGCATCCTGGCATGACGCAGATGCCGGGGGTAGACGCGCGATGCCGGACCAATCACACGATGCTGGTTCAGGCCTTACATCATCACTCGCTCCCGTTTTCGTACCCGTCCCAGAAAGATTCCAGTACTTGCCTGGCATTAACCACTAGCTACTGACCACCCTAACTACCAAAAACAGAGCGAAAGAGACCAATTTATGACCTGCTGCAGACCGATGTGAAAACCGGCAGGTGCCATGATGCCGGGGTGCCGGCCCCAATACCATCAAAACGTGAACGAAAAAGCGGGGCCTAATTTTGTAGGAATAGGCCTATCGAAACGCAACCAGCTGTAATCTCAGTATGGCAGCCACGAATTCGTCCATTCCGCCTCGGTTGGTTCGGTGTTCATGATCTCGGCCCGGCCGAAAGCATGCACCGGGTGCGTGCACACTGCAGTAAACACAACTGATATCGATAAGCGCTTGAGCGCTTGAGCATCCAAACGGGATAGAGCGGAGGAGGACCCTCCCCATCCACGACGCTGACCCAACTGATACGCTGCTCCAGTAAAGCGTGCGCAGGTACCACCTCAGCTTCTCAAAATTTAACAAGCGGAGCTTTTCCCTTCGAAAACGGTTTGCACCGGTCGTCCCCAACCCCTTGATCGGAATCTCCGGAAATTCTCCAGAAGCTTTTTCCAGCAAACTTCGTGGTTTCTCTCCCGGAAAAATGCTCATCTCACCGTGCGGCGCCGTGGGATCCGCCACCCGTCGGCCAAGTTCCCCACTCACTAACCAAGACAGAACAGCTCGCACCCGCCCACAAATCCCCTCAGGCCAAATATTGAACTCAGCGAGGGCCATAGTACACCTGCGGACCCTTCCACTAGGGCCAGAATGCTGCGTAGCGTCCTTCGTATGTGCACGAGGGGAGACTCGAGGCTCCGAGTCCGAAACTGATCCGATCGCCTTCCCTCCATCAGTAATTCTCGGGAACGCCCGCAGGTTGGAGTTGAGAGAACACGTTCGTGGGTTGGCAGTTGGCCTCAGGAGGGTGAAAGCGCGGCTCTGTGGAAGAAGCGCACGCCTGGTCATCCTCTTATCATCAAGCGCATGTTCCGTTCCCTGATACTTTCTGCAGTCTTGTTTATCATTCAAGCCATGGCCTCGAACCCCACCTATGCATACATTCCCGGATTTTTCGCACAAGATGACCCTCAAGCAGATCCCAATGCAATCGGCGCGGTAAGTAAAACGCGGTCACTTGAACGCTCCAGAGCCTGAACCGAAGGTTGATCCCCGTTCGCAGTTACCAGATCGATTCGGCTTACTAGATTCAAGCCCTGGCCATTGGCAAAAGTTCCGGTTCAATATCACGGCATTGAACTTGGAAGGTGAACCGGAGGATTCGGTGAAGGTCTTCTTCTTGGGGAGACACGGCGAAGGTTTCCGTAGGTCTTGTTCGCTCGCGTCGCGCTTCTGTTTCTAACGCGTCGGTCCTCAGACAATTTTGCTGAGGCTAAATACGGCACGCCGGTGAGCACCACCTGTATTCATGGTGAAAATAAACCCAACTTCTCTGTAGGCGTGGGACGAGTGAGTGAGCAAACACGTGATCTAGACCACGCTTCACAATCACATCGCCTTTCAAGCTACTGGTCCAAGTTGGACGGGGATGGTACAATAGTTTGGGGACGTGAGTATCTGTGTAACCCAACACAGAATTATTTACCGAATCACTGTTTCAGCCGATGCTCTTCTGACTCCACTCGGGGTTCAGCAAGCGGAAGCCGCCCATAACAAGTGGTTGGATGAAGTTTGTTTGATGGATTTCATTCAACCTGCGAAATGAGACCTTACAACCCTATAGATACCCTCTGGAATCCCAGTTCCAACAGTCTTCTATTCTAGCCCCCTCACTCGGGCTTCACGCACGCTCGAAATCACATGGAATGATATCACTCTACCAAACAAGACCCATGCCAGCCATTTGCACCCGAGCCACAAGGTCGTGATTGCTGAGGTGAAGGTCCCTTCAACAAGCTCGAAATTTTTCGAATTCACCTCGCACGTGTAGAATTGTCGTGAAGTCTATGGTGTACACACCTGCGACAAACGCCATCCCAAGTCTTGGATTGCACAGAGTTTCCCTTCGTTCACCTTCGAGAGGGGATTTACTGAGGAGGTATGTTCCCTCTTTGCTCCTGCACAGCTCAAGTTTCATCTTCTTAGGATGAGCTGTGGACTCCCGACAACCGAGAGACCGACGAACACGTTGATGCAAGGGCCCTGTCGATCCTTGACCATATTTGGGATAGATACCCCACGGAAACCTGTGAGTCTGAACGGTGTAGACTACACTGAAATCCGCTCAGCGATCGTAAGACATTTCTATCACTGCACATAGCGGATTCATTGGCGGGTTGACACGCGTCGTCGGTCGGGGAACCTACAAATTGCCAACCGGAGGTACGCGTCCTTCCATCGAACATTTTTCTGCATCTCATCGCAGCGTCTAGGTGTGGTTCCTATCGTTATCAGACGGACCGTATCCTAGAACGCACCCGGTTGATCGTGTCCGAGCCTCTACGAAATGAAGGTGTATTTGTTTCCTAGGATCTGACCTGAGTTGCGGAAAATCCCAAGCGAAAGAACGGCTCGTATACTCCCATTTTTCTTATGGGTACTTCCCCATCGATGAACCCCGGTCGTTTGGTATGGGTTGGATCTCTGGGAGACTCACCAGGGCATTGGTGGCTCGATCGCCGATCGGTGGAGTTCCCGCTCATCTGCGTATGAGCCTTTCCCGTGTTCGTGTGTCGAACCGGAGCAATTGAGGTGGATTTCTAGGTGCAACCATGCACGGCGGCCCGCGGGGTCCGTAATGTTTTCTGAAAAGTGTCCTAGTATCATTCTCTGCTAAATTCTCATCCCATCCGCGAAAGCCAATTCCAAGAATTCAGTCGATCTCACCTGTTCCCTGCAACTCTTTCACAAAGATTCAACCTCTCTACAGCCCAATCCCCATCTTCCTCCTTCGTCTGTTCTGAGAGATCTTTGCCTTCCAAGACGCCCGTGCTTTCCGTACCTGGCGTCCAGCTTCCATAACTTCCTATCATATGCTTAAAATACCCTCCGCCCACATGTTTTTGTCACCTCGATCCGACTCGATCCACATGACCGGTAGAACCGCGCCGATTTCACGCACATGACACACTATCAAGTACTCTTCTGACAACCCAGGACACACATCGCTCGGCACCTGTGCTGGATATATCGCGTGTCTTCACGACCACATCGGACTCCCCACTTCGCCGAGGCTGCAACGGCTTGTGATCCGCCTCTTTGCCCTCATCGGTTGCGAGGGATTGGAGGTGAGGCCGAGGAACCGTCGAGTTAATCGACCCTTCTACGTACCGATGTCAATGATATGGACCGGCCGCACGAATGGACTTCAATACTTCTGAAAATTATCCAATCTTCCGAAGGAGTCCCACCTTTAGCCGTCCAGGCCTGAGAATTGTTGGCGGAGCTCATAACCCGATGCTCAAGGACGCAGGAGGATCTTACCACGTACATGTCGCGTGCCACAGATTCTCTGCAGAAGAAGGGGAGTGCTGGATGGGTGTTGTTTGGTGGCGTGGCCGTCCGAAACCGACGATATGGCAGGGGACCTCAAATATGCGGTGGACACGCTGCCTCGTCAAAGACCTGGCGCTGTCCGGAACCTGACAGGTAAATGGAAAATTGAAACGCCGACACGGGCGGCGAAGCCACACCTGTGTCTTTTCGACGATTCTGCGAACAAGCACAACTGGGTGCAATGTGATTCTATTCTTCAGAAGGTATGGTCCAAATCTGATGCGGCTTTCAACATTGCTTTAAGTCAAGTGCGAGCGTGGATTGCAGGATCTCCGACAGGGAAGTGTACTCCATCGTCGTTCTGGTTTTCAAGAAACTTGAAGTCCAACCAAATGGCAGTAACGACCATTGACCAGAAGGCGAGGAATATGAGATAATGAGGTCGCGATAGAGAATGAGAAACGGCCTTGAATTCGAAGCGAGGGTTCTTCGTGGGGTTGACGGCGTTGGCGGAGGGGCGCAAGTGGTGTAGAGTCCACTTTCGAAGGCTTCTAAAAGGACGTCTGACCTCCAGCGGGCAATGGATGGGAGGTATATGCGCATGATTCGTTGAGCGTTTCCTTTGAGTCACTACGTTTCGCGATTGTACCCTTTGGAATTGGTGGGCTCGAAAAGTGTGTTTGTGCAGTAGACTAAGTACACCCGTGATGTGACTTGACTCTGGTCCATCAAATTCCCCCGCCTCACACCATGTATTTCTCACAGCACCTGTGCTTTGGATCCTATTCCCTTTGTCTCCGTATCTTGAAAGGGCTCCAGTACGCAGTCGACTCGTAACGTTCGGCTAAAACTTCAGGTGCTGGTCACATCATCCCTGGGTGCAGATTGCCAAAGGCGAACAAAAGGATGCAGTGTGCGCCTTCCCTGGGTTATTAAAGGCCAACAGCAATCTGCGTGCTACCTCGCTTTTCTCCCCTCCCTCTCTCAAGCCACACCGTCCGCCTATAGATCCGTTACACCCACACGCACAAAACGACTTATGGAAACGGAGGGCTCTAAAGAGGGCAAGACGAGTGAAAACGAATCTCCGCCACTGCGAATTGACCCAAAGTGGTATGTTTGACGCGCCACATCATCAATATTGCTGGCCGTTGAGAAAATGTAGCTTTCAAGACGCTCTCAGAGCCTTTTTCCAGCCCATCAAGTCCGACGATCCTAGACTCGATTTCTACACGATCTACAAGAGGGAGGCGACCGACTACGACGTGGACTATGTCAAGAAGTACGACGAAGACCTCAACACCACCTTGATATTCGTGCGTCACCCATCGCATGCCCCCGCTAACCAACTTATAAGAACTGGTCTCGCAGGCAGGTCTGTTCTCCGCCGTTAGCTCGGCTTTCGTCATCGACATCTATTCGAAGCTCCAACCCGACCCCAACGACCAAACAGTGGCCCTCCTCCGTGCCATCCTCCTCACCCTAAACAGTTCCGCAATCCCAAACGAAGTCCCCACTGTCCCAACTGCCCCAGAAAACCCACCCGGCGAGATCGTCACCGCCACCGCTCTCCTGTTCGCGAGTCTTCTGATCTCCCTTCTCGCCGCGTTCATTGCGATGTTGGGGAAGCAGTGGCTGAACCGATACTTGCGGCATGCCGGAGGGTCAACGATCGAGCGTTGCGGAGACCGCCAGCTCAAATGTGATGGGCTACGGAAATGGCCTTTCCACATATTCATCGAGAGCCTCCCGGTGATGCTCCAGGCCGCCCTCCTTCTCCTCGCCTGCGGCCTTTGTCGGTACATGGCTTCCATCAACATCCCCATAGCCGCCGTACTCATTGGGCTCACTTCGCTCGGTGTTCTGTTTTACGTCGGTATCATCGTCACCGGGGCATATTCTTATGCTTGTCCATTTCAAACTCCGGCATCGGCCCCGCTACGTAGCTTGTGGGCGAAGGTCGGCCCCCGGCTAATCCTCGCTGCCCTCCCCATCACATCCACCCTGCGCATTCTGGGAAAGGTTGCTCGCACCCGTGTATTTGCAAAATATTTATCTCTCACCAACCTTTGTCATCGTGTCAAAGATCTACGGGAGAGGATTCAAGCCGGAATCTCCCGTGTCTGGCTCCATCTCCCATGGTCAAGGTCGAATATCCTCCCTAGTTTCCATCAGTCATCTCTACCAGGAACTCAGGGGGGTCCTCCCCCGCACACTCAGGAGGTTGCGCAATGGTTATCACCAAAGGATATGGCTACGGTTCAGACAACGAGTATAAACGACGCCCGATGTGTGTCATGGATCCTCAGGAACATTACCGACCCGGAAGCCATTGACGCCGCTATCCGCCTTGCTGGAACAATTCGGTGGTTCGATGATGGGGTCGACTCCGATCCCCAATACGACACAATCGTCTCCACCTTCCACACATGTTTCGATTCGAACAGAGAGGTGTATCCCGGATCGAGGGACAGAGCCTACTACTCTGGTCGGGCAATGCTATGGATCAACACTCTTGCGGTGTGCAAATCCGAGGAGTTCGCACGCATGTTTCCTCTGCCAGAAAAAAGATACGAAGCTCCAGCTTCTGACGTTGACCTCAGAGATCTCCTCGCTGTAAATGTGGTGTCGTCAATCGAACACCGCATTCAGTGCCTGCTTGAAGCTGTTAATGGCTCCACCGCCTCACATTTACGATGGGTTTCGAACATACTGTTGCATCTGTCCTGGGCCACCCACGCCACACTAGATGCCAGCGTATTTGAGGGCGACGTCAGCTTCAGAAAGGAGATCAGCCCTCCCCTTGATGCGGAACTCAACTGCCTCTTGATGTGCTGTAATTTCCTCGGCTTTCGTGTTGAGGAAGGAGCGCTTAAAGTCCAAGATAAATCGTGCGGTGTCTCCTGTCCCTGTCCTTTGAGTTGCTCACATAAGTATCCACAGTGATCGCTTGGAAATTATCCTTGATCAAGTGTCCAGAGGAATCGTCTCGGATTTGATTACCACCTCTCATGACGGGCTTATGAAATTTGGTGTATTGCGCAACTTGGAGAACTTGAAAAATCGTCCCTGGTGCTTGACAGAAATGGCGTACGAGTGGTGTGCCTTGGCCTGGGAGAACCGCCAAACTTGTTATGATTGGGAGAGCTTTCTCCTGCTTTCTCTGAAACTTGGCTTTCGTCACCTTCCTCCGGCTACACGGAAATCACGGATCGGCACGCTCACTCATACCCGACGCCACCAAGAGCTTATTGAAACGGTGTTCAGGACTAACGACGGCGAAGCGATCGCCGATCTCCTCCGTGCTCTCACCACAACCGACCACCTCCGTCGACCGCCATACGAACTCCTCGACTCCTGCACTAGATACATCATCGATCTTCACAATCAAGTCACTGTGCCTTTCTCCCCGAGGCTGCAGCAGAACCTCACGCGCTTCATCGAGTTCCTAGGTTACCGAAGCTTGAAGGAGCTGGACGCGGAGAGATTCGTTCAATTACTGAACCACCTGCATGTTGGCCGCAAGGAACTAGCCCATTGGCCCGACTGGGGTTTAATGCTCCTCAGAGTGATGGAATCCTCCGAGGGAGTTGAGCATCTAGCCATCCAGTCATGGGAATTGCTGACGGAGTTCACGATTTACGCATGGCCGTCTGAAGATGTCACGCGCAGTTCGCACGTCATAGACTCCATCTTGACGTTCCGGCAATGGGATAAACTCGAATGCTGGATGTGTATCGTCTGGACGAGACTACCAGATCCTCCAGATGACTTGAGGGAGCCCCTTGAACGTGCGATGGTATCGCTGTTTCGCCAACGACCAGGAGCTGTTCAAAAACTCACACAATGGATGAAAAAATATTGGATCGACGAAAATGGCAAGGACGTGCCGGAGGCTTTCCAAAAAACTTGCAAGCACGCACATGAAGTATCACTGTCAGTTCCCTCTCATATCCATCGAATACTCGGTCTCACTTTGTGTTTCGTTCCGTTTTAGGTCGAATTTTTTACCTGACAAAGGAGATGAAGAGCCCCGTTTGTCACCCTCTGCTCAGCCTCTGCCATCGGGAGGTAACAGGTTCTGGGAGTTGCTGCCGTTGATTTAAAAGCTTAAAGGGTCACCATCTCTGTTGTAGTGCCTAACTTTTGAAAGGTATGCGCATGTATTTCGATCTGATCGAGTGCCCAACTCATATACTTGTGGTCGTACAGAGTCCCTGTGTGTCTGGGCCACCTTCTATCACTAAATTGCACGGACGTTCCGAGCGCGAATGAACTTTTAACTCACCAAATGCAGCTTTCTCATTTTGGACACAGCCCAACAAACGGCCGATTCGCTTCTGTGCCGAATGTAACTTTCCGATACTGCCACGTTGCCTTGCTTGCCATTGTCAAGAAGGGGTGGAAATGTAGAGATGCAGTGATACCGCATGAGTTGTGCGTTGGTGTCCTCAGGATTGCGAATTGTCGAAGTTCTGTGTTCAGTATATAGCGTCATGATACTTATCCGACAGGGTTTGTAGGTCCAGCAGACTGGATTTAGTTATTCGAGACCCCAGTGTTCGCGCTTTCTAGCCAGATGATTGCCTCTGCGAGATATGGGAACCAAAATCATCTGTAGATCATATAGATAAAACATTGAGTACGGGGTGGGTCGGTGGATGGTTCACGTGGTCACATGATCGCATAGATTTGGGCTGCTCCACTGCCTCCAGTGCTCGCCCACCCGATAATAGGAACACACGCACGCCTTCCTTCAAGTTGGGGTGCAACTTGCATGCTCTCTGCCTGGCTCACCCCTTCCTCCGTATACCTGCGCACCCACAACGACTCATGGAAGGCGCCAAAAACAGTGGGAGCGAAACGGAGTCCCCCCCACTGCGAATCGATCCGAAGTGGTACGTGCGCTCAGTACATCGCTCTGCATTGCCGACCGCTGAGTGAACGCAGTTTCCGAGATGTCCTTGCAACGTGCTTTTAACCCAACGATCCCCGACTCGACTTCTAAGCTGCCTACAATAGGGAAGCGAGCGAGTACGATTTATACCATGTCGAAAGTATGACGGGTATCCCAACAATACCCTGATATCTGTGCGCATCTCATCGTGCGATTCCGTTAACTCACCCGGTGCCATCGTGACGGGCTCGTTCTCCGTCGTTGGCTCAGCTCTCGTCATCAAGACCTATCCGAATCTCCCAGCCAGATCCCAACGATCAATCAGCAGCCCCCCTCCGTGCCATCCTTACCATCCCGCGAATCTTCCGAGCAAACCCCCCCAGCGAGATTCTCACCGCCACGAGTCTCTTGTTTACGAAACTCCTGATCTATCTGTTGGCCACGGAGTCGTTGCAATGTTGGGGAAGCAAAGGCGAGAATGACCTGCTTCATCGTGTCACATAGTTTCACAAACGTTGCTACAATTTGTGTCGTTCATTTGTTCACTTATAAAAACCTCCTCCCACAGTTCCTGCACGATTCATAAGTGCCGACCCTCGAGTACCTGCAGCCACTGCACTGCATATAGTAGTTGGCCTGGGTATCCGAGCAATTCGGGCAAACGAGGTTTGACCCAAAGACGTTTGACCCAACAAACGAGCACGAGACGGGGTTGGTGTGCCGTGTGCACTGACCTCGAGGGCATTGCAACAGTACACCCTTGCTCCGTCTCTTGATCTCAACGGCCTGCTTTAGCCCAAGCTTTAGCGCACCAGAGAATTGGGAGGAAGGTCCATCGGCGGTCCCTCCGATGTTCCCGCTCACGAGACCAGTCAACTTCGGGTCTTTGAGGTTCAGGACGAAAAGTTCGTCCTCCATCTTCATGATCTTCTTCTGGCTGAATAAATGTGTTAGAAGGATGGTGAAATCTGGGTTTGGAACTTTGATGTGGCCCTTACGTGGTGTCAAACCACGAGAACACCTCAGCTACGCCGGCGCTGTACCAAGTCATGTTGCTTCTGACATCTGCTAGGGCAGCGTCGCCAAGGGGTTTGATTTCCAGCTATGATTGAAACATGGGTATCGTGCATGAGATGTTTGGTTGAAGGTTGCCTCACCAAGTTCGCCAAAACGTAGATGCTTTTCGGTGAGCAGGGAGGGGGTGCTTCCGCTACCGTCTTTTCGCGGATGTACCTCCAACGAGAGTTAATACCTTGTGATTTGAGTGGAGCAAACAAGATATTGTCTGTGCATCGATAGAAGAAAAGAGATTTCCAGCTGGAATGGCCGTCATTTTTCTCGGGAAAAGGCGGGATGGGAAGTTGCATACGCTGAAAACGACCCAGTGACGAACACCGCACGGACTGGTTCATCCTTGTCCTCTTTTACCCTCCGCGTTTCCTCACCGAGTCCCTGCGCATCTCTTTCACAGTCGCTCTCCGCGTTGACGTCTCCTTCGAGATCGCTCCTGAGAGTACTCTGACCAATGAAGTATTTTACCACTGAAGACATTCAGTGCTTCGGTGCAACAATGAGCGAATTCCGACGTACATCTGTTCACTTGTTCTACCTTGTCATTCATGATCGTGCTCGAAAAGTAAACGGGTTTCAACCTTTCCCCAGAATTAGAGGATATGGCCCAACACTTCCTGTCGAAGAAGACCCCTGTGCGAATCGATTTGATAAGTGCAATTTTCACGGAGCGCCAGTGGGCAGGGCTCTTGGTTTGAGAGGTCTGATCAGGTGGAATGAGCACTACTGCATAGAATGGAAACTCGGAGCAGAATCACAGCGGAGGCAATCGAAGGAGCATTGATGTCCATATCGCGTTTTACCAGCTCCCACAATGCGGAGACCGTCTCCGTCGCATATTGGAGGTTCCCTTCAGCGAAACTGTCGATCTTTTTCTCGACTCTCATGCGCATTTCTCCTGTCCAGTCCTCTACCAGAACATATGCCAGTTGCTTGACGTATAAACTCCTTATCTCGTCATACCTACACCCTTTGGTCAATAGATGCTCAACCTCAATAGCGTATCGCGCTTACTGGGACACGAATCTCCCGAACGATTCCTCAACGATGTCACACTTTGGCAGTCCGCAGCATATCTCATTCAGAGCCATAGTCTTTAACGCGGAGACATCATACTACGGTGAAGCTATGTTAGATGCCAGATATATTGAGTAGATGACAAGTGATCTGTACAGACCTTATCTGCGAGTCGATAGATGGACTTTGGAGACGGTCGGACTTTGTCTTGGGGTGGGTTCGCAATTTCTGGTCTTCGAGATAGGCGATTATGTTTCGATCCAAACCGCGCGAACTCTATCACATCCGTGTAGAGGTATATAAGAAAAGCTTGGAACCTGCAATGACATCGGCGGAAGGCTGCATGGATTGATGACTTCCACTCACGTCACGAATGCCACGTCTGGGATCTTGACCACCTTCCCTTTTTCGACGCACTCCTCATGGCCCTCGCAGAGGATCGTGTCCTTCCCAGAGTCATCAAGCGGTGGATCCTCGAGCTTGGACAATGGGTCGTCATCAAGGTCACTGTCAGACAAATATCCGTAGTCTTCTGTAGATTCTTCCTCGTCAATTCCCTCGTTGAAGTCTTTTGACTGGGACTCTGCGAAATCTCCAAATAACACTTGAAAACAACCCTGTCAGGTGCTACCCGAGTGACACAGAGTGTGGCGATCCACCCACTGTCGTCAAAGTAAGGAACTGTCTTCAGGACATGGCTACTGGCATAGAGGGCCTTTGGTCGGGAGACTCGACCAGAGGGGTCTCTGCGTGAGTACAAGATAATTTTGGTATCAACAAGGTTCCCGGAGGAGATTCCTTTGTTCAGAGCCTCGCGAAGAGCAGTAGTAGCTGCCATGTCGGTGGGTTGTTGGTAAAATAGACTGCATTCGATAACTGGCGTGCTTACCGTAAATGTACTATACAGCGGCCTGCCTGTCCACACGTTTCTTGTTAATCGGTTTCCTCCAAGACTCCTCGGATTTCGGCCCGGATTTTTTTCGTCGCCACTAGGTTTTCCGCGGTTCGGCCCGAACGGCTTAGACATCCCTTGACGTTTTCCCTCTGGTTCACCTTGGGTTCACCCACCGGTTCTGCTCTCTTCTGGTGGTTTATTTGGTGTTTGATCCTCTATACGGGAGAGCTTTTGCAGGAGTGTAGCCAAATATAGGGCGGTGAGGGATACCAGTATTCCGGGCCAGCTTCGGGTTCGGAGGGGGGTTTCTGAATTGAAGTTTTGAGGGTTCTTAGGCATGCGGCGACACACGCCCTGGAGGCCGTCTACATAGGCTGGACTCCGCCCTCAAATTCAGAGCGGGCGGTGGCTGGGGGGATGCTCTGCCAAATGTGGCCTTTCACCTTATTATCGAAAACCTTTCGGTGATGCTTCGGTTTGCTCTGTTCTGTGGACTTTGCAGATACATGGCGTCTGTCAACACTTTCGTTGCATACGCGCTCATCGCCTTAACTGGTTTCGGATGTTTGTCTTACGTCGTGGTTGTCTAGCTGGTGCATCTTCATATGACTGTCCAGAGTTACGAGGATTGGTGACCGCACACGCTACGCTTCACAAGTAGACTTGCTGAATGTTGCTCTCCTCTTTCACCAATGGACAATAGATCAACCCCTGTACCACTCGTAAACCTTCCAAGAGTCAGCGGGAGCCGGACACGCAGCGGGTGTTGTAGGGCCGCTTCCGGTGCTGAAGGTCGTGGATCAGGGTCGTTCAGCGAGAACAAGAACGAATGCTCACGCCTTTGAAAACCAAGGCCAACAGCCTAAGAGGACGATGTGTAAACAGTAGGATCTCTCCTCTCACGTTTGCTGCGACCGTTGCTGCTAACAGTTCTCGTCCAACCCGATGTCTTGTGCGCCCAACGACGCCAAACAGTCGCTCCACCTCGATAACATTGAGGGGGTATGGCCTGACCCCGAGATGCTGGGATCACCCCCGTCTGATCATCGATTCGCGGAGAGGATAGTGGATGTGAAGCCAAGTGTCCATTGGAGTAATTCCCGGTCGCACCTGATGTCCGATGAAATTCGTTTACCCTGTGACGAGAGGGAAGGTTTGCAGGGTAGCAAAAATGGAGGTGTCGGTCGTTGATTATGTGGCGAGGGCGGCAAGGACATCAAACACTCACCCCCCCCCCCCCCCCCCCCCCCCCCCCCCCGACATCTGGAAGAGCCTGATCCCACGAGCTTATCGTCACCATCCCCCGTAAGCTTGGCATTGGGGATGACCACTCCAGAGGAGATTAACGCAGATACATCATGCTCCAACGTTGCCAAGACCTTGGAAGGAGCGGACCGCACCATTCTCTGAGCATATGTCGTTACGGAGAGTTGAGGTCTTCACTGAAAACCAGAACACAATCAGATTGTCGCGCTTGTGGTGTCAGGGTTTCATAGTCACTTACATAATGACTTGCAAAGGTTGTTGTCGAATGATAGCAAGACATGGACACGAGGGGGCCCCAGGGTTGTGTATAGATGGGCAAAGCTCCCCATACTGCGCGTTTCGTGAGGCGAATTTTGGACAGTGCGTGCGTGCCGTCAGGACCGCCAGCTGGATTGGCTAGGGTTACGGTCATCATGAACTAAGGGTCAGAACACTTCATCGGATGAGCCGTGGGCGTGTCGATGAAACTCTGCAGACGATATTTGGAAGCAGATCGGGTGTGACATCTGATAACCGATGGATGTCCGACTTCAGCGGCTGAATGGGAAACACCTGCGTTAGATTTGTCAAGTGTGGGGACGAAGGAGCCTCACAATTTGTGATTAAATCGATCGCCTGCGATTTGGCGCGCTCAGAGAGTCCTCGTATAGACGCTACTGGGGAAGCGCAACTGTGACCACAGTGCGACATGTTGGAAAAAGGTTCTGTATCATCAACGGCACGCATGGCTGGCGTGTTTGGGAAAAGAGAAGAGGGGGAGGCAAGGGATATTCGCCAGGACACAGTTGATGCGAACGAAGGGGTTCTCCCATTGGCGGATGCTTGCCAAGACTGTCATCATTAATCGGTAGATTTGTGATGCACTGTCGGGAGTGTGGCTGTCAAAGAGGGCAGCGGGTCGTTTCGGAAGGTCTTGCTGAAATCGAGTCGCGAAGGATTTCTCGTAACAGACAATACGCCGTGCTAATTGGCTCCCCGTTCAGAGCAGCGTGAACTGCAAATGAGATAGGCCCTGTCCAGGCCATTGCGTGCATCTATTTGGAGAGAAATGGCGTGTAAGATCTGCGGAAAACGTTCACGAGGCGTGAATAATTGATCCGTTGAGTACCTCCAAGGACCCACCCGGTTGGCGCATGATGTATGCGTACGACATACTAGTCGCAGGGACGGGAGTTCAGGAATTTCCAGAGACTTTGGCCTCGGGTTTGGCAGTGCCCCCGACCGAGTGTGGACTGATGAGGCGCGTGAGGGACAAGGCCATCCGGGAAATCATATTGACCGGAAGAAGCTCAGTAAGTTACTCTTCTTTTGTCCGCAAGCGCTCTGTCCTCATGGGGTAGCCGTAGTCCCTGGACCGTCATCGTTACTGGGAAATGCTGTAGCGTAAAAACGTTAGTAAAATCAAGAGTAACGGGAGGGGCAGGTACTTGAACATACGCCTACATAGGTGATTGTAGTCGGCCGTTGTGCTGGATATCCCAGGTATATATTTCCTCAGGGTCGACGGCAACGTCAGGCAATGCAGTTCGCCATTCGGAGTCCATCAGACACTGAGTGATGTGGAAATGGTATGATCCGTTTGTGGGGAATTGCCGAACCTCCCGCTGGACTCTCAACGACTGCCGTTCGTTGCCACCGACAATCACCAGTCACCCTTTCCTCTCTCCCCACCCGCCATTCGCTCATGATCCTACTGCAGACGCGATCTAGTCTCAGACGGGACCCGGAAGCCCAGTCGGACATGAACGGATCTACCACCTCCACCACGGCCGTCGCCGACTCGCTCACCCTTCGCAAACCTCCTTCGATCCAGTCCGCTGCCAGAGCAAGGGTATACAAATGGTCAAGACGGATAATGATCACCACGGAGTCGCTATGGCTCAAGAAGATTCGGAGGAACAAGTTCAAAACTTTCGTGTACATCTTCGTGCCCAGCCTGTTCATCTTTCTGCTCGCTTTCTCGCTCGCTCCCGCAAGAGGATCCTCAAACAACAACAACCTGATGTTTTATATGGGAGGGATACTGCGGCCTCAAATCATGTTCACCGCCGGTGTCACTCCAAAACGATTCCATTCGAGGAGGGATTGTGAGCTCGCTTGTTCTTCTTCAGCACTCACAGATTGCTGACAAATGCATGATGTGTGATGACAGCATTCGGCGTACGGTACACGCCGCTGTTAGCCGCCCTGGGGTATGGCGCAACGAGCATAGAAATATATCTGTGGTTGAAAAAAGATGGGTCGCTCTGCGTAAGTCTGCACCCCCCTCCACCCGCACGCTCCTACAGCTCAGCGAAACCCTAGGTTGGAGCCCAAGACCCAGATAACCCAGAAAGTTATGACCAGACGTTGGATCAAGTATATCTCACGCCGCTGCAAAACATGTTGGAGTACACAAACCAGCAGCCTGGCGGGGGAATGACATCGTACGTGGTCCTTCTCGGTGTCGTCGTTTGATCGGTTCTTACGAATAGTGTCCAGTGGAGTGTTCCAATCCGCTCCGTATCTCCCATTACAATTAGTGATGAACATCAGGACCCCCGGACCTCCGCATCCAGGCCCAGGCCCGTATGTATATCGCTGCTTGCACTTGTTTCGTCCCTGAATTGTCGTTCTGACAAACTTCTTAGCGATCCATTTTCTCAGACACTCGAAGCCCTGGATGCAACCCTACAACCATTCCTAAAAGCAGGCTGGCTCACAACCGTGGATACCGTAAACCCTAAAGCACCGCCAAGACAATCAGCGCTCACGATAATTATCACTGGAGCAGACTCCCCACCCCCGATCATCCTCAATCCTACGGGTCCCACGCGGTACATGTTCTATGATGCGCCCCTTAAGGAGCTTGATGGCGGCCCAATGTACACGCCGGCTCTTTCGCCGATGGCCAGCGCATCTTTCTCGTCTTTGGTCGGGCTAAGATGGGTGGTACCTCACTTGGCGAGGAAGAAGATTCTACAGTATGTTCGAATGGCCCACAACCAGGGTATCGCAGTGAGGGTGACTGAACCGATCGACTTCCCTTTGTGGATAAGGTGCGTTGTAGCCCTCCTCCCTGGGTCAAACATTTGACTGACGAATGCCAAAACTCCTCCAGGAATGCGTACTGGCAAATACTCCTGGATTGCGGTGTTGACTGGCTGGATGTCGATGACCTGTACAGCGCGTCACAATTCTAGACGGTTCCACCAGCTCGATCCGGTCGTTCTTCATGCATCCCTCTAGATCTCCTTCCATTCTACATGCCAATGTAGTCGCTCGCCTTGCTCTCTGTATCACTATGCTCTGGACATATTGCTTTGATCTTTTCACCCTTCTGCATTCCCCAGTACACGATATTTATCCCACTCTAATGTCGCCGCACGTGTTTTCTCTTTTTCTTTTGTCTTTTGTTTGGGGGTGTATCTCTTTTGCCGCGCTAACCCAGATTGTACATTCAGCGCCGGTCAGCACAGTCTCCCCGCCAAGCCTGTATATACGGAGGTCAACATATATATCATACATTCAGCGACCATCAGCAAGGCCTTTAAAATATATGCCAAGCAAAGTGCCCAGTGAGTTCGTATCCGGCTCGTCTTGCGGGTCGGTCCGACTTCCATACTCGTCGATGCTGCCCTGGACCGGTCTGGACTCTGGAGTACTTAGCCTTTTCTTGTGACATCGACCTCCATTCTTGGCCTTTTGTGACGAGGGTTATCGGTACAATTATTAATTAAGTCGCGTGTCGATGATAGCAACCTCGATAAGCCCTTTGCCAAACCGACGCTTCTAGTACGCTCTTTGTCCCGAACTTCGTCACCATGCCCTACTGTAACCCGAAAGCCAACGGCGAGGTGCAGAAGTTGAAGTTGAACACAACCAAGCCCCGGCCCGCCGCCGGGATGTTTGTCAAGGACGAGCCTATCGTCGAAAGTCCCAAAGCTATGGACTTCGAGGAAGGTCCCCTCGAAGGTCCTCCTCAGGTCGTACGTACAATCTCCTTTTGCCTTGGCGCAGTTCTCTCATCGCTATCTCGCCGTCTTGTTCACTGTCTTTTCGTTTCCTGGTTTGGGTAGAACTCTGCGGGGGTGGCGCAACCGAAATGCCAAGTTCCATGCCAGGATACCTGTTGCAAGCACTGCGGGCGTGAGGCTTGAGTTGGGCATGTCCCTTTCTCGGGTCTCTGAATTCTGTTCAACCGCACCGATGCAGTTCGACGTTTGAGGCCGAGGAAGGGGTTGCCGATTGCCCGTGACAATTTGTTTTTTTATGCTTGTATCCCGCTATACGTATACCGCTCTTCTATTTTTACTGTATTCAACGCACCGCCTAATCCACGTATACGGAGCCTGTGAGCATGTATGGAGAAGTTTTCTAATAAGAATGCTTCGTTCGCGAGTTTCGCTATCAGGAATCACCATCCGCTCTTTCCCTCAGCCTGTTGCTAGACGTCATCGTAATCCACTGCAATCTACCGAACTCAAGTGAAATGATGAGCAAAACCATCCGGAGGAAGAGCCCTACATTCTCATCGGCCGTCTTACCCTGCCGCGAGTTCGGTCTCAACAACTTGAATGCGATCTCCGCCTAGCGGAAGGTCGCCGTCTTGTAACACATCGCGGCCGAGGTTGCATTCCGTGAGCCACTAGTGATAGTATCCACCCATCAACGCGTCACGGTGGTGGGCGTGCGCTCATGCACTGCAATCGCCGTGGTTTCGAATTTTCGAGGTTCCGAGGTTCCGAGCTCAGTTCCAAATCATTACTTTTCTGACCAGTGCGGAAAACACTAAAGAAGTCAGTCGTCAATGGTCTTTCTTATTCAAGCTCACCTAGGGACACATCCTATTCGTTGTAACGCTGTCTCTCACGCAGAACTGACATTCTTTGTCCGAACTTTCAATCCTTCAACCAAACTCAGCCAATGTAAAGACCTTTCTATCAGACGATGGGGTCTTGGCACTTTACTCCAGAAAGCCCTCATAACGCTGAGTTGGAGCAGGGAGTACGGAGCCACAATGAAAGTGACGCCGAGGAAGCGGAGTGGCTAGGGATGGCATGGATGAGATGTTCTTTCTGACCTGATTCGGGGTTTGAGTCGGCGACCTAGTGACCGTAAACGCCTGTGCGTCCGGGTTGAGTGGTGGTTGGGCTTTACATAAATCGTGTAAAAATCGACGGCCCTACCCTGTACACTCGGAGAGTATCGAACGAAGGGGGTGACGTGCGTTAGGTTCTCTCGTTGAGAGGTCTGGGGCGGCGATTGGCCCTGAGTCCACTGCTGGTCAGTGGTGCATGCTTTTGAATCATTGTCGCGCAAATGACAGGATCTGCCTGGTGTACGCTGGATTTCAGCCTCGGATTTAGAGGCGGGGCGGACGCGAAATTTTGAGTGTGAGGCAGTCACGCGCGGCTTTGACCGGGCCTCCGCCCAGCCTCAGGGCGACCGCCTCAAAGCGACCCATCCGACCTTTTACACGGCCATGAGCGTCCAAGGCGCCTGCCAGGATCCGCAACCGCTCATGTTGTCTCAAACTACAACAACGCTGGAAATGAGAAAACGAGCAGCGCAACCGCTCAACCTCACCGACGCTCTCAATTACCTGGACCTCGTCAAGCTCCGGTTTCGGGAGACTCGGAGACCAGAGCTTTACGATCGATTTTTGGAAATTATACTGGATTTCTCGAAGGGTTTGTGAGTTTTGTTCCAAAGGTATGCTCAACGGATACAACTCTGAAAACGAGTAGCTTAGATCCGTCTGAAATGATCATGCGGTTGTTGATGCTCTTCCGTGAAGAATCTGAGTTGATTGAACGTTTGAACGTCTTTCTACCAGACGGATATCACATCGAAACATCGTGTATTACTATCACCACCCCCATGGGTGTTCTGGCACAGATGCCTGACGGCTCGATCGCCAAGGTGCTTCAAACCCCTACTAGTCTCACAGCGTGCACAATCCCCAAGTTAATCGGATTCAGGAGTGAGGGCATGCGTATAGGGAGACAGGTGGGTCGTCCCGCTGAAATTGCTGCCGCCCAGTGGCACACGCCCGTTGATGGTCACACACAGGAAAACCAGGAACGGACTAGTCCTAATAACGAACCACAGCCTGTGTCCCAGCTGGCTGTCCTAGCTCCCGGCTTAAACGCACCCGCTTTGGGACGTTTAATCAGTCGCACCTTTCCCCCGCATGAAGTCATCTCTGTCATTAATGAGATCTTCACGAGTGTGGATGAGGTAAAGATGCTCCGCAACCTCTGCGGAGACATCGCTCAGACCTTTATCAACGTGGTACATGAGGTTCGCTCCCACTTTTTCCCTCCCGAGGCAGGGACTTATCGCCTTTCTTCTCGGCTCCGTCGCTCTCAATATTTCAATACCTAGGCCCTTGATCTCCAAGATCTCCCTCAGCGCCTCCGAGGGAAGTGTTTGGCAGTGTTATACTGGATATGCGGCCGCCAAGCTTTGCTTCCGAGAGCATTGCAAATCCCGATTTGCTACAATCGATTCGATGCTCCGCTGTATCGTGGGGGGTTCGCAGACGTGTGGAAGGGACAGTTCCAAGGCTCCGATGTTGCGGTCAAGGTACTAAGGCTTTACGCTACCACCGACTTTGCCAAGGTTGCGAGTGTGAGCTACCGCGAGCTTACCAAAGGCGTAGATTGATGTTGACCTGTCTAGAGGTTCTGCAAGGAGGTCGTGGCATGGAATTCTCTTCGCCACCCGAATGTGATGTCCCTCTTAGGCGCTACAATGGATGGTGATGGATTTGCAATGGTGTCGGAATGGATGACAAACGGGAACATCAAGGAATTCGTCAAGGCGCATTGGGAAGTGAATCGGTTCGAGCTTGTGGGGCCTGGTTTCTCCCACTTTCCACTGTCACTGACGACGCAATCTGATAGCTCGAAGGCGTCGCCAGGGGGCTAGCATATATCCACAGCCAGGGAATGATCCATGGGGATCTGAAGGGGGTATGACTTCAAGTGAAAATTCCGCCCTGCGTTCTAACGTGCTTTTCATGAAGGCGAACATCCTGATCGATCAGGATGGACGTGCACGTCTGGCGGACTTTGGACTTCTTACATTCCTCTCGGACCCCACATATTTCACAGCTTCAAGCTCCGTCGTTAAAGGTGGGACAATGCGATGGATGAGTCCAGAGCTCCTGTACCCAGAGAAGTTTGGCCTCGATCACAGTTGCCCGGCCAAGGAATCGGATTGTTATGCGTTAGGGATGGTCATCTACGAAGTGATCAGCGGCCAGGTTCCCTTCGCTCTGTTCAAGGAATACATTGCCATGCGGAAGATCAGCGATGGTGAACACCCAGCCAGGCCGGAAGGGGCGGAGGGTGTGTGGTTTACAGACGATCTATGGAGAATGCTGGGTCTGTGCTGGGCGACTCAAGCGCAGAGCCGACCGAGCATTGAGGATGTACTTGAGTGTCTGGAACGGGCCTCGAGCGCATGGGTGCCACTCCCTCCACAAGTACACGAGGGTCTAGAAGATTGCGACAGCGTTTGGGATCTTTCGGTCCTAGTGTATGTTCCGTCGTTCTCTACCTCATGTGTCCGTGGAGGTCTATATGCTGACTATCTCCCAGTTCCCCTGTCGAAGAGATTCGTGCAGACCCTTTTCCATCTTCAACACGGAAATTGGGTTCGCTCTCGAGCGATGAAGAGGCAGATGAAGTTAAAGGGTGATGCTTGTTCCGTACCGCCATCACAATGGAGGAGACTTTTTACTACGTCACGTCGTGCCAGATCACGAGCGCGGACTACCACATGTTACCCCACCACCTTCCATTGTACACGCGTCCCCACCATTTAGAGGTCGACGGTTGACCTGAACAGTCCAAGACCTTGTATTATCCTGATTTTCTTATTGTGTTTGGGTGTATTCTGCGCATACATGATCTTTCGGTGTATATGAAGAGGTCAATGGAAGAAGTTTATTTATGTTCGTTACTTAAAGTTGATAGCATATGCGGCCCCCCCTGAACCTACTGTTGAAACGTTGAAGTTCCACCTAATTTGCTGCACCGACAAAGCCTCAGCAAGGAGTTACAACGCAAGGGTGGGCGGAAACGTACCAGGGAAAAGTCCCACGCTTCCATCAGCAGTCCTGCCCTGCCACGACTGGCAATCGTCTGACACAGGTTCAATCTCAACAATGCGCTCTCCAATTAAGAACAATAACCAATGTCTTGAAGACCAGGCGCAGTAATCCCCCTGCAGAGGCCCCTGATTCCGTTCTAGCGAATGATCTGAATACGATCACCCGAAGCACCCGGCCATAGCTAGTTCAGAGTGGTATCGGCTGTGCCTTCGAGGGCCATGGCGACTGGAGCACGATACATCCACCCTGATCACTTCGTTTACACATCGCAAACTTACGAAGGTTAAAATTACTCTACAGGCTCATCGGACTCTACAAACTTGTACTTATCAAGTACGCGGTCCACCATTTCAACAAAATTGGGATCGGACATCGGAATTGGAGCCGGACTACTGGTATCGAGAACACGAAAAATTTCCCAACAAGCTCGCCTGAACCATTCACGATCCGAGGGTTCTTCGTACACCCTGATCTTCCGAGGGAAACGGACAGTAAATCGTGCCAGCCTGCTCCCCGAGGAATCCTGTACGATCGGACTCTTGGCTAACATTTGATCGCTGAACCGCTCTAACCAGAGGTGGCGAAGCTCCTCAGCGAGGCGCGTGGAGCTGCCAGCGTGAATGGTAGCCTGCTTGAGAAGCTTCTACATCTTGTTGGTGTTTCCCTTCGAAATTCGACATTCGGGAGCAGGGCCAAACCATGATGACAAAGGATTGGGGGAGATGGTAAAGATTTCCCCCTTTTTATCCTTCGTCATGCAGATGCAGATGTAAATGAGACGCCAGGCGAAGGATTCAGCATCGTGTCGGTAGAGCCGCTTGACCTTGGACGCCTCATTGCTGAGTAGATCCAAAGCCATGAATGGTCTAGTCCCGGTGTTATCCTTTGCACTCAAACTCCCCTCTCGCATGATCAAGCAAGCCAGGTCAAAGTCATTGAGGACTCCCCGCTTCGTCCACGGATCGTACCTCAGATTTCCTACGCCAATGACCTTGTGCAGGGCTCCCCCCTGCCAGACTGCCAAATGACCTACCACCAGGTGAGCGCCAGTCCCAGGTAACACAGGAACGACTCACAGGAGAAACAGTCTGAGAACGCAATCACCATTTTTTCCTCGTCTAGGCATTCGGCGAGCTGCTTCGGAGAATCGAATATGATCACCCGAAGCACCCGCGCGCCGGGGATTTCGATTTTGAGAAGCTTGTGGATGAAGCTCGTCGAACACGTTCTGTACGGAGTGCCTAGGTCGCCGACGACCGTATGGATGTGATCTTTCACCAGGTCATTGGTGTTTGCTATTTGTGCTGCATCTTTGATGATATCCACCTTGACCCGCGTTTGCTCCGACCAGCAAAACGTTGCAACCAAAGTGTTGGCATCCCGAATCGCCTGGTCACTCTCTAGCTCTTGCTCCGAGGTGGCAACCCTCCTTGCTCCAGCTACGCTCGTTGAACGGCCAACCAGGTTGATATAAGTGTGGATGGGCTCCTGATAGGGGTAGATCCGGACTGAGGCGCCCTCGATAAAGGTAGATTTACGGTAGATCTGTTTGCCTAAGTAAGACCCCGATTTCCGTGAGGGGTGACTCCTTGAACGCGGTGAAAGGTCCCCGTGATTCTAAATCAAACATCTGGATGATCAAGAGGTCCAGGAGAAAGTGAGGCAGATCCGGGACGATGTCGAAGCCCGTCGTTCGAATGACAACCTGCCCAGTGTCCGACCACTTGATGTACACCGTGCTTCTGAGGAACTTCCTGAAACATTAACTACTGATTGAGTTGCGTTGTATAAGAGATATGGAGAGAGTGGATCCCACCGCGCAGAATGAGGTTATTGTCGGAGTGAGTGATTTCGGGGGGCACGAGAGAGCCTCTCGCAGCGTGTATCGTGTTCTGAATATTGACCAGATTCCTCAGGAGGTTAATGGCTCCCCGCATCCTTTCCGCCGCCCTCTTCGTTAGACCGGGTCGAGCTTTCTGGCGATTCGATCCCCTGTTCTTGCTTTGCCTATCCCGACGACCGTCACGTACATTGCGCTTGACATCTGGCGGCAGAGTCAGAACTGAGGAGTTTTCCGAACTGATGGCCCGTTCTCAGCATCTCTGTCCTAGGCGAGGACCGCCCATCTGCCCAAACATCTCGGAACGACTGTCATGATTTGAGGGGTGTTCAATTGTTGCCAAGGGACTTGACGGATAACGAAAGAGCCCCAGACTGCACGGCTTTCAAAACGGCTCGAACCCACTTCTTCCGTTCAACCACCTAAGGTTCCTGATACTTAATCTCGCTCGAGTGCTTGTGTGAGGAAATGTCATGGCTTGGTCCCTCAGATAGTCCTTCGCTCATTGGACAGCTAAAACCATGTATCTGCGCTCTGGTTTGGGTGTGGACGACCACACTAGATCTATGATCTTCTGCAAGCCGTTGAGAGCCCCGCGAGCAGCCTCGTCAATGTGGAACCGTCCACGTTAGGCCTTACAGCGTACTAACCTTGCGGACGGTCATTCGTTCGACCAAAGTGCAATCGAGGAAAAATTCTATGTACTCAGCACCGATGCAACCTCTATATACAGGAAATGTGGTGTTGTATATATAATACAATGGTCAGCGTCTCCAAGATGGTAGGTACGATACATGTTGTGAGCAGGCAACGCCGCTGAGGGAATAGGGAGGCATGGTATATTGCTGTTGGTTGGCTGTCAGGCAAGCGCATGGGTAATTGCTTCAAAGGCGCCGAACGTGACCATGTTGACGGGTATTGCTCTGAGGATGCGTGAGTCCAGACTCTCCCGCTTGGCTCATTTGTCAAAAGTTAGCTCGCACCTGATCAAGGTGGGGGCCAGCCCCCTCCAGAAAACACGGATGCCCTCGTCCTTCCAGATCTGCGCGATTTTGGAAAGTGTCACACCACCACCATGGAAAAGCCCTTTCTTTGTTTGCGAAGCGGAAGTGGTCTGAATTCTAGTCTTCACGACATCGAAAGGGAATGTTGTGATCCACCCAGCGACCCCTGCAACGCCTCCTGCGAGGAGTAAGGCGGGCCAAGGAACGGTATGCAGGTCAGACTCGATGCTTTGGATCAAGTCCGAATTAGAATGTGAATAGACAGGCTGCGAAAAGTATCTGCAAGTTGCCTCATACTGGAAAGCGCGACGCTCAGATGAGATACTGATGGAAGTTCTGCAAACTTACAGCGAAGAAGTAAGAACCATAACCAGTGTCTCGAAGACCGGTCGCGGTAATCCCCCTGTAGAGGCCCCTGATTCCGTTCTGTTGAATGATCTGCCGGAGCATCTGGCGGGTAGATATTGGCGTGAGTAGAGCCTGCTGTCTAATCTTCACTAGTTCCGTTGGGGTGGTGACGATACTGTGGACCAGATTTAAAAAGTGCAGGTACCAGAACGCAAAACAGCTCACGCTCCAAGCATGCCAGTCCCAGCACCGGCGAGAAATATCTGTGTTAAGGATGGGATGGCCTGGTCATCGGATAGCTGAGCCTTCATCAGGAAACGATAGCTAGAGAATACCAGTCCGTTCAAGAGAGCGCATGTTGCCTGCATAATGTTGTGAACATCGGTACGTAGAATACAGCGACCTCAATCACATACCATTGGGGGCATAATGCCTTTGTATAGACCCGAAAACCGCTCCTCCCTTATGATAGTTGACACTGCATTGAACGTACCACTGTACCGTAAGGAAGTTTTCGGGTCTTGAAACCGCACCTTGACTGTTGTTGTGAACACCTAGGTCAGCACCGTACCGGGTGAACACGGGCGAACGAACCGGTATCAAAAGGTTGTCCGACCGTCAAGGCTGCCATTCCTGTTCCAAACGGGTGCATACATGGCTTGAAATGAGTTTCCCTCAATGCAAGGACACCCATCCTTCCAGAATATACACACCCGCAACAGTTCCGGCGAAGAAGTCGAGCCTCGGATCTAGTCTGAGTCTAGCTACAGATGAGGCCGGGGTTAGCACAGAGCTGGTCAGAAAGTATGCATCAATAAAGACAGATGCTCACCATCAGAATCCTTGTTGCCATTTACTGAAGACATCTAGCTGAGGGTCGGAGCCGGTGTCATATAGTATGTGAGGAAGGTGGTCAGGGTTTCCCGAGAGCTCTGGTGTGCATCAAGCAATGATAGGCGTTCGCCGGCAAGATCCGGTCCGCTTCACGCCTGACACTGACGACTGCGACACCTCGATTCCGGAAAACGAAGAAATGTCGCACCAGATAAACCTCTCCAGCAGAGATATTCTCCCCACCTATCAAAATGTTCTCAACGCTAACGGAATAGACTGGGTGCTGTTCACCTACGACGGGACTTCCAACGATCTCAAGGTTCAGTCCACTGGTGATGGAGGCTTAGATGAGCTCAAGGACGAGTTTTCAGGCGGAAGGTGAGTCCATAATCCGACAGTCCTCTATTTATCCTTCAATACTCGCCGTGTAGGATCCAGTACGCATTTGTGCGAGTGATAGAACCCACGGTACTTGCAGTCATCTCCTATCATAGCAGTCACAATCATACTGAACGACCGCGTGTGCGCAGTCCAAACTACCGAAATTCGTTCAAATTAATTGGTGCGGAGACGGAGTTCCTGTCTTTAAGAAGGGCCTCTTTGCCTCCCATTCCGCCGCCGTCTCCACCTTCCTCAAGGGAGCGCATGTGGTCATCTCCGCCAGGAACGAAGACGACGTCTCCCCATCCGTCATCATGTCCCGTGTCGCGGCTGCTTCTGGGGCCAAATATTCAATTCACAACGAGCCCACCCGCAGGTCTGAACCGATTGGGCCGGTGGGAACGAGTTATACCCCAGTCGGGAAAGTTGACATCAACGCTCTTAGGAAGGAAGCTGCGGTTAAACCCCCGCCACAGCCGACTACGAACAGGCCTACAGGCGTTGGGCAGCAATGGTCGAGGCCAGCGACTACTGGATTTCAATCAAAGTACACCCCACCACCTCCCGGTAGACGTACCGCCGCGCCGGACGATGATTGGGAGCCAGCGCCCGTTAAGCCAACACCAGCTCCACCCCTTCCTGCCGCCGCTCGACCGACACCTTCTGCTCCTGTGGTCAGTATGAACAACCTCGCATTTCTACCGGGAGACCTCACATCAATTCGCGTTGTAGCTCGTCAAGGAAACGCCAAAGCCAGCCGTTACCTCTTCCAAGCCCACCGAGGATGACCGCATTGGACCTGTAGGAACAAACTGGGAGCCAGTCCAACTTCCCAAGCCCAAGAAACTCGTCAACCCGTTCGAGAGACGCGCCCAGGAATCAGCACCGGAACAACAAACCAAGACACCGGTCAAAAGGGCTGGGATGACATGGAGCGAGAGGCAAGCGCTGGCGAAGAAACAGGCTGAAGAAGAGGAAGCTCGCAGCAAAGCTTCCAGCTTCAAACCAACACCCGCGACTGCATCCACACCAAAGTGGAAAGCACCTGCTGCAGTCGCCACCAGTGTTGGGGTTGCCACCCTCACGTCGAAGGATAGGGAAGAACCAGAAGAAGAGGCTGATTGGGAAGCGGTATGGCTGGTCCATGTGTTTCTGTTCAGGGTCTAATCGACACTATGCTTCATAGCCGGCTCCTCCTCCTCCGCCAATGGCGTCTCGCCCACGATTTCCACCTCATCCTGAACCCGAGCCCGAACCGGAACTGGAACCGGAATTCGAGGCCCCACCACCGCCGCCCCCTCCCCCTTCAACGGCCCCTGTTACTGAAATGGCAGCACTTAGTGTGCAAGAACCTGAACCAGACTTTTATCCGCCTCCCCCGCCACCTCCGCCGGCTCCTACCTCGGCGAATATCCCGGGGAAAAGCAAGGGAGTGTGCGCGATCGTATTATACGAGTACGAGGTACCAGCCCCTCCGTTCTTTCTTGCCCTGCTTTAGTACTGAAACAGACTCTCCACAGGCCTCTGAAGAAAACGAAATGCACTTGGTCGAGGGTGAACTGATTGAAGAGATAGAAAAATTGGACGAGGGATGGTGGTCAGGTGTGGGAGACAACGGGGCGAAAAGAGGATTGTTTCCAGGTGGGTCCGGAAGGGGGCCTTTCTGTGACTAGTCTGAAATCTTCTCCACTAGCCAACTATGTGGAAGAAACGGACCAAGCGGCCGAACCAGTGCCCCAACCTGAGTACGAGCCAGAACCAGAACCGGAGCCGGAGCCTGAACCAGAACCTGAGGTAGCTCCTCCTCCCCCACCACCTCCTCCTCCTCCGCCGCCGCCGCCGCCGCCTCCCCCTGCCGCTCGAGAACCAAGCCCAGAACTTCAGGACCAGGGAACGACGGCTATTGCACTATATGAGTCCGTACCCTCCACCCATTACTCCTTGAATACCGATAAAACTGACAGAACATAACCAAAGTTACAACGCAGATGAGGAGAACGAGGTCTCCTTCCGCGAGGGAGAACGCATTGTTCAAATTGAACCCATGTCAGACGATTGGTGGCAGGGAAGGACGGCTGATGGAAGTGTGGGACTTTTCCCTGGTATGTTTCCACCCACTCTCGCGCTGTAACTACTTACTGAGGCTTTGTCGGGTGCAGCGAATTATGTGGAACTTCAACAGTAAATTTGGAAGGATTTTCGTATGCTATGGATTTTAAGTAAAGCTCGCAAATACAATTTTTCTATTGACCTCTTCATACATGCCGAAACATCCCGCACGGGTCACATACACTGGAGTGCAACAAGATGATTCAACAAGATCAGAAGATAAAATCGTAGACTCTGTTTCTCTTCGGGGAAATCATTCGTAAACCATAGTCCCTCCGTATCCACCCTCGCTGATCTTCCGCTCATGGACAGTAGTTGGTTAGAAACACCTCACGTGCGCTTCGACCCTGCCCTTCGTATGTGCGATTGTGATCAAAAGCACGCACCAATGACCAGCGGCTACTTCGTAGAGCGTTTACGGAGTGGGCCATATTATTGCAGGCATCCACCAAACACATTCATCGTGGTAGCGCGTTACTCCGTCCTCTCAACGAGGGGACCTAACGCACGTCACCCCCTTCGTTCGACACCCTTCGAGTGTACAGGGTAGGGACATCGAATTTTGTCCGATTCATATAACGCATAAGCCCCGCATACCCCTGAGGCACACGCGTTTACGACCACCAACTCATACCCCGAATAGGGTCAGTAAGAACATTTCATCCATGCCATCCCTAACCACTCCACTTCCTCTGCGTCACTTTCCTTGTGGCTGCGTATTCCCTGCTTCAAACCAGCGTCATGAGGGCTTTGGTGGAGTAAAGTGCCAAGACCGCATCTTCTGCGTGAGAGACAACAGGACAAAGAATAGGATTTTCCTAGGTGAGCCTAGGAAAGGCCCTTTACAACTGACTTATTTAGTGTTTTCGGCACTGGTCAGAAAATCAATGCAGGCGGATGAGTCGGAACCGAGAACTGAGCTCGGAACCTCGAAACCATGGCTGTTGCAGTGGATGAGCACACGCCCACCACGCGTTGATGGGTAAATACTATTTACTAGGGGCTCACCTCACGGAATGCAACTCCGGCCACAACGTATCACAAGACGGCGAACTTCCGCTAGGGAGGTCGCCTTGCTGGGATCAAACTTGTCGATGGCCGATGAGAATGTAGGGCTCTCTCTCGGTATGGTTTTGCTTCAGTTCGGCAGTGTGCAGTGGATCATGATGACGTCTGGGAACAGTGAGCGGGGGGACAAAGCCATAGGATGTCCTGATATAAGCACCCGAACAAAACTAAGTACCAGAAAACCTGGGGGGTTAAAGGAATTCATGTAAGATGCCCCTACGCTATACCAGAGACAGCGACTTAAAGAGTGCACAACAGAGAGATGAAGGGAAGCCTATCTGGCTACTATCACAGTCCCATGGGGCACAACTCAAGCTCTGCCAGCCATGCTCAGTCGCAAACCGGCGCTTTGAGCGAGTATGGGTGCGTCGGACCTGCTTCATTCTAGATCATTAGTTATAACACAAGATCAGGCACAGGGTTCAGCTATCTTTTCTCCATGGGTCATGGACCATACATCGTGACAATTCTCCATGGGTCATGGGCCATGCAACGTTGTACAACACTATCCTTTCCCCATGCCCCATGGGTTGTACAACGCTATCCGTTCCCCATGGGTCACAGGTTGTACAACACTATCCAATTCCCATGCCCCATGGGTTGTACAACGCTATCCATTCTCCATGGGGCATGGGTTGTACAACGCTATCCGATTCCCATGGGGCATGGGTTGTACAACGCTATCCGATTCCCATGGGGCATGGGTTGTACAACACTATCCGTTCCCCATGGGTCATGGGTTGTACAACGCTATCCATTCTCCATGGGGCATGGGTTGTACAACGCTATCCGATTCCCATGCCCCATGGGTTGTACAACACTATCCGTTCCCCATGGGGCATGGGTTGTACAACACTATCCGTTCCCCATGGGTCATGGGTTGTACAACGCTATCCTTTCTCCATGGGGCATGGGTTGTACAACACTATCCATTCTCCATGGGGCATGGGTTGTACAACACTATCCATTTCCCATGGGTCATGGGTTGTACAACACTATCCAATTCCCATGCCCCATGGGTTGTACAACACTATCCATTCTCCATGCCCCATGGGTTGTACAACACTATCCATTTCCCATGCCCCATGGGTTGTACAACGCTATCCTTTCTCCATGGGGCATGGGTTGTACAACGCTATCCAATTCCCATGCCCCATGGGTTGTACAACGCTATCCGTTCCCCATGGGTCATGGGTTGTACAATGCTATCCATTCTCCATGGGGCATGGGTTGTACAACGCTATCCGATTCCCATGCCCCATGGGTTGTACAATGCTATCCATTTCCCATGCCCCATGGGTTGTACAACACTATCCGTTCCCCATGCCCCATGGGTTGTACAACACTATCCATTCTCCATGGGGCATGGGTTGTACAACACTATCCATTTCCCATGGGTCATGGGTTGTACAACACTATCTATTTCCCATGCCCCATGGGTTGTACAATGCTATCCGATTCTCATGCCCCATGGGTTGTACAACACTATCCATTTCCCATGCCCCATGGGTTGTACAACGCTATCCGATTCCCATGCCCCATGGGTTGTACAACACTATCCGTTCCCCATGGGTCATGGGTTGTACAACACTATCCGTTCCCCATGGGTCATGGGTTGTACAACACTATCCATTCCCCATGGGGCATGGGTTGTACAACACTATCCTTTCCCCATGGGGCATGGGTTGTACAACACTATCCATTCTCCATGCCCCATGGGTTGTACAACACTATCTGTTCCCCATGGGTCATGGGTTGTACAACACTATCTGATTCCCATGCCCCATGGGTTGTACAATGCTATCCATTCTCCATGGGGCATGGGTTGTACAACACTATCTATTTTCCATGCCCCATGGGTTGTACAATGCTATCCAATTCCCATGCCCCATGGGTTGTACAACAGCATCTTGTGCCCATGGGGCATCAGTTGCAGAATGGTGTCCTTTCTCCATGTCCCATGGATTATATCACTATTCCAGGAAAGGAGATACTTTATAAATCAACCATTAGCTGTGTGAATTTGAAAAAATTAGACTCTGTTTGTATGCATGATAGACCATATATCAGTTTGTGGCTCTAACCTAATGGAAACTAAACTTAACCTGATAATAGCCACAACCTAATCCTCAATCTAACCTGAGCCAATGTAAACTTGACCCATGAACCTAAGCCTAACCTAATCCTAAACCTGGTCTAATCCCAAATCTACCCCTAACCTGACCTGACCTGACCTAACCTAACCTAACCTAACCTTATCTGACCTGAACCTACACCTAACCTAGCCTAACCTAACCTAACCTAACCTAACCTAACCTAACCTAACCTAACCTAACCTAACCTAACCTATACCTAAACTAACCTATACCTATACTAACCTATACCTAACCTAACCTGGTATGGGCAAACCTAACCTACCTATCATGACCTGTTTCAGCCTAATGTCATGTATGCCAGCCAAGACTAACTTCACCCAGTTGCAAACATATGACTTGGGTCACAGGACCATAAAGCAAACTGCAGTCCCCTCACTCTGTGCCCAACCATCCGATAAGCCCACGGACGCACATATATATCATCAGCAACCCAGCATCATGCTTATCACCCATGTTCAACCACAAACCACTCTCACCCTTTGTTCTGTGCCATCTCACAGACAAACCACAACTCAAGTTCATCCACCTCCTTGGGCCCACAAGCAAGTGGCCTACAAACATATGGTTTATAGACTTATAACATATTCCACACAAGGATGAATATGGGTGGGTGAGCTAGAGTTATGGTTAGGCTTTGAGATGGCACAGAACAAAGGGTGAGAGTGGTTTGTGGTTGAACATGGGTGATAAGCATGATGCTGGGTTGCTGATGATATATATGTGCATCCGTGGGCTTATCGGATGGTTGGGCACAGAGTGAGGGGACTGCAGTTTGCTTTATGGTCCTGTGACCCAAGTCATATGTTTGCAACTGGGTGAAGTTAGTCTTGGCTGGCATACATGACATTAGGCTGAAACAGGTCATGATAGGTAGGTTAGGTTTGCCCATACCAGGTTAGGTTAGGTATAGGTTAGTATAGGTATAGGTTAGTTTAGGTATAGGTTAGGTTAGGTTAGGTTAGGTTAGGTTAGGTTAGGTTAGGTTAGGCTAGGTTAGGTGTAGGTTCAGGTCAGATAAGGTTAGGTTAGGTTAGGTTAGGTCAGGTCAGGTCAGGTTAGGGGTAGATTTGGGATTAGACCAGGTTTAGGATTAGGTTAGGCTTAGGTTCATGGGTCAAGTTTACATTGGCTCAGGTTAGATTGAGGATTAGGTTGTGGCTATTATCAGGTTAAGTTTAGTTTCCATTAGGTTAGAGCCACAAACTGATATATGGTCTATCATGCATACAAACAGAGTCTAATTTTTTCAAATTCACACAGCTAATGGTTGATTTATAAAGTATCTCCTTTCCTGGAATAGTGATATAATCCATGGGACATGGAGAAAGGACACCATTCTGCAACTGATGCCCCATGGGCACAAGATGCTGTTGTACAACCCATGGGGCATGGGAATTGGATAGCATTGTACAACCCATGGGGCATGGAAAATAGATAGTGTTGTACAACCCATGCCCCATGGAGAATGGATAGCATTGTACAACCCATGGGGCATGGGAATCAGATAGTGTTGTACAACCCATGACCCATGGGGAACAGATAGTGTTGTACAACCCATGGGGCATGGAGAATGGATAGTGTTGTACAACCCATGCCCCATGGGGAAAGGATAGTGTTGTACAACCCATGCCCCATGGGGAATGGATAGTGTTGTACAACCCATGACCCATGGGGAACGGATAGTGTTGTACAACCCATGACCCATGGGGAACGGATAGTGTTGTACAACCCATGGGGCATGGGAATCAGATAGCGTTGTACAACCCATGGGGCATGGGAAATGGATAGTGTTGTACAACCCATGGGGCATGAGAATCGGATAGCATTGTACAACCCATGGGGCATGGGAAATAGATAGTGTTGTACAACCCATGACCCATGGGAAATGGATAGTGTTGTACAACCCATGCCCCATGGAGAATGGATAGTGTTGTACAACCCATGGGGCATGGGGAACGGATAGTGTTGTACAACCCATGGGGCATGGGAAATGGATAGCATTGTACAACCCATGGGGCATGGGAATCGGATAGCGTTGTACAACCCATGACCCATGGGGAATGGATAGTGTTGTACAACCCATGGGGCATGGGAATCGGATAGCGTTGTACAACCCATGACCCATGGGGAATGGATAGTGTTGTACAACCCATGGGGCATGGGAATCGGATAGCGTTGTACAACCCATGACCCATGGGGAACAGATAGCATTGTACAACCCATGGGGCATGGGAATTGGATAGCGTTGTACAAACCATGCCCCATGGGGAAAGGATAGCATTGTACAACCCATGAGGCATGGGGAAGGGATAGTGTTGTACAACCCATGGGGCATGGGCAACGGATACTATTCCATTACCCATGGGTCATGGGTTGTACAATGGTATCTTTTCTCCATGGGTCATGGGTTGTACAACGTTGCATGGCCCATGACCCATGGAGAATTGTCACGATGTATGGTCCATGACCCATGGAGAAAAGATAGCTGAAGGGGCTCGATCAGGCCGAAGGATACAGCAGGGCCCACCAAAGCCAACTTGGAGAGTGCCCAGCAATGCTCGGCGGCCGATATGATCAGGTTCCTGTTCGTGTTGTGCAAATTGAATGATGCAAGAATTTCCCTTTGCCGATTGCAAGGCGAGCTCCAGGGCGGTCTCATCACGAACAGGGACGTGGCAAACGAGGAGGGAACCAAGCTGAAAACAGAGGTTTCTAACCTGTGAGTGCCACAAATCCGACTGCTCAGGCACGGAACTAATCTATCATCAGCCTTGAATCCAACCCGGAAAAGGCCATGTACAACCCATTTTTCATCGCCTGCAACTGTGCCCCAGACATGCTTTCGAAATGCCGTACCAATGCATTGCCAGATTATGATCCCAACAACCAGATCATCTTTGTCCATGGTCATGAACTGTCGGCGAAGTCCCACAACCTCGATCAGGATTATTGTGTCAGACCGGACATTGTTATCCTTTGATGGAAGTGCTTACAAGAGAAAATCGGGGTCTTCGGCTTGGAGTACCCTGCCTCGTACGAGGAGGATGTCCGTGTACAACGGTCGGGCTTGAAAATGTCATGGAAGGATTTGCAATCAATGGTTGAAGTACAGTTTTTGAAGTTCCCGGAGCACAGGGATTTTTTGAGAAAGGGATTGTGTTTCGACAAGGATTTCAAGGCTCTCACCGAATTGGAGTCATACACTACCTTTGATGACATCCACCATTGGCCTGTTAGACTGGTCGTACCCCAGGCCAATTGTGAAACCTTAGGCAAACAGATCTTTTTGGAATCCACCTTTATTGAGGGCGACCCAATCTGGATCTATCCCTATCAGGACCCCATCCACACTCATATCACCCTGGCTGGCCGCTCAACAAGCATAGCTGGAGCTCAGAGGGTCGCCGTCTTGGAGAAAAAGCTGGATGGTGACCAGGTGATTCAGGACACAAACAATCTGGTCGCCAAGTTCTACTGGCTGGAGCAAACACAGATCAGCAAGGTGGATGTAACCAATGATGCAGCACAGACTGGAAACACCAACAACCTGGTGAAAGATCACATCCATACAATCATGGGTCAGACAGACCCTCCATGTGTAATGTGTTTGACAAGCCTCATTCAAGTTTTTCTGTCTGGATATGGCTGGGGCAAGGGTGCCTTGGGTGATCACACTCACTTGTCTGGAGGAACTCAAGGACCTGGACAAGGAACATGTTTTCATTGTATTTTTAGTCCATTTCTTCTGTAAGTTCTCCTTGTTTTCTCTGGGCTCTCCTCAGCACTCATCTAGTGCAGGTCATTAGGAACTCTGGCAGAAGGGAATCCAGCACATGGATATCAGCATAGGAAACCTGATGTACAATCAGAAAACAAAGTGGGGAGTGTAGGGGAGGGGGGTCCAAGCAAAAAGGACAACATGAAAACTCTCACATTCATGGCCCTGGACCTGCTGAGTGAGGGGGCAGCCAAGGGCATGGTTTCATGGCTGTACTGACATGATGCAGAAGCCTTCACATGGTGTCTTGTCTATATCTGCATATGCATGAGTAAGGACAAGGACGGGAACATCTCTGTCATTGACCCCTATCCTTTGTCATCGTGGCATGGGAGCATAAGTAGCTGCTCTTACTCCAAGATGGTAGAAGTAGAGGAGGGTCTTAAAAACACTCCCCTACACAAGGAGTGTAAATATCTTGCTGATTCCCTCCACTGCTACTGGATCATGTGGTACTGTACAGCTGGTGATTCCAACAAGGGCAACCTGTCCACAGGAGGAGGTCTGCTCGGGGGGTTGTCAGCCAAATCCAAGATGACTGCCCGGAAAAAGGAATCCTACAGGGAACCCTCAGATCATGAATCATTTATTCAGGTTTACCAACTGCTCATTGACTCGAGTGATAGAGCCATCCCAGTCCCAGATTCCAAGGTAGACCTTTTGATAGAGCTGTTGACAAGAGTAGGGGAAAAATACAATTTGTAACATTGATTTTTACTGTAACCTCAAACCTCCTGGTTTCACAGTTGTGAGATTAGTGTCCTTCTCTTTGTGTAAATAACAAGCATGAAAAACCCTTCAAGAATGGAAGAAACCATTCACAAGGTGGGTGATTGATCAAGTTTTGAGTTTTGTCCTCTCATTGAGTCGTGCCGGGGTGCTCAATCATGGAAAAATTCTTGTGCCGGGCCCTTGGGTTATTTCCCAAAAAAAAAAATTGGTACACCAAACAGCATCTTGTTGGTCGATCCAGACAACTTCTGGCACACATTGAGCAACTGAATACAAGGAGGAACATCCGGTAAGCAATCGTTGCAGTTCATACACACGAACCAACAAAACCAAGAGGTAAACCACCCCCCTTCCCGGGCCCAAAGAAAGAACAGAGCACAGTCCACGGTATCTGTTACAATCGAAGCAATAAATAAGAAACCCACGCTAGGAAACATTCTCGTCATCTTCGTTCCCCGTGTCCGTTCTCGTAGACCTTCATCCTCTCAACCACGCTCTGCGCTTGATCCCAATCCAGCTCATCGTCCTCGTCCTCCATCACGTGTTTCTTCGTCGCATCCTCTTCGTGCGGGTTACCCAAGCCCCATCCACCAATACTCCCACGGTGATCCCCGTGGTTTTCATTTTCAATATCGGGACTCCTACAGAAACCCGTTCAGCTGTGAGGAAACGATGGGGGAGCAGAAAAGAAACCTACCGCAACGACTCCAAGAACTCTCGTTCCCTCTCCCGCTCCCTCTCTTCGTCGAAATATATCTCCTGCACCACTCCTGCCCACCCACCCTTCTTAATCCTCGGCGTCTCTTCACCACCAAACTCATCGTCCTCGACCAGAGCGTAATCTTCGTGTCCCAAATTTCCATTCGCGTTCCTCCGTCCGAGCATAGGCCTTTGCCGGGCAGATGATCCGGGGTCACCCAACGACGTCTTGATGTTCTTCGGTTTCTCCGCGATCCTTCCACGCCGGTCTCGAGGTTGGTTATCCGAAAGGAACGAAGGCGTGCGACCGGAGGACGTTTGAGCTGGATTTGCAGACACTTGCGCCAGAGGGAGACGGACGGCGCGTAGCAAATGTTGAACCGCCGCTTCCGGTGCTGAAGGTTGTGGATCGGGGTCGGTCAGCGAGAGCGAGACCGATCGCTCGCGTCCTTGCGAAACTAAGACCAATAGCCTACAGAAAGAAACACAATTAGCGGGATCCCTCCGCATCCATGCGCTCTCACATTTGTTGCAGCCGTGGCTGCTGATAATTCTTGTCCAACCCGAGGTCTTGAGAACCCAGCGCCGTCAAACAACTCCCCAACCTGGAGAATATCGGAAAGATGATCTGATCCCGGAACGCTCGGATCGCCACCGTCCGGACGTCGATTTGTGGCGAGGATACCATATGTGAGGGCAACTGTCCATTGGAGTTCTGTCCGGCCGCGTCTGACGGCCGATGGGATTTGTTCCCCCTGTAGAGAGATGAGAGGAGTGGATCGGTTTGCAGCGGCAGCAAAACCTAGAGCTGTCTCAGTTGTTGATTGTGTGGTGAGGTCACCAAAGAGTCAGCGGCTCACCCCTTCGACGTATGGGAGAACTTGGTCCCAGAAGAAACCCCAGATCTCGACCACGCGACTGACTAGCTTATCGTCATCGATCCCTATGAGCTTCGCATTGAGGGTGACCATTCCTGAAGAGATCAGGGCGGATGTATCATGCTCGAGAGTCGCCATGGCCTTTGAAGGCACAGCTGAAACCACACTTTGAATGTGTCTCTTTACAAGGGTGTTGAGGTCTTCCCTGGAAACAAGAAGGCGGTTAGATTTACGGGATTATGAGCTTGGAATCTCGCGGTCGCTTACACTGGGACTCGCAACGCTTCACCGTTGAACAACGGTAAGACGTGTATGTGGAGCGCACCCCAGGGGTTATCAGAGGGCGCAGGGTTCATGCTCGACGCACTCTGAGGTAAACTTGTGGAAGAGGACGTGGCGTGTGTGAAAGGGGTAGGGTTTAGATGGGCGAAGTTTCCCAAACGGTGCATCTCGCGCGAAACGAGCTTCGAATCGTACGTGCGTCCCATAGAGCCCTGTAAATAGCCAGGCAGCGTTAGTTCAAGTCGACCAAGGTCACGAGAGTCAGGGTCTAGGTCTCAGTACACGTCATCAAGGCGAACTGCGGGCGTGTCGCGGGTACTACACAGTTGGTGATGGATGAATAAGTGGCGTAGAGCCACATCTCCCCAACCAGGAAGACCAACATTGATTGTGGATGTGATCAGTACGGACCTTGGAAGGCGATGCATGCTGCTTCGTAGCGGACACCAAAGTGCTCGAGCTCATATTCGACGGCGAGTCCCTGGTGCCGTTCGAATCCACTCTCGAATGAGACCTGGGAGGTAAGAACGAGGTGGTGGACGATGATCTCGGATCTCCAACGCCTAAGAAAGCCAGTCTCCTCGAAACCACATCCCCCACGGAGTGACCAGCAGATTCCGTGCGTCCGTTTCCACCCTCTGAGGCCAAATTCGTGAGGTTTTGGATGGAGGGACGAGACGCTTCTTCGCTGGCGGATGGTCGTCGTTCTGAAGGAACGGCTGTGGGAGTCATCGGTCGGACGTCATGAGACCTACGGCCGGGAATCATCTTTTTGGTTGATATTAATTGTTTATAGCCGGCCTATGGACCCGAGGGTAAGACCTCCAGAAACAGTGAATTCAGTGATCAGGCCTAGGTGTCGGCACCTGGTTTGCAGTGCAAGAAGTGCCTTATCTCTCTCCGAGTCGGTGTCGGTGCGAGTTATGAAGCGAGTGTACCGCTGGCGCATATATGCGCCACCCAGACGGCTCTGCAAATGGACCAAGTCAACGGTGGGGCGTAGGCTGTAGATGAGGCTGAAGAGGGAAGGAAGGAGGATCGGTCTTTCTCTTGGTACGGCGTATAGGATGACGATTGCGCTTCTTTCTCGATCAAAAGGCAGCGAGCTACAAGACAAAATCCCGTTCGCATCCCTCCCGAGGGAAATGCAAAGCTGGGGAAGGCGGTATGAACGGAGAAACCAACGCTTTCTTATTGATAAGAAATGAGGACCCGGCGTGAAAAGTACAACACACTGGAAGCGTACAAAGAGAGATAAGGTATGCAAGAAAACATAAACCAGACAAGACGCGGGGGCATGGGGAAAGACAATTCAAACCAAGGAGGACTAACGACAGCATGATGGCAACCCGACAGTTGATAGATATGGCCTCGTCCTCACCGCGAAGCCTTCTTTTTCCCCGCGATCGCGATTCGGTACGGCTCCTGCTTGGCTTTCAACCCAATCAGCAACCTGTAAATGACTTGCTTGATACGCGGGAGGTATAGCTCAAGGACCGCCGACGAGGCGTCTTCACCGAGGCAATCTTCCAAAGGCACCCTAAGGTCCGTCGGAATCGAATACAAATCCCTGTTGTCCCCAAAAAACCGGGCTTGAGCGTCTGCTTCACCGGAAGAGGCGGAAAAGGCGGGTCTGACTCACGAAATGTCAATCCCAAGACTCATAAACGCGGTAACCGTCGCGTTGAACTTGGTCCCAAAATCCACATACACATCGCTGACCTGCTCATCGCTCGCTCCTCCGACACTCCACTTCTTGAGACAATCCTGCAATTGTTTCGTCGTCTCTAGGAGGGCCGCGACGGTCTCTTGCACGTTTGATCCAATCTACAATTCAAAAAGGGAGTGTTAGATGCATACAACATTCGTTTTTTGCTTTTCTATACGAATGAGTTCAGTGCTCCACCTACGTTAGTACCGTTCACCCCGTTCTTCGGACCAGCGGTGTAAACAGGGGGAGGAGCGTCCATGTATTCCGGCATCACTACTGCGGGTCGATTCCTCTCTCTACCCTAGCGACGACGATGGTTTTACTAGGAGTTCGAGGCAGAGGCTGTAGAGCAGTGTACGAGATGAGATGTAAGAGGTTCCCTTCGACGAACGTAACAGATGGAACCCGAAAGGACAGCGTCAGTCACGGCGGGGATGACGGCGAGCACAAAGAGGTTTGAATTTTGCATGTGGGCGGCGATTTCGAAATTGGTTCGTGTTAGGGAGACCAAAGTTTTCGATTGAGACGTTCCACGGAACCTTAGCGCTCTACTTATTATAAGCCATTGGCGCATGGAATACGCACCCAATGTCCCGTTTATCCGCACGGATCCTTTTCCGTAACATCGACTGATCCCGTCACCACCAGGTGGGTCGTATTACTGTTGCGTTTACCAGACCTATTCTCATATGATGATCATCTGCGCCCAGGGTCTAGACCACGGCCCGCCAGTTGCATTCAACGTCCCAAACGTCTTATCAACTAGCTTCACTCATAATTGCAGGCAAAAAAAGAAGCTACACTAAACAAATCTCAAAGCGGGAATGAGGGAGAGGTTATGCAGGGAAATAAGGACGACGAGGATCCTCATTCTACATGTGAATCGGTTTCGATTGCACAGCCATCGCAGCCTCCTTGAAAGCCTCTGAAAGGGTTGGGTGGGCGTGCGTCGTCCGGGCAATGTCTTCGGAGCTAGCACCGTACTCGACAGCCAAAACAGCTTCAGAGATCATCTCTCCGGCGTTGGGACCTGCAACGAGCAAAGGTCAGGATACGCCGTTCGTGGCCCAGCTCTCTCTGGCTTACCGATGATGTGAACTCCCAGAATCTTATCGCTTTCCTTCTCCGCGATGATCTTCACGAATCCCTCGCTATCCATGTTCGTCTTCGCCCTAGAGTTTGCCATAAAGGGGAACTTTCCAATCTTGTACTGTACGCCCTCCTTCTTCAAGTCCTGTTCCGTCTTTCCGACCCAAGCGACCTCAGGGTGTGTATACACCACCGACGGGATGGCATTATAGTTGACATGACCATGACCAGACTTGAGGTACTCGACCGCAGCAATACCTTCCTCCTCGGCCTTGTGGGCAAGCATAGGCCCAAAGGTGACGTCGCCGATACACTTGATTCCAGGAATCGAAGTGTTGAACTGGTCGTCGATCACGATTCTGCCCCGGTTGTCAACCTCAACTCCGATGTTCTCGAGTCCGAGACCTTTGGTGTATGGCCTACGGCCAACGGAGACGAGAACGACGTCGGCCTCCAAGATCTCCTCCTTTCTGTCCTTGGCTGCCTCTGTCTTGACGGACACCTTCCCGTCAGCCTTATCGGCACTGATGACTTTAGTATTCAGCTTGAACTTGATGCCCTGCTTGGCAAGAGTCTTTTGGAACGTCTTTCTGCAAAAGCCGTCAGCACATCCCCAGAAAAGTGAAGAGCATCCACACTCACGCGACCTCGTCGTCAATTCCAGCACCGCCAATGTTGCCCAAGAACTCGACCACGGTAACCTCAGCACCGAGCCTACTCCAAACGCTTCCCATCTCCAACCCAATGATCCCACCACCAATGACAACCATCTTCTCAGGAACCTTGCTCAATTCCAGAGCACCAGTCGAACTGACGATCTGCTCTTCGTCAATCTCAATGGCACCTCCAGGGAAAGGAGCGACTTCGGAGCCAGTGGCAATGACAACATTCTTGGTCTCAATCTCGGTCTCACCTCCCTCGAGGAGGGTGACCTTAATCTTGTTTGAGGTAATGAAAGAACCGGTGCCCTTGATATAGTCGACTTTGTTCTGCTTGAACAGGTGCTCGATACCCTTCGTGAGACCCGTCACAGACTCGTTTTTGGCCTTGAGCATCTGATCGAGGTTGAGTTTCACGTTGTCAACTACCAGCGCGACAAGAGACTCCGGAATGAGCATGTGTGACGGGCAAGCAAAGGGCCAGATTAAACGCACCCTCAATACCCCTCTTCTTCAAGTCGTGTTGCGTCTGATGGTATATGTGCGAGTTGTTCAACATAGCCTTCGAGGGAATACATCCAACGTTCAGGCAGGTTCCACCGAGTGAACCTCGTTTCTCGATACACGCCGTCTGGACGAATAAAAAGTAGCGTTAGAGAAGCCCAAACGCGAAAAGGGCAACCTTACCCTCAGACCGAGTTGGGCAGCCTTGATCGCTGCGACATATCCTCCGGGACCTAAAGCCGCATTCCCCGTGTCAACCCTCACTCCCGAGCAAGAACACCCGGATGTGCAAACTTGCCTCCGCCAATGACGACAGCGTCATATGGCCCCGACTGGCTGGACATATTTCGACAGGCCTCGAGACCAACACGGCCCGCACGTAACCGCCGTGCCACGGTCTACACACCCAACACGACGACGTCAGCAATGAGCCGTTCGCGACAACACGTCGGAAACCTGTCGAAATACTCACTCTCGAACCTGATTTTTGAAGCTGAAGCATTGTGGGAGATGACGGAGAGAATGAAGAGGTGGTGTTAGGATCCGAAGGATGACCGAAGAGTTTGTAATCCGACGTCGCCCAATATGCGGCAGCGGGTGCTTCCGGATACCCCCACCAATCACGATACACCTTCCTCACCCGACAGTCCAGGTGGAGAGGTTACAGATTATATGGATAGAGTGGGAAAACATGAATCAAGCGTAGTGAGTTAAGGAGAGAGCTGTGCGAAGCTACTGATACTCCGAGTAGAAACGGAAATGAGGGTAGGTAGTAGAGAAATATGTGACAAAAAATGAGACCACGCCTACAGTTTTCCAAAGCCGGAGGGAGAGATGGTCATGCAAGAGTTACTACGAGGAAGACAACCTGGAAACGATCACAGCAATGGCGATGAAAAGACCCCACCTCCACTTCTGCCAAATTACATCAGCCCAACCACCAGTAGCATCACTGGAGCTAGCCTCGGCCACGGCTTTTGTTTCCGCCTTCGAAGACGACGACACAGCTGGCTGGGGCGCAGGGACAGCCCGGGGTTGTTCAGCGATGCGTTGTGGCGTTGATTGCTGTGGAGGCTGGGATGGCGCTGGATCAGATGACTTCCCTCGTGCCGACTCACCCATGTTGGGCAAGTCACGCATTGCGGCAGTACAGTACTGCGGAGCCATGAGGAATTGCTCGAACCTGGGGAGAAAATCACATACCTCGGGGAAAGCCTCTTTGAACTTGCGCTGCTGAACGTTATAAGAATGACTCTTGCGAGCCCAGGCGCGTTTGTCAGCGTCGGTCGTGTTCACAGACCCGGTGGTAATTTCATCCGACAACATGAAGGACAACAAGCCGGTTAATCTGAAGGGCGGTAGGGTTAGCACACGCGTCGGAAGGGTGGTATAGCGGCGGGGACACGGACATTGTTGCAACACTCCAAGCGGGATTCCACTATCAATCGGAGTGGGTTTCAAGTTAAGAGAAGGTCTTCAGTGGCGTACTTACGGAAGCAGGGTGGAAGTCAGACATGGAGAAGCATATCTTCTTATCAGGTGCAAAGCGTCCGGAGGGTGTGAGCATCTGGAAGAAACGATATGTAAACGAGTCGTGTGGTCGATCGTTTGGACATACCTTGATGCCGGGCGGCTTGAACGGGTATTCTGGCGGAAACATCAGAACGCCATGGTATTCTCCTCCTTCGAAAGGTGAATCTGGAGGGCCACGCTGTGAGGTCGAGTAGTGAGATCGTACGAAATTTGGATCCGTTTGGGCTGCCGGCCACTCACGATCAGGTAGTTCCCTATACTCGGAGATTAGGTCAGTCAAAAACCGCAACTGAGGTGATGTTACGAACAGTTCAGGATGTTCTTCTCATCAGGCGCGGCCCAGATGAAGGGGGGTGGCTCTCTTTGCATGAGAATGTATTCCTTGGCGAGCTGAGGGGGGAAATGATCAACAGGAGTCGCGGGAAGACGTAAGATGGGCTGATGCGCACTCTCTTGCTGGCAGCTTTGGATGCCATCGTCGTGGCGGAGGTTCTATGGGATACGGGTCGTTGGGTGGAAGGGATGGGGTGGAGCAAGTGAGCGGGCAGACTGAGTGGTGCGCTATCAAGGTGGCTGTTGTGTCCGTCACAGTCCGTGACAACTATCACGCATAAGGGTTTCACACCGCCAAACAAATGGATCCTTTAAGAGCAATTCTAAGCAGGTCAACGCGCTTCTGACTTCCAGTGCACCCCATGCTATGCACAAAGGCGTACTGATCATGGAGGATAGCAACTCCTGAAAGGGTCGGTTCAAGGAAGGACCACGCGTTGGCCGCGTGTTGACCTTGTGTGCGACATGAGTCACTCTCCCAAAGGCAGATAGGCAGTCAATTAATTTCCATGGACCACCGACCTGTGCGTCGTGGCCATCTTGCTGGCTGCCTTCCCCGTTTGAGCTCCGTCTTATTCCGGAGACCGGAGGCGCCGACGGACTGCGGTGAATGTGTGGGAAATCACGCCGAGATCTTTGATCCGTTTCCCAGTGATTCTCCCGCGACACAACGCGTTTGACGTCTCCCAACTCCAAGTGCAATTACATACACCGCATGATGTAAAAATGCGAACTCGAATCTCCGTACTGTTGCCTCAACCGCGTCGGTCAACGAGGGAATGGCAAAAGGACCACTGTCTCGCGGCTCCACTCAAGTCGCGCGAAAATCAGCCAGGGGCAAGTCCCCCAGCCATTCACTAGCCGTCACCGACACTTCGACGGCGTCAAACACCGTTCCGCGACATTCAGTGACGGGGCGACCTCCTACACGACCCCCATCGCAATTGTCTTCTGCGACGTCGGTGAGGGTCCCCCCGGAAGCAGCCCCAAGTCCAGGCGCTCGCGGGGGTGAGGTCAGCGACAGTTGTTACCGAAATATCGTGGAGCTGTTTGCGAAGAGGTTCGTGGCATCATAGAAAGGCGTCTGGATCTAACCCATCGCTCAGGTATATCATCACCTTCGACAAGGACCGTCTGGCTCTCGAAGGTGCCTACGCATCAGGCTCAACCTTCTCCTGCCGATATATCTCAGGTCCCCGCTCTCCCTTACCCCATTTTTTGGTTGGATGCAACACGGGTACCTTGCAAGGCCATCTAAGCATCATTCAAACACTCTCATCCTTCAGTCATTGGATCGTGTTCGCCCCACCTGCAGAAACCGCCTCAAATGCCACAATCGACGTTCTACAGCTACCAGACACAAGTTATTTCGTGACACTAAACTTCAACACAATATTCGAGGGTACTTGGCTGTCGGTGGACATGGTTTTTTTGTTGAAAGAGAACGTGAGGCTCACAGGACGGCAAGACATGTTGAGGGTGCTTTGGTCACCGTTCGTTGTGACGGCTCATCAGATCACTTTACGGACTCAATGACGGCTGCTAACCTCTTTTACCCTTCGTCGTTCATCATGTAGATCAAGTGCTTTCCTGGACTTGTACCGGTATTTTCTTGGTTTCCTTTGCCAATCTATACCGCTAATCCTATTCTGAACTCCCTCCGGGTGACCGTAAAATCGCAAGCAATATACCCCGGCCAGTCGGAGAAAATCAATCCAGCGACGATTACTAAAGTTCGCACCCTCCAATTTTTCATACGGCGCAACTGACGCAGGAGTCGATTTCTCAGGATGCACGATCTGCAACACGTGGTCGGACAGGCAATGAATTGTTCGATCAGTGGGCTTCGAGTCGGACATCATCAAGCATCTTCTTCCTTCTGATCATCTGGAAATTCGATATGGCGCGCTGGGGACCCTTCACCGCGTTCGAGGGTTCGTGCATCGGGCAAGCAGGGGAACTGGGCAAACAGATCTACCTTGAAGCTACCTTCACCGAGAAAGTTCTGATCAAGATCTACCCCTACCAGGACCCCATCACCGTAATCAACCTGGTTGGCCGTTCGACAAGCGTAGCTGGAGCTAGCAAGGCCATCGCCAGGGCGAAAGAGCGAGGCAAGGATGAGGGGATTCAGAGAGCCAACGACTTGGTTGCTAAGTTCTTCTGGCCAGAGCAAACACGGGTCAGCGAGGTGGATGTCATCAAGTACTATGCAACGCAAATCGGAGAAACCAACAGCCTGGTGAACGATCATACCCCGACAACCATCGGCCAGCCGGAACATTTGGACATGACGAGACTCATTCATCAGTTTCTCAGTCTCCAGGCGGCCGACGGGTGGGGGCTTCGGGGAACGATATTCAATCATCTGGTGCAGATCAAGTACCTGGACAAGGAACACATGCCAATTGCGTTCTTAGACTGTTCCTTCTGTGAGTTGTCCTTTTATTCTCTAGACCATCCTCAGCGCTCACCCGTTGGTAGGTCATTGGGCACTCTGGCAGAGGGGAGCTCGGCGCAGGTATATCCGCCTAGACAACCTGATGTACGACATGAAGACGAAACGGGGAGTTCTTGTCGACTTTGACCTGGCTCGATTGCCCACGCAGGAGGGAAGTTCGAGGGCAAAGGATAACGCCGGGAATAGACCATTCATGGCTTTGGATCTACTCAGCGAGGAGGCATTCAAGGGCCGGGTCAAGCGTCTCTACCGACACGATGCTGAATCCTTCGCCTGGTGTCTCGTTTACATCTGCATCTGCATGACGAAGGATGAACACGGTGAAATCTTCACCATCTCCCCCAATCCTTTGTCACCATGGTTTGGCCCTGCTCCAGACTGTAGAGCTTCCAAGCAAAACTCCCTTCTCAAGCAGGCTACCATTCACACCAGCTCCACGCACCTCGCTGCGGAGCTTCGCCACCTCTGGTTAAAGCGGTTCTGGGATCAAAACTTAGCCATGAGTCCGATCGTGCAGGATGTTGATACGTCCTCGGGTAGCCCGTGGGCAGAATTTACCTGTATCCCTCGGGAGATTGGGGTGTACGAAGAACCCTCAGATCGTGAATGGTTCAGGCGAGTTTGTCGGAGAATGTTTTATGTTCTCGGTACTAGCAGTCCGGCTCCGATTCCGAGGTCCGATCCCATTCTTGTTGAATTGGTGAACCGCGTGCTTGATAAGTACAAGTTTGTAAAGTCCCATGAGCCTGTAGAGTGATCTTAAACCCCGCAGGTTTGCAATATGCAAACCTAGGCTCTCTCCCGATCTGAACAAATGCCAGATGAATACCGTGAGGCCGTCATACAGGATCGACAGATATTTTGAGGCCCCGTCAAGAGTTTCGAGAGAATTATGGGGTCTCGTGAAGCCAGAACGGCTCAAAACGCAACCAAAACATGCCATCAGATTCTCCGATGAGAGTGAGTTCAGGGAACACACGCTGACTCACTCAACGTTCCACGACCTGATCAGGTGTATCAGCAGCGAAGTACGCCTTAATACCACTAGGTGTACTGAAGAGAGTGGCCTGTGCGGGTGAAACGAAGTGGAGGATGGGGAAATAAAAGTGCGGTCAGAAGAGGGGCGCATACCTGTCTCGGTGGGAACCTTTTCTGAAGTGCGCTGGCCAACCATAACCCCCCCAAAAATGCCACATTACCTTATGTATCTGATGGTGTCAGCGGCTGTCGTAAAGTCGGAGATGGGTGGGTAGCGTCGCAATCAGAACGCCACACTACACTTTGTTTTTCAACGCATACAGACGAATTTCTACACACGCCGAGCGACAGAATTCGAGCCTGATATGTAAGCAGTTCCGACTGCTCATACACACAAAGCAAGGAAAGCCAGAGGATACCCACCCGCTATGTTGCCGGTACAGCAATACGATGGGATTTGTACACATCACCATATTACTCATGGGTATCTTCATTCAAGTCGTTGGTCCCGAACTGCATCAGCAGGATTGTATAGCTGATACAGCCTGCAGATCACGCCCTTGATCGAAGATAGTCGAAGATCAGGTGATGGAATCAAACATCCGCACCCCACGTGGCAGCTGTCAACGCCTCTCATCCTAGATACTGCGGTGAGTCGGACGACTCCAGCATTGTGTCCTAAAGGATCCAGACAATAGTGATCCAATGAGTGCACTACAGGAACACCAGACCAAAGGGAATTCCGCGATGTGCAAACCAGGAATCCCCCCTGTTTTCCAATGGACTGACACGTCTGGAGCCTGGAGGCGAAGAAATTTTTCGCCGACTCACCGAATTGCACCCGGGGCTCGGAGAAATACTATTGGGAACAAAACTCTGTCACGGCAAAAATGATGCAACCTCAACAGGTGCTAGATTCGACCAAACTGTTACTGTAGTCCTTCATGGTACGTAAGCAAATGCAGGCCTGGTCGAGGTCCAAGGCGTAAGAAAAACAACTTATAATAGGGGAGCAAAGGAATGGAATCCGAGGCCACATTTGGTGGGTCCGACTTTGGGCAATGGTATCTCTCGCCACCCAAACGAAGCCTTGAGTCATCTTCCCCTATCGACTCCTTATCATCCAAATGTTCGATTAGGCACCAGGTTTTCTTTGTTCGCCTGGTTTCAAGAATTCCTCATCTACCCAACAGGAGACCGTCACCAGTAGGTGTACACCCTTTTCATGGACGACACGGTCACAATCTTTCTCCACGGTGACCCTCTCTATGGCAGAGCCAGTCTGACTGGCCGCTCAACGATCATGGTTGCCACGAAGGGTGACGGTCAGGATCGCAATCTGGACTCAGGGGGTACCAAAGAAGCCAAGTCTCCCCCCCTAGAAGGGACACGGGTCAGTAAGACAGGCTTCGTCGACGGGGCAGGGGAAGCCGAGATCAAGAACACCCTTGCGGAGGATCACCTAATCCCAAAGGTACTGGAGGATAAAAATCCCCCACATTCAACGTCCTTATATACCCCCATCCGGCACTTCAACTGTCTATACGTTAATGGCACACGGGTGCTCCGGGTCATTACGCTGCATCATCCGGGGGAAATCAAGCATCTGGACGAGGAAACCTGTTTCTTTTGTGAGTTTTCAAGTTTCTCGCACTATTCTGTGGCATTAAGTTGGTGACAGGTCACTCCGGGGCACCGTGGGACGTGGGAATCGAGCGCAAGGAGGCCAGCGGAGGAAACCTGGCGTACGATCCGGTCATAAAAGAGGAGGTTCACAAAGAGCTCGCCTCCATTCGATTGGGTAGACAGAAGGGGAAGCCGGGTGTAAGTTACGACATCGGAAGCGTGCCGTTCATGGCTCTGGACATATTCGACAACTTTTGGTACAAGCGCAAGGCCCCACATGTCTACCGATACGACGCCGAGTCTTTCTCCTGGTGCCTCATCTTCATCTGCATCTGCATGGGGAAAGACGACCAGGGTAGAATCCACATGATCCGTCCCAACCCGTTATCATCGTGGCTCCGGGGCGTGGATAGCTGTCATTCTTCCAAGGAGACGGAATGGGATATACAGACGCTTCTCGAGGATGTCCCACTCCACTCGAGTGCTAAGCATGTCGCTTCAATGTCTTGCTCCCACTGGGCCAGTCGGTTCGGCGATAAGCCGTACTATAGCATTTCAGCCGAGACAGACGACCCGGCGGAAATCGAGGACAAGAACTTCCTGGAGCGCTTTTTGAGCGAGCCTTGTTTTAGAGGCCCTCTGGTCGAGAAAATACACGAAGAACCCTCGGATCGCAGATCGTTCAAGCTAGCTTTTCAACTACTCCTTGACGCGAGCGATTGGGTCCCGAAGTCCAAGCGAGAGGATTTCATGGAGATGATGAGATGCGTACTTCATAGGCACAAGTTCGTGGTTTCCCCGAACCCCTTGCCGTAGTACCGATCCTCGAATTTTCGAGATATGTAACACAGCCGTCCTGTCCCTTTCGGAAATAAATTGGCACAAAGAACCACGTCGCGAGTAGAGCATGCACCATCATTGCACGCGACACCAAAACGGCTGAATGATCGGCTGACAAACCACGATCGCTCTGAGTCCGCCACTCCCCTCAGCATGTCGAAACATCATCCAGATCTCATAATGTGCAGACGCCAACCCGGCATAGGTCAGACTCTCTTCTTCACGCCCCCAAACATCCTTCTGAAACGCCGTTTGGCCCTCCTTGTGCAGCCATCGGCCGACTATGCGAGAAATGCGACGGGAAATGGTACGCGACTCACCACCACGATCTTCCGAGTCCCTGGTCTTCCCTCTGAACCCTTTCGGCCAATTTAGCCCAGTGTGCGACTCATACGTCCGACCTGAAACTCTCGTTCGAATTTGTGATGAATGTAACTTCGGCACTTACGGAGGGCGTTGTATCATCTGTGGTTCGCCAGGTCCGTGCTGAATTCTCCACATCCGCGTGCTCGCATTGATTTTGCCGATTCACAGGTATCTCTGACGCATACTACTGCGCGGAATGTACGCGACTGGAAAAGGACCGAGACGGTTGTCCAAAGATTGTCAATCTGGGGGCAAGCCGAACGGACCTCTTCTACGAGCGTCGCAGGCTTGGTGCGTTTGAACAAATCTGGGAACACGATGCGAGGAAGTTGATAACTTTTCTATCTCAGGTTTCAAAAAGGGTTAACCCACCCCCTGTTTCTATCCCTGTGTACCCAGACAATGCTTTTCCGCGAACAATAATATTACAAAGATTTTCACAACATATGCGAGAAAACTCTACGAATAATACACTGGATACTTCATAATGGGAGGCCCGCTAGCCTCCTCCGCAGACATCCCTGTGAAACGATAGAACTTATTCATATCCACCTGTGGAAGATACGCTCAAATCAGTCAAAAGATCGAATAGTACCAGGCAAGCACGTACCGGTGCCTTCGCGACCAGGGAGAAATGAGACCTATCATGTCCGTCCACCTCTTCGCAGTGACCACATAAATCCCTGGGACAATACACGCAGTGGAACCATTGTCCCCGGATTTGTTCCATACAAAGGTCGCAAAAGATGTTCACGTGCATGACGTTTCGCAGGTACGCTGAAGGCCCGGTGAGGACTCTTGCAAAAAAGAAAACAGCCAACTCCATGCTCTCACCTTTGGGATCGTGCCCGTCCACAAGGCCGGCGGAGGCAACGCGATATTTATATCTAAATCTTCGGTCAGTTCCCGTGTAAATCGCAAAATTAGATGGACGTACAGAATCGGGAGGATGGGCTCGCTAGATTCCACGGGACGATCCACCGGTCGAGAAAGCTTGAAGAATATGTGGGTAGGATCGTGGACTATGTATGACTTTTCGTCACATGATTGACACTGAGGTCGGAAGTCAAGAAAGTGTAAAATTGGGCGCTGGCTCAGGTTCACACACCAGGTTATATGGATGCGGAATGCTAGGACAATTCCCGCACTGATACCGAGTACCGACGATCATCTTGGGCGCATTGGAAATCAGCCTCCTTGCACATACCAGCGAAGTGGCCCAACAGAAACGAACATACCTGTGAACACGAACCACACCTCACACCATGGCTCAAACCTCCCGTGGACTCTATGTCACTCATGCGTACGGTTCCATCGAAGGAACTCCTCCTAGACCTTGACCGAAGATGGCAAGCATGATAGTGGATTCCAGGGTGCACGTCGTTGAGTCCAACCTGCTCTGCGTCCCCTCCATTCCAGCGCGCCATCGCCCGATGACTGACTTCCTGAACCTTGGACGATTCGACGGGATATGGTATCTGGTCCCAGAGGTTAAACATATCAACGGTCAGAGCAACAGTTTACGAACCTTGATCATGATGTGGGAAGAGTCATGTCCACCATCTGAGGAGTCCAGGTTACCGGGTAACCCAGCCGACTCGCAATTCGAGCATATGTCCACTGAATCACAGACGACGCAGTGGAATCTGGCACCCACGATGTCCTGTAGACAGCTGTAAAGGCAAAAGTCAATACGAAAAAGTCTAGCCTGCTGCGGAACAACTCGATTATCGCCCAGTGATACTTACTGTGCGCATTTGACCCCTTGATGCAAAAGAGCTGCGGGAATTAGAAGGTTAGCGATCGATCAAAAACCATCCGCAGCTCCAGCGAAAGCAGTCGATATAAAAATGCGCGGCTCACATTGGGGGGCAAGAGTTTCCGAGGAGGACGAATGGTAGATCATGGAGTCGGGATCGCTGTTGCTCCTTGATCCAGAAGCCCGCCTGTCGACGACGTCCAAGAAGGCGTGGGAAGGGTGTATTTCATGCACTTGGCTGCGAGAGGGGAGAAGGGTAGCATCAGAGCTTGTTGGGGTGAATTCGATTGGATACCCCTACCTGTAGCATGCCCTGCAGAGGTTAAATTGCATACAAGAAGCACACTTATACCGCCGACCAGTGAGAAGGCTGCTACACGTAGAGCAACGATTATCTGCTCGATCATCTTGTTCTGTGGGGTGAGTATATAAGTCATTGGAAGATCGGTGGAATAAATGACGGACACGCACGGACATCCTGCCAACCTTCCCAACCCCAGCTTTTCTCCATGTAAGCATGTCGCAGTTTCCCCTTTTGCCTCGGTGCAGTACGTCTCCACGCGGATAACGCATGCTCCGGAGAGGCAGGGGAAGGTGAAGACCCAGGATCCAAGCTCTTCTCCAACGCGTGATGCACTCCCGCTGACTCTAAACAACTCGGACACAGCTCGTATCCAGGATCGGGTTGCCCACTCGGCAGATACAATTTGGACATCTCCTTGAATCCGCTAGCGTGCGAGGACTCCGCCTTCAGGGTCGTCCTACCGCCCGACGGGGGATAAGAGAAGGAATCGCACAGTTTACCCTTCCCCATCGACGATTCGAGTTCTTCTCGTGTTCGAGGTTTCTGCTCCTTGCACGTCGAGCAAACGTAACGTATGGTATCCAGGATAAGCCCGCATTCAGAGCAAGAGGTGAGTTCCATCGGAGGGGGTAGGGATGCAGATGATATGAAAGGTAGTACATCAACAGGTATATCGGGGTAGAGTTGGCTGAAATCGCGAATAGGTGTAGGGTCGGAAGCTGTGCTCACAGCTGGCAGAGGTCGATGCGCCATAGGTGTGCTCGATCCTTGTTGCTGGGAGTCCAACCAAGCAACCTCCATCGAAGTTGGCCGATACCTTGTCACGTCGCCTCCTGCACTCAAAATCTCGTCGTATCCGGAATCGCTTGAGATGCCCGAAGATCCGATGCTGGAGTTGTACTGATAGTAGTACCTCCCCCCAGGTCCTTTCTGCAAGGAGAGATCGTTATCGTCGACGTCTGAACCCGGATGAAGAGACGCCGCGTCAGAGGGTTCTGGCAAGGCGCCGAGCGTCGACTTGATCGTCCGAAGGTTCTGGTCCCGCAGCCAAGCTGCACCACGTTCCGATTTTAGTAAACTAGAATTTGGGTCCGACGGGGCCACAGGTTCGTCATCCATTTTCAACCGTTCGAACGGCCCGGTGACAGAGAGAGATCCGACAGAACTTTCATCGACCTCCGACCAAGTCCTTGCGTCTCCCTCCGGTTCGACATCCTCGAAGGCGGACTCCTGAACAGAAGGTGGAACACCATGCTTTTGAAGGTTTAAATCTTCGAGTTTAGTGCCGTGGACTGGAAGAGTCATCAAACGTGGGTGACTTACTGCTGCGGCAGCGGATGGAGAAAACGGTCTGGCCCTGTGACCAGTGGCGGAACCCGTGTCCTTGGAGCTGACAGTGACCTCATCATCCTCCAACTCCGACCTCGAGATATTGCTCAGATCCCAATCCGATTGGGTGTCGCCCGCTTCGAATTCCTCCCTACTCGCGATCGAAGAAGTCTCGGATAGACTGGGACCGTCGTAATCAACGCAGATGTCGACGTATATGGTGATCTTTCGGCTTCCGGAGGAGCTGCGACCGGATGAGGAGACGGACATATTCGAAGGGACCGGTGGTTCGACCCCCTCAGAGCCAAAGTATGAGATTGCTTCGTCCAAGTCCGAATCTTCGCGTATCGAACATTTGTCGCCTTCATCGTCGGTCCAAACAATATCGTACGCCGTCTGGTATAAAGAGAAACACCTCTCTATCTAGCCGGCAGAGGTTCAGAGAGGCTTTAGTCATAACCTGGGAAAGCTATCACCCACTTTTTGCCGCAGGATATCGCAAGAGCAGTTCCTGGCTGCGTTGAACGTGATCCGTCGTTTCTTGTCATAGAATGTGCATTTCACAACGAGAGGCCGCTCTCGATTGAAGTGGTCTTCCGAGTAGCCAGAGTTTCGCAGTCCGGCCATAGTCAACAGGGAGACATAAGGGTGATCTGGTTTCGGTGGTTGCCGATCCGTCGTGCAGGTGACCTCAGCGCCCGAAGTGACCGTGGTCAGCTTAGAGGACGCAGCGAGAAACCCTCTGACACTTGGGTCAAAAAAAATTCCGCTGATAGATGGGACTGTTCCCTGGTATGTTTTCACCCGCCTTTGTGTTGTAACTACTGACTGAGGCACTGTCGGGTGCAGCGAATTATGTAGAGCTCAAACAGTACTCTTCATACATGCCGAAAAAATCCCGCACGGGTCGCATACATAGAGTACAACAAGAAAATCAAAAGATAAAATCGTGGACTCCGGTCCTCTTCGGGAAAATTATTCGTAAGCCTAACTCCCTCCGTATCAACCCTCGCTGATCTTCCACCCAAGGGCAGTAGTTGCTTATAAGCATCACACGTGCAAGAAGGCTTTCGACGTGGTCGTACTGTTGCAGGCATCTAATACCAAACATATCCATCGCGGTACATAGCGCGTTCAATACTCCGATCGGTGAGTAGGCACCAACAATGCGATCTCACCCCCTTTGTTCTCCTAGTACCCTTGGAGTGTACATTGTCGGGCCGTCGATTTTCACCCGATTTATGCAACGCACAGCCCCCGCCCAACCCGGACGCACATGCGTTTACGACCACTCGGTCGCCGACTCATACCCCGCATCAGGTCAGAAAGAACGTCACATTCATGCAATTCCTAAACACTCCACTTCTCCGGTGTCACTTTCATTGTTGCTCCGTACTCCCTGCTCCAACCCAGCGTTGTAAGGGCTTTGAGGGAGTAAAGTGCTAAGACCGCATCTTCTGTAGAGAGGTCATTACATTGGCTGGGTTTGATTGAAGAATTGGAATTCGGACATAGAATGTCAGCTCTGCGTGGGAGACAACGGGATGTCCCTGGTGCCTGATAAGTGGCGCGTACCTCAAACACACATCAGAAAGATTTAAGGCATATTTTGGTGGTATCTGGGCTCGCTTCGAATTCACGAGACAAATGCTCTCAACACTTTTGACGAGGCCTCGAAATATCTGTCTATCCTGTACGACGGCCTCACGGTGTTCATCTATTGTTCAGATCGAGAGAGAACCTAAGTTTACACGTTGTAAACCAGCGGGGTTTAAAATTACTCTACAGGCTGAACGGATTCTACAAATTGGTACTTATCAAGCACATGGTCCACCATTTGATCAAAAATGGGATTGGGCATCGAAATTGGAGCCGGATTGCTAGTATCAAGAGCACGAAACATTACTTGACAAACTTGCCTGAACCATTCGCGATCCGAGGGCTCTTCATACACCCTACTCTTCCGAGGGATAAGGCTAAATCGTGCCAGCCTGCTCCCCGAGGAATCCTGCACGATCACATTCATCGCTGACTCTTGGTCATGGAACCGCGTAATCCAGAGGTCGCAAAGCTCCGCAGCAAAGTGCGTGGAGCTGGCGTGAATGGTAGTCTTCGCGAGAAGCTCCAACATCTTGTTGGCTTTTTGCTTGGAAGCTTGACAGACTGTAGCGGTGTCAAACCATGGAAACAAAGGATTGGGGGTGATGGTGGAGATTTCGCCGCGCTCATTCTTCGTCATGCAAATGCAGATGTAAACGAGACACCAGGCGAAGGATTCGGCATCGTGTCGGTAGAGCCGCTTGACCTGGCCCTTGGATGCCTCTTCGCTGAGTAGATCCAAGGCCATGAATGGTCTAGTCCCGGTGTTATCCTTCGCCCTCGAACTTCCCACCTGCGTGGACGATCGAGCCAGGTCAAAGTCGTTAAGGACTCCCCGTTTCGTGACCGGGTGGTACATCAGGTTGTCTATGCTGATGCTCCCGGTGCTCGATTCCCTTCTGCCAGAGTGCCCAGTGACCTATCACCGGGTGAGTGCTGAAGATGGCCTAGACAATGCAAAGACAACTCACAGAAGAAACAGTCTAAGAATGCGATCAGCATTTGTTCCCCGTCGAGGTATTTGAGTGGCTTCAGGCGGTCGAATATGATCACCCGGAGCACCCGCGCGCCGTCAGTTTCAATACCAAGAAACTCGCGGATGAACCTCGTCGAACACGTTATGTACGGAGGGTCTAGGTGACTAACGACCGTAGGGATGCGGTTTTTCACCAGTTCATTATCGTCGCCGATTCTTGCTGCCTCTTCTAGGATCTTCACTTCGCTGACCCGCGTTTGCTCCGGCCAGTAAAACTTGGCAACCAATTTGTTGGCATCCCGAATCTCCTGGTCGCTTTCTGGCTCTTGTGAGCTGGCGGCCTTCCTAGCTCCAGCTACGATTGTTGGACGACCAACCAGGTTGATAGGAGGAGGGTGAAGGGGGTCCTGGTAGGGGTAGATACAGATTGGATCGTCCTTGTTCAAGGTGTATTCAAGGTAGATTCGTTTGCGTACGGCCCCGCTTTGCGTGATAGGTGACTCTTTGAACGCGGTGAAAAGTCCCCAGCGTCCCAAATCAAACCTCTGGAGGATCAAGAGGACCAGGAGAAAGTGAGGGAGGTTATGGATGATGTCGAAGCCTGCCGTTCGAATGACACCCTGTCTGTCTGACCACGTAATGTACAATGTGCTTCCTGAAACGTTGAATCCTGAGTGAGTTGTGCTGTACAAGAGATATGGAGGGGATCAATCTCACCGCGGAGGATGAAGTTAATGGAGTGAGTGATCTCAGGGGCGCAACAAAGCCTTTCCGCAGCGTATATCCCGTTCTGGATGTTGACCGGATCGTCTGGCTGGAGCACGGGAGGCCAAAGACCCCCCGCAGCGTCCTGTTCGCTGCCCTCCTTTTTCTGGATTGTGCCCGAAGCCTCACTCTCGGGTTGCTCAACACCGGTGCTGTGGGTATCTTCCACCGATCTCCAGACCGGGCAGTCTTCTGGCCCTGCTTGTGTCTCCAACCTGGGCGAGCCCCGGATGCCATCTGCCCGAGAAAATAAGTAACAGAAACCTTCCAATTAGTGCACACTCACACTTGTTGTCAGATTTCGTAATCTGGCAACGTCTTATCGTCGTCGAATTGAATGTTCGAAAGCTCGTCCAGGGCATAGTTGCAGGTGATCACAAATGGATCGTACATCGCCGCCTCCGACCTGGCGTTAAGGCTGATGTAACGCACCATAATTGTTAGTTGCGTGCCTGAGCAGTCGGATTTGCGGCACGTACAAGTTAGAAAGCTTTGTTTTGAGCGAGTCATTTTTTGCTACCTCCTTCGCCGCTCGAAACGCACGATTAAGGTGTCTCTCGTTGCAATCAGCGACAAAATTCTTATCATCCGATTTGCAGAACGAGAACAAGAACTTGATCATTTCGGCCACCTTACATTCCTTGGCACCCTGCAAGTCGACTTTGATGTGTGGACCCATATTTTGCGCCCTGGTCCCATATCGTTACCGGTGACCGAAAATGAAGGAGTGTGACGTACGTAAACACGCGTGTCGTCAAGTTGTAAGCGTGAGATTGGCTGGCATAGGCCGAGGAACCGACCGTGACACCCGCGGAGTGACCGCGGATAGGAGTAGAGGGCTGGGTGGGCTCGGAGGCTGCGTTATCCATTGAGTCACTGCCTGTGGGTATAGTATTTGGGCATCGCGCTCACCGAGGGATTTATACTATGAGTTTCAAGGGGCACGTGGATTGCAATATCCTTCTATACCATTGTGGGCATCTACATTGATCAGGCTGGTGGTGGTACAGTCCAGGTCCAACGTTCAGTTTTTTATTCCCCCTTTGTTGAAGGCAGTGGGTGATCCAGGGGTGTGGCACGGCACAACTGGAAGAATAGAGATGAAGACCGGGGGACACAGGACACGGGAAATACCACACACCAAATCAGAATTCACGTTTTGCTTCAGCGCATAGTAAGCAGCCTTTGAATGCACCACACACAGTCGTTCTGCGTCTAACTTAGCCCCGTTTACATCTCTCGCCATGACTTGAGGGGAGTTTATTGACCCAGGGACGGCGCGACGTCTCCGGCGCCCCAAACCCACTTCTAAATCCAATCACCGCTTACCAAATTCTAAGGCTGCAGGTGTGCGGCCCCGCAATCCCTGATCGGGACCCTGGTGTTGGTTCTATCGTAGAAGGGCTCATGCGACAACAGTGCCAAGGACATGTCATGGCCTGGTCCCTCAGATAGCTTCACGCCAACCGGACAGCTTGCAGAGTCGTATCTGCGCGCTCGGTCGGATATGGACAATCACACGCGCGCAATCGTCAATGGTTCATGTTACTCGCTCGTTGTTACCCCTCAAGGCCTCAAGGCCTACGCCGTTAGCCCTAGTTATTGTGACTGAAGCCAGAACGCTCAACAGAGGATCCACGAGTTTGGAGGGACACCTTGATCAAATTTTGGGGGAACTGCCTCGGCAGGCGTTTGCAGGTGATTCGGCCAACCCAGAGATCGTTAGTTGACACAATACCTCGCTTTAGCCTCCACTATAAATTACATCCCCCGGGTGGAATACGCTGAACAACGTTCGCAGACCCCCCAACCTACTCATACTGTATGTTGTTGTCCCAGAACGGGCGCTTGTTCTGGGTGCCAACAGGTACATACTCTGGATAGTCGTTTAATTTGCGTATTACTATCGTGCTACCGAGTCACTGCAGGGGTGAAAGTAGGTTCACTTCGCGGGAGGCATACTTAAATGGAAGCGGCCAGATTTGGCTATCGGTCGGTTTGAGACCAGCTCGGCCTCAGCCACCTTCAGTGGGAGTATACGGTGGATCTCTAGGGAATCCTGTTTGGCGGGGGGCTGTCTTGAAGGTGAAGGCGATGTTCCAGGATGTGCCTCGTTGTTATCGCGATCGAGCTATGTATCTCACGTGTCGAGGTCTCAAGCGCTCATTATCCGACGCGACCGTGACCCTACGCGACCTGCTTGGTTCATGATTCCTGCTTTGAACGTCCACCAGACCTTCTTCCACTTGTACGCTTCTTCTCGAACGGAATTTGCGGAGCCCACGAGGGCATGTACATAACTTTTCGACGCCGATGACGAGCACGTTGGACAACCGGACTCCCCCAAAAACGATACCTTTCTCTTTGTAAGCTTAGATACCATCACAATTCAATATCTCACCCCCTGACGCGCCCGATTCTTGCAGGTTTGTCTCCTTGTTGTCAGATATTTCCAAGGTCGCCACAAAAACGCGAGATTCGAATCCCACAAGCCCTGGTACCTCGAAAAGGAAGGACTATCCCGCGTTGCGCATTTTTTCGCGATGGGTCGCGTACCTACGAACAAACTTTGAACATAAATCCGTAGAGGACTCCTCCGTTGCCATTTTCCGGCTGTTGTTCCCGGATCTGGATGTGAACAGAAGGTACGATATGCAAGAAGCGAGGCTTGCGCAACATTTGGCTCGCATATTCGGCGTTTCCGGCAACTCAGGTGATAGGGGGTCGTGTTTGTCACGCTGGAGTGCAGACGGGTCGCTGGGCTGCCTAGGAGTTGAAGTGAGAGAGGTCCTGACGGCTGCCGTAAGCGTAAGCGCCCCACACAAGTCTCTCTCTGACGAGGGCTCAACTGCTTGGAACAGAAGAACGGTCAGCATGTTGGGTTGGACATACTTCAAGTTGATAGGTTGTTAACGCAACTCGCGTCATTTTCCTCCTTCTCCCACTCGACGATCCAGCCAGATCCGAACCTGCCAGGGTCTAGAGCTGAGACGCTGAAGTCCTTGTATTCCTCCCTGTCGCCCAGGGAAGCATCGTTTTTGACGCAAATCATTCTGAAAGATCTTCGGCCGGTTCTCTATCCCTCCAACAAGACACACTACACAGCCGCGCTTAACGAGAAGAGCAACTCGGTCGTTCATCTCGGCGTTGTTGATGCTTTGAAGGTCTGGGACCCTACGTCGGATGCGCTCTCAAGATGGAGAGTAGTGTCTAGCTTCGAGATAGCCTTGTCCGGAGATGATCGCGATCTCAGGACTGTCGGGAATCCACTTCAGGTGAGAGAACTGCTTGTGTTGCAGTCGTGAAATTAGACAAACCTATGGCCACTCGGGACTCCCAGATCCCTAAAACCGTCAAGGGCACTGGGTGCGCTCAAGCGTTGAAGCACTTCTCAAACTCTCAGCTCGCTTGGGCTGAAACTAAGTACGATGGTGAACGCGCACAGATCCATGTCAAGGTTGATCAGGAGAAGGGATCCGTAGAATTGAAGATCTTCAGCAAGAGCAAGAGGGAATCAACGAACGACAGGCACGCCGTCCATCAGTGAGTTTATCGCATAGATGGACAAATTTTGGCCCTGACAAGGCCAAGGGTTATCTTGGATGCCTTGGGTCTCCCGGGTTCTGCTGTTCCTCCGACGGCGAGAAACGGAAAGCCTTGTGTGAAGGACAGTGTGATACTTGAGGCTGAAATGGTGGCCTTTTCCGATACGGCGGAAAGGATTGACGGTGAATCATTTCCTTGTTTCTCGTCCCACACGATGTTAAGCCCCACCTTCAGAGTTTTGGAGAATCCGTAGCCTCATCGAGAGTACCGCGGTCGGCCCTCGGCATAGGGATCGCAAGCTGCAAGAATCGACGCCTGTGATGTGAGTATTCGCTTGTTGAACTACCCCGATCTGGTGACCGAGCCCGCGAATGATTTCCTCAGCTCGCAGTGTTCTTTGAGATCCGACGCTTCGGACGGAGGGACCCGTCACCTTGCGCTCGTGTTCTTTGATGTTCTTCTTCTTGACTCTCGCCCCTTGACTTGCCTGCCATACCGTGAGCGGAGGAGGATCATGGAATCGATCGTCCTTCCCATCCATGGCTTTTCAATATTCGCGGAGAGGTCACCCATCAACTTGACAAAGGGTATCAACGCTGCAACCGCCCAATTGAAGTATGCCCTTGCTCAGGCATTGGCAGATCATCAAGAAGGTCTCGTTCTGAAGGCTGACGAAGGCGCATATATCAAGTCTCCGTGGGTCAAGGTACATACGCGGTGCTATCTCGATGATCTTGCTTGACGGTGACCTTCGGTTGAAGCTGAAGAAGGACTACATCCCTGGACTCGGCGATTGCGTTGATCTCGTAATTGTTGGGGCATGTTGGGAAAGGGATCGGGGTCGGGAGCTGCGAGGTACGTGAACGAAACGCTCGAGCACGAGGCTCTCATGCTGATCATACCTAGTTCCGCCTTCTGCATTCACGACCTTCCATTTGGGGATATTGACCAACGCGGATGCTCTAAAAACCGACGTAAAGACTTTTACTTATTTTGGCACGCTCACCTCGCTAATTGGTCTCGCAGCCGAGTACGACTCCGTCATTTAGGACTTTCTTCACGGTTTCATATGGACTGAACCGTGATCAGCTAGAAGATTTGAATTTTTTGATCAAAAGCTCAAACTCGGTCACGTACAGCGAATACTGCAAAAATCCTCGCCGGCTCGGTTACGACATGAGCCTATTTATCGGCAGATCACAACCTAGGCCTTCTGTTATCTTGCTCAGGGACTCGTTGATTCTGGCAGAAGTGTTTGGTGCGGGATTTACCAAAGCACCTGGGGGAAAGGTGCGTCTACCCCACACATCTACCATCGTTGCTTGCTGATCGCAAAACGTCTCGTTTGAATTAGTACTACGAACTCCGGTTTCCACGCATGACAAAAGCCTACCGCAGACGTGACCGTACATGGCGAGAATGCATATCCTTGGAAGAGTTTCAACGTATAGCGCGAGAGACCGTCGGGAGAGAGCGACCGAACAAGGAAGCAGATGACTGGTGCAAGAACCTTTTTGGAAAAGTGGCATCACCGGGAGTCAAAGACCCACTCCGAAGGAAACAGCGCGAAGAGACCATCCTTGAAAGCTTGGATAGGGTGGAAAGGAAACAACGCGATGGGGACCATAAGAGCAATAGCAAGAAACGGAAGAGGACCATCGACTCCGGTCATCTTTCAGAAGATAGGCGCCCACATCATCGCGAGTCAACCTACTTGGAAAACGTAAGTGGGGTCGTTGAAGGGGGCCCTTCTGGGGCTGTGCTCGTTCAGCAACATGGACCTGTGTCCCCCGTCTCCCCCGCCACACCGACACGACCGAGGCTTTCTCGACGTCTGGCTCCGTTGATGTCCATGACGAACGTTGCCGTCACCGATCCCCAGACGCCTCCAAAGTCCCCTTTGGATGGTAGAGACTGCAACCTACTCGGATTTGGTGAAGTCATGGAGGGGGAAGGATCAAAGAGCTCGAAGGCGCGTTTGAGTGGCAACAAGAATCCCTTTGTTGACGATGAAAGAGATGACCACGTTAGTCTAAACACCAATCCTTTCGTAATTCCGTCTCTCGTTCCTTCACTTTCTCCTTCCCCGCCGCGTCAAGGTCGAATGGATGCTCAGGGCGACCCAGACGCACAGGCTGCCCCCAGCGATTCGCCTACCAGCTTCAATATCAAATTAGAACCCCCGGCAAAACAGAGTACCCCGCTCGGTCTCCGACCCAACCCAGAGCGCCTCTCAGAATTTATAGCAGGGAGATCTTTGCCCACCCCTGTGTCCAATGGCCCCATCAAACGCGCACCGGCTCTTAAGGGCTCACTCACCGCCACGGAGGCTGAGGCCCCACTCATCGGATTGAAGAGGACACGAGGAGAAGAGGAAAATGTCTGCTCTCCCTCAAAGAAAGTCGTTCTCGCAAGACCAACGTTATTGGTGCAAAAGGTTCCCGGTTCCTCCCGCAATTTGAAACCCTCTGAGACCTGGAGACCCGACAAGACGACTTCCATGGAAGACCCCCATTCGACGCGTAAGGTTTCAAAATCCAAGACCCGCAAAGGAGACGTGCCGGTCGACGCGATCAAGGCGAGGTTAATCAGGGCCACTTCAACGCTACGAATAATGCCTTCCCAAACCCCTGCCGCGACTATCCAAAGTCCAGTAGTCGCCGTCGGAGTGTTTGTTGCCAAGTCGACAGGAGTGGAGGAAAAGGTTGTACGCGAGAGGACACCAGGGGATGACGTTGAGTCCATTCGTCGGAAAACCAGGACATCCGCTTTGACGTTTGGTATCCCTGCGCCGTTTCCCCCAGGGACGTCTGGGCCTGGATCATTGCTGGATTGCCCCAACAACTCGGACAAGATTGCAGCGTACCACGGCGCGGACAAGTTCTATTCGGGTCGCCCTCCGCCAACGACTCCACCACAACCACAGAAGGTCCCTGAACCACCCACCGAGGACGGGAAGTCAACGGTCCCATCTCCAAGTGAAGATACAAAGCAGGACGAGTTCCCTGCAAGGCAACTTGGACGACAGGAACCAGAAGGCAGCGAGAAGGTCACAGGACGATTCCCCTCTCTTAACCTCGAGCCACAACGGCTCTTGTTCACAGACACGCCGATTGGGGTTTTGATGACCACCAGCGTCGTCTGGTTCGCCCGGGACATTTACGATCCCGAACCCCCTTATCGCCCCTCATCTCTCCAACTCGTGCCAAGAATGAACGAGGTCTCTCAACTGGAGAGTTTACTCGTCGCGTGCGGTTGGCACAGGAAGAAGGGCTTCTCTACGAAACGAGGTATCGAGAGGGGTGTCATCTTTGTGGATTACGAGGAGCAGGGGGATATCCAGCCGGTGATCAAGACTTACTGGGCGGTGCAGCAGTGCGAAAACGCGCATCGACTTGCCACGCAGCATCAGACTTCGACGGAGCGGGGAATGAAGCCGATTTGGATCATGGACGCGAGAGTGTTGAGGTGGGAAAGGTTGAATTCGATGAACCCAGGGGATCTGTTGGATGCGCTCGAAGAGTTCGTGTTGTGGAAGAACGTATAAGTTATACCTTACTTTATCTGCGTTTCGTGTACTGTGTAATAGTAGCACTGTCTGAACGAGTCATCTGCGGCTGTATCACACAGGACGCACAGCACGCTACTTTATGCAATGTGAACGGCCAATTACTGAGACCTGCAACCACCCGACACGCGCTATTTCGTGAGCTTATGAGACGTGCCCCGTTCGTGATTTCGCGTCGCTCGCCTTGTTGATGAAACGATGTCCTAGCCTGGTGTTGATCATTCTTTAGCATTGCTCGCACCCTACACCCAAAGATTCGTTATTCAGAACCCCCTTGCGAGCGGCCATTCCATTGCAAGCAGCTCGCCAGTCAGAGGAGCGCAGATTCAAAGCAAGTCATTCCACAATGCATTGACTGGCCCATTCACTCCCTCCACCAGAGGGGATACCTTTTCCCAGATATCCTTCTCCACCTCTTCTCGAGACCTTCCGGCGTCTATTGTCACCCACCCCTCCGCACCAATCTCTTTCCCGATCCTTGCAAATACCTCCCGAACCCGGGCCTGCATTTCTAATTTCTCGTAGCGCTCCTCACCATACCCTTCACGTTGTCTCGCGGCTTGCTCCGGAGAGATGTCGAGGAAGAGGGTGAGATCAGGAGCGGGCAAAGATACATCCGGAGCTCTGCACCATTCGTACGTCAAGGGGCTAGAGGATGGAGGAGAAGACTCCTCGATCAACGCTTTCGAGGCGGAAAACGCGATCCCTGAGAATGCGTATCTATCGCAAATGATCGTGGTGCCAGATTCGAGCAGGGACTTAATCTTTGAGCTGCGAACACCCAGCAGAAGAGTGGATGGGTACACCGTGGGTCGTTAGTACGGCACGTCTGCGGCTCGGGTGACTGGGCAACTTACGAAATCTCCCATCGGTTTGCGGAGAATAGGAGATGAATCGTGTGATCGTCCATGTCCGAACGGGACCGCAGATACGAATCTATCAGTTGTCCAATTGGGGTGGACCTATCTGAGGGACCAAGCCAACGGGTGCCCTCGCGTGAGCATTCGTACGATAAAATAGTTGCTAGGCTCCCAATCAGCGATTACCTGGGAACTTGAGCAGTTGAACGGATTTAGACGCGGCTTCTATGCGCTCCAGAAGCCGTGCTGCCTGTGTGCTCTTTCCTGATCTGTCGAGCCCCTCGATAACAATGAACGCCCCTCGAGTCATGGCGAGAGATTTAGGCAGGATGGGTTAGACGCGGCGATCAAAGGCCACTACGTGACATCAATGCTGGATGGCCTAAGTATGGGCCGATGAAGTGAATTTTGATCTCAGTGGTGTTTATCCGTGTCCAGTGTATTTCAGGTAGGATTCCTATTCCTGCAGACAATAAATTTGAATAGCGTTCCACATCCACCTTCATATACCTTGTTGAGCGACTTCCCAAAAGATTAGGGATACCCCAGTACGGCTCTAAACGTCGTGCTACTAGGCGAAGCTGGTGAAGGCGGTTAAGTGGGTGGTGTTCCGCAGAGTTGGCGCTGGATTCATATGTACCCGGTATGAACTCCACTGACAGTCACTCATTCAGTATATCTAAATGAGGAGGACCTTCCTTCTGTAAGTTTTTCCACGGTCTTCGTATCATCCAGCGACGCTCAGTCGTGATAGGCCACTGGTCACTGTGGGAGCGCACATTAAGTACAGTTATACCCTGAGCGGAGGAATCCTGACGTATGGTTCAGAGACGGAGCGGGAGGTTCTCAAATTGCATCTGCAGGAAGCGAGATAGCCGAAGCCTAATCCACACGATCATCTATCGCAACCCCTCTGCAGCTGCTAAGTAACGGGGTACGAGAGGCAAGCGGAACCGGATGCCCGGCCCATCCCAGGGCTAAAAAGCATTGGAAGGCCGTGTTTACGAGAGGGAGTATGCGAGGGACCCTCGAATCTTGAATCATTTAGACAAGCTTTCCAACTTAGGCTGGAATCCAGCCTCGAATTCAGAGGCGAGGAGGACGCGATTCGGAAGGGGACGATACCTAGGGGGACGACGCCTCTTCCAACTACCCCTTCGTCGGACGGTATTGTCCCGGAGTTTAAGGAAGCGGTTTTTACCCAGATTGCGAGACTTGTAGTTGAATGGCGCAAACTTGTGAGGTGGTCCTCAGACCCCGTACCGTAGTATTGAACCCTGCGATTCTGTGCTATGCTTACCAGCGCCAGCAGAGCGCTTAAGTCGACGGGTGGTTGCCGTCTACTTTGTCCCTGCCTCAGGGGTTTCCACTTTCTCCTGGCTCGATTCAAACTTCACCACAAATCCACCATCTCGACGGAACACCATTCCATTTCTCGTGGCAACACACGTGGACAAGGCGGCGATTCTGAACGATGTGAGCAGAGACGGGCCCCCACTTTGCGGTTTACGCGCACGGCCGCCTTTAAACTCGTCTTGATAGCCTACCACATCGATGAGTGCGGTTTCATCGACACGGTATTACTAGGTTCACCCTCTTCCACCCAAAACAAGCCCCAAGTCCTTGACGTTTCTTCGGTCCGCTAGGTGCCCGAATCTTGCGTGAAATCTCTTGAACGTCCCCCTGATTCGTACGTGGAGAATCATTGCCCAAATGTAAGAAGGCTGGCGCTCGTGGAACAGTGGCCTGGTTGGCTCCACACCTCCAATGCGTGCATTTTGCGGCAGTCTATGGGGCCCGCAATCACGACCATTCAAGGCCCTCTCTGCCTAGGGTCCTCATAAGCGATTGCGTGCTTACTTGTCTTAACCCCGATCGTCTGCCTAACCGGCATCCACGAAACTTGCCGTCCAATTCATGCCTTTGTGATCCCCGAGCTCACGTGCCTTTACGTGGTCGGCCCGCTTCTAATCCGAACACCATGGGCGAGAATCGCAATCGATTATGTGAAGATCTTACACTTTCCTTCCTGTTGGCTCAAGATCGGACTCTGATCGGAGGATTTGACTTTCGTTCTTTTTGCTGACTCCCGACCTCGAGGCAAGATCAAGTGCTTTCCAGCTCAGCCTGTGGTCCAAACCCAGGGTACTGCGCCATTTGAGGCAGTAACCCTCTGTCATGAGTACCCTCCGAAGTTTGCATCGAGCCACCAAGGAGGAAAGTGACACCTTTTAATCTTGTATCTCCGACAGCCGCTTGCCTTTTTGACTTCCCTTGTTCTGCAGGTACCTGTTCCATCGTTCTGCCTATTTTGGAGTTGCAACTTCGTGGACTGGGCTACGCGACGATTTCTACCAGGGAGCCGGTTCCTGCATATCGTGTTCCACGGCTTCTTCCCCTGTTTAGTCCCCTTTATTACAACCCCTGAAACACTCGTGAGCTGATTAATGGCCCTACGGAAGCTTTCGTTGAGCTCTGGCCTAGCGTCGGAGTTCCGTGGGAAAATAGTATATAAAGATCTGGTTCAGGCACCATGGAGGGGTGATCGTGCTTCAGACCATCACCTCCACCTCCACACCGCAGCCCAGGCAATAGCGCGGCACTTCCCTTTCTTATGGTCCCTATCCACGATCCCCGCATACAGGTGGGCGAAGCGCGGCTCACTCCACGATTTACCCTCAAACTGCTCAACGGAGCCAACAGTCGCTCATGGTCTGAACTTGTACCCGTGAGGTTTCTCGCAGGTCTCCGCCGCATTCTCCATTGCACCGGTCTCTCCATTCCACGGCTAAAATATTTCGCGTGATCTAGGAGTGATGACGCCGCGTCTCACGTCTCGAAACAAAATTCGATGTGTCACTCGTGGGAAGCTCTCTTTGGGGAACTAAGGTGGAATGGATGACCTACCCTTACGAGACGAGCGGATTTATTACTCTTCGTCTAACCGGGCAGCGGCGAAATGTTTCTCGCTTAACTTCAGCGCGGACATTACGGAAGTTAGAGGTGGTAGATCCGTCCCTGAGGATCTACCGGGGGAAACCAAGCTGGTGTTCAATCGTCGGGCAGGGAAGCCCAGGCCCTCTATTTCGCTCCTCAATATCACTCTCAACTCGGTGTATCCACACGAGATGCTGAGCCAAGTGCGGGTGTCGGGAATATCCGGATCTTCGTCGGAATACTCCGCTTTAGACCTCCAGCTTTTCCATCTCAAGACTCCGTCAGGGCTTGGGGTGTCAACCACCCGTCTTGGGGTGGGCGATGGGCTAATGCATGCCCTCAACACCGCCTAACTCCTCCCGAGATGAAGAGCCTTGAAGAGTGAGCACCGATTCCTCGCCTACCTTGCCTTTGTCTTTCAACGGCTCCACGCTGCTCAAGGTTAGAACTCAGATCAAAGTTTGTTTGCCTCTGTCGATAGAGCCGGTTCCTGCCGCTTCGTAGTGCTTCCTTGGGTCTTCTGTCTAAGTTCGGACACGTCCTTGTCAAAACTAGTAGGTAGCCACCGGTGACCCTCCCCCCCAACTATTTCGTAAAACCACCCCTTCGTGTTGTGTCCGGCTGATATGGATGGCCTGGCCCCCAGGTGCTCGTGACAACAACCTTGATTGACGCCTTTCTGTCAGACGCCCGTAATCACCAATGGTTCCTGGTATGAAAACAAAGGCAAGGATCTCGACCACCACACGTCATTGCCAGCGCGTTCGTAACAGGTCGTACGTGATCGTTTCGTGTTCCGAGGTTATCATCTCTGCGTTCGTCAAAGCTGCTCAAACAAAGAACATCTCACGAAGCGTACTAAGCGTTCGCGCCGATAGTGACCCTTTGCCATGTGTGAGATGGGAACAGAAGGTGCCTTTACCCCTTGTGGTGGTTAAAGACAAAGCCCACCCCTCGTGTGTGAGCGAGACGCGGCGAACACGCGGCCTGAGATGGTGGCTCAGTGCCTTATTGGCTAATTTCCAGCGTTTCTCAGATGAAAATCATCAATGGATCACAATCGACAGATTTTTTTTGGGGCGACGAGGTCTTCCCTACAACCCCGGTGACAGACAACGTGGTGATTCGGTGGGAATTTGGTGCCGTAGCGTTGTACACACACTAGAACCCTCGAAAATTCTAAGGGGGGGGGCGATAAGGGTGGTAGGTACACTGTGACGGGCTGGATTTGAGTATGGCAAGAACCGAAGTAATGAAATTATTGGCCATCAGAAGAAGCCGAACCACGCATTCATGGCTCCACACGAGTCAAATGGGGGGAAGAACGCCTGTACGATGCAAGATTAAATCATCGATACTTTGGTCTAGGACTCAGACGCGCCTCAGTGTATGGACAGGAATGGAACAATCGTATCTCGGTCAGAAAATTCTATCTTACCTTCTAGATTCCACAGATAATATTACGAAGACTGAGTGTATTCGAGGGCTTAGGTTTATGAGACATGTCGTAGTGGGGTTCGAATTCATTCCCAGGCACTAGCGGACGGAGGATGCCAGTGGGTGGTCTGGACACAATGGGGTCCAAACGTCTAGTATGTGTATGTGACCTTACTGACTCATCTAGCTGCATTCTAACGGAGCACGATGTCGTAATGGAGACTGAATGGAGAAACCGAAAGCCTATGCAGAATTTTAGGGATAGGTCAACCATTACCAAATAACGCTCCCACCATCAGAAAGAGTCACAGCACGTTCCAATACTAGGTTCGTTCCGCCTATTTGTGACAATCATTCCGCACAGAATATTAAATCGTCGAAGCCATAAGCTTCGTTAGATGCCGATCGGATTAACGGTCACGGGAGGAAATTTGGCTCCTCCTACACGTAGGGAGGGTGATGAAAGGGATTCGCAGGAGTCTTTGTGCCCCCACGAGGGTATAGGCAAGACGTCCGTGACCATCGAAACGAGTGAAAGCCAAAACGAATAACCAAGCGATGCATGGTGCGACCTGAATGGCGCACCCTCTACCGACCCCCCACTAGTAGGAACGTGCTTCAAGTTGTCGTAGGACTGATCAGTTAGATAAATAGATCCGGTCTGATCTGTGATTCCGTGGATCAAAAACGAGGAACATGCACGTCAGGAGCACAACACATACTATTCACGTATCTGGCAAAGCGCTGAGCCGAGGAACCACAGCGGTGCACAAGGGGGGCCTAGTTCATAGCTTTCTAGGCAGGGAATTTTTCATCGGGCCCGAATACGCTCTAGCCTAACAGACTAAATGGAGTAGGCGTTGATCGCCTCGACTTTAACTACCTTTAATCGTTCCTCGCGAGGTTGGGGCGTCACCTTATATCTGGACTGAGGCGCGGTGGGGCTTGTATCAAGACCAGGGCAGAATAGGCATCTCAGTTCCGCCCACTAAATTGGAAAGCACAAAGAAAGCGTGGCCCGATCAGATCAAAAGAACCGAGGAGGGGCAAGCCAGTAGGTTCTCCTACCTGTGTCGGGATTGTGCGAGTCCAATGAATAACCTTGGAGACGCTGGTGGTTGATTTACTGGACAACTCACCAATCTCCGTTCAAGTCGCCTAGCCACCGAGAACCACGGAAAGGAAGTAGAGTGGGGCACGCACATGATGATCCGGGACGTTTGTCAGCTTGGGCGAAATTCAAGTCCATCGAGATGATCCTCCCTGTCTCGTTCACAATGCTGTGCGTTTCCAGAACTTTGGGTCGATGTCGCGCCGACCTCGTTTGTCGTACTGTAGCCGCATTCCACGATAGCGCTAAGCCCCCAAACGCAGTTTTAGCCCAGCAATCTCTTATCGAGAGAAAAGAGTTAAGATTTCATGAGTCACAGACTTAGAGCAGGTACTAACTACAAGCAGACGCACGGGCCACTCGAGCGTAAGCGATGGGTCAAAGCATAGACAGAAGGTGAAACCAATTGACCGCGTGGGACAGAAATGCCTCCGAATCTATCTCCGACAATACCCACCGAATTATATCAACGACTCGGAAAGTTTCAAAGCCAATGAAGTCGGACTCGAAGAAATCGAATGGAAGGCCGCGCGCATCCACTCTTTTGCCTCCGCCAGAACAGCGGTTGCTGAACTGAGTGAGTCAAAATCAATACCCTCGATGGGCGTTCGGTAAAGGCGATTGATCGTGGAGTTCAGTAGTGTAGAAAACCGCTTCAGCGAGATCTGAATAACGGGGTCCAATTCAGGTCAAAAAAGAAGAATCATGACCCCGGTCGATGAAACGCACCCCAAGGAACACTTCAATGATGTGGAAGTCTTCCTGCCGCAGCCCCTGAATAACCCCGACCGCCCGGGTTAAGGTTTCAATGCATTGTCGTCGGTAATCCGTCGCGAGAGGTTCAAGAGAAATGCGCGACATGAGATCGAACATTTCAGCGAGCGCCGCCAACGACTCGATGTGGCTAGATCGCGATAAGACCGCACTTCCGTGGTCCTCGTTTGACAGCCCAGCGAAAGTTTTCGCCAGTCCATCGATATGGGAGGTGAGGAGGTGGATCAGCCTGACGCAGGTGTTTGCGAGTACCCCCACTTCGGCTCCTGTTCGATCATGAGACCAATTAGAGTTCGAAACTTTGAGTGTCTGGTCAGATGTTTTACCTGGCTTCACTGCCGAGTCGATCGTAGTTGATGCATCTTTGACGAGAATTGCACTCTGGACCCTCAGGATCGATGGGTAGAACTGGAAGAGGAATGGGAACACTTTCTGTATTTGAAAAGCCTTTAGCATAAGATGTGGTCGAGAAGGCCGTCCAGGCGTACCGGGAACTTGTAGCGGAATTCTTCTTCGATCGTGTAACACAGAGTGCGCTTCTTGGCACCGAGCAAGTCCAGCGCGATCTCCATGTGGAGAAGAGTGCCGAGGAGCACCACCCTTTCGAGCACCTCCGGTGCCTCGACATGCGCCGGGTCGAGAATCATGTCGCCCGTGGTCTTGATGATGTGCAAGCCGTTCCTCTCTACGATCTTAACGGCCTCCTCGTGATACGCGATCGCAGTCGAAGTCCCCTGAGTGTAGAGAGCGCTCACTGCCAAGTAGTGGTGCGCCTGCCCATAAACGAACGGGTCGTCTTCCTCCTTCATTTGCTGCAATATCTGGTGTACGACCGTGAGGTGGGCGCTTTGCATGTCCCGCATGGAAAAGTCGGCACGACGGGCTTGATGAAAATGGCAGCCAACGGCGTGGGCGAAGTGGATGAAAAACGGGTGGACGCGAGCGTTGGACATGTCTCCATAGATGATTGCCTGCTGTTTCTCATACGGGAGGTAAATTCCGAGTTGTTCTCGATGGCTGAGGAAGGTCAATCGGCTGTGGACGCGCATGTGGAAGTAGTTAGCTCGCGGACACCGGCAGGAAGCAAGGAGACTCTAGCCCACAATGACATATTGAGATCAGCCAACGAACTGTTGGGGATTTGAGCATTCGGGGGATTGGGGTTCAACGGGCTGGCTGATCCTAGATCGTCGGGAGTGACAGCGTTGACGGAATATTGAAGTCCCGCGGTGGCCACCGGGAACGCATACTGGGGGTTGCCGCCAGATGGGGAAGGAGAGCATGCAGCCGACGTGGGAAAGGTGTCGAAGGAAGGGATCTGTGGGGCGTCGAGAGAGATAGTGGTGTTCTCCTTTAGAACGGGAGACTTGTGCGGAGTTCGTTCCTTGTAAAAGCATTCGTGATCTATTCCAGCTGAAGAGCATCGGTCACATATAGGCTGCGCGGCGTCGCATTTCTGGTAAAGGCCCCCGGGTCGCTTAGTCCCAGCAGCCGGACATTGAATCAAAAATAATTCCCGAACCTTTTTCTTTCGACTGTCACAAGCGCGCGAAGCATGAGTGCGCTGTTCCGAAAGATGGGTTCTTTTGAGAGCTCACCGACACGGCATGCACGCTTCTCCTTTGCGCAGATTGTCTCTCGTAGCCTTCGAGGTGGGTGCATCATAGGTGCATTGGAACATACGGCGGGCTTGAAGACACTGGCCGCATTCTGGTTGCTGGCTGTCACACCTCTAAACGAAAGGGCAGGGATAGCATGGTGAGCCAAGGAAAGATACACGAGCCGATGCCGCAGGTTGGTAAGTCACCCACGGCCATCAACCGACTTGTGTCATAAGCCAAGAGCCACTGACCACTTTACGCATCCTAACAATCAACTAACATATCAGACGCCAGGAATTGACCCAGAAAAAGACTCGTGCCCCGTACCTACAGGGAGCGCATATACTCGGGTTAACCATTGTTGAGGGGGGTCGGTAAGGGAAAGTCGAGCATAGGGAGGGGGTATATAGCAGGTCAGCCTGTCCCGGCGTTCAATCAAAACATGTCAGACCCTAAGTCAAGCAAAATCCCCCTCTCCTCGTATTTTATGATTCGGAGACGCCCTTTGCAAGCTAACTGAGAGGACAAATCCACCGCATGTTTCTGACGTAATGTCACCCATGAGGAAAGGAGTGTTGTGAAACTCAAAGAGCGGTCTCCGGATAGACAAATTCCTAGAGTGAAATCCCTGGCACTCGATTTTGCCGCCCGTCTCATAATGCGTGTCGTGGGACGGCAGTACATCATTCGGCGGAAACCGATCAGCCATCACAAAAAAGGTAAGGGGTCTAGGTGTGGATTTCCCATGTTCATTTGTTTACAACTACATTACATCCCGCAGCTCTCCACCTGATAGGGGCTAACTCGCAACGAAAATGACATCCTGCGCGACCACACAGGGGAAGTCAGGGAAGTAAACGTGCGGATCACGATGATTCCTGCCCTCAGCTTGTTGCACGCCACCAGACCGACTATCGGGAACGAACCGAATACACCTTCAAGAGCTGAACTTGTGCACGTCTTCTAGAAAGTCCAGCAGCGTACTGGAGCTCCACGCTTGCGTGTTGCAAGAATCACTGCAGTATCCACCGTTATCATTCGTCAACTCTGGCAGACCAGCCCAGGGGTCATTCTGGATATGGTGGCGAGACGGCAAAAGTGCTTCGTGTAGTTTGTGCAGGGTCTTTGTCGGGTCCTGCGTAGGTCCGATCAGCGTGGGACATTCCTCAACAAGGGGCTCACTCACCGTGTTTCCTTGGCCAACCTTTGTGTCGAAATAGAGGTAGGCTCTCAGGAAATAGCCCAGCGGCCATCCCCACTCGGGCCCCTTTGAGACGTATATTAGAATTAGGGGTAATGTACGACGAAACAGTTGGACGCATACTTGATGGTAGTTCCTTCCTTTTGCGATAGCAGGATCATCCGAGTCGTTTGAATTATCGTACTGTGGGCGGTATTGGAGGTCTGCTGCATCAAGAGTTTTCATACCCAGCGGTCCGCGCAAGTGTTGGTCTGCAAGCCGCAATGCACCAAGGGCGTGTACTGGGTTAAAGAGCTCTGGTGCCACGACCATTGCGATGGGGAAATTCGGCCTGAACTGATAGTCCGACCACTCCCGCCCAGGACCGGATCCGAAAACGTCCTTATAAATCCCGCGACGGTTGATGAGCCCTGTGGAGAGCTTGTACTCGGGATCCTTGGAGGGATCTGAAACACAACTTCGGTCAAACTCCCATTGAAGGATGTATGAGGGGATAGGGGGAACCTAATGGAATGTAGAAACACCTCTCGAATGACTTGTGGATCAGCTCTGCCCATTCTTTGTATGTTACAAGGCGTTGCACTCCATCGACTGGAAGAAAATATTGTGAGTTCGTTGACATGCCGATGCACAGGACCAACAGGGTTAACGACAAACGAGGAGCCACTTACTCGTAGCATCAACACCCTTGAATGGGAACTTTCCCTTGTCGCTCAGCTCACTCAACCACCTCAAGGTGCTGAATAGCAGTCCAATGATTTCGACCGGGGCTCCGTCTCTCGGGGTCCCCGGTACACCCTTCGTTCCAGCTTTCGCGCTCTCACCCATTTTGTCCATCCATGTCCCACAGTTGTATTCGCTCCCGCCAAGCGTGAACCCAGTGTTCCAGTCGACCTTCACATCGATTTGGAAACCCTCGTCCTTCATCTGCATGTCGAGGTTAGGTCCTGCATTGTGTTCACGGAAAGATATCCCCTCTGCGTGACGCTGGAGGATCTCTTGAATGATCTCTGCGATAGTCCCTGAGAAAGCGTATGCCTTCGGGTCGTCCCATGGAACCCAGGTATCGTCCTTCGGGAACCGACGTTTGACCGATTCATTCAGGATGGAGTATCCGACCGGTGCCATCACGCAGTAGTCTTGGATATTCTGGAGCATCCACCATGGCGAGTCCCGAGAATTGTATCTAAACCGCGTTGTCAACACGCAGGATCTAAAAGTTGAGAGCCCGATGAAATGTTACCTTGGATTTCTGACGGAATCCAATAAATTCGGGATCAACCCGTGTTTCAATGTACTTGCAAACGCGAGAATGTGCCTCCGTGCACCTTCAAAGTTTCCAGTCGTCAAAAACAGCCCTCTCAGTGAGATGAATACGTCTCTTCCCCAACACCTCGCCCAGCTACCGGCGAAATGTGGAAGACCAGCGGCCAGGGATGGAGTAATCTTTCCTGGATCCAAAGATGCGGATGCGACTTGACCGTGCATTTGTAGTGAGCACAGAGCGAGGTCGTGGGTAAATGAGTGGCCGTCCACAACAAACTCCGAGCACTGTTCGATCGCGATTCGGCGCACAGCCTTGTACGCTTCTGATATGATGATCGCGAAGTATTTCGGTCTTAAGAAAGGTGGAACCGTTGCTTTGACCTTGTCGAATCGTTCTTTGAACCACGCTGCTGGTTTTTCCAATCTCGGGAATGTGTCAGTCTGCCTTCACGACCAAGTCAGAACGTGACCAATGTGAAAGGTCTATATAAAACGAGACATACTTGGACAGCCTTCCGCTGATATAATCAAATGCCCAGGTGCCCTGTCTGAGGTTCGCGCAAAGTGAATGCCCGAGATCGTTGTAACGGATAATATGCCTCAATGGGTGCATCCAGCCTTCCAACCCGCAATAGACGAGTTTTCCGGTCCCCGGAATGTCGTATGCCCCTATTTCGCCCTTCGTCGCATCTCTTTCTTCTCCCTCGCAACGGAAGAGGACGACGTTCAATTCTACGAGATTTAGATCTCTGAATGCCTGTTCGGCTCCAGAAGCGCACAGCTGATCGAGTCCAGGATCAAGTCCCTCCAGATGTGTCTCGAACAACATAAAGCTTCCGGGCGGGAAATACTCTGGGACGATGATTTCGGAATATGGACCCTCGGTGTCAGTGCCTCGCGGAGCAATGATCGTTGGAATTTCGGTAATCTTCCCGGGCAGGCCCCTAAGTGTGGTTTCGTCCTTCGCTGTTTCGTAGGCGGAGATGTCAATTGTGTACCCCGTAACATACTTTACTCTCGTAGAGCGAAGTTTGATCGGATCGACTGCCATAGGAGGAGTGGTGAGCCGGCTACCGGCTAGCATAGTTACCGTAACACTCAACTGTATCCACGGTCTTTCGACCCCTTTGTGAAAGCTGTGTGCGCTACGAGTATGTATCCCTTCTGTGTAGCGGGCTGTACACGGTGCAACACGATATACTGCGTCATGAGGGATTTCAGCGAGGGCTCATTTAGTTGGTAGGTGGAAAAAGCTACTCACGTCGTTCTCTTGATGAACGTGCCCCTCCTCGAAACCTTGGTTTGCCATTTCCGCGTGTAGAGAGTTCAGAAGCATTTTTGCCCTCGCTATTCCACTGTTCTCCGCCAGACCGGTTATCTGTCGCGTTAAATTGAGTATCGCATCGACGATGACAGGCACTGCGGTACCTCATAATGCCTTTTTTCGTTGACTAGATCTAAGAGGGCAGGGTATAGATCGTCGAACCCTTTCACACTCGCAATGGCGGACCATGAGAAAGTGACCAAAGCTCCGGTCGACAACGCGTCTTCGGCGCTCCTTTTGTGAAGGTACGACTCGTTGTCGTGAGTGAGATCGTAGAACAGAGCATGCGGAGCGGAACCGTTGTGAGGGATCACTACAGCAGGGCGAGATGGGCCCTTTCCGGTGGGCGGAGAGAGCTCTTCGTTCACAGTCAGGCACGCCTCACCCATCGAACCTGTGTTTCATAGGGGCCAAGCATGACAACGGTTTATTAGTGAGCTCCGTGATCGTGCGAGGCGTAAGTGCTGCTGACCAAGGGGCTTGCCGACTCCGTGTCTATATAGCAACCGACTGAATTCTTTCGGATCCCACGCGTTTCCGGCCTCTCGGACGAGACTGTTCAGTCCCAACCGACGGACAAACAACAGATCCGTTTCTTCGTTGCCGGTGAATAGTTCAGCACACACATAGAGATTGGGGTTCGCGACTCGAGCGGCGTCTAACACCCGAACTCCAACGTGGAGAGGAGTGCTATGGCAGTTGTCGATACGGAAACCTTGAAACGTGCTCGCGAGGGTTGTGGCATACTTGAGGATGTAATCCCAGAGCCATGGGTTGTCTTCTGGACCGGAACCGTACCGAAGCTTGACGCAATCATTCCAGACAATGACCTCCCGACGGAGGTATGCCTTGGAGGGCGGCGAAGCAAAGTTTTCGAGGGGGTTCGCGTTCCATATCCATCCATTGTTGGCTAAGGAATACTTCAGTGGGTCCGCTTTGGCCTCAGGCAGGCGAGTAAAGTAAGGTTCCACGAGAGGGGACCTGCATATTATGAGCGAATGAACTGGTGTGATGAAATGGTACGAACTTTTCAGAAATAGGTCCAAGTTTGGGGCCATGATCATCCAAGCGAGTGTACTTCAGGCGGTTCTTGATGTTTTCTAATGCAACCTTGGTATCCTCACCCCATTCCTCGTACAGCGACACGTTGACGACGTCGACCACTTCAATCCATCCGTCTGCCAGGGCGTCGATGCTACTGACTTCCGGGAACGCAGCCTTGACGAAACCTGCGGCCACTGAGCCGTCGACCTTAGTTGAGAAACGGCCTGTAAGCCCGCGATAACCATCGATCTTGCCCGAATCCTTGAGGATCTTGAAGTGCTCGACAGTTGTCTTGCCTGCGACATTGGGACCATCCCATGGGGTGATTTTGCCCGTGGATAGGGCCTCTGTGATCTTCTCCCTCTCAGCCTTGACGTCTAGAACGTAGTATTGCCAGAAGTCGAGGGATTTGAGGTATTCTGTTAGAGCATGCGTCAGGGTTTCGACATCGTCGGTGGAGGTCACTTGAATCGGGAGTCCCCGTTTTGTTAGTGAGTTTGAGAAGTTCAAAATAGCAGTATCCAGGTCCAGAGCGGAGGTGAGATGGGGCGAATTGACGGGGCTGTATCCTAAATCATGGTCAACAGCTATCATACCAGTAGGCTTGATCCAACGAACCAGCTTCTGGATGTTCTCTTAACCAAGGACAGTCGTTTGAGGTATGATTGAGCACAACATCAGTTAGACTCAATAGGCCATAGTCCTCTCTTGCGACACGGATGATTTCCTCGATCTTTGATACACCTCCATCCGTTTCGAAATCGGATTTGTCTTCAAACATCGAAGGGTCGTAGGCCAGTTGGTTTCTGATAGAATAGGGACTGTCGCTTTCTCCGCGCTCCTGGATGGGGGTCCAATGAATCATGTTGTATCCTCTATCCTTCGCCTCCTGGAAGTGACTTCTCCAACCAGAGACGGGACCCATCCATTTAGAAACAAGGGTGATCATGGAAATGCCATCTAGCGGAAGGTTGACGTATTCCGATTCCAAGTCGCGCTTGGAGTTGATCGTCAGGTCTGGCAAAAGGATTGGGACACGGGGCTTGACGAGGAGAATTGGATCAACGTTGAAGTATCCCTCTCGACCCTTGGTACGGGTGTCTGGAACCACTCCGTCGAACTCGACCCAGTACATGAATGCACCAGCGCATGAGATGGGCAAATCAACCTTGATGGGTTTCGAGAAATCGATTGGGAGCCTAACGGAAGAAGATCGGCGGGTTGTTCCGGAGCAATGCATGGCGGAGAGCACTTACTTGCGTTCCGTAAACCTATCCCGAGAGAAAGCGCCTCCATCCAGTGGGAAGTTGGTTTTGAAGACACCGTTCTTGGAGGCAGGTGTTCCGGCATCTATGGTCACGCGCAAGACGTAGGGCGTAGTCGCCGGGGGCAACCGGACGTACTTGACGATAAGGAAAAAAGTGGTGTGAGGGATGATTTGCGAGGGATCAATGAAATCCGTACAGTTCTCTCTTTGTTAGGACCGCCATCTGGATCCAGCGGGAGTTCGTAGATTCGAATCGGAGACTTGTCGTCGACGGACGCGAATTCGAAGAACTCGATTCCCTCATCGGCGGGGGTCTTGGGGGTCGTGGGCTCAGCCGCAGCGGTTGAGCTGAAGTCTATGGGTGGACGAGGTATGTGCAACGACTTGAGACTCGCCATGAAGGATGTCGATGAGGAGGAACGGGGAACTCCAGGTTGAACATTTTTCTACTTTGGAGTTCGCCGTATCTGATCTGCAACGTCGTCCATATCCGGAAACCAACGGGCGGTCCGTGAGACCGAAGAACGTGGCCTCTCTTCTGTCCACTCCAGAGAGCAGAGCTTAGTTGCTTTAGCTACTGGTGGTGATTTACGACTGCCACCGCGGTGCGTGTACAGGCGACTCGCTTCAAGTGGCGGTGGCAGCAATTCCGATTTTCAAACCGGATTGTTGCCGATGTCACTTCACGGGTTCCAGGTTGCCGCCCACGGTTGGAATGTTCCGAGCAACGATCTCCCGCTCGCGGGAACCAGATGAAAAAACTCGCTGGAATGCGCGTTATGGTCACCTTCACACCGACTGGGCTTGTGATTTACCAACTGCCGGAATCTCATTCTCGTGCTGCTGCATCTTTACCGGAGCTATTGCCTTAGATTATTCCCGGAATCCCATGCCAATGAATCGCAGGGAAGTCACCTCCACGCCGGCGGGTGGCCGATCGTCCGCGGTGACGTGAAGACAGTGCTTCTCTTCCCGAACACCCGATGTTCAGTACGAAACTGCTTGGTGCGCTGCGAAGTCTCTTTGGTTCATTCCCTCCTTCTCCGCACACCACATTCCTTTACCCTTCCCCTCGTTTACTGCCAAAATGCGAGGTCTCCTGACCCTTGCAACCGGCTTCTTCGCTCTTTTTGCTCATGCTATCGCTTTTCCACAGCCGGAGAAAATCTACGGTGTCAACCTCGGATCCTGGTATGTCTCAGCAAGACCCCTTGTCCTGTAGGGGCGATGACTGACCCCCACAGGTTGTTGCTTGAGCCATGGATGCTTCCAGATGGTGCGTAGTTTGGTTACCTCCCTCTTCTTCGACGCCGAAAGCTGAAACCGGACTAGAATGGGTCAGCATGGGTGGTCAGATATGCGCCAATTGCCAAGATTGCATTGCGTCCGAATTGTGCGTCAATCGCAATTCTCGCCTGCAATCATCGACTTATGGTTGGGAAAATCCAACAGCGCCCTTACCCAGGCAAACCCAAACACTGCTGACCAAATCTTCGATAAGCACTGGCGAACTTGGTTCACCGAGGCCGATGTTCAGCGTTTGAAGGAGTTGGGTATCAACACCGTTCGCATCCCCGTGAGAATGCTATCCTAGAGTTACCTCGAGTTTTCACCCTGACTGTGTCTCGAAGCTTGGCTACTGGCTCGTCGAACCCCTCGTGGAACCGGGAGAATACTATCCCAAGGGTGGAATGCGCCGCCTCGTAAGCCCGTATATCTCCCCCGAACCGCTAGCTACTTACACCCTCTACAGAAGGAAGGTTTGGGGTGGCTGAAGGAAGCGGGTATTGCTGCAATCCTCGACCATCACGCCCTCCCCGGTGTCTCAGCCGACAGCCAGATGTTCGCTGGGCGGTACGTCGATACCACTCATAATGAATCTCAAGCTCATTTTCGTAACCTAGCTGCACTTCAGATGTCCAGTTCTACGTCAGTAATCCCATGTTTCTGTTCTCACACGCTGCGACTGAGATCTTTTGTACAGACTCCCAAGAATTATCACCGTGCTCTGATCTGGACTGCGGTCATGACGTTTTTCTCGCATGTCGACCCTGACTTCGAGAGCGTTTTCTCGATCGAAGCCATCAACGAGCCTCTCATGGACGCAAGCAAAACCCCAGGCTTTGGTCAATGTAGGTACACGTCTGCTTGTAGTATACTTCCGATCCTAATTACACACAACAGTCCAGAAAGACTTTGTCCAAACTGTCCGCGCGGTTGAAGCCATCCTCGGTATCAGCTCCCAGCCCGGCTCTGGTTACCCACCCGATTACAGTTCCTCCGGAAACCTCACCGTCACCATGCAGCAAGCGGCTGAAATTGGCCAGTACTCTGATGAGGTCAAGTCCGTGCTTAGAGATAGTGGGCCTGTTTTGTTCCAGATGCTCCTCAAATATAGTGGCCCAGAGTCGATATCCGGGTTCTCCAGACCCGAGAATGATCCTCTAATCGCCAAGTATGTGTATCTGCTTCACGCACCACTGATACTCAGTACTGAGAGCCAATGCTTTCTTAAAGCTTTATGGACATGACCTGGCAGTACAACAACCCCCCGAACCCGGCCGACGCCAAGAATGGCCCTCAGACCTATGACGATCACCTCTACTACAGTTTCGGAGTAAGCTTTCTTGCGTCAACCTCTTTCATCACGTTGCCGAGACTTTTGGCTACAGGGCGTCGCAGATCCGAACCCAACGGCCTACTTGACCAGCATGTGCAGTAAGCCGCCACCCTCCGCGACTTGACTCCGACGGAAACCTTAGCTAACGGTCGTGTGGCCCAGATCTCGAAAGAATTCAGCGTGCCGCTAATGTCCAAAACTCTCCCTTGTGGTTTGGTGAATGGGCCATCTCTGTAAACTTCAATGCCACAACAGATTTCATGAAGCAATGGGCCGATGCTCAGAAACTTCAGTATAGCAAATCTGCTGGATGGATCGTAAGTTTCCCACAGCAACGGATCGTGCTCGGAGAGAGTTGTTAATGACCTGTCTTCCTCTAGTTCTGGAGCTTCAAGATCGAAGATTCTCCCAGTGTCAACGGCCTGCAATACCAATGGTATGGGGCATAGACACATCCATGTCGTATTCGTCTAGACTAACTGATTCTCCACTTCCCTAGGTCCTACTACAAAGGAATCGAAGTCGGATACCTCACCGAGGATCCATCTGCTTACCACGACCCCAACGTCTGCAAGAATTATACCAAGCCTGCCTAGTCGTGCGACCGTGCCTAAATATCACTGTATCGTTCAATATCTAGATAATTACCTACCCCCACACTCGTTCAATTCGGTAAACTATTTCCTGTACAAAATTAATTCCGTTGCACGCCCGATTCCTTGGAGTTCTCCAGGCGCGCACGCCCTTTCGATCAGGCGGTTCCACCCTTACCAAAGGCGCAAGCAGTTGCGTCAATCGTGATAATTAGATCTACGCTCGCATGGTAGGAACAGCCTGGTAAATGATGCGTGGATGATCGACCCCATGAAGCCCAAGCGAGCCATCGATCTCGGCGGCAGCCAACCCTTTTCCACCATCGATCGCCGAGATCACTTCATGGACTCGTCACCTTCAGCCTCCCCAGGCCAATCCGGCTCAACCTCACGAGGTCGTGGTGGTAGTCGTGGCAGAGGAAACCGCGGCGGAGACGGCAAGTCCCTCCGAGCCAAAGGGAGAAGGGGAACCGGCCGCCCGGCTGAATGGAAACAAAGATTAACGCTTGAGGGTGAGGGACCTGCAGATGAAGAAGACGAAGAAGCGAGAGAGGCTAGAGAAGAAATGGCTAGGAAGTACGCGAGGAGACAGTTGGACTCCAACGCGGAGAGGTATAAGGAGGAACAACCGGAGCTCGATTCTGAAGGTGCGTGTATCCCTTCGCGATGATCCTTATGTGGGGTGTCTAATCGTAGTTCTGTGGCTCAGGCGAAGAAATCAAGGAGCCCGAAGTAGATTTGGCGAGCTTCCTCGCCCGACAAAGGCTTGACGATACCCCACGTCCCATCGTTCTCGGATCCGCGTCGGAACCCGACGAAGATGAAGTGGACCACTCCCTGGCACATCTCAAGTCAGTCGGTTCGGGACACAAACCGACAAAAGGGCGGGTCCAGACGATAGAGTGGGATGAAGAATTGGAAAACATGAGCCGCGAAAAGGCGGCAGCCGACGCGAACAGAGGTGAGAGCAGATGGTTTCTACGAGCATTTTCATGTCGCTTACCGAACGCGAAACTCCGTGAAACTCTCGTTGCGATCCCGGTGAACCACAGATCTGAAATCAAGGTTTCGTACAAACGCGGCGAAACAACTGACAACGAGGTCTACAACTCGAGCCTTGCGGACTCAAAACAAAGGCAGGCTCCCCCACAAGTATTGGCTGATATTTGGATTTATGACCGATTGTTCACAGGCCTCGCTGAGGCACCTCCGCTACCAACTGAAGATCACGGACCAAAGAAGACTGAGGAACAAGAGATGCAAGAGTTTCTCGACGATTTGTTGTCATGATACATGCACCGACCCTCCTTCGTTCGTTCCGTTGGTCGTCTCATCTGCTGATCCTATCCTTTCGGTCGATGGGTTGCTGCCACAAAATTCCCTGTATCGCCACGCTTATAAGCACCATCTGATACACCCTATCTGTTCTGGCAACCGTGTGGCACCGGTAGTATCACCCGCAGTCGATATGACTTGCTTGAGGGCCACGACATCGGAACATCGGGTTCCTTCACCTCTCTGGTCCCATCAGACTGAATGCTTACGGGAGCCATGCTGGCGCCATCCGGTCCGGGCCCAGGGGCACCGGGAAACTTCGCCCCTGCGACGGCTTGAGGGGAGATGAGCAAACAGCGGAAGTCTGTTTGCTGATCCGGACAGATGCCTGTGATGAGAGACGCGGCTTAGATCATGTAGCCCAGTTCACACTAGTTCACACGATTGTTCAATCATCTCATGGTTACCCTCTTCAACTCAAGAAGGGCGAAAATTTGCTTGGCTCTGGCACTGACTTGCATTTTTGGCCATTCAACAAAGTGCGGTCCGCACGGGATTGCCATGAGCATATCCTTCGTTTTCGAGGAACAGACGGATCAAACTCCCCGTTCCGAAGCCACACCGTCCCACGGGCCACACGGCTCCGAAGACCGCGGCCCCTTTGCCCGGTGTACATCCTTTGCGTATTAGTAAGTCCCTCTCAGTTTGAGTGGCACGGAGGGTATTCACGGAGGATTGATAATACAGTGCCACGTCCCACGCGCTCCTTCCGGGCTCTGTAAGCTGCTGAGCTGTCGCTTTCTCACAATACAAACGCCACCCTGCTCGTTCCGAAGGCCGATCATCCGACGTTCGTGGATAAGCCATTGACCATCGAATATTGAATGCACGGAGGCCCCACATCCACCGGATACATCGGCCAATCTTCCCACTCTCGATTTTACAAACGGCTGTCCAAACCGTTTAGCCACTGGCGCCCGTACTAAGCCATACTAGTACAGTAGATTGGAGTGAATACAATTCCGGTCAATACTGGCTTGACGTGACAGGCTCGCGGAAGTTCCTGTCAATGATCCACCATGCGATTGCCAAGGATCGGGGTGTCCGGCAGTTCGTACCGGCGCATCCGTCTTAGCTGTACCCCTCACTCCCCGGAAATTGCTTCTAGCGTGTATTACAAACGAGTGTTGGATCCACAATCGTCTCGTTGCACAGTCTTGCGAAAAATACTTCATGATCGCTCAGTTTCGCCCATTGAATGCACGTCATCGCGCGAGTCGTAAGTGCAGAGATATCATCTGCAAGGCCTCCGCACCCAACGACCGCATTCCAACACCTGACCTTTCCAGGAACGTTTCCGCGGGTATGAAACTCACGGTCGCTATTGCCGCTGCGGTCAAGGCCAGTTCCGGAACCCGTTCCAGCGTGGGAAAAGGTTACAGATGTGATTTGGTCAAGAGACGCATTGATAAATACAGGAACAGTGATGGGTACGTGTTTGGGAGGGGGGGGGTTACGTGCGAAGTATAATCTACAAAAGGCGATTATGTCGATACAGAAGCTGCGAGGGATGCGGGGTGGCTACATGTCTAGTAATAATAATTTAGATTTATGCTGAAACAAAGAATCCTTGTCCATGCCCATGCGAAGAATGCGAAGAATAAATAAGTGATATGACTAAGAAAACTGAGATTGGATAAAAATGAGCGGGGGAAGAGGCCCGCCGTTGTCTAGAATACCGCGATCGCTGGGGCGCGTGAATATGACCTCAAGAGAAGGCGAGGTTGATCGTTACCATGAGATTATGTGGAGTCCGGATCGTAAAATAGGTATTGAATGAGATAGAGGCCGAAAAGAATGAAAGCAAGGTGATGGTAAACGTTCGAGAGTCCAGAAGGGATCGTAGCATGCGACCGTTAACAGGTTCAACAGCAGAAGCAACGAGGAGAACGCAGACCTGATGACCAGAAAGTGTCAATAGATAATTTCTCCGGATGAATGCACGGGGTGAACCCACAACGGCTCATGCGAATCAACGAGCAGAAGCAGTAGCATAGGCTCTGTCGAGCTCCTTCTGGAACCTCTGTTCCGCATCGGTCCTCCGTATATGCCCAACGGGAGTTCTAGGCCACGCAGACCGCTGCACGATCACGATAAATCCCGCAGTCCCAATCCTCTCGTGGGCCAATCTCCTCGATTGGAAATGTCTAATCCTCCGGTACACTTCCCGCTTAACGGAATCAGCGTCACCCAACGCCGCGGCACCGAGCCCGAGCTCAATCAAAAGCGCAGGCGAGGGCCGCCCGTTTCCAACAGCGATGCATTCGACGAGGAGGTCGGCACAGCTTTTGACAGTGTTATCTTCGATCACCCTGAACGAAACGGGAACGGGAACGAGCGGTAGATGCGTGATCAGCGCAACGTCCCACGGAGGTTTCCGAGATATAAAAAAAGGCGCACGTACTTTGCGTCGTACAACGGGCCAGTGGAACCCTTGATCCATTCGCACATCCGACCTCGAAAAGTGTAATGTCCAGGGACGACTTCTAGGAACAGATCACCTGTATGAAAATTTCCGTCCCCGGGTTGTCTGACTGATGGGTGAGGACAGTCCGGAGAATTGGCCGGGATCACAAGCTCCAGCACGTTCGTGTTAACGTTCTTGTAGACGGAGGATGAGAGGGTGGACGAAGAGCTTCCAGAGGATGAAACTTGAACGAACGCGACACATTGGTTATCGATCTGTCGCATAACGGTCGACGAAGGCGTTTTTGAGTCACGCGCCGACGTCAAAATCAGCGGCGCTTCGGTGGTACCATACGTACACTAAAATGAAAAAAACGCCCTGAGGACCACATGGTAGTGGGAAGGAAGCACGTCTGCTCACTGAAAAGGTCATACGGTTTTGGATCAACCACTCCTCGTCCTCACGAACTAAAGGGGTGTGATGCGTGATCTCATCTAATCCCTTTACGATCTGAAGGAGATTTGTGTCGTGCCTGAAATCCCTGATGTGGACAGAGATCTGCGTGGCTGTGGTATGGAGCTTGTTCACGCCCGCCCTGCGAACCATGTCGCCCAGCTCAGCTGAGCAGAAGTCTCTCCTCGTCGCCTGGGTTACACAAGCAGCGTGAACCAAGGACCCAAAAAATGCTACGAAGAGCGGGCAACCATTGTGGTAATGTGAGTCGAACGTTCGTTTGTTTCGAGGAAGTTTATCGAGACTTACAGACAAGGCCCCTATAATGACAGATAGAAAGGCTGCAAGCAGAAATCGGGAGCAATCGAAGTCAGCCTCGATCCGTCGGTCAAAGGATGGGTCTCACTTCAAAACGTACGTGTCTTGACGCCGAGTTGGTGTAGGCGCCGCGATCACTCGCGCTCTCCTCATGATCGAGTCGATCGTCCTGTGGGTGTATGGAACAAGTTTCGGAGTCCCCATTGTCGTGCCAGCAGTGTGCAACACAAAGGCAAAGGCGTTGGGGTCCGCCACGAGGTCTTCGATCCTAGGCAGCCGGCACTGACTAGGCACCCTGACCCGCCTCAGATCCGAGTTCTCATACGCGGGAATCGAAAGTGAGTCGCGGTTCAGCTGCGCGCGCGAGAGGTCGCAGATTAAGGCGAGGAAGTTGGCGCTTCGCTGGATATCCAGGATCAGGCTCTTGCTTGAACCACGATGGAAATGAAGTAGCAAAGGAACGTAACCAGCACGTGAAACACCGAATACGTGGAGCACGTCTGTGTAAATCATTCCATCAATCCTAATAACGCACGTGGCAGAGAAAGTTAAAACGACATAATCAGCAACTGCGTGAAATGGCAGCAATAGAAGAAAGAGAGGATGTATTATCTACCCCACGGTAGGATAGTTGTGAGAAGCCGAAACTCACCAAATTCCAATAAAGGACCCCTGGGGAATATTCGCACGTTGGAAGGTCGTGACCCAATATCTGGCGAAATGCTCGACGTCGTCCCGGAACCTGCGATAATTTACGGGTACCCAGGCCTCAACGGGCGGGGTCGAACCGCTGTGCGTAGAAATCTGAGGCAGCTTGAAAGCGGGGGTGTTCGAGTGTGCGGTCGCATGGCTCTCGAGCACCGTCAAGTGCGAGAGCATCACTGGGGACGTGAAGAGCGTGAGCGTACGCCTGAGGCACCTAGAGCAAGAAAGAAGTGTTGGTTTGATTCCGAAGCACATGGAGATGAGGACAGAAGTTATATAGGGCGGGGGGCGGAGAATAGTATCGGAGGCTTCAGCAGATCATTAAAACATATGACCCGCTGCAGTTTGATAATCCGAAAGAGATGTCATCAACCCGGCAGTGAATGAGCGCGAGACCGAAAGAAAAAACATTGGGGGCGAGAGAAGGTTTGAGTTCGGCAGTGGGTCAGAGCGTTGGGTTGCGTGAGCCGTTTATTTCGTTGATCGGGGTGACGGACTCAACGATTGATCAAACCCGGTCGGCTCTTGCTTCAAAAGCCCACGCAGCGATGCATCGAGCATCAGCAATCACGACTCCGGGAGAGGGAAAAACCCAAATCCACGAATGGGGAGGAGAGTAATGAAAAGCGATGCGCCTCCGGCTGATCTCGGAGGGATGATGAAAACGATTGTCGGTTGTCGTGCATAGGAAAGCAAACAACGCGTGTACCGTGCCGATGGGGTTGTGTGGTAGGCCGACTGGAGGGCGGGTGCAAGTTAATCAAAACATCAACGCAAGCGCCGTCGTCCTGGACGACATCCGTGGATTGACTATTGATCCCGCCATGTGTCAGGTCCTCGGAAAGGAGTGCCCCATCGGTGGTTGGGCGCTGAGCGGTGCAGATCCCAGCATGGTTTGTTCTGCGTCGTCGAGACAACGGCATAGCGCAGTGATATTTTGACCAGCATAGCCTCTGGTGCGTCCGCCGTAGCTTCCCGAACATGTTGGTCGGAATGAGCGCATCCTCGAATGAGGAGGCTGCCCGAAGACGCGGTCGTTGCCTCCGCTCAAAGCCTGTGAACCCAGGATCAACAGCACAGCCTCAGTCTCTTGTAGTTTAACAAAGGCGCGCAGTCCACGGTCAAGGGTGACGATTGTGTGGGTCGTGCTTGAGGCCATGAGGGTTTGGGAACATGATGAGGTGATGATCGGACCAAGAAAGGATGAGTGGACATGAGTATATCAGGCGAAACGCATTGAAATAAAAGTGCAGAATGATGGCCGATATGTACTTGTGATACAGTATAGATACAGAATAATTCAAAAACTAAAACTACAAAACGGAGCTTACAAACATGAGGATCTCAGGGTCTCCGAGATGATGGCAGCCTCTTCTGCGGGGCCTCTCGCATTCGCGCTCGTGTGTCGAAGACCACCAAAACCAAAACGGCTTGCACAGCAACTATCGCTCGCATTGATACCCAAAACACCGCATTCCAACCCAAGATCGCTGCAGAAGTCCTCGAGCATTTTAATCGCATCACGTTGCCCATCCTCCAACATCTCGTAAAGCTGAGCGGAGGAGAGACCGACGGTCTCCTCGTCCCCCTCGAGTGGGACAAGGGTTATGAAGAGTTTTTTAAGCTGCTGATGGAACTGATTCAGTCCCCTCTCCACCCTCTCGTTGAGGAAGGTCTCCAGGGACTCGCAAAGGTCCTCAACGTCGTCGATGAAACACTGAGCGCCAATGGTCTCAATCGGGGAGCCAGCGAGCGTTGTGAGTGTGTCGACGAGGCGATCGATGGGGAAGAAGGAAGTGAGTTCCAGATGACGCAAGTCCTTGAGCGGTGAGGTCGAATGCTGGAACTCGGTCGGCTCAAGGCCGCTGGCGATGGCAAGTCGATTGATTGGTGAAGCTCTGCCGACATTTCGGACGATGGCTCCCACGTGTGTACTTCCAGCCTGAGGGGATACGTGACAGCAAGAGCCGAGGTCGAGGAGAGACAACGAGGCGGGGCAAATGGCGCTCTCCCACCGACGATCACCCAGATGAGTGTCCCGGATGCATAGTTTTTGAAGGGTGGAGATTTGGAGAAGAGATGGGAGTGATAATGCGGATCCGGCGATTGGGTGGTCTTCAATATCACTATCGCCAATGACAATCGGAATGGTAGTTCCGAGCAAGTCGGGTGCATGAACCTGGGAGCGCGTGACCCTATCGAGCGTCAACTCTTGGAGTCGTGGGATTTCCAACGCAATGGAAACGACCAGACGCTCGCTCCTAATATCGCAGAGGGCGTTAGCGTCAATATGCCAAATTACGGAAGAAGTAAGGCCGCGCACAGAGGTTGCAGGCTCTCATCACCGCAGTTACTGATGTGCAGAGACGCAAGGTCGTTGAGACGTCGGAATGAGGGGATAATTGTTTTGTAGGGGGATCCGATGAAATGCAGAGAGAGGGATTCCACCCTTGTAGCGAAGGATAGAATATCAATCAAAGCGCTGGTCTGATCAATGGGGCCAGTGCAAGCCGATGATGGCTTTGCGCAAAGGGACAAAAACCGGATATGATGATAGTAGGGCTTTGGAACATAGCGCCTAAATGACGAGATGGCCTCGGAGCCGTTTAGAAGGACATTCTGCGCGGATTGGGTTGGTGAGCTGTGCGCGAGTGGTAGGCGCTACTCGCAGACGTACCCGGAACAAGGTTGGAACACACAACGCATACGTCTCACAGCCGACCTGTGAGAGAGTTTTAACGCTGTCAGGCGCGAGAAAGCCGATGGTATGAAGCTTGAGTTCGGTGGGGAGCGAGATCCACGAGGAAGTGGCCATGATGCAGGAGTTTCGAGTGGGGTGTATAGAGAAACGGAGGGACTTTAGAGGGGGGAGGAATGCACAAGGTAGTTGAGCATGAGGAAGGAGGACGGAGTGGAATGCTGTCAGTGGTTTTATAAGTAGAATTCAATCAATGGGGGATGTTCCATTCGTGTCCAGGTCAGGAGGTAGGAAAACTCGCCAGTCACGTGGTTGACTCCCGGTCTGATCGATCTGTCCAATGGTCGAAGTCCGACAGGTTCGGTATGAAAATCATCCTCCGCTTACTCTTTCCTTCCCATCATCTTGTCATTCCCTAGGAGAGCGCAGATGTTAACAGGGTACCGAACAGGTCGACGTGGACGGGCTCCGGCGGCAGTCCCAGTCCCACTCTCACAGACGTACAGGCTTACTCACACGGACATCGCGCAACATGAGCCGGCCCGGAAACGTCGGTGGTGCAGCCTTTACCCGCAGTACAGGCTGTTCACCTATCTCCCTCAAGCCGTCGGGGACCTGGGGGTAACAACCTCAACGGCCTGGCTACAATTCCGATGTGCGCGGAATTACAGTAGTTTATTTTCAGGAGCCCACACTGCGATATAGCGACCGGCAATATGGTGCCATCAGATGATGGCCCTCTGAGCGTTCAAAGAAACGAGGAACAGCATCTGGGGTCCGTCCAGCATCCGTTCAACCCACTGGACGCCACATTTCGCGTCAAAAATCAACGGGAAATCTGACCTCCGTTATTCAGATGCCTGTTTCCTGAACCCATAACGGCGGATTGTGAGCGGTCTAACATCGCAACCCTGCGTTGGGACGGACGTACTCAAATTTTGTATGGCGTTGGCCACACGATTATCCACGAATAACAGGTTCCTTTCCCGATAACGGACGTCCGATTTGTCCCTTCAACAAAGGTGTTGATCTCATATCTGCACCGTTGTCTTCGTCTCTCCGTCCGTTCACGATATCCCGTGAACTGGAGGAGTCGGTCCCTCCTTGCGTCAGCGGTCATAATGGGGGAATGGAATAGGAACGTGTTGCGCAGGAACTTTCGGCGTGTCCGGGCCACCCCGGACCCGCCCACTAGGTAATTTGCGAGGCGCTCAAGATGACTCCCAGGTCACCTGAGTGGGGTAGACCAAATTTCTTGGTTTCTCTTGCATCAATCATCTCTGGGCCCTCTTGGATCGATCTCGCGCACTACCCACTCCTAAGGCGTACTGGACACCGCCAGATTGTCGGTGAAGGGGATCCTGATATCTCACAAAGTGCCCCGTGATTATCAGACCTTGCGTGTCTCAGGTGACCACAACCGGTCAACCAGCTAGTTTAATTGTAAACGGGGAAGTAACATATGGGCGACATATAGCCTACGTCTTGGCCGAGTCGGCCACGGCTCATAGCCCGGGTTTTGACCGCAAGTGTTATCAGGAGTTACCCACTCGCCAATACGGACCCTTCACACCGACCGGTAGATAACTTATCAAAGATTGATGACCAGGGCTGAGGTCATCCTCCAGAGGGATCTGACTTGTCGGTGTCAATGACGATGCGGTGTTGGTATCTGTTTCCACTGTGCTCAGAGCTTTGAGCGTTCGTCATTACTTCCTGTGGTGCTTAGATATCGCTCGCTGCGATCTCCGCGTTTTTGGTGCGCGATACGACGCCCAACAGGTCATTATCTGATTCTTGAAATCCGACGCCCATCGCATCTTTCGCGAATCTAATCCAAAGAATGCAAAGACGCTCGCTTTTTCGTCTCTCGCCCCTGCGTAATTTTGATTCCCTTCTTTTCTAACAAACCGCAGACAAGTTAGTCATACGAAGAGTGTACATGTTTATTCCAGCTCCTCAGTAAATTGAAGCGCATGCAACGATTACCCGACTCACTGCCCGCACAGGGACCTTTCTAGACATTCCACGATTCACGCAAGGAGACGGAACAAAGTGAACGCTTGTTCCGTCGCGCGTAGAATAGATCCGTGGCGCAGATGCGGATGGAGGTTCCACTTTATTCCAGCCCTTGGACTTAACTGACGGGAAGCCTCTGGAAAATGATGATGCCGCGGTAGTATATAGCGGCGGGGTGCGCTCTCTCAAGTCACGAACCCCAAACCTGCTCGTGTGATCAGGGTTTTTGAGTCGAACCCAAACGGTCGTCCGCCATGCTGAGTAATGGGGAGACATTGATCCCAGAAACCATCGTTCTCTCCTCGTGAACCTCCATTGTCCCTCCGCATGCATCCAACTACGTTCAATTAGAGTCGTAATCCTCAGCCTCAGAAACAAGCTCCGCCTCGTACTCGTCCTCGATCATCGGATGAGTACGTCAACGGTCGCGGAGCGCGTCCTAGCGCGTCCCAATTCATCTTCCCAGGTACGCGGCCACGTGGCAGTCCAGGCGGCACCTTAGCGAGACTGTTGAAAGGCGCACAGCGCTCATGTCCCAAAGTCAAGAACAACCACCATCAATCTTTTCGGGCGCCGTTTGCGATTGAGGGATATCTCGATTCTCAAGATTGATTTTTCTAACCTGATACGGGTTTGCGTTGTTTCCGGCACCCGAGGAGGAGAGCCACAGATCGGGTAAACTTGGAGGGCCCACTCGCACGGGGAGGCCGAGGGTGGATTGGTGCATTTATAGAGACACCTGCAGGTGTACAGCCTGATTTCTTTCGGAGTTGCAAAATGGTGGCATAGTACTACGTTACGTTCGATCACGTCGGTAACATCCCTCATTGGCACCACCTCCGTACCGTGTCTCGCGTCCGATATCTATCAACACTATCAATGTCGAATGTGTTGACAGGACCTTGAGTCAAAGGTAGAAATGGAGATACGTGCTCGGGTACTCATCTCTTCGTTTGACTCACCTGCGGACTATCTAAGCCTTGTTCTGAACTCGAGGCAAACCAGAGCATCAGCCACCACAGCCTTTTTCCGGGTATCTCCTGCATATCGCCACAAGCAGGTGCTTACATTTGGGTGGGTTGTTCTTCGACCGACTTGACCAGCTCCGCCCGACGCACTGGTCTCCCGCAGGCGAGCCTTCTCGCTTAAAGTTACTCGCAACCAATTCTGGGACACCCCCAGAACATTGTTTGGGAGACGTTGTCATGCAAAGCCTAATTATTTGCGAAGCGAAGCGATTTGCCCACCATCCCGGTCTCGCCGTGACCACAGGGCCCCGAACTCTTCACACCCCCTACGCAGACGAGAGCTTCTACGCGACCTAAAAATGGGGTCATAGTGCTCAGCTGCGCTCCACGTCTCACAGCAATCGGTCTACGACGCGTGAATATAACCGATTTCCGGAAGCCGTTCGCCTGCAGTGAAGTAGGCAGCGTGATATGTATACCCACGCACGTCCCACCGTAGCCAATCCAAGGCTCATCCAAGTTCGTCATCCTGACCATGTTCAATCCGGGTATGAAAGCGCTGGCAGCGGTGTCCTGCCAGACGTCACAGCCTAACTAAAGCTCACTCATAGGCCTAGCCGATGGTACCTGTTTATCCTATTCGATAGAGCTGCGGGTTGATATGACTCTCTCAAACGTGGGCCCGAGTCGTATCATGGCGAAGAGGCCCAGACAGCGGAGGTTTGGCAAATGAGGGGAGGGCCACCGCTAAGGCCGCGGGTCCCAGACGCTCGTTTTCCCCTCCCTCCCCCCACGAGCCTAACCGGTGTTACTCCGACCAACCCTATGATACAAACGAGCGATTCATTCGCTGGCGAAACGCCAGCAGGCCGTACGTATGTATGATCAACAACGATGTCACCATACATCACTTACGCTATCAACTTCAAGGGCTCCGAATGAATGTGAATATGAAGTGGATCTCGACCGTGTCTATCATGGAGCTGAGCGGTCAGGGCAAACTCTTCCCCATCAGCGGGAGATGCGGGGGTGTGTGGTTCCCTTCCCACCTAGCCATTGTACACAAGCTCGGATCCCATTGAGTCCTGCTGCTATCGAAACAAACGCAGGTCACTGTCGAACCCAGAATACAGCGGCCCTGATCTAGGTGGTTCTCAATTTCCGCATCCCCATTTGCTGCGCTCATTGTCTAAGAGGCAGTTACGAACAGGCCCAGTGCCCAAGGAGTGATTTGTCGCTAATGAGGCGAGAACTGGCGCTCTCGTGACGTGGCCGACTCGGTATCGGCTAATTCACATGTCTCTCTGGATGCAGAGAAGATAAGATGGCTGAGGCTCTCATCAAGGTTTTCAATGGTGTGTATCATTTAAGCATCGTACACGTAATGCGCAGATGCGTTTGTTGGAACACATCTACGTCACACAACGGTCGTGGTTGTGGGGTATAGCGAACTAACTCCAGACCCAGCATTGAACGTGAACCTTGGAATGTTGATCAACATAACACTTACGGATTCAACCTCATATGGGAAACAGAAACCCTGATTCGTACACTGAAACCAGGTCTACCAGATTGTCATCAAAGATAAGCAGACCATTCAGGAGGATCGCATTGTATGCGGCTTCCGAGTACGAAGAAGCCAAAACCCCATGCGCTTGGGCATTATTCTGAAGAACCTGAACCCAGGTCCACAGCCTGTCAACAATCAAGAAGCCCCACCCCAAACGTGATGCATGATGGTCAGGAGCCTACACGTACAGCGTTCTGGGCTTTCTGAGCAGACCCGACACGGACAGCACTTCACGTCAAATTCGGTAAAGGAGAAACACTGATATCGGAAACTCAAGCACTTACGCTCCCCCCACTCCAGGCTCCGGTTCCCAGTATACCCAAACGAGGTGCGCACGACTGAGGACGGGTTTTGAGGCTATCACCTGCAGGCGTGCTGAGTACCCTGCAGCGGCATTAATAGTGGTGTAAAGTCCGACGTGATCGGCGCATAACAGCACAACACCGACAGATGAAGTCCATCAAAAGTCCCTGAATGCGGCTGTGCTCTCTCCAGTGCTTCTGACCCCGTATATGGAGTCTGCAATTGACTGGCCCTGGGCGGGGTTATTGAGTCTGGTCTTTGTTTGACGGGATATGCCATCCGCGCACGCAATTTATAGTTCCGTGATCGCACCGTGAGGATGAGATGTCGACGTCGACTTCCTAGTAGGTATATGATACAGACGCAGGCGCCGGAGTACCAGGTTCTACCGCCAGTGTGTATTGTTCTTCTATATTTGTTGTCCACGGAAGGCTAGCGTTGTATCGATAGAGTACAGACAGTTTCGTAAAAACTGCAGGAAAGAGGCAGACAAAGATCTGAGGGGCTGACAACTTCCCGACTCAGTCCTCTACTGGGGGGCCCAGATACATCATGGTGAATTTCAAGCTCTCCATACACCCCATGTAGTCCTCCTTCACGACTTTGGCCACATCCTATTGGTGGGGGAGTAAAAGGGGAAATCGTTCAGCCAATACCACCTCGAGAATCCCGCGACGGTTGCGAACCTTTAAGAAATCGGCGACAGGTCCATGATCCATCGGCCCATCGCGGGTTCCATCCAACTCGATCAGCCTGTTCGGGTATTCGCCGCTCTCTGACGTCCTCGTGGAAGCGTCTGGAGCCTCCACGAAGCACGAGAAATGAAGATCGACGTTCAGATTCTCTGGCGGAGCCGTCTGCCCTGTTTTTGCTATCTCCGCGTGAATGTTCCTGAAGAGGATCGTGGTTTCCAGGAGCTTCGCACGCTCGAGCGGAGTTTTGGCTTTGAGTGTATACGTCAGCCGTCATTTTCCAGAGAAAATGGTGGAAAGAGCCCACATTTGCACTCGTCTATGAATTCAGCAATAGGACTCATCGGTTCAAGCTCGACTGGCGACTAGTAAACAGCGGAGTCTCGTCAGTGGCTGCGAATTTCTGTGGTTTCTCTTTAGTGAACTCAATCAATCACATTAGCCAGAGCGTGTAGCAACGCTATAGTTCCACATGCGTTCCCAATCTGTTCATACAAAAGAAAGAAGATCGTTGAGGATCAACGTGGCGCAAATGAGGGTCCGGGTCCTATAAACGGGAGCGATAAGATAAACCATCGACGTACGGTCTGTTTGATCCAGATAATCGTGGGATCGATATGACCCTCTCCGAGCTTCTCGAGCTTCTCGGCATACCGAGCATCTCGCTTCTGCTTGAATTCTTTCGTGAGCGGGAAAAGAAGGATCACAGCCTTGACCGGCTGAGGGAGTATATCTAGCAGCTACCGACAAGAGATAGGACGTCATCAGTAGCCAATGATGAAAGGCGGCCTCGGAGTAACCACCTCGTTGTCTAGCCCGTAGATATCACCAAACTGGTCGAAAGCAGTAATCAGGCCGGCTTTGGAAGCCCACTTTTTGAAGACGTCGGTGAACTTGTGGGACGCGGAAGCAAATCGAAAATCGTACCCCATTGAACCCCTGCGAGTTCAAGTTAATCTCTTGAAGTTCTTGGGCGCTGCACATGAGCGTACCTCTGGGTTAGATTCGAGAGGAACCCAACGGTTTTCAGACATGGTGGCTTAGGTGTGGATGTGGGTGCAGCGGTCAAGTGGTAGGCGATCTCAATTCCGCAGGCAGATCCTCCGCGTCAGTTCAACCCCGGCGTCAATTTGACCCTCTCCGGGATCCCAATGACTGAATTTCGCTGTGCATTCTGCCCTGATGAGGGCCTAACGGTGTACACCATGACCTGGCCGGAAGGATCAACAAGCTGCCGAGTATTCGATTTTCATCCGGTGAGCATAAATACTTCATTCGAGTCCTCCCGCTCCAACCCACAAATACTCGAGGTATCTGACCCGTTCCAATCCTTCCATCCTCAACAACAGTCTGATAAGCCTCGAAATCATCTCCTACATGGAAGTTTTTCACGACATGGAAAACCGAAAGAACTTGAGTACACCTCGCATGTGGGAACACAAACTTAATGACTATCCGGAGGCCCCATATTGTGTGCACACCCGTGTAAACAAATATCTGAGGAAAGCGCAGGAACCTCGACAGTATGTTGGGTCAAAAACTAGCACCCTTCTACGAGATCGACGCCTAGAGCCACACAGGTTTTTAGAGATAAGTGGTCACCTAGGACCTTCGATACAGGGTGTTGGAGAAAGATGATAATTTGAGGAACCTGGGCTGGCGGCTAGGCTCGACGCAAGCCCGGCCCGGCGGAGCCGGAGCCCTCACGCGTATTTCGATCCGATCGGCTACAGGCCGAAGCTCCCCGAGGGCAGTGGGTTTGGAACGAACCTAGGCTGGCCGCTGGCGGCATTGAAGCCCAAGCCTCGTCGCCGATCAATACACGTCCTCGAAAAAAAGTCCCCGCTAGATGCTTCATCGCAACCTGTCATCTCAGTTTATGAGATGTGAGCTTGTTGAAATGATATTCGTCGTGCGCCTGATCAATCGGCCCTCCTCGTTCCACCTCTGGGTGCCGGCTCTCCGCTCCCAGCATAATATCACTGGGATACCGTGCCTGACCGGCCTTCCCACACCAGTCAAACTCAATCAGCATAACCTTGTCACCCATAATCAGCACATTTAGCGGCCGCAGGTCACCGAACACAAGCCCACGGCTGTGCAACTTGTCGAGCGCGGCCCGGAGCGACTTAATATGGATGGATTCCTTCAGCACATCATCAACCCCGACCTCTGAACTTTCCACATAGTCCATAATCACGACCCACATGCTGACACTAGGTTCGAATGCGCAATACCGCAACCTCGGTGCTTGTGATGTTTCCGCGTTCGCGAGTAGTTCGTGTGCTTCGCGGTTGTATGTGTACGCGAATTTGACGACAGCCTTTTCGATCCCGGACCTACGCTTTGCCTCTGCGACGAAGACCGCTTTCATAGGGAGGTTTGGCTGGAGGCGCGCCCGGTACGTGAGAACGACCTTCTCGCCTTCACTGTCGTGGTATGTGGTGAAGTGTGGACCGATGAAAGAAGGGGGCGCCAGAGTTCGAAAGGCTCCGGGGGGAAAGCAAGCGCGGCGGCGCCCGCCAAAGACACCAGAAGTCGGAATCATGGGGGGAGGATAGTACATCATCCCAACCAACTGTGAGTAGTATGTCGCAAAAATCTCAGGCGAATTATAATTAAGTACGACAGTAATTACGTTTTGATCGATTGGTAATGACACGAAATAAAATTATTATTCCCCGAACGACGATTTTTATTCTTCGGGGGATTCCGATTGCCGGCAGTTGATTATGATCAGTGCCGGGATAAGGATTAAATTTTTATTCGCACGAGTAATAGATAATTGATAATCAATGTATAATATTTGCACCAGCTCTACACTGTACCCCGTCGCAATGGAGCCGGTCCTCGTTGAGTGCGAACACTGCCACCGCCCCTTCAAGGCGAGGGGAATCACAGCCCACCGAAAGGCCTGCAAACAGAAGGCAGACATGGAAGAGGATCAGGCCAGGTTTATGGCTGAACGAAGACTGCGGAACAAAGGTGAGTGAATTGTGCAAATTGTGGGCAGAACTGCTGCTGACAAGTCTCAACATATCAACAGGCCGCGCGCCACACGAAATCGCTCCCGCGCCGCACGAAATCGCTGGGCCTGCGCCGCACGAGATTGCTGGGCCCGCGCCGCATGATCTGATCGCTCCCGCGCCGCACAATATTGACACCAATCCGCTCGTTGCATCAACAACGACGGGTGTGGCTCCCTGGCGCCCAAACTTGGTATACTTAATTCGTTTTAAATTCCTTGTCACTTCCGCTGATTTTCACCAGCCCCCCACACTGTCCTCAAACCTCGCAAGTGAGACAGACTCCGATTGCCACGATCCCGACCCCGGGAGTGCCGACTTTGACAACGGGAGTGGTTTGGCAGCCAACGTCAGCCATTTGGATGGTGATATCAGGGTTCAGTACCACCCAAACAGTGGCAAAGAGTCCAAGACATTCATGTTTGAAGAATTCCAACGTGCGGCCTCTGACGTGGCCAGTGCTCACCCACCAGACCCTGAGCCATGGACGCCATTCAAAACGAGGGAAGATTTTGAATTTGCTGCACTTGCGCATGAAGCAGGGATGTCAAGGAAACAAGTCAGCAAGTGGATTGCCCTTTTCCGAAGATGCCTTGATATTGGAAAAGAATCCTTCACATTTTCAAGCTATAATGAGATGCGTAAAACTCAATTACTTGCCTCAGAATGACTTCCCAAGGTAGGTGTATGAACTCTTCCACATGATTTTTTACCATTCCCTGATTACGTTGCCCTAGTTCCAAAAGGAAACTGCATCTGCAAGCTACAAAGGAAAATCCCATGAATTTGACGTTTGGGTACGACCAATATGGTCATGGATTGAAGACATGCTACAGAACCCAGATCTTATCCAGCACTTCAAGTGGGATGCTTGCTGTATGTCAAAGTTTGATGCAAAATCAAACTCTTGGGAACAGTTCTATGATGAGCCATGGACAGGAGACCAATTCTGGAAAACCCAGGTATGTGGTATCTATATTTGATTATCCTCCACATTTTTAATATGTGGGTAAAAAGTCAAACCTTCCAGAAGGAGCAAAACCACTGGTGCTCAGCTTATATGCAGATAAATCAAAATTATCATCATTTGGCACCAAGAAGGGTTACCCAGTGATCGCTCGATGTGCAAATCTCCCAGTTGAGATACAAAATGGAACTGGCCTTGGGGGTGGTCGTGTTGTTGGGTGGCTGCCAGTTGTATGTTCAAACTGTTCCAATATTTTTCCATGGCTAACCATACATACAAGATTGATGAGGATGCAGCTGAGTCCGGCAAGGCGAAATACGTCAACTTCAAACGTGTTGTTTGGCATGACTCATTTCGCAAATTACTTGCATCAATCAGTGAACTCTCAAAAATTGGATTTCACATTGAATGTGCCGATGGAGTTACCCGTCACGTTTTTCCAGCAATTCTCATCCTCTCAGCAGATTATGAAGAACAGTACGGCTGATTGCACATATATTCTTACCCAATCTGACACATCACTAGATCTATCATGGCTCTTATCCGGGGTACACTTGGTGATTTACCCTGCCCTGTATGTCTTGTGCCAAAAACAGGCATACCACAGGGTAAAGTCTATGCTGTTAGGACCACTAGGAGCATGAAGAAGGTTTATGAGGATGCCCAGAACATGAGGACAGTTGTTGAAAGGGAGAAGTACCTCCAGAGTTATGGTCTTCGAGACATTTCAGTGTGTGAATTATTTACTTGTCTCAACACACACTCACATGATGAACTGGCTTGATAGAATGTCTTTTGGGAGCTTAACAACTCAGACCCATACCAGGCACTCTCATATGACCGTCTACACACATCTCACCTTGGTCTGTTTAAAGACCATATATGGTCAGTCCTAAAATTGAAGGTTGAAGAAGCTGGGCGGCAAGCAATTACGGAGGTCAATGAAAGGTGAAGATAACCAACCTTTGTTGCATCTAATATACTTGATGTTGATGTCTCACAAGAGCTTCCGCATTTCCACGGTGGAGTGGACTTAGCCACTTTTCCAACATTATGTCTATGGGGTTCAGTGATGGATCTAAGTTTGAAGATCTCTCAAAGGTGAACACTTCTTCATTCTCACTGATTTATTGACTAAATATGATATGTACAGATTTCTGTTTTCCTTCTTCATAATTTGTTTGAAGAAAAAACACCAGGCTATCTCCTACTCAAGCTCCTTCGATGCTATATCGAAATTGACACATACGCAAGCTTTCAAGTTCACACTGACAGTACAATTGCAAATGGTCGGGAGCAGGTTTCACGCTTTTTTAAACTTCTGACAGTAGGTTTTCTCCTTCTTTCCTGAATCTCCAGACGATCTGACGATGATAGAAATATACAGATTCTGAGGAATCAGTGCATGACCCTGAAGATGGCTCCTTGAAAGCATGGAATTTTCCAAAACTCCACTTTCAATCCCACCTCTTCAATGACATCATTGCAAAAGGTGTCACCAGAAACTACAACAGCAAAATCAGTGAAAGTTTCCATGGACCCATCAGGTGGGCTTTTGTGACAATTACCAATTACAGAGATGTTGATGAGCAGGTAAGTTTGTTTAAATGCAGATAAAGATTGATGTTAACTTTGAAGCAGCTTCTTACTCATGAACACCTTGGGTTTGTGTTCACATTCATCCAGACAAAGGTCGATCTCCTAGATGAGGCAAAGAGCTCAGGTGGTAAAGATGAAACCACTGAGTTGCTGCCTCTCACTCTTGAGCCAAGCGGTCATATATATCTTGGCTCTCCAAAGGGGACCCCAAAGGATGAGACACCAAAGGATGGGCCACCAGAGAAAAAGGATCCTACAACTGTGGCAACATTGGCAGACCAGTTAGTAGGATTGAATGGGCAGGGTGGATTTCGGAAAATGTTAGAGGAATTCTTGAATTCCTTCTATGAGGAAAATCAGCTTCCTCGTGACACTTACCTGCGTGTGCAGGGTAATCAAGTGGTAATATCCAAAGTATCACTGTCAAAAATGGGTTGCTGATGAGCATTTGATAGATTACAGAGTATCAGTACCTGGTGATCGACTATAGAAATATGGTTGATTGGAAACTCAGTACTGATCGCCTTCGCTGCAACCAATCATTTCATGGTGCTGAAAGGTGTGACCACATCCTTGTACAATCAAAGGGCCAACACTTCTTTGCTCATCTTCTTTGTATGTTCAAGTTTACAGTTGGTGAGCGAACACATTCCCTTGCATGTGTTGAATCATACTGTAGACCTCCTGGTGCCTTGCGGCGCAAGGACAAGGATCTTGGTCTTTATCGTCTTCGGTTGAGGGCCAAGAGGTATGAAATAATATCCTTAGAATCAGTCGTTCGTGGAGCAGCGCTTGTAAAGGTCTCCAAGGATTCTGCAGACTACTTTGTTGTTGATACTATTGATGCTGACATGTTTCTGCGGATGAAGGGCTTAGATTTTATCTAGGAGATTCTCTGATAAAGCTGTTGTAGGTTATCTGATATACGATGTGTTTCTATAGAAGGAGAGATATTCAACATTATCAGAATCAAGGCTGCTTGTGCTGCGATCATGCGTGATGAAGCATTACTGTACCTAGTACCCAAAACATTGTCCCTGCCACAACTGCTCCTGTCACTCTCAATGTTCTTCATCAGGAAAACAACTTTTAAGCAAAGTGCCAAGGTATGAAGCTCAATCAAAAGTTGTCAAGCAAAGAACAAGACAAAAAGCCACCGGGTGCCAAAAAAACCCTTACATCACTCAAAGCAGCAAAGATGAATCCATCTCTGCCTTCCCATTTCTCATGGTCCAGGCCTGAGGTCAAATGCAGCAAAGGGGTGTCTGCCACCCCAATACGTCAACAACCTTTTTCATTGCCCTGACCAACCACCACCGACATTGACCAATATTGCTCCACCACCCCTCGCACAATTCATTGTGCAGTTCATCGCCTACTCTCTTCATTGCACCCAGCTCAGTCGTAAATAATTTAAATAATTGTATCATGTATAGTGAGGAGCTAAGACGAGATGGTTGAGGACATTTGTAATTGATAACAATCTGGTTTTGATAAGTCATGTGACCTGGCTGGTGGCTGAGGGCATGGCAAACCCATGCTCTGTGGACTCATCCCCTTATTCCTAAGGTCTCAAAAGCTGGGAATCAATTCAGAGTATGTGGTTTCTCTCCTAAAATACAATAAAAAGCTATCAGGGTACCATATTTAAATAAGTCATGTGACATGATCAATCAGTGACTGGTGGCTAAGACCCTCTTCTTCATCTCTGCCTTCATGATTGCTTCCAAGGTCATCCGTGATGACACTTATTCCAACAAGTCCTGGTGTATCATTGGTCAGGATATGTTTGCCCTTCAGGAGATCAACCAGATGGAGCATGAGATGTGCTCCTACTTGGAATGGCAGCTCAACATCGAGCCCAGCACGCTCAAGGACTTCCCTGTCCAAAATCTCCCATCTCTTTTGTTTTACATTTTCTTGAAGACCCACATATGGCACTCACTAGAATAGGGCAATAAACGTACTTCAGGATTTTTTATCACGTATTGCAGCTAGTGCATTATAATCCAATTTTAATTGGTGGTCCAACCTCTTTGATTATAATTTGTGTGGGATTTCCACAACATGAACTGCTCAGTTATCTATCGAGTGCCGAGAGTGGAACGTCTCGAAAACAAAGATCGGGCAAATACAAAATGGCACGGACACGTGACCTGACATGTCGGAAACAACATATGATGAAAGCGGTCAAGCAAGACACCGGTGAGACTTCGAAAGGCAACATTGAGGTAAAAAGGCAGAAAAACCACGCAGTTATCTATCGAGCGGGAGCGGAACATCTTGAAAATGGTACAGACATGTGATCTGATATGTCGGAAACAACATATGTCAAAAGCGGTCAAGCGAAACACCAGTGAGTCTTCAAATGGAAACATAAGCTTGAAATAATATGACACGTCGGACATGTTGACCGCCTTTGCAGAGCACACCATACATAATTTTATTCCAACAATTTGTTCTCGCTACTCTTGTTTGCCTACTTAGAACTTAGTACTTCAATCTAATATCTAATCAAATTAATTGACGATGTCCTCCCTCTATATAACAACTCTGCCTTTGTCTGAAGAAAGGATCCTCGAGAACCTTATCGAACAAGCCGCGCGATGCACGCGATGAGGCCAATTGGTTCAAAGTCCGCAATCGGACTTGTCTGGTGTGGTGAGCTCGGTTACGTGTCGAACTTCACCTCAAACCCGACCGCTCGTCGACGACATTCCGAACTTACAAGATCTCGTCCCTCGCCTTCACATCTTCCCCGGATCCTGTGTTGCTGTAGTGCTGAATTACACGTTGGCCCATCTGTAAGTACCCTCGCTTGGCGTTACAACGTGCCCGCGATGGCACATGTGGTGCGCGGAGCCTTATACTGACTGTCCTCTCCCTTTTGTTCTCAGCCCCACACTCTGTTCACATCCCACCACTTCACTCAACACGCCCCCCGTGCCGCGGAACACACCCTCCTTTCAGTGTTGCGAAACACCCGGGCGACATTTCTCCAGCAATGGCCCTGATCCTGCGCCTAAATGAAACAGGGAGCACAACGAACACCCTTACCCGCTCGGCGCTCTCCCAACATGCGGACACAAGCGAGCGTGTCCCGCTGTATTTAAAGCTCAAGGCCACGCTACACCCTGACAGAGCAATGGTTGCCCCTGCCGGTCAGTTCTACGATGACTCTGAGTCGCCTGAGGAGTTGGACTCTTCTCCAACCGAAGGCGGGTCAATTGTGGATGAGATTAAGGTAAGTGTAGACTATCATCTCCCCTCCCTGGTACGCTCCATCACTGACACTCCCCTAGAAGCTACAGGTTGAGGCCGCCAAGTTGAGAGCCGAAAATCGGGTCCTGAAGAGCACAGTTACAGTGGGGCAAGGCCAAACCAGTAGCACAGCTTCATCTGTTTCCCTCACGGCGTCAAGCGAAGACAAAGCGACTCTCAGCGACTTCCGTGCTGCCGGAAAGCAGTTCGCCATCTTAGGCGACCTCTGGCCCCAACGCGGGATTTTAAGACGGCCTTGCCCGCCACGCCTCAAGCCGTTAGACCCGTGGAACTTCAACCGGTGTGCGAACGACGCTACGTGGGATGAGGGGAACGTTGCAGAACTCTACCAACTTCTCCCGGAGCGTTACCATGATCTCATTGAACACTCGGCACTCTTTTCGGAGCAGGTAGGCAATCTTCATCAAACCGCACAGATCATTCTCACACTCCCAAGTTTATCAAAGGCGCTGGACACTCGCGGATCTACCTCATCGACACTGTCCGAAGGAACGCCTCCAAGATCTACTCCCTCGGCCCTACAATCAGCGTCGACTTCTACTCCAAAGACTACCACCGCGCCACGGTCCCAATGTTTGTCAACTTGCTAGGAAGTCACAAGAAGAAGGACGAACAATATGCCCTGTACCCTCGTGTCCTATTCACGAACTATGAAGTCAGCGACACCGAACTGTTCGGGAGCCCCGCGATTTTGAACGTAAGCTTGTTTTTTCTGTTGACTCCCACCGTTCCTCACGATATTTGGCAGATCTTGAAGGCGATGCTTCGCGGGCCAACTTCTGTTGGCTCCGCTTCAACTCAGAGGTCTGGCCCAAAAGGAAGCGCCCACACTTGGGACCTGAAGTCCATCACTCCCGGTTGCATCGCTATGGCGGCCGTCGTGGTAAGTGGCTCAATCCCTTTGTCGTCGTCATGCTAACCATCCTCGTTCAGGCACAATTTATTATCTCTCCAGATCACGTGTTTATGGAGAAGGGTGGAATTACGAAGATCAACTATCGCAATCGTTTCAAGGTCTACAAAAAGTTCATCATCAGGAACGCTGACACTCCCCGAATGAAGCGCCTAGTGGCACAACTCAACGCCGACCTTCTCCACATCCACTCGCCGGACAATGAAGTGACTCCCTCATCCACAGGGGAGCCCGATGTGACTGACGAGGAAGCCGACTTTTGTCACGCGTTCCAAAACGAGGTTGTCCTCAGTAAGTGGTGTCTCCACCATCTTCACAGTGGCTGACAACCCCCCAAGGTGGAAGCACAGAGGACGTACACACCGTGTCAACCACCAGTCCCATTTCAGCCTTGTCCACCTCGGTCTCCACCCGTGTTGAGCCGGTTCCCTCTTCCACCTCAGTCTCCGTCCATGTTGAGCCAGTTCTCTCATCCATCTCAGTCTCTGCTCACGTCGAACTTGTTCCCTCAACCTCCAACCCCGACACTGTGGGTGGTCCACCACCCACCCGCCCAGGAGAACCACCGGCTGTCCCTGGCCACAAAGAAGGAGCTGCGGGTAAACCCACAATGGACACCGAGGAAAATCCCAAGAGGAGGTCTGCGAGGAAAGCTGGTGGGGCTACAAAGAAGGGGACCAAAGGGAAGGCAGTCAATGCATAGTTATTCTTGAAATTTGATACCGGTCGTGCATATCACTGTCTCGCAATGTTGGAATATGATTTTCGTTCGATTGATTTTTGCAATGTGCGATTGAAATTGGTCATGACCGCATATCTAATCCCATAGTGGCCAGATTCTTATTCGACTAGTATTTAATTTAAATCCAAGACACAAGATAATAATTCAAATATTGACCGGCCAGACACAACCATCAATCAATTATAAATGGAATAAAAATCAGATTTAAATACTGCGGCTGGGATTTTTATCTCTTCTCTTCGATCATAATCAATCATAATTCCGATGGATCAGAATCCACTAAAAGTAGATTTTAATTAATTAATATTGGGTGTCAACTTTTTGCGACATACACTTCGAGGTTGTTGATACATTCCTTCAACGCGCAGAAGAGGTGTGCAATGCGATATCCTGCGTCGTCGAAAGGTGAACGGTTATTACGATTCGGGCGAGGAATGACGGAGATATAGTCCGTGAGCGTTTGTGTGATGATTTTGTCGGCAAAAACTGCACCGCTGACGATGATGTTGGGGCCCGGCATGCCAATGATGAGCGCTGGACAGCAAGATGCCTCCCGGATATGTCGAGCCTAAAATCAAGGTATCGGCACCAGGGCAAACAGCACCACAAGCAAAATACCTCGTCAGATGAGTAGACGGCTACGTAAGCGCACTCAGCATGGGCGATCGGGCTGTAGCACGTTAAATCAGAATTTTTAAAAAAAAAAAAAATGGGCGATCGGGTCGCTTCCACCCTCTCCGATCTCGGCCTTCGCTTCTAATACCAATATTGCAGCAATGGTCAAGAAACCACTCGGTGTTTTCCCTGAGAACACAACACCACCTGGTGCGAGTTTACTGGATGTGTAGGAAAGTGGGTGGGTCCCAAGAATGCCGTCATGCACGGCGGCATTTATGCTGCGCGACAACTTCCCAACTCGCTCAGCTTCATCCCTGTAATAGGCTGAGGCCAAGCAAACGAATTCATGCGCTCGCCCAAGCTCTTCATGTGTGGGGTCTGGCGGTTCTGCCATCAGCTGGAGAAACTTGGCGAACACCGGATGGTAAATGGTGATTGGCGGGGGTGTCAACTCGGCAGGTCGATAATTGTACACAGCGTCAGCACGACCATCGTTCTGGGTCAAGGTGCGTTGTGTGAGAGAGGCACCAGTCGAAGGAGATTCCCGTTTTTGAGCGGCGGCAGCAATTCCCTCACGGCCTGAATAGCTTCCGTCAATAGAAAAGAACTTCTGAGGGGAGAGACTGACGAATTTGTGCTTCGGACTGATTCACTTCGTGCATGACAGCTTGTTTGGGTGTTGTGAGTGATGCCGTGGATAAACGGGTTGTAGACCCACTCAGCACGGCAATTACATTATCTGACTTTACCCCGTTCAAACTTCGAAGGTGGGACAAATATGTTGCCTTTTTCTCCATGTAATCCTCATTGATGATACTATATGCGTTCTTCATATCCTTGAGGGAACCTTCGAGTGGACGGGGTTCGCATAACTGTAGGACAGGTGCCAGCATGAACAAGATAGCTCAGGCGAAGTAGCACTCGCTGTACCTGATATATTCCTACTGACATGGTGCTATCTGAAGCAATTTTGAGACGACGAGCGCTAAGGCGAACAGCGGCGAGGGCAGCCTCCTCCAGGCCTGATACTTTGGCGCGTTCGGAGGGCGCATACTCGAAATAAGCCGAGAGTAGGAACCGGTACTTCTCGTCAGAGCTGGAAGGAAGAGCAAGTAGGACAGGAAAAGTGAAGGTGCGAAATCCTTCGGCCATGGCGATAAGCTGGATGTGATAATGATTGACAATATTGAAGGGCGGAGGCCAGCGTGACACGATTCGGCTTTCGGGCGCCAACGGTCCGAGAACTCTGAATGATGCTCACAAAACATAGGAGTATCCTTAGATTGCAGACACCGGCAAAACAATCGCTATTTTATTCCGGCGGGCGAGAAAAGGAAGAGAAATTAGCACGATTGAGGAAAGAAAAAAGAAGAGAAGATGATATGCTTGTTTATATGCGAAAGATCTAGTGTATAGAGTGAAATTTATCCTCGATAGCATCCAGGAAAGCAATTCGAGCTGTGTAGATAACAGTAGATAGGGTGACCCGTGTTCATCTAGCGCATTGTTTGGGCAGGGGCACGGGCAAGGTCAGCGCCGAGGAACATCCCGGAAGTGGAATCTGAAGAAAACCCTGCGAAGGGCGAGGGCCGCACTGGTGATGAGGCATCTAGGAAGGGGTTTCCTTTTGGCAAGAGCACCGGTTGGATCGGAGCTGTGTACTTGAGTTCGAGCTCTTCCAAGGCCCCTCTGAACCATTTCATGAACGCGTTGCGGCGTGCCCATCGTCCACCCCAGTCTTGCCAATTGCGGCGATCTAGAAGCAAACGCATGTTCATCAACCACAATCGTAGATGGGAACCACTCCAACTCACGTTCGAGAGCAATAGTCAAATGAATCGCATTCTGGAACTCCATCTTCTCGATCCAGACGGAGGAATTGTTCCACTCTCGATTGTTTTCACTCATGTATTGGCTGATGCGAGTGCGCAGTTGCTCAACGACGCTCAGGGGCGTATCGTAGGCAATCGCCAAGTTTGTCGTTTCCCACCTGACAACATTTCAGTGTGCTAATTCGAACGTAGACAAGAAGTTAATACTTACTGAGAGCCTGATCTCCTCACATTATGCACCAACTTGGTGTTCGCCAAGACAGAATTCGGCGCCACGATTTCTTGTCCATCGACTCGGCGGAACGTAGTAGAGAACAGCCCAAACTCCTTGACAAACATGGTGTTGTCGTCGATCATCACTAGGTCCCCGACATCGAACACATGGGTAGAGAAGATGAAAATAAGCTAGAGGGTCGATCACATTGAATATCCCTGCCCGTGCGCAAAGCGTGAAGCGGACAAGAGCGTACCGATTCGAAAAGGACTTGTGCCGAGTGCCCAAAAACGAAGGAGAAACCGAGGATGATCGTGGCGAGAGGTACGAGCGACGACAAGGTGTCAGCACGGTTGAAGATCAGGAGGCAGATGAACACGATGATGATAAGCGAGACACCGAGTAGGACTGCATCCAATTTCGCAAGAGCTGAGCTCGTATCCTTTACGCTGGCGACGAGGGCCTTTCGTTCCTTGTAAATTCTCTGGACGGCCTCTCGCATCTCTTTCTTGGTGATATCACCGTTGCCGTCCTTGTCGAATATCTCAAATGCCGCATTCTACGGATGGCATCAGCTGAGGTTCAGGGACAAAGAAATTGGGTGAACTTGGACCCACAGCATCCGCAGTTGTCCGGAAGTACGGTTCGAAGTCTGTCAGAGTGGGGTATTGTCAAGTCAACGACCGGAAACGTTCGCGAAGGAGCGTCTGACCTTCCACCATGAGATAATCCCTCCGAGGATGCACATCACTCAAAGATAGGAACAACTTCTTGGCCAGCTTCTTCGCAGAATCGAGACTTCCATACTCTCCTCTCCGATGGAGCCGGGAATCCTTCAGAGCGACTTGACCGATAGCCTCCCCCACCTGATCAATAATCACGGACGTAACAGCCTTCTTTCTCCTACGGTTAATAAGCTCCCTCTTCTCCTTCCCATTATTCTCCGGTGTCACGCATCCAGAACTCGATGCAGAACCATGCACGCTCTTGTGACCCTTGTGGAGGAGATCGGCAGAGGACGACTGATGGTGCCCTTTCTTCTTCCACGTTGATTTGTTCGACGCGGGTTGGACGTTGGATAAACGGTCAAGAGCCTGCAAGCCGAGCTTGTTCTCAGCCAGACGTTCCGCCAAGGCTTTCCGATGAAAGTTGATGGACACAAAGTTCAGGAAAATCTTCTCTACGAGGAGGATCATCCCTGCGGAGAAGAGTGCCTTTAGGGTGGAACCATATCGAACGGAACAGTTAGCGATAGGCAGATGACCGGGGTAAAATGCCACATTACCTGCATGGTCTGGTTAACGTAGAACCAATATGTACCAGGAGGTTTGTAAACGGTCCGCATAATCAAGAGAGAAATCCAGGCCCAGGCGATATCCAAAGCAAGCTTGACCCACGCAGAAACTGCAGTCACCAACTGTCACAATCCCCACGAACCGATAAGCATCGCCCAGATAATGGTTGACAAAAAGCAGAAAGGGGATGGTGGGGGGAAACAGACATACCTCCAACTGCATCTGCAAAGACTCCGTCTTCCCTCCAAACAGCGAAACGAGCCCCAAAATCACCCACCCAAACGCATCCACAGCAACATAAGTCGTACACCCAGCAACCCAGATGATCGTCAGCCAGATCGACCATGCGAAGACATGTTTCTTGGCCGGGTTCGAGCTGAAGACGAAATGGACGACGAGGAGCGGGGCGATCAAGACACCCCCACCGAGGATACCCAAGAGCGTGACCCTAAGTGGTCTCGCGAGCTTCATGAAGGCAAGGTACGCCGCTCGACCTCGTTTGGCTTTGACCACATACTGGTCATTGCGGACCTGGGCCGACGGAGCGTCATCCTCTTCGTCCCAGTCGAACTCGTCTGAAGTGCCCGTCAGTGAAGAGTCCGAGCCAGAGTCGTCATCTCCCTTCTTCCTCCGCTCCGTCGTCACGTCGTCCACCTGTTTCGTTCCTCGGTTGACGAGTGTGTCGTTGCCATGGTCGTCTTCTTGACCAGTGCCCAGTTCATGCTTCTCCCTGAAATGGACTTCGGAAAGGGCGACTGTCTCTAGCGGCTCTTTCGTTCGTGGCATCAAGGTCAAAGAAGAAGAATTCGGGAGAACTTCGCGAGAATGTTCTGTAGGTCATTGTTACAGTAACGCTGCACGATCATGGAGTGTAAAGGTCTGATCACCGACTTGTGACTAGCAACCGGTGTCCCCGATTCGATCAGCCAAAATTATCTCTCTCGTTTTGCGCGCAAGGTTCTACTGACATATAGAAAACATAATCTATAGTCCTCATGCTAAACCTGCCTCCAACGCGAGGCTGTAGAACTGGGAATCCTTTTTGTCTAACAACACCTTGGGTGAATCGAACTCCACGACCTGCAAAAAAATGAGGAGCATCGTCAAGAATTAGGGTTGTGGAGACAAGGCGGCGGAATATTGGATCACACGTACCCTTCCGGAACCTAGAACCAGGATGCGGTCGTAATCTATGATGGTATTCAAGCGATGACTGTCGGGAAGCTCGGAGCATCAGTCTCCAAAGCTCTCAAACGTGTGAGTGCAAATGCGGATACGCACGCAATGGTGAGCAGGGTAACATCGGCAAATTCCGGTCCTCGGATGATTTCTTGGATGGCCTTATCCGTGTCAAGGTCGACGGCGGAAGTGGCTGACACAAATAGTTAGGTAACCCATCCGCAACGGGGGGACAAAAGAAATTAATCACCTTCATCCAGAACAAGGATTTTTGTCTTTCGTAAAAGAGCGCGTGCAAAACACAACAACTGCCTTTGACCAGCTGAGAGGGAGGATCCGCCCTCCTTCACAGTTGCTTCCAAACCTCCTTCGAGCCCTTCAACAAACTCCTTTAACCGGACTTGTTCGAGAGCCCTCCAAATGTCCGCGTCCTGGTATGTCCCCACCGGATCAATATTCTCTCGGAGGGTACCCTCAAACAAATCAGGAGACTGGGGTACAATCGAAATAGCGCTACGCACTGCGGACGGCGAAAAAGGTCAACACCCCTAGGACGGCATAGCCAGCAGTTTATAACTCACAGTTACGGAGGCCAATTTTCGAAATGTCCACTCCATCAATCTCGATTCCGCCTTGAGTAGCTTCGAGGATACGGAACAGCGCGAGTAAGAATGAAGATTTCCCACTTCCCGTCCGCCCGCAAATCCCGATCTTTTCCTTTGCATTCTACGTGCCGAACCGTTAGCTGAAATGATGTCACAGGCGGAAACCCGACGTACTACAGTGACGTTGATGTCTTTCAAGACTAAATCCAACTCCGGCCGATATTTTGTAGCGTAGTCACTAAGACGATTTAGTATATTGCATCCCTAGGCATCGGGCAAGAGAACTCACACAAATTTGACTTCTCCGGCAGTTGGCCAACTCTTGGGCTCTGTATCAGGAATTTCATAGGGGGCTTCAGGCTTCAATTCAACGTAATGAAGAATTCGCTCTACGCTGACGATGTTCTGCTCAACATCGCTAGCAGACCTCACAACCCAATTCTAGAGAACGGAGAAGGTCAGCAACCAGAACTGCAGACGATGGGGAAGCAAAATCTCACCAAAGCGCTCGTGGTGTTCAGAGCGTACGAAAGGACCAATCCCACCAGCGCCGCGTCCACGCCGGTCGTAATCAGCGCAACCAAAGCCAGATTCGAAACGACAAATATGATACACGTCCCCACAAACTCCAACCTCACAGCCAACCAACGGTTGATCAAGACGCTAGGCATGTAACAAATCTGGTTTGCATCAACCTTCTTTTTGTGATTCGTCAGGAAAATTTCCTCCTGGCCGAAGGCGCGAATCGTTGAGAGGCCTGCGATGGATTCCGAGAACCAGGCGAATATTGGGGACCTGGAGACCGCATCCAAGCGCTTGAGTTCGCGAGAGGTGTCGAGATAATACCTGCAAGTCCGAAGTCAGCTTGTATCGACAACCAGGACCCATCACACATACGTCATGACACGGACGTAGAACCAAGCCAAAGGTGGTACCACGACGAGGAAGATAGGGAAGAAGATGCCAATGACAATGATGATCCCAATGCAAGTGGCCATCGTGCGGAACATGCTTTGAATTGTCTGTCTCCCATTTTTCAGTAGGGGTTAAATATGACAGCCACGCGAGCAAGAAGGCTCACCCTTGGAAGAACTGAATCGATGTTGTAGATATCCTTTGAGAAAATATTGAGCACCCTGTAGGATGATCTGAGTTCTCATGTTCTGGAAAGGTAAAAGACCGGGGTGTACCTTCCGGTGGGCGTTTGTTCAAAGAACGACAAAGGTGCGTGTATCAGTGAATTCAACATCTACGCAGGATTCCGCCTCAGTGACTTCTGAGGACATGGGTGGTAAGATTTGTACACTCACATTGTCGTGCAACTGTTTCGAGCTCCTCAACGCACACAGCAGCAGCAAAGCGACCGTGGCAATCGCAAAAAAGAACACCGAGAGAAGTTGAGCGATTCCAGAAAGCGCCAGATACTTCGTTATGCCTCTGTTCTCGCGGGTTTGCCTATTGTCCTCGCTCCATGACCTCAAAGCAAAGTTGGAAAGGATCGAGAAAGCCTGCGCGACGACAATGGCCGCGATGAACAAAGCAAAACCAGATGTCGAGCACGCCTCGATGTATCTCCGATAGACGGACGACTTGACCCGACCTTTCTCCGAATGCTCTTGTTGTATGCCTTCCGAGATCGGGAGTCGACTTCTGGTGGGGAGTTTGATTTGGGAACGGCCGTAACTATTCCTCCGCTTGAGCTTTTCTTCGATCGTACTCAAGGAAGGAGGGGAGTCGTTCGTGGGAGACGGAACAAGCGTGCTGTTGTCTTCCTGGGGAGTAACTTCTCCAGTGCGTGGGAATGGTGTCGAAGCTCCAGAAGATGGAGCCCGTGTGTGCTCGCGGCTGAGAAGAGGAGATGCGAGGCCAGTCAGACCCTTCGTTCTCTCACCAAAGTTTACGATAAGCTTACATCAGTTTTTGAATCTCACCGTGGTTGTTGCTCATGATGGTCTCAAAGCTGCCAGATTCTAGGATGATACCGCGTCGAATCAAGACAATGTTGCTGCAGCCAGTCAAGAACGAAATGCTGTTCGTAACAAGGATCCTAGCTTTGGTGGCGAGCAATCCGTCGGGGCCAACGACGTGATCTGCGGAGAGTTCATTGCTCAGATAGTTTCAACTAGAGCTTGATATCAACCCACCATAAATATGACGCGCAACGTGGGCATCGACAGCTGCCAACACGTCATCCAACAAAACCAAGTCTGCACGGGCGTAAATTGCACGGGCGAGAGCAACGCGAGCTCGTTGACCACCACTCAACTGTTGGATACGTCAACAAATTTCCTGGGGCATGAAACGCGTCACGCACCGTGATACCTTTCTCCCCCACTTCCGTCATGTCCCCATGAGAAAGGAGAGCCAAGTCTGGCCTTAGCGCGCACGCTGCAGGTTTGACGTAAGTCAGGGCGCAGCTTCTTCAAGTGATGCTCACCATCGAGGACGAGGTTGTAGAACGTTTCATCGTAATGGTGAGAGAACAAAATATTATCTTTGATTGTTCCGCTCATAATCCTACGCATACGATGAGCGATTACTCGGATGCAAGATACGGTCGGGGCATACCAAGGGTTCTGAGGAACATAGGCGACAGTTCCATACACTCCAATTTTGCCTTCGGTCCTCCTCATCGCTCCGATGATAGCGGACAACAAACTGCTCTAGAAGGTTGAATACGACGATTAGCACTGTTCTACAGAAAACCGATGGAATACCAGCCTTTCCCGCTCCGACTTGGCCTAGAACCGCAATTAGTTCCCCTTTCCTCACTGTCAGGTTGATGTCTTGCAATGTGGGCTCCTTCCCATCTTTCGACCAATAGAATTCTGCATTAGCAATCGAAAGGACCTCGTCACCGTCTTGGATGTTCTCCTTCAAGATGACATCCCGTGCGTCAGTCTGGAGCTCTTCCGAGTCCAGGAAGGAAGATATACGCTTGACGGAGACGATGGCTTCTATGAGATTGGAGATAACCATTGCAAACTAAAAGCAAGATGAGCCTGGGAACACTAGACTTTTGAACGGGAGGAACTCGCCATCGCCAGTGGGAACTGAAGAAGCATAAATAATGAGATCGCTGGGAAGATGATGTCGGCAGTCAAAGGCGTTGGGGAGATGTAAGCCGCAGTGGCGAAGGAGCTGAACGCGACGAGGACTAGAATATTTCGTCAGCGAGAGTGGCCGAATCAGAGAAGCAACTGATTTACATGGTATTCCGGACCAGAGCGAGGAGTTCAGGGACTGGAAGTGAGGATTGGTCAATTCGAATCTGCAGTGATGCTCCTGTTAACATACCCCAACAATGCCAATCTTTCTGAGGTTCTTCAACTCCTCATCGTTCCTGACACGCATGACGCGGTTCATGAACGCGTAATCCCAGGCATACAGCTTGATGCTATCAGACGGTGAGCTTGATAATAGACAGAGAAGAAGCAAGGCTACCTCTTGATGTTGTTCAGCAGCTCGGACATCATCTTCGTTCTCTTGTCCCTCGATTTCATTTGTTTTAGCTGGAGTTTCTTCAGAATGTTGGCAGTGAATGCGTTCAACGGTATCGAAAAGACCTGAAACTTGCGGATCAGCAACGATCGGGGTGGTTGAGGCCCAACGTACCATAATCGCAACTCCAACAAACGCCGACCACCCGAGTAGATTGTAAAGTGATACAAACGCCAAAATGATTTGGAATGTGCCGGAGATGATGATGAGACCATAGGTACAGAACTCCTGGAGCCTGGTTGAATCCACGGACATGAGAGAGACCACTTCTCCGGTGGAACGGCCTTGTCCGTCGTTGGATATTCTCAAAGACTTTTGATAAATAACGGTGACAAGACCTGCCCGGACTCGAAGGCCAGTTTCAAAGACTCTTTGGAAGTACTATTCACTCTCTGGTCAGCCGATCTGAAAGGACGAGGGCGGGAGAGCACACCTGGTGCAGGATGATGGTTTGAAGAACGGACGCGAGGAACATCAGTAATGCGTAAGAGAAACCGATCAACGGCGTCGGTCGCTCGCCAAGTAGTCCTTCGCGAGCGTCTTGATAGTCGGTTATGAAGGACAACAACCATCTCAAGAACTGTGGCTGTAAAAACGACAAGCAATCTTGCACGAGCTTGAGAAACAAAGCAAAGGCGAAAGGTTTTCCATAAGCAACAGCAAGTCCCAGGTATAGGGACTTCCTGAGATGAAGAGTCAACGTAAGTAGGCGGCAGCGAGGGAGACGGACTACCTTTTCGCCAGGGCATCTGTTAACTTCTGACCCAACTCTGCCGCTTGATCCTCCTTGAGGAGTGAGGGTAGGTCCTTGTCAGTGATGTAATCCTTGGCACCCTTCTTCAACGTTGGTGTCATGTAGCCAAATGACCACCTGCTGAATATGTTTGCGGAAATAACTGGGTTCTCCACATGGGTCTCATCAACTTCGTCGTCGATATCCAATTCGAACTTGGGTGCAATCAATTCGAGCGCGAATGAGAAGAGTCCAAACAGTAGGACTCCGAAATGGAGCGCCAGAGGAACGATGATATCGCTGATGTTGCCAGAATAAATAGTGGCGAGAGTGCGCCCCCATATGAGCAGTGCGACTGTGTATGTGGGCCAGAATAGCAAAAGGGTCGAAGAAGACGTGCGGGTGCGTTTATGATTTGCGTGAGTGAGGAAAATTGCGGGAAGTAGGGCGAGCGGTTCGAGGATGTAGGACTGGAAGACTGGAACGCGGATGTGACCGAATGCGACAAAGGCAATATTTGCCAAGCTGACGGAAAAAGCTGCCCCGAGAAAGACCTGTATACACCGAGATTTGCGAAGGGCGGAGTCGTCAGCAAGGAGAAAACATTCGCCGTTCACACCAGCGGCACAACAATGGATCGTACCAATTTGGCTTTGAGAACCGACGCGCTCCGGGTTGTCAACGTACGTGTAGGTTCCGCGATCTCAGGCTTGGTTGCCCAGAGGCGGAAGAGGGAGACGACGAGAAGGAGCACGAGGAGAGTTGAAAGAAGGATACCCTCTTCAAAACATGGAGTCAAATCAAACTCTCTCAGCCTTGAGACCGGCCCCCATCCTTCATGGGCGCCGTCGTAGGTCGTTCTGCAAGTCGCCATAGAGAACGCGACGGAGAAAGGGACAGACGCGTCTGCGCGAGAGTTGAGAGCTCTTATAGTATTTACGAAATACCAGCGCCCGATCAAAAGATGACCGTTAGTAATCCAAACTGATTACAAACATGAGTCATGTTCCCCCGTTTGATGTAGCTGTCAATGGTAGGAATGAGGTTGGAGGTGCTGAAGCCAGCCCCGTGGATGTGAGAGTAGTCGACGTAGGGACCAAACGGACATGCATTGTTTCTAGGATTCACCTTTCGTTTACATTACGATGTATAAACAGCGCCAAAAATCGGACGGAGATCAAACCGGGGCTGCCGTGGGACGGCACACCGCGGAGAGCGCTCAGCTGATTGGCCTCAGGCGTGATCTCCGTCCGATTTCAACTGTATCTTGGAAATGCAAGCTGCGTAACGAATGGCACAGTTATCAAATCCAGAGAGCCTGCTCGCTGTCCAATCTCCACCTCAAGCGTTCACCGACGTCTACGGAATTTTCACCACGTACTCGTCAACTGCACAACTTCCTCACACTCTCAACCGTACTAAGGAACCGCGTTATTGGAAATCCATCCTTGGCGAGGCTGAAGTTACCAACTGCATCTAGTGACTGTCCTAGATACTCGACGTGTCCCCAAGGCGGTAGCAACTATCCATTATCTCAGATATGACTTTGTCTCTCCAAACGACCTGGGCAGAGAACGACCGCAGTGCGTGATTGTACTACTTCTGAGGCCTCGCAAACCACCGTACTGTGCTCACGAGTTCGGGCAAAGCGTCGTTGTGGAAGGGAGGAATTGGATGTATATATGTAGCTGCCCTTGAGAATGCGGATTTGAGTGGAGAAGTAGGTGAGAAACCTTTTCTCTTGGCTACCGTCGGAAGTTAAGAACAAACAAATCCCAGGTGGCAGAGCTTCTCACAGCTGTAACAGTGTGTCCACAAGCTGCACGAAAAGCCCTGGGCAATGCGCACCTCGTCGGAGCGCGCCCTCGTGACCACTTTCGAAGCCGTGGAAGGGCCCCGTGGGCTGGGATCTGCTGGGATGAAACCGAATCTCAAGTCGGCGACATGGGCCCATCCTGTGGGAAGTGACTCTGGGTCTTATATCTCTCGGTGGCAGGTCGTCTACCTCCGAACTATCGAAAGGGGACGAGAAGAATTACGTAACTACCAACAAGTCAATCAGAAGGGACGGTGTGTTCGGCTTGTTCGTTGCATCTATGATTAAAAAGTGGCCACGGTTAACGGACCTACTGTGCTGGTGGATACCAGGAATCTTGCCAACCCCTGCGCGGATCTCCGACGACGTAGCAAGCTACAGACACAATCGAAGGCCTCGTGGGCTGACCTTTCCTGCTAATATGCCATCGAACTCCATATTCACTGCGGAGGCGCGGTTGAAGTCTCGTCCCCCGGATCCGCACAGATGGACAAGTCTGTGGTGATTATCATGGAGTTGGGCGCATCCCAGGGGGTCCGGGGGAAGCTGGACTTTATCTTTCTCGAGAGTCAGTTGTCCGTTTTCGGAGTGTCGAAGGGGTACGAGGAGGACTGTGGGACCAACAGCAAGCCAATTAAGCGGCGGATGATACATCCCACTGATGGTTCGTGTTTATGGAAAAAAGGTGTGCCTCGAGAATTTCCTGACCATGGGGTTTGCAGGAATTTTGTAGAGAGGTTGTCGCGTGGAGACATCTCCGACACCCCAACATCCTGCCATTGCTTGGTGTGGATTTGAAGGGTCAGCGGCTTGCGATGGTATCGGAGTGGATGGATCAGGGGAACATCAATGAGTATGTGAAGACACATAAAGAGGTTAACCGCCTCCAGCTGGTGAGTCATGGGCTCATTTGCTATGAATGTGAAGACACCCGCAACTGATCAACGCAGCTAAACGATGCTGCAACTGGTCTAGAGTACATGCACAACCTAAATATGGTACACGGAGATTTGAAGGGGGTACGGGTACGATTCTATGACTTATTGGATGCACAAACGTTCACAGTGAGACCAGGCGAACATCCTCATCAATCAAAGTCACCGTGCCTGCCTCGCGGATTTTGGCCTCTCGACGATCGTCACTATAGAACACAACAACATTGGAGCTAATACTTCTTCGAACTCTGTCCTCGGGGGGACCCATCGATGGATGAGTCCGGAATTACTTGATCCAAGCCGGTTTGGAGCAAGCGGTGACCGACCGACGAAGAAATCCGACTGCTACGCGCTCGGAATGGTTGTATACGAGGTTGGTGTCCGGAAGTGACTGTCCAAGTTCTCGGAGCTCTCGGACTCACGAACTGTCAGGTGCTTTCAGGGAAGTCACCTTACTGGGGAATCACGAATCAAGTGCGGCTTATGGATGCCATCACGGAGGGTTACCGACCGAAGGAACCAGACAGAGCGGAGAACCTCAGTTTCACAGATGGGTTGTGGGAGATCCTTCAGCAGTGTTGGCTGACTGACGCCAGCGCACGACCCGATGTCAGGACCATACTATCTCGTCTAAACCATGCCACGTGGTCATGGGAAAGAAGGCGGTCAGCGCAATGACGTGCACGCACGGTCGCAGAGACAAGAATGGAATCGTTACTCGTATGGCCTATTGGCAAGATAGACACAGTTGCGAGAGGTAATACAGATGGAAAATGCACAAAACTTGCCCTGCGCGGTGTGCTCGTCGTGGGATTCCGAATGATCTCGATCACGCGGAAGCCTGCGGAAGCCGAGCCGCGCTCCCGTTTCCACCGTGTCAGCTCATGCAGATACGCTGCACCCGCACATCCGCCAGAACCTACAAAACTCTTGTTGAATCACGGAATGCGCGGATCAATGCCTTCGTACACCTTCCGAACGATTCCAGTCAAAGACTGCCCTCCATAGGTGGTCCTTTGTCAGGCATAACTGTCGCGGTGAAGGATAATATATGTACCTCCGGCATGCCTACGACGTGTTCGTCCCCGATGCTCAAAGGTGCACTCGGAATCTCGTTACTCTCTCAAACCGGTCCTAACATCACGCAGAATTTTCCTCCCATACGACGCGACTGTTGTAAAGCTACTTCGTTCCGCAGGGGCACAGGCTGGCACAGGTCGGTGGAAAAACGAACTGCGATGAATTCGGAATGGGGTAGGTTGTGAGAGCTTGTCCCTCCTACGACTTTTTTCGACCGCCTGCGTGGTTCGTTAAACAAGTATTCCGTCCACGGACCGGTCATCAATCCATTCGGTGAAAGTGAGGGCCGTTCCGCCGGAGGGAGCTCGGGTGGTACTGCCGCTGCTGGACTGTGTGACGCGTCAGTAAGCACTTTCTTCGACGGACATGGTGCAGACCTAATTCCTTTCAACAGCGCACTTGGTGCTGACACCGGTGGTTCGATCCGCCTTCCTGCATCATATTGCGGGGTAGTTGGACTGAAGCCCTCTTACGGGTTATTGAATAGGTATGCACGGAACTCTCGATCAACTCGACCACTAAATTTATTCGCATACGCAGGTGGGGGGTTGTGTCGTTTCCGGACAGCCTAGATTACGTCGGGGTGCTTGCGAAGGATATAGAAAGCGCCGAATCAGTTTTCGGTGTGTCCTCTTTCAAACCGAGCGAAGAGCCCTTCTTACCGCGAGTGTCCAGATTACCTGAATATCCACGACCCTCGAGACCCGACTGCCGCGACCCAGAGGATCCGAGAAAAAGCATCAAAATCTGTCCTCTCGGATTTTTTGGGCTCTGGTAGTCTCTCGGGGATACGGATAGGCGTTCCAACTGCTTGTTTTCCCAAATAATCATAACCTCCGCCCACTCACATGACCCACGTAGGACTATTTCCCGGAAGAATTATACCCAAGCGTCGTAAATCCCTTACGAACCTTATTGATTGACCTAAGAACGCACGGCGCTTCGCAACGTCCTGTGACGTGTTGTTGACGCATTCCAGGACATCCAGGACAGGGTATCCGTTCTTTGCAGCCATTGGCCGGCGACAACTCCTGCGCCCCCTCCGAATTCGAAGTTCTCAGGCGTGGTAGATATGCAGTACCTCGAAGCCTCGGCAGTCGTTTGAAGGGCTCAGACCGAGTGCTACATGCTATGCCTCATGATTGGGGAAAGCAATATTCTTCATCGAAGCCCCACTTCTCCTTCCTCCTTATCAGAGGGACGTAACGACCTGGCTCATTGGGATGATTGGATTGAAGGGGATGAGGTAAACGCCGCGGCAAACGCGTTGATGTTCGCAAACCACCGTACCACGGAACACGGTGGATTCTCTATTAACTTGCATCCAGGCGCCCAGCATACATTCGTCAATTGTTCGGTTTGCACGCTAGCCCACATCATGTCCGGCTGATCTGGTTAGCTAAGGCCTTCCCGTCACCCGATAACATATATGTCCAGATGCCGGCATTCTCAACGTAGTTTCCAGAGGTGAGCAGCCCCCTCAGCTACTCTCAGCTCTCCATTCTACCCATTCTACGTGGCCCTGAGTGAACCCTATGTTAAAGAATTCCCACGGTTGCAACACTTCCTGGAGATTGGGCCCAATCTTGCAGTGTTGACTATCGGTTGCTCCAGGCGTTTGGTGATAAATGTGTGCGGGAGGGGGCACATGGTCTCGATCCCAGGGTGGGATCCCACGTCGCTGACGTGCTCTGGAGCATCAAGGAATCCCATCGATTTTGGGGTGCGGTTTGGTCAACCTCAATAGACTTCCGCAGGAAGTACTAGCTGGATGTGGTTACGGGAGCGTCTGGGCTATCCTTAACTGAGCCCGAATATCGGAGAGAGCTCCAATCAGGCTGGAGCGTCTGGGGTCTTTCACATCCACGCACAGAAAACGGCGATTCGGGCCCAGCCGACACTTGGATTCCTTTATAGGCTACTGCCACTGGGCAACTGAGCGACCCCAACCCATACCACACCCCACACCCACTAACACTCAACCACCACAAAGCCCTCGCATCCAGAATGTCCGGCGGCATCAACCCTACCACCCCCCAGCTGAAGGCTGTGAAGAATTTTATTGATGCCTACCTCACTCGAGATGTTAAAAACGTCGAACCGCTCATCTCAAAGGATTTTAAGTTCCAGACGTTCCCCAAGATCACCGAGCACCCGGATGAGGCGAAGGACGCGCACTTTGAGAGGTATGGTCCTATATTGACCTCCTTGACCAAACTTGAGGTACGACTACAACGCCGGGAAACCGCCATCAAGATCGCTAGCTGAAATACTGTGCCCCTTCTAGATTACTTATCATGAAGTGATTGAAGCCCCAGGGAAAGTTATATTCCACGTTCGTCCCTCTATGTGCCTGTCGCGTCATCCCAAAACATAGCGAGTAACAACGACGCAGGCTACAGCCGACATAGTGACCGCCGACGGCACCGAGCTCGACTACGATTCACTCGTCATCCTCACTCTCGTCGAGGAAGATGGGGTACTCAAGATTGCCGATTTCAAGGATTTCTCGGACCCTGAAAAGCGCACCAGAGTTCACGCCCTGGCACAAAAGGCAAAGTAGATCAGCGGCGTATCCGTGGGTAAAAAAAGCTACGCATTGGAGTGGTCGACGTAAAAGAATGTAAAAATACTACAAGTCCTCCACGGGATGAGGGAGGCGTTCGTCTGATTCCTGTTTACAAACTGCCTCGATTTGAATTTCCAAAGCGCATAAACTGGAGGTGGGGAAGAGTGCTTTTGGGTCGTTTCAAAGAAATCCCCACGCTTGCCGTTCCATCTCGGACTCCGACTTGAGGTTCTATGCCCATTGGATAGTGCTGATGAACTACGCAGCATAAGGGAAGTCTGCCGATTTCTTGTATGTCATCTTACTAACCTCAACGGGCGTGAGGTCATAGGGAGTGAGTGCTAACCGAATAGCGTTACAGTAGCGTATCGTTTGCACCTCTGACACTACTACATGACAAAATCACCCCACGGTGGGCTTGCTACTACCAAATGACGACATCGAGGGCCCTGTACATCAGAAGCTACTTCAACTACTACGGCGAACGGAACACCGCAGGATTTTCTGGCGGCCTCAAGCTGCGTAAGAATCCAATAGAGTGCCGGTCTCGGCGAAGGAAAGAATAACCGAAGCAAAGAGAATAATGGTCTACTGTTAAATCTCTTCTTGCATCTGGCCCATCCACATAGCATACCTAGAGTCGAGTCTCTGCTCCCCAAGACTCAAAATCCGCCACCTCGAATCGCTTCGCAACCACGCCTCTAAGAATTCCCGCACAACATCTTCCGCCCTCAACTCAACGACAACAAGGACAATCGTTTTTCTCGGCGTTGTCAGGTATCGTATCGTTTCGACCAACGGACCCACCAAACTGGGGTGGTAAACGCAGTCCACCACGAGCAGGAGATCGATGACCCCGAACGAAAATGCTTTGGCACGGAGTGCAGGAGGTGTGGACTGGAGGGTGATCCAGTCGAGGTCCTGGGCGACGATATTCGACGTTGACGTTATGGGAACGTTCATTGAGATGTTCTTTCTTATGAGGGGGATAAGGTCAGGGATGTCCGTCACCGTGTAGCGATGGACTAGTGGAGAAAATAGGATGGAGAGTAGTCCAGTTCCAGACCTGTTGGCTCCTTTGTTGGACACATTTCGAACGTCCTCCTGCTGCACTTACCCAAGCTCCAAGACTTGCGCCTGATACAGTACGTCCTTGTTGAATAATGGATCGCAAGGTGGGGCGTAATATTCCTGAAGGACCAGGCTCGCAAATGCGAGGCTAATCTCCATTCAGTCCGAGCTGAAAGGGTAGGGTGAAAATGATTTTACCTGACACGCCACAACACACTTCCGGTGTCCCCCTTTCTACTTCTGAGCGAAGTAGGGTCTTGGGCGAGCTCGACTTCGATCACCATGCTCCTTTTCTGAGACTTGGTGCTCCTCGAACGCCCCTTACGATTACCTCGTGAGGCAGGCGGGTTACCGGGCAAGTCCAGCTCAACTTTCACGTTCAAAATTGGGCTGCGTGAGTCCACGTAGCCCAAACCTTGCGTCATCTCTGTTGGTGGAGTCGCCGCCAACCGGGTATACAGCAGGAAGACCTAGGATCGATAGCTATTGTTAGACCCTCGAAGTTACAAACCACACGAACGCTGAACCTCTTCATCTGCGTCTGTGACATGTGTAGCATCAGCTGGTGTCCGCACGATATCGTTCATGTTGAATATCGGATAGGTATATGATGGATCCGATCATGATCACTGGCACCTGCCGGACCGTACACCATCATGAAACCAATCTCGGTCTTCGCAACGTATGGACCCTGCTACAAACATGCCATTTCCGGGTTATCAGGCGCAGAAGATAGAGCGGGTGGAATAGTTCCCGTTATTCGGGCTAGCGCAACAGTGTACTACTCCCTCGGTGACATACTTACTTGGAACACCGGGCCCCGAATGCTCGGTTCCACCGCGGCATGATGGACAAGGAATCTGGCGCAGAATCCCAGACGCGCAAATGGAAGCTGATTCACAACCGGTCAAGTCGAATCGCTGTGAACCAGGAAGTAATTTTCCATGGACCTCGCCTTACTTGCTGGTCGAAAGCCCGGGGAGATGGCTTTCGACTAAAGCCACCACGAGAGACGACGGAGGAATTGCAGTTCCTCAGGCAACTTGGAAGTGGTCCTCTCGCTGTGTACATCTTGTTCGGTTTAGGTTTGTATCGTGGTATGTGCATCATGACAGCTTCCGTCCAAAGGTCAGATCACCAATCGAACAATGATTTTGCCCACGTCGCGAGAATCCGCCTTCCCGAGATAGCGCCCCTCGAGACGGTTCTGTGGGAAGGTAGGTGGGAGCGCATCTCCACTGAGCGCTGGTGGGAATTCTCTGGCTAATGGCAATGTTGGACCCCGACTTCACGGCATAAGTGTCCGCGTTTACCCCAGCTGACATGGAACTCTTCCGAGCCGTCGCCCACAGGACATCGCTAAATGGTACGTGACTACTAGCGGATTTCACCATTGCTATAAGTGACCTACATTACATGAACTTCCGCACCTTACTCTGGTCTCCCAAAATTTCGAAGACACGAACGGGATTACCCCACGGGAGGCTCACTCGGGGGTCGCACTGAATGGAAGGCAACTAAAGCGCTCAAGCTTCGGAAGCGTTGACCATCGATCAAAGTTGTGACTCAAGATACACATATTCAAGCCTCGAGGACGACCAGCATGTCCTCACTACTTCCAACGGCTTGACCACCATCATGCCTGACGTACCTTCCGCAGCTCATCCGAAACCACTGATTGGTGATGGAACTGGGAGGTACAAAATCTTGATCGTGGGCAACAGCGGTACGTTGCTGCCACGCATATATTTGACGCAAAAATCGGAGCGAATGAACTCTGATCCCTTCCGTTTGCGCGGTTACTGTCATTTGCGTACGCAGGGACTGGAAAGGTAAGAGATCGCGTTATGGGTGAAACCCTGACGGTTTGACCCGCAATATTGACCCAATCTTTCGTTACGTGGCAACAGACCACGCTGGGTGCTATACTCTCTCAGCTGCTGAACCTACCACACATCTGCTTGGATACCATTCACTGGGAACCAAACTGGAGAGCCCTTCCCACAGAGGAATTCCGTACGAAAGTTCAAGAAAAGCTTGACGAGAACGCGGAGACCGGTTGGGTCATCGACGGTAGCTACGTCTCGAAGCTCGGAACCCTCGTGAGAGACAACACCACTGACATCATCTGTATGTTCCACGGCGTTCCGCAGTAGTATTTTCCCTCGTTAATTGGGCCTTTTAGGGTTAGACCCGCCGTTTATCCTGTACTTCCCAAGGATATGTTTAAGGACCTTCGGCCGACTGGTGGGGTACAGGAAACCATGTAGTCCAGGATGCGACGAATCGTGGAGGGACGTCTTCACTCTCGGAGAGAAAAGCATCCTGTGGTGGTGCTGGACCCGCCACGATATCTGCCGGCGACGCCTGCAGGCGGACATGCTGAACGAGGAGCTAAGAGCCAAGACCCGTAGGTTAGGTGGATGGGGTGGGGAGCTCGAAGACTGGGTCAAGGAAGTCCAGGAGATGATTCATACCGTCTAGTCGTCTAGGCCGTAAGCAAATCCTTGTGCAATCGCCCTCACACGCAGTAGATTATCGAGTACCCAACATTCGGGAACTACATCCTCAGGATAATGGCCAAAGTTACGTGAGGCACTGATAACCTGCAACTCTCACAATCACGGCGGAATCCCGACACACGAGGATGAAACTGAAACGCCTCCAGTACGGATGCGAGCTCTTTGCAGAAGTCGCCGGCCGCCCTAGTTCCTAGGGTCCTGATGCAAACCTACATTCCCGAAGACTAGCCCACAAAGTCTGCAGCAAACAAAGATGGCGTCCTCGTGGAAGGACAACTGTTTCATCCGTAATCTTGGGGAGATACATACCTCCACAACGCACCCTCAACACCGGCACGAGGAAACCGATGGAACGTTCCTGTTCACTGCCACCTCCGTGATCGTGGTATGTAGTACCGATTGAGTGAGCCGCCCTCGTGAGGCAATCGCCCAAGGTTTGCTTTGAATCATCACGCAGGGTTCTCGGCTCTTAAACAGAGGCTCTCCTCTCAGGATAGATCACGAGCTTTGTGTTTGGCTACTGGAGTGTGATTGATCGTATCCCTCGTTCACCCTTAGATCATACGCGTTCCATGCCAATAGATAAGCAACTCCGTCGGTCGGCCGATGAAAACAGGCTCTTCCGAGTCAACGCAAGTGGATTTGGCGCGTTCAAATTTGCTCAACATCAACCACTCATCCACCGGAACTGCGCCATTTCGAAGATTTAAAGGAAGGCCCCCCACACACCCAAATGATCAAACCCCGCAGGAACAGGTGATTCGCTAGTGGGGCTCTCGCAGTACTCAAATGGCGTGTGATAATCAGTATTCAGTCTTGTAAGGGCCCTCACATACCATTCCGTTTTCAAACTCACAGAAATCGTGGCGTGAGCCATCAGGGGCACTTGACCTCTTTCAAGCCACCGCCTTCTTAGTTCCAATCTCAAACGCGAGAGTTTGTGTGAACAATAGCAGCGGAAAAAAAAACCCGCGCGGCGGCCGATACCGACGGAGGCGGGTCCATTGTAAATCCCGTGGCCCACATCGACTTCCGACGGCTCGAAGGGTGGGAATTGGCCACCCAGCGATCAAATCTTTGCCCACAGCGCTTCCTGCGGGTCACCGATTTGACAGGTGCACAGGGACGTGGGTAAATCCCGGCCTGCATCGGTCGCGCGCGGGATCCCTCGAGAAAGTGATGAGCGAAGAATGGAAATGGAGGCCGATTGCACATGAACGTTGCGGAGGGAGATATCCATGCTGACGGTCTCCCACTTGGACCTATTCCCGTTCCCAAGTGACCGTTTCAGTTAACACAGTCTCCACGACAATGGAGTGCCGCCAGCGTATGTCATCGGCCCGACAGTTCATCAAAACTGAACGGCGATTGTAAAAGCTGCAGATTGGCGACGATAGAGGACGATGGGGTGTGCAGAGTTGGTATTGTGCACAGGTGTGACAGATCGAGCAGGCGATCGATTAAATAATAGTGAGAGATAGAGCCTGTAGCAGACGCGGAACGGGTATGGAACACGCCCAAACCCACTTCGGCCAGCCAGATGCACAGTGAATAGGTTAAAAAGTAGAGGTTCACAAGAAGATAAAGGCACATGGGCCCAAACTGGGGACGCATAAGACATCGACGAGGGTGTACTCGAGGGGAAAAGCACATACCGGTATAAACCAAGTATACAAACAGTGAGGACACCGATGGAGAAAGTGAGCTGAGGGTGGCTCAGGCTGATTTCTTCAAACTCCCAATCACCTCTTCATAATCTCTCTCCTCCCACTTCTGCCCGCCCCTCTCCTTGAACCACCTTCTCCCAAAATGCTTCTTGATTGAGACCGGGGGTCCAATGCTCTGAGTTTGTGGAAAACCCAGGTCCTGGAAGCTGCTCGGAGGAGGGGTGATGAACGATGATGATGACGAGGAAGCTGAAGGCGGGCTTCCGAACTTGTCAGAGCTCAGACTGTGGTTTGCCACGGAGCGGCGAAGCATATGCTTCATGAAACTCTTGGATGTCGCGCTTTCGCGTGAGCTATGTGGAGGTGTGCCCTGGAAGCTTCCACCGCGGCTCGGGTACAAGCCCAACGCTACGTCACTATCTGAAGATACGGGATCATTCGGTACGAGGGAACGGGCATTGGTGACCACATGGCTCTCCCTGTACGGGGGTTCGTCGTCGTCGTCCAGGTCTTCAAGAATTGCTTCAGGCTTCTTAAACACCATCACATCCTCGATCCCAAACCCGCCAGGAACAGACCTTGGGGGGGACGTAGCAGCAGGAGTCTTGTTATCCGCGTCCCCTGAAGCATCTGGATCACTGTCCTCATCAGCCATGATATCCACCATATCCCCTGGAGCTTGATGGTATTCGTAGGCGGTCCCAACAAAGTGAGGGTTACCATATATTTCGGGTTGCCCAGAGATATCTTGCGCCTGCTCATGACCATAGCCGTACCCTGAATCAGAAACGAAATTCTGGTAGTCACCAATGGCCCGATACGCTGGCTTCGGACTTGGGTGGTAAAACTCATCGTCGTCGTCAGTTTCTCCCTCTTCCCCCTCGCTAAGAACAAAGCGGCCGACCCCTTGTGCGCGGGCTTTGCCTTTGTCATTTTCAAGGGGGATTCTTGGGTCGATGTCGAACGCGCGGATGACAGTGTCTCCGTGTCGTCGCCGTATCCGACCCAGACGTTTGTCAATGACCTCGTCGGCTGTTGAATTCAATATGACAGAATTCGAGAGGATCAGAACTCCGTCGTATTGGGTGGCGGCTACGAGCAGAGATCATGCAAAAGTTCAGACAAAACTCTGAAGGCGAGACGGTCGCTAAAGGATACGTACGACTTTGGGGCAAGGAATGACTGCCACGTCCAGCAGTTGACTCGTTCCACCGATATTCGTCATCCTCGTCATCCAGCTCATCGTCGGAATCATCCCGAACAAACTTCATGGGTGAGATCGGTTCGATGTCTCCCCCAGGCGCAAGTGTTTGGTCATTACGGTCAGTGTTCCTGGACTCGGTGATACCCAGACTTGAAACATTTGCGGGTCCACTTCCTGGAACCGTGTTGCTGGAACTGTGCAGTTGTGGATTCCTCGAAAACCTGCGTGACCTCGGCCGTTTAGACACATAAGGAGACAAGGCTTGCCCTGGGCTGAGCAGCGCAGAGGATCGTATGGTAAGCGAGTCCAGAGAAGCGCGGCGAGGCAGTGCTGGGACCTCGGTCGCAGTTTCTGTTTCAATGGGTACGCGTGGCAGAGGCTGAGCCCTTCTTGGAAGGCGATATCCCGCTCTGTTTAAGGTTGCCGACTCGGGTTCGGTGAGTGGAGTTTGGAGACGAAGCTTTGGGCGGTCATTTGAGAAGGATTCGCGATGAGAGTGATCGGTCACCGCTCTTGCCAACGGCGGAGTCTGAACCGTGAGCTTCGGGCGGGGAGGTGGGAGCGGTTGAAGTAGATCATCTAGAGACACAGGCGATTGTGGTGACAACTGTACTTTTGATGACGATGGTTCAGCGTTGACGCGGCGCGTGGCAATTCTCGTTTGTGGTTGCTGCCTCAAAGGCGACAGGTGGTGCATTAGTGAGGTGTTCGATGACAGGTCTACGGAGGGATTAACATGAGCCTTTGAGATATGCTCCGCAGGTGCGGATTGTGATGGCGTGGGGGCATCTGATGACCCGTGTGATTGGGTCGCGGGAGAATCTGACAAGTGGGAGTGGCCGGTCATATGGGGCGTGCGAGGGGAAGGCGGGATGATTGGAAGCGCGCGTTTTGGCCTGTGGAGAGTAGTTGGACTTGAGGGACTGGTGATTGGACTCGGGTTTGGCAGGCTTCCGCAGTTGGACGGAGTATTGGCCGGAGGTTGGATGGGAACGAGAGACAAGGGAAGCGGAGGGACCTGGGGTAAAGGGCGACCGTGGGGAAGGGTACGATTCGAAAACGAAGGAGGCTGCTGAAGTGGCATGGTGGGAGACTTGGTAGAGATGAAGCGTTTGTTGGTGTCTTCTGTCAGAAACTCTGGGGAGGAACCAGATGAATTGGAGCTAGAACGAGAAGAAGGGATGAAAACTGTCGGTCGAGGGAAAACCACCTGGATGGAGGTTTGAGGGGAAAGCACAGCTGACTTTGTGAGTGGATAACGGAGGATTCGGTGCTGGGGGTCGACGGGGTGGGTGGTAGTGGTTGGATAAGATTCCAGCCAGGGGTGCATAGTCGCCGCTGGAGAACGGTAGAAACGGGGGGCTGACGAGGAGAAAAATAGGTTTTTGGGGTAAGAGAAATGTAAAAAAGAGGTATGACGCTCACGAAGTTTGATGGTGTTTGCCTCACCGGAGGTTCAGCGACAGTCAGAGAGGTCGGAAAAGGCGAGATCTATAGCGGGTCACGCGGGTGGGCATTAGGAAGGAGGAGAGATTTGATGGATAATCACGACTCGCGATGTGGATGTGTAACAATAAGAATTCTAGCTGGAGGGTACACACTTGACCCGGTTTTTCGTTACGGGATGACGCTTAGTCGAGTTTGAGTGAATGCAAAAACCGGAGGCTGTGCTTCGAGGCGGTCGCTGAGCTGAGAGAGCGACGCTGGGCAATGCGGAAGTGAAACGCGAGGAGTAGGCCGGCGCACGGTAGGAAAGCGAGGGATGCCGGCTGACCGGGGGTAGTCGCGGAGGGGATCAAACTAAGGTGGCGAGCGGGGAGGGTGGGGAGGGCAATTGTTTTTTCTACCATCAAAGTCAAAATCACTCGGGTAGGATGAGAGAGACAGGTTGCTCACAAGCAGGCAGCACCGTACCAGCGATGCCCGACCACCGACGTGCGAACTCTGAGGGGAAGATGATGGGAACAAACAAAGGGAAGAGAACGCTCTTGCTCGGGTTGTCAGCTGGCAGACCAAGCTTGCATCCAGCAATCTTCTCACATCTTTCTTCTCGGCTTCTCTATTTCGCTCTATTTTAAAACATCAGCTTATACATCGGAAAAATGTTCGCCGAATCACTCAGACACCCTCGCGAGGTCGGGGTCTCTCATGATCACGTGAATCGTCTACCCTTGCCATGGCTCTCCCAACAAGAGGCAGGGTCATCATCAACACAACGGCTGGCGAGCTCGACATTGAACTCTGGTCGAGAGTACGCAACCGCGTTTGACACTGAAAACCCATTGTACTGAATCCACCTCCTCAGGAATGTCCAAAGGCATGCCGAAACTTCATCACTCTCGCAATGGAGGGTGAGTTCCAGACTGCGCGGTTTCTCCATTCCCGCTGATCGTTCCACCTTTCAAAGGATACTACGACGGGGTCATCTTCCACCGGTACATATCCAGTTTCCTCTTCATCGGAAAAACCGGAGCATGGGTGCTCCCTCGTACCCTTTCAACGACCCAAGTTGATCCTTCTTCCGTCTGCTGAAACAGGATCGTCCCAAACTTCCTCGTTCAAACCGGCGATCGGACCGGCACAGGGGGTGGTGGCGAGTCCATCTATGGAGGCACGTACCCTCTCATCCGCGCCGTTCTGTATCCCAGTCCTCACACGTTCTTCGGCTCGGCAGAATCGTTCGAGGACGAGGTACACCCAAGACTGAGGTTCCCCCACCGAGGTCTCGTCGCCTGCGCGAACAACGGCACAAAGAATTCCAACGATTCGCAGTTTTTCATCACCCTCGGTTCGTGTGCCCGCTTCTCCCACCCGTCGTTGTAACCGACCACTCTCGTAAAGACCGAGCAGAAGAATTGCACGGGAAACACACCCTGTTTGGACGATGCGTTGGTGATACCATCTACAGTACGTCCTAATACAAGCCTACCAGAGATCGTACGCCAACCTCTACCACAGATGTCGTGAAGATTGGGGCAATGGGTACGTAAGTCATTCAAACTCTCCAATCTCGATCGTCCGAATTGACATAAGGATGTGATTAGAGATCGATAAGGATGAACGTCCAATCTAGTGCGTTGAATTCATAACGCACAGCCCTGTAGAACCTGAAACCGGCTCACAGCCCGCCAAAGATCAAGTCTATCCGCATCGTCGACAACCCATTTGACGACATCGTTCCACGCATCACAGCAGAGGAGAAACGTGTTCAGCAGCGCGCTCGCGAGCAAGCACAAAAAGAGCGCGAGGAAGCTCAGAGAAGAAAAGGTGCTAAAAAGTGAGCACCCAGCGGTTCGACCCCATGCAACTTCCCTAACCCCCTGTAGGGATACGAAACTCCTCAGCTTTGGCGGCGACGATGGAGACGAGGAAGAGAAAGAACCAACCTCGTTCAAGAAGAAACCGCTCACCAGACCAGATTGTAAGTGCTAAACCTAGGTCTCGTCGACTGCCGCATTGAATACACCAAACTCAACGCAGTGCTCGATGATGCTGAAGAATCCATGACTACGACAACGATACCGGACTTCGTGACGAACATCTCTTCGAAACCCTCAAAGGGCAAGGAGAGGGAAGAAGTAGCCCCCTCAAAAGCCGACAAGGCATCAAAGCCAAAGCACAAAGTGGTCGAGGATATCACAGAGATCCGCGAGAAGCACACCAGAGAACAAGCTTCGAAGCTGTCCGTCGTTTCCCCTATCTGTTCTCCGCGCCTAACCCAATCACGGCTACAGGACAGAAAAGCAAGCTGAAATCCAGAGGCTAGAAGCCGACATCCGCAAACTCTCGAAACGCACGGGCGGCAACGCAGGTGGGGACTCGGACGATTCTGACTCTGGACACACCAAAAAGAAAACGAAGCCCGCCAAGTCTTACCTGGAAGAAGAACTCTCGAAATACTCCAAAGGCCGTTTGTTCGCAGCAGGAGTAGGAGGAAGGGACAAGGATGGAAAGAAAAAGAAGAGGGACGAGACTGATGTCTTGGCGATGCTGGATGGTTTCAGAGGGAAGTTGAAAGACCTCCAGCCCGCGCCCTCTACGTCGGGATCTGGCAAGGACAGAGATTCCGACGACATGGACGTCGACACTGAGGCCGACGTGGGAGCCAAGGCGAAAGAGGAGGGGTTGGAAGTAGACTCGGATCGAGGGTTCCTCAATCACCGCCTGTCGTTCCCAAAAGACAACTCCGAGGAGGTGAACAAAGCAGAGAGAGATTACGAGGTGATTGACCCCAGGCAAAGAGGTGCGAGGGCGAAGCAGGAGGAGAAGGATAGGAGAAATGCTGCAAGAGGGCGAGGAGGACGGGGACGACGATGAGGGACCGTGCCGAAGACCCGCGAGGAATTCACCACCTCTTTCACCTGATTCAATCGCATGTACAACTTCGGGTACCCGCATTGGACCTCGCACACCGCCAGGTCCTCGGGCTCATGTATCAGCTTATCCTTCGTGATGGTATACATGCGTACATTTGATAGACTGCGAGGACCGCGAATATATATGCCTATCTCTGGTCGATGAAACACGGACAACATCTCCGACCGTGATCAGAAGCGCACCACACATCCCATCTCTATATGTGAGACTGAGCTGTTATACTTCGCGTGTCCGTTGATGTATCGCGGCTGGAGCGGTCGGTGCGGGCGTCGACGGGCCACCCGAGTCCCCACTGATTCACTGTACCCACCCTCTAGCTACGCGGGGGGAATTCAATGATCTACCCCCGTGAATATCGCATAAGATAGAGGCCACAAGATCCACCGTGCACACTGGCCGTCTTCTTTTCTTCCTCCTTGACGGAGCACCCATGGGAATGACCTCGTGCATTCTCAACTGGCCGTGTCACTCCGCGTTTCATATTTATACCCGTACTTAAGCGAACGCATTTCTAAATAACGCAGCAGCCCTGGAGTATACATCCTCATATTCTCTCTTGTTGTCAGGGTCTGAAAGGTTTGCCCGAGCAGCGGCCCAGCCGTGGAACCTGACAGAAGCCGATTGATCACAAGGTGTGTGTGGGCACGAGGGGTAAAATGTACAGACGTATCACGCACATGTTTGAATAGTACTTGCAGTCGACCTTGGCAGAAAACGGCTTTTTCGAAAGTAGGTCCGAGGCTTTGTCGAACTGAAGGAGAAGTAGAGAGCGGAATGGGTGCGATGCACGATGTGCGTTGGACACGTATAACGTACCTCTTCCCTGGACTCTCCGTTGGAAGAATAGAGGCCCAAGGGGACCGTCAATCCCTCGACGTCTTGAGCTGAAAACCGGCTATGTATCACGGCCGTCAGTCCACATCAAAGGTCAGGTACTCGATGAAAGGCACACTCACCTAGGATGAACGACAGAAATGGCGTCGAGGGGAGAGCTCTCGTTCGATGCGCCCATCAAGACAACCTTTCCACCTACAGAAAAACGACTCGGTCAGCCTCTAATCCAAAAGTCTCCCTTCTGGGATAGTCTGAGCATCACCCCAGCAATAACCGAGAGCGCCGATCTTCTTGAAACCCTCGGCCTTCAGCACGTCGGCAAAAGCGACCAGTCTGGGAACGGAGGCAGGAAAATTTCCAGGTCCCTCCATGAATTCCTGGAAGTACTTTCTGTCCTCGTCATTCTTGGGTGGCACTTTTTCAGTGCTGCACGCATTCCCCTCCCCGAAAAAATCGGGCATGAACACCTGAGCGCCCACGCTCTTGGCCAAGATATCTGCTCCCTGTAGAGTCTGAGGAAAGTAGCTATATCAACGGGTGAGCAAACGAGATACACCTCAAAGGCCTCGAGTCCTGCTCACCCGAAGGCATCATAAACAACGATCAAGGCTGTTTCGCTGTTGTCGCCAGTAACGTAGACGCGGTCGAAGGCGCCGTGAGGTTTGTAGACTCCCTGGGCAGTGTAATCAACTTGGACAACTGGAATCGAGCAACAAGCACGGTTGGTGGTGTCGACAGCAGACATTCTGGCAAGATGATTGAGATAACGAGAGTTAAACTTGGCTCCCTCCCCGTCTATTATAAACATCTCTGTGACCCCTTCGGAGGTTCGGAAGCTGACAGCGGGTTGCCGAGCTGGATCGTCACCCATTCCGCAAGTTTCGGCCCGTGTCTCTCAGAGCGTAGAGTGGTTTCGGGTCCCAGCCCCGATAGTGGCTGTGATCGGAAATCCTTGTGGGTCGTCTTTAGATGCGGCGCAGCCCATTGCCACAGAAGTCCGCCAGCCGTGAGGCGTGCTGACGCTCTAGAGCCCAACCACATCACAGTCATTTTGTGGGGCGGCATAGTTCCGCCGATATATCCCTCGAGGCGAGACGCTCAAGCTCAAGGATTGGTGGTTGCATGCAGAGGAGCCACACAAGCTTGTGTGTTCCGAGAGAGGTCAGACCGGTCTATAAATCGAATTAAACCAAATGGTAGTGATACGTATGTGGCCTCTATGCTAGAAACGACGGACGAGTTGAAATGAGGTCCCAAGTGGAGGCGTCGAGGCTCAAGCTTTATTTTCCCTCGTCGTGGCATCTGCCCAGACCCCCTTCCAACCACTGACGCGAGCTTGAACACCCGCGACGCTATCAAGAGCGGGCCGAACGTCGAGACTGAACACGGGGCTGCCGTCAGGAAGTGGAGGGGCGGAGTAGTAGTCGATGATGTATCGAACTTCTTCACCCGTCTGTGGACGGTGGACGATCCAATCGTGTCGGTCGAATGGTGGCTCGGTGCTGTTGAAAAACAGGATCAAGCAGTCAGGAACCGGTTATGAGCACGGGAGATGGACTGGAGCTAACTTGAAGCGAGATGGTAAAAGCCACCCTGCGAACATTAATACGCGAGCTTTTGGTGATAATTGACCGGGTTTTCCTTTGAACTTGGCAAGATACGGGTCCGAATTTCTAGCCAGAGCAAGTAGGTAAGACCTACGGAGTTATAAGAGGGTAAGAGTGACATACGGAGGTTCCCATTTCAATATCTCTTGCCACGCCTCCTCATTGAGAAAATTATGGATATCTACCATCGTCTGAACGTGTTCCTCGGGAGTTTCCCAGCCCTTCCTGACCAGCGCGTTATAGAACTGCTGAGCGGAAGGGTATTCCCACTTCGACGAGTCGCTCGCGCGGGGAATGGAAGACACCTCACGATCCAAAGGGAGTTCCGCCTCCTGACCAGGCGCGCGTTCTTGAGCGAGAGTGGGCATTTGGTTGAGGGGGTTAAGGGTTTCGCTCTTTTCATGGTCGATGGGACATTTCACGAGAGACGAGGGACGCGGTGACGGGGTAGAACCGGAGCCAGAAGCAGAGGTCGAACTTGAGGCGAGAGGGTTATGGTCCACAGGGCATTTTGGTGCAGGGTTTTGCGAAGGAGGTAAAGGAGAGTGTTGAACAGGGCATTGAGCCGATTTGGCTTCGAGTGAGCTCGAAGGAGAGGGTGAGGAAGTCGACGTTGTTTGACCCATGGCAGGACAGGATTTCCCACATTCATTCATGGTACTCGGAGTCGCCACTATCTGGAAGCTTCCCCTTACCTCCTCCCCTCACTCATGAGGCCTTGAGGGAGTGTCAACTCATGTTTGATTTTTTTTGCCGGAGTGTATAATTTCAACTCGCTATCTTACAGGAAGTAGGTTACGCACAGTCAATTCTCCACGCCTTTGGAAAAACGTACATTAACCGCGATGCAAAACGGGGATAATAGTCCGAGTCAACTCCGCCAACAACCGTGAAGATAAGGTGAGATAAAGAACAGACAAAAAGCGCTTGAATGCCCTGCAGAACCCATTCAATCCGAACAACGATTGAAGCTGAAGAAGGGATATTCCACGTGAGAACCTGCGAAATAATCAAACTGCTCGACTAAATCTCTTATCTGCTTCTGCACCTCCGAACAGACACGAGCCCCTTGTCCAAAAACATATACTCTGGAGAGGGGGTGACCAACGCGGGTTCGGTGAATCAGGAATCGGACGAGAGGATCCCAGTTATAGTTGGCCACTGGTACCGTATACCGCAAATATAGTTCTCGAAGGGAAGGAAGAAGTATTCTGTGTGGGGGTGGCCCAGCTGGGTCCGGTAGCAGGAACGAATCAGAGATTGCTGCTTCGCAAAGGCCTAACACTTCGATATTGGGCATGGTGACGAACTCTTCCGCCTCATTTGCCGGAAGTTTTGTTCCAAAGCATGTTATACGCTCCTTGGGAGTGAAAGCAAGGAATTCGCTACGCAGTCCGGCCTTTTCCTCCGAAGAGATTCGTTGTAATAGGGTCGCTTCGAACTTCGCGCATGGAGGGCTCAATTCGACCCCTGACCCCGCAACGCCGACCGATAGCAAAATGGATTTCTTGATGGCATTGACATGGACAGAAAGCCCGGCTTCAGATCCCCCGTGACCTCGGAGCCGACCCCGAATGTAAGGCCCAATAACCTCTCTAATCTCCTCCACAGTGCAACGTGTCCATGTGAGTTCCAACCGGTCCATCTCAACAGGAAACTCTAGCTGATGTAGGAGGGCGAAGGAAGCACGAGGAGTCGTTCTCAGTGAGAATCGCTTCAAGTGACGTAGAGGTACTTGAGACTTGGTGGTACTGTCAAAATTGACTTTCGGGAACCACAGCGTAACGTCCTGAAGATTGGGATTCGAGGCGAGAAGTGAAAGTATCTGGGCTGTGGATATGGGTGGGGTCGTCTCTTCGCGGAGCGATAGGGTGATTAAGGTGGTAGTGTGCGATTTCAGATGGTCGAAGTCGAAACCCCAGCACCAAGACAGGGAGAGATCTCGCAACTTTGGGAAACGGCTTCGGAAGAAGGAGTCTGGGACGCCCACGTTGGCCAAAGCGATGGATTCTATGCTGCTATCTCGGATACGCTCGTTTGTGGGGGTCAACGAGGATAAGACAGAAGTTGCGAAGCTAGGCTTGTACGGGACTCTGATGTGAACTTTGCGTATAAGATCTTCGGCGGCGCGACTCTTGAGGGCGTTGCTCAGCATTTCGTCGAAACGCCTAAATTGCGCCTGGTTGCCGTCCAAGACAAGATCGAGGGGAGAGTTTTTGTGGTGGAGGTAGCGTCTCGTCCAGACCTGCAGACTAGTGCCCCAAGAACTCCACAATTCCGGGGTACGATTGGCGACTTGATACCAGTAGAGGCAAACAAGGAGGAACTTGTATGAGCCCTTCTTTATCCCAGCGAAGCGGATGTCGCCGTCCTGCGGGATCTGGGGCTCGACGGCCAGTTGGAAGATGTAGCCAAGGATTTCTGGAGGTATACATGCGATGGTCGAGGGGTCGTGCTGGATATATTTCGGCTGGATAATTTCCGTTCCCTGTTCTGCAGTTTTTTGTTCCGAGGCAATGGTGGAGTCGATATCGGTTTCGTTGCCCATTCTGATAGCCGAGCCAATGTCAGATACGTATCACAAATATTTCAAGCCGTGTTTGCTCACCGATGAGACTTATCGCGAAGTTTGGGCTGATCAACCGTGTGTGGCAGCAGGTGGCAGCCTGTGGCAGCGGCCGAAGATATGTGTCTCAAAAATCCCACGTGGATTATTGTCCAAGACGTCAGACCACCAACAAAGGATCAGTGAGTCAAAATGCACTAGAACCGGAACTCGAGGCACTACCACCCCCACCACCACCTCCACCGGTCCCTGTTACTGAAATGGCAACAAATGTCTCGAGGAAAGGCAAGGGAGTGTGCGCGATCGTCGTAAACGAGTACGAGGTATCAGCCTCTCCTTCGATTCTTACCCTGCTTCAGTACTGGAAATAACTCCCTACAGGCCCTTGAGGAAAACGAAATTCACTTGGTCGAGGGTGAATTGATTGAAGAAATTGAAAAAGTAGACGAGAACTGGTGGTCCGGTGTGGGAGACAACGGGGCGAAGAGAGGATTGTTCCCATGTGAGTTTGGAGGGGGGGTGAGCTCCCTGTGACTGGTTTGACACTTTCCCCACTAGCAAACAGTGTGGAAGAAACGAGTGAAGCCGCTGATTCTGGTTCAGGCTCCAGCCTCGGGTCTGGTTCTGGCTCAAGCCCGGAACCCCAAGACCAGGTAATGACGGCGATTGCGCTGTATGAGTACGTACCCTCCATCCAGTGATTCTGAAAACCCGATAAGACTAACGGCGCACAATCATAGTTACAATGCAGATGAGGACAACGAGGTCTCCTTCCGCGAGGGAGAACTCATTGTTGAGATCGAGCACGTTTCAGACCATTGGTGGCAAGGTAGGACGGCTGATGGAAGTGTAGGACTATTCCCTGGTATGTCTCCACCCACCATTCCGTTGTAACTACGTACTGAGGCTCTGTCGGGTGCAGAGAATTATGTGGAACTCTCAACAGTAGGTCCGGGGGGGACTGTATATGCCAGTAGCGACTAGCTCCATCTTATGCTCCGGCCTCCTTGTCGAGATGCTCGTTGAACGTGGAATCTGGCTTCGGGCGGCTTGCAGCGTTAGACAGCTGGAAGTTGCGTTGTATGATAACTATATCAAACTACATACTTAGAATGCACTCATGTATCGACGATGGCCATCCGAAGGGGATACTATGGGGCGAACTTTGGAAGACGTTTTCTTGTGGATAAGTCAAGGATAAGTCCACGTAGCCTTCGAATTCCGTTCGGTTATTTGCCGGAAGTGGGCCGTGCACAGATAGCCATCGGGACACTTCCCAACCTCTCAAGAACAAGAGTTCGAGTTGACCTCCATCACCTGTGTTACGGTCCATGAAAAAAAAAGAAGAATTAAGAGATAACAAACGCTTGAATGCCCCGCAGAGCTTCTAAACATACTCAAACTGCTCAACCAAACTTCTTATCCGCCCCTGCACCTCCGGACAGATATTGACCCCTTGCCCGTAAACGCGTATTTTTGTGAGGGAATGATCACCATGAGTTTGGTGGACTAGGTATCGAACGAGAGGTTCCCAATTATTGCTAACCACCGTCGTCCTGTACTCCAAATGCAGCTCTCGAAGCGAAGGGAGAAGTTTCCTGTGCGCATTTGGTCCGCTCGGGTCCGATAGCAAGAACCGGTTGGAGATCGCCGCGTCACGAAGATGCAACACTTCGATGTTGGGCATGGTGACGAGTTCCTCCGCCACACTTGCAGAGAGCTCGGTTACGAGGTGCGTTATGCGTTCCCTGGGAGAGAGCGCAAGGACGTCACTACGTAGTTCGGCCCTTTCATGTTCGGAGATTCGGTGAGATAGGGTCGCTGTGAACTGTGCACATGGGGGGCTCAATTGGACTCCAGTCCCCACGACGCTAACCTTGAGCAAAGTGTAATTGATGGTGGCATCAACGAGGACGAAGAGCTTGGCTTCGGGTCCCCCACAACCATGGAGCCAATCACAGATATATGGTCCAATAACCCGCCTAACCTCCCACAATGTGCACCCCACCCAGACCAGGTCCACCTCATCTATCCCACCAGGGAGATCCAACCGCTGTAGGAGGGTGAAGGCGCAAAGAGGGTTCATTTTTAAGGAGAACCGCTTCAAGTGGCGCAGAGGCACTCGAAACTTGCAGTCGCTCCCGCTGTCACCGATGGGGAACCACAGTGAAAGGGTGTGAAGACCGGGATTCGAGGCGAGGAGCGAAAGTATCTGTGCTGTGGTAGGAGTGCGTGCGAGTGGAGTCGACCCACTGCTGAGCGATAGGTTGGTCAGGGTCGTGGTGTGTGATTTCAGATGGTCCAAGTCGGAATCCGAGCACTTGTACAGGATGAGATCCTGTAATTTCGAGAAATGGCGTCGGGCGAAGAAATCGGATGAGTCCAGGTGGGGTAGAATGATTGATTCTATGCTGCTGTGGTGCCAGGTGCCTTCTTCCCTGAGGGTTAACGACGATACGATGGAGGTTAAGAGGCCCATGTCCCGGCCTCTGAGGTGCACTCTGCGTATAAGGTCACGCTCGGAACGACCCTTGAGGGCTTTGCTCAGCGGTTCGTCGAAAGTCCCATATACGCCATCCAATACAAGATCGAGGGGACAGGTTCCATGGTTAAGGTAGTGGCTCCTCCATTCCGTCAAATCGTTACCCCAAGAACTCCATAGTCCTGGGGTACAATCGGCGACTTCGTACCAGTAGTGACAGACGAGGAGGAAATTATACGAGCCTTTCTCTACGCCAGCAAAGCGGATGTCATTATCCCACGGAATCCGGGGTTTGACGGCCATTTGAAAGATGTACCCGAGGATCTCCGGAGGTATAAATGCTGTTTCCGGGGGGCGATTTTGAAGCGTTTCAGCCAGATGTTTTCTTGCCGGGGCAAGGATGGGGTCGTTGTTGACTTCGCCCTTCGTTCTGATGACCAACTTCTGACGTTAGATAGGTATCACTAATGCTTCGAAATACGCCCACTTACCGACGGGATTCATTGCGGGGTCGGGGGTCGTGATGGCAGGGAAAGAAACACCACATCACCAGCAAAACCGTGAGTCGCTGAGCGATCGCACACTGGCACCCTCAAACGAACGGGCCCGTCACCACAACAGCCGGACGGTTTTGTTGATGATTGGTTTCAGTCAAAGCGCGCGCCAAAGGATTTCGCTCGCTCGAATGGACCTGGTGCACCTTCAGCACGACGGGCTGTCGCTGCTACAAAATATCATGACTACGTCTTCCGGCAAACAAGGTAAGAGAACCTGTGTCCGAACGGGACAAATGGCCCTGAAACTAAGATAACAAGGTCGGCTAGGGAAACCATAAATATCCTGATATATACACAAATATTGAAAATCCAGGGTTCAAGATGACGTCTACACCAAGAGAATAGTCACGAGCATATATAACCTTCATCCGTCCCCGTGATGAAGAGATTACAGACTGGTTTTGTGAGTTGGCGACTTCCGCTTAAAGAAGCCTCAGTCCCTTCAGAGCCTCCTCTGCCTCCACTTTTCGTCGCCACTCAACGAGCATATCGACGCTGATCATCTTGATCCCCCACCGGTTCGCAAAAGCGCGACAGTCATCCCGCCGAGCCATGGTACCCTGCTCATCATCGTTCACGAGCTCGCAGAGAAGTCCTGCGGGTTGGAGGCCAGTGAGCTCGCAAAGATCAATCGCGGTTTCTGTGTGGCCTCGACGAGTGAGAACGCCACCCTCTCGAGCACGGAGTGGGACCATGTGACCCGGTCTGGTGAAATCTGAAGGTTTGGATAGGGGTGAAGCCAGAGAGCGTGCTGTCAATGCTCGGTCGTGCGCAGATATCCCTGTCGTCGTGCCTGATACAAGATATGTGAGTCTCATTATGATCTCTGGGAAGTGATTTACGCACCGTGTCTGTAATCAACTGTGATGGTGTAAGCGGTGCGGTTGGGATCTTCGTTGTGGGCCACCATCATTGGTATTTCCAGTTCCTTTAGCCGCTCTTCAGGAAGTGCGATACATATATAACCACTTTGGATTCTCCGCGCTTAGAAACAGAACATCGCAGATCAGGCAAAACGAGACGAACCTAGTGTGTTTTATCATCCAAGCCATTTTCTCTGTTGTGCAATGGGAAGCGGCAATAATAAGATCCCCTTCGTTCTCTCTGCCCTCATCATCCATAACGACCAAAAATTCGCCGCGGGCAAAAGCATTTAAGGCGTCTTCCATTGAATTAAAGTGGAATTTGTTTGTATGACCATTGGTGTTCGCCGAGGGGTCACTACCGTTTGTGGATTTTAAAACCGATGATGATCGTGGGCTTGACATGACCAGCCTCTGCTTAAAATCGGCGACGGGAGCCATGATTACAAAGTCAACTGTAAGCTTCGGTCGGGCCTGGAGAGGGAAGAGAGGGAGCAAGAGAGGGCGAAAAAAGTCAAGTTGGGAGGCGACAAACTTGAAGCGCAGAGAGCCACCTCCGAGATTTTATATGCGGCCTTTGGCATAAAGTAAGGACGCTTACAGGTAGCGGCCTGCTTACAAGTCGGTAATTGATTCTTGACTAACCGATGACTGGGATTGGGTTTTGGTTCCCATCGGCTTGCATGTATGCCACGATTTCCCCCATGACCTTGCGATAATGTATGTGGTACTTCTGAGCTTTCTTATTTCCGAGAGGAGACCCCACAACGTCGCGTCACCACGGCCTCAAGAGGAGTCCGTGGGGCGCGGGGTCGCAGAGATTGCCCGTCGGCATGGACCGGGACGCGAATCCCGATTCCGTTATAAGCCATCTTTTTTCAATTGACAGCGAAACAACGGTCATACCCCCCCAACCTCCACCTCCCCCCGTCCCGTCTTCTGTCTAGACGCAATGGCCCACTTGGCTCCTACAAAAAAATGGGACGCAAGGTATGTAGAGTAACCTCTTTGGCTCTGTCGTGTCCTGTTGGATTGACGGTGTTCTCCTTGACCAGGTATCTCGGCCCAGTGCCTCATGACGCCTCTTACTATTCCAAGTGTTTGCTCGGTGGTGTCTTGGCTTGCGGTACTACCCACGCCGGAATCACCCCCCTCGATGTCACCAAGTGTAACATGCAGGTGCGGGGCGCCCCGCTAATTGGACACGCGTCTTTACCCTCAACTGAAACGTTTTTCGCGCGTTGCAGGTCAACCCAGCGAAGTATAGGGGCCTTGTCTCCGGTCTCCGAACCATCATCGCTGAGGAGGGTGTTGCGGGTACTTGGAAAGGTTTCGGCCCTACGTTGATTGGCTACTCGTTCCAGGGTGCCTTCAAGTACGGTCTTTATGAGATCTTTAAAGATACCTACATGAACCTTGCCGGTGAAGAGGCCAGCGAACAATACAAAGGCCTCATCTGGTTGGCTGGCTCCGCGTCTGCAGAGTTCTTCGCCGATATCGCTCTTTGCCCTTGGGAGATGACCAAGGTCAAGATCCAAACGAGCGTTCCCGGTAGCTTCCCTGTCCCTATGGGTGCTGCTCTCTCGCAGATGAGGGCATCTGCTGTGGAAACCAGGTTCCCCTTCGGTTCCCTCGTGCCGCTTTGGTCTCGTCAAGTAAGCTCGATGCATACGTCATCCTCGGCGATTTGCTAATTTAGGCTATCGTACGTCACAGATCCCATACACCATGGCCAAGTTCTACTTCTTCGAGAAGATCGTCCAAACTTTCTACACCCGCGTCTTCACCGCCCCTAAGGAAACATACAACAAACCCACTCAGCTCGGAATCACCTTTGCTTCTGGTTACCTCTCGGGTGTTGTTTGCGCCATTGTCTCCCACCCCGCCGACACTTTGGTCTCCTTGTTGGGCAAGCCCGGGAACAAGGGCAAGACCGTTGGCACCATCGCCTCTGAAACCGGTTTCGTTACTCTTGCTACAAAGGGTCTCGGTGCTCGTGTTGTCATGATCGGTACTTTGACTGGCTTCCAGTGGTGGATCTACGATTCGTTCAAGTCAGCCATGGGCTTGGGCACAACTGGTGGCAAATAAACCATTTGTCGGATGGTACGCCTCTCGTCACCCTGACAGTTGGAGGGGGACCATGAGGTGGAGTGGAGGCAGTAAATTCTCGTATGGACTCTTAACAACGTTGACGAGTACTAGCACATAAAGTAATAATGTTCGCGCTTGGCTTCTCCATAGATCTCACCCCGTACCTTCTTTACCGCACATTTTACCTCCCTGCTCTCCGATTCTCCCCGTAGAATTTGTTGTCCCTTTTTTAGAATGTTGGGAGGGGAAGCTAGGTTGGTTGATCACACCGAACGCACGTGCTTGCAAGAGGTTGGGGAACGTTCGAGGTGAACCCGAAGGCGTTTGACCCGTCACGAATGTGTGTCGGGGAGGCCCGCTTGACGGTCCCTACCCCGTTCCGCAGGTTGCTCCGTTCTTCGCGCCTCGGCGGCCTCAAACGAACGATCGGGATTTTGGAGTGGATCACCGGTGAGCACGTCGAATGCGCGTATGGGCTTCACTCGGGATGCGTAATCCTGGCCGACACCGCTCTCTCCAAGACCAAATGTACCACCCAAGAGATCTGAGAAATATTCAAGGAGGGAGGGCTGAAATTGACATATCGAGGGCACGTGACCCTCACATCTCCGAGATTAGAATTTAGAAATTGATCCGTATCCTTTCCCCAGCCAGACGCAAGCCATGAGAAACGGAAAGCAAGTGCGAACCACGACAAAAGCTGACCGACGCAACGACGCAGAGAGAGGTGGTGGCGACGATATGGACGTCGACAGGGAAGAGTAAGTCCTCCCTGCACACACCCTCCGACCACCATTGATGGCCCTTCACAGCAATTTCATCACCAAGATGAACGAGATTGTCGCCTCAACAAGTACATCCTAGTCGTGTGATGACGTTTTATTTTGGCATCTAACCTTTGATCAAGGGAGGAAGGGAAAGTCCGATTTCCAAGCAAAGAAGAACGCGATTTTCAAACGAGCACGGGAGCACAACGGTCAATTGTCTCGAGAGATATTGGCTTCTGTGTATGTCGTTCGTCTTCGCGATGTGTCGTGTTGTTCATTGATATTTTATAGGCACGAGGCACGCGCGCTGCTCGAGGGGATAACGGCAGAGAAGGCACAGAACCGTAGTATGGAAGATTTGATCACCATGCTCTCAAGGAGAGATGTACGTGCTCCTATTCAGCCAGATGTTTCCCAAAATTGATTTGGGAGGAAGGATGCTATGGCGTCTCTCATTGAAGAATTTGGCACCATGCCAGCTGAGGTCTCGCCGATAAGATCCACCGTAATTAATTCAGCGAGCAGTACGCGTGAGTCCTTGATGGACTGATCACTTGCCCATACATGCGCTGAATTACCTACTTTTTTTTCAGTTCAAGAACAACAAGATTTCTACGAAGAGTCTCGAAGGAAGATAGTTGGCGGAGCTAAAACGTATGTGGAAGAAGGCATCGAACGACAGCGGGTAGAGTTCTCCATAAACTCCGTATGCTAAACCTTGGACTGAATCGTTAAACAGATTGCAACAGATGCTTCGGAACTCATTCGGCACTACAATGCACTCCTCCGACCCTCGACGTCGAAGTGATTCTCTAGGTCGCTGTTTCCCCTCTGGCTCTTGTTGGGGGAAATATTTGTTGCTGTACTCGCTGTCATGTGTCGTGTATTTCTTGTCGCCTCAAAATTTCACTGTAGGAAAAGATTAGGTCGGTTTTCGACCAAAGTTTGGTCACTTGGCTATAGTTCGACCAAACTTCGGTCGTTTTCGGGTAGTTCGTGATTTGTAATTACACCTGCCACTTTCGTTCCGACCAATTCCGACCAAACTTTGGTCGACTGGAGTGATTTGAATTTTTCCGGTTGCCGAACCGTTCAACATTTGGTCGATTTGGGCTCGGAGTTCGGGAACACTTTGACCCGCTGTCTCCGCCACCATTTGCAATCAATACGGGGAATGCAAGTACGAGGCCAACAAGTGTTGGAAAGGGATCCGGGAGGCGATTTGGATGAGCCAATTCTGGCATGGGTTTGCGTACCCCGTTTGTGTGAGTGGGCCATCAATACTGGTAATATGGATGACAGCATCAAGGCTGACGACGACGACAGCATCAAATAACAGGTATAACGGGATGCAAGCTCCGGGAACCGCTCGGTATGGCTCGTACGGTGTCGCAAGATCTCCTCAGAACATTTACAACTCCTCCCAGCCCACTACGATGTACTCGAACGGGTAGCGTCTGATGGATACCTCAAACATCAGTCCGTTCGTCTCTCAGTCAGAACCTGTTGGAAGACAGTTCTGCGTTCCGCGAGATTTGGGTGGGGATGAGCCATCCCAAGGACGAGCATGGTGGAGGTAGAGGGACTACCAGTCGACGGCATAGCGTCAGCGTGGTCCAAGGCCGACGTCCGACCATTATCGGGTTCAACGCACCAGGGAACGACCTGGATGAGCCGTCGCATGGTAGCTTCGGTCAATCGTACGGTCGTTCTGGCCTGTTGCTGACAGACGACGATCTCGCGAGTGACCTCGGTTCGTTGAGCCTCGGAAATGACCACCTGAACAGCAGCCTCTCGAGAGGGACGACAAGCCAACCTTCCTCGCTCCCGGTTCGCACTCCAATCTCCCACGCGCCCGGCCACGGACCGTTTCGCGTACCAGCAGCTCAACATGAGCAACGTGGCCTTGCGTCACGGTATCGGATCACCGGTGGACAACAACATTCTGCCCGCGGGATCTAGTCCGTTGAGGGCGAAAGTGGAACGTGAGGCGGACGACCATTTCGGCGAAGGGTTCGGCTCGAGCGGGCAACAACAGACGCAAACGAGATATTCGAGCGGTCTGCACCAGCTTCATGCACGTAAATCCGATGCGGGCCTCCCGCAGGCGTTGGCGCATGCACAGTTGAATCAACAAAGAACGATCTCAACGCCCTCTCCGATATCGCTGATAAGCACCCGGGGATTCCCTCCATTGCCTACCGCACCTGTCCAGCAACGAGGTGACCATGGTGATCAAGGTGTTGGCGGGGTTCCATCTGTGGAGGTTATGAGCCGTATGGTTGAATGATGAGGTGTCGGTTGACGACGACACTGAAAATGATGGTGGTGGCAATGGCATTGAGGCTGACATTTCCAGCGACAGCATGGAATGGTCATCAGCAAAACCGATCGGTCGCTGTGAGGCTCTGTGGATTCTGTGACGACCGATCGTCACAGACTTACCCCCCGCTTCCACAGGAAGGTCACAGCACCACAACGACTCGGCTAGATAGGTCCGCGCTGGGATTCTGGGCCAATGTGACGTCTGTGACTCTGGGTGACGTGTCGGGTGTCAGGTGCTGTGTCGGGTGTCAGGTGCTTTTTCCAGGGGGGGTGGGATGAGGCGGAACATATCAGGCTCGCACATTAATGAAAAAACATTATCTGTATTCAGAGGTGTATATAGAGTACCATAAACGAGTGTGCTATGTTTCAGTAATGTCATTAAAATCAAATGCGGAATGGAGCAAAACGAGAGGCGAAAAGGCAAGAGTCGTTATCGGCAAATTGGCGGGTGTCATCTTCACTGGTCCGCGGGATCGTCCTCATCATCCTCGTCCTCCTCGTCCTCCTCGTCGTCCTCGGACTCTGGGAGACTTTGAACAAACGAGCTGGTGAATGCAATCAGCCAATGTTCTTCAGCTCGGAAGAAGGGGAGCCGGAAATACCTGTCAGTTGCCCAGGAACTGAGGCGATCGACCACGAGGTCGTCATCTTCATCTTCAATGCAGCGGTCGATCCATCCTCGAGTGTTGCCATAGCCATCAATGTACTTGGCGCATTCAAATGCCTTCTGGACAAAGTGGCCAGTTTGCCATTCTTCGAGGGCACAGAGATACTGTGGGCGAGAGTTAGAATCTGCTCCCCTTCTTATCAAATGATGCCACTTACTGCAGTTGCGGCCAACGAAACCATACTGGGAGTGACCGAAGATTTCCATTCCTTGTCCCCAAATGCCTGGCACTTGAGGGCGCGTTGCCATTTGTCTTCCTCATAGAAGCTCTTACAGAGCTTCTCAAGGATTGGGTGAGCAAGGCGGCTGCCCTGTAAATCCTTCAGTCAACTGATGATGAAAGGGAGAAGACGCCTACCTCTAGTGTCGGAGGATTGTTGAGGTATGCAAAGCGGAAAAGGCGATTGGCGACAATGGCGCGAACGTGCCTGGGATCATGGGTAGGTTGTGGTGGAGCCTTGGCGTTCTTCTTTTCTGTTCTCGAGGCCATTGAACGGATGTCCGATACGGGCAGGTGGAGCATAGCCTTGTCTTTATCTGAAGTCAACGGGAAGAGCTCAGTATCCACCCCTACAAGAATCTTCGCGAGCTTCTTCAATTCACTTCGGCAGGTTGAGATCTCGTTCAGTAACTGTGGCAGTTCCATTCAACACGTTAGCCGACTTGACACCTTGATGATCAAGGTCACTCACGATTAACAGCATATGGTTGTTCCACGAGAATTCTGTTCGGTAGCACACGTGAGCAATTAAAAATGTCTCTCTGCTAAGTGGACGTACCGGGCTCAAGAACGAGGCCCTCACTGCATAGGGTTGTGTATATTTCATGGAAACTCTCAGTGGCCATGACGCGGACGTCATTGGGACCAGGGAAGGGGTTGTAGAGTAAGATTGAAGAGCGGCAGAGGTCCTTGGATTTGATCAGGACTTTCCGCCATCCGCTTGGGTAACATCCCATGCCCTTCGATTGCTTCGCATTGTCGTCCTGAGACGGCGGAACAGGAGTGGGCTTGACCGGACGCAGTGGAAGAGAGACTCCTCTGTACTGAGCGAGAGCCGCGTGAATGAGGTCGATCACCGGGAGCTAGAAATGAATCAATAAATTTTGATGTGCCATAAAGCACAATGCACGAACCGTGGTACTTTGGTTCTGAATGGACGTCGATGGATGGCTGCTGTTCGTTGGGGCAGGAACCTCGGTCTCATCGTCGCTTTCGCTGCTTTGATTGCTTTCGATATCCTGGAGCCCTGAGGTGAAGACGTCATCCATCAGTGAATCGACTACCGGTTCCGGTTTTGGGACCTTGACAGTCGGTTTGGTTAAGCGCGGTGTGGGGCGTATAGGCGTTGGGGGAGCAGGGGTCGAGATCTATTGAGAAAGGGCGTTAGCAGGGTTGAAGAAGGGAAGGAAGGGTCGTACCGGGCTTGGGATCGGTCCGGCAGGAACAGGGGTTGTTGCTGACTTGGCCGATTTCTTGGAGGCCTGCGCCTTGTTGCGCTTAGCTTGCGCCTGGGCCGATGCGTTGTCAGCGGCAATCTAAGCAAATCGAGATAACACTGACCTTTGCTGCCGCCGTCTTGGGCCGTTTCACTTTCTTCGGGTTGGGGGCCTCGACGATCTCAGGACTTGCTGGGAGTTGGCCGACGACATCGGCGTCGAGAAACGACTTCCGCTTCGTAGCAGACGCCGTGATTTGCTTTGAGACCTTCACCTTCTGTGTGAGTGCGCCCCCTGTCCCACGGCCAGGCCGGTTGAATTCACGACCTGCGGTTGGCGCCGGCGTAGGTGTTTCTGGCAAGGCAGGAACGACGTTAGCACGCTGAGATACGGGCTGGGGTACAGGTGGGGGAGGGAGAGAGCCATTCTGAGAAGAAAAGAGTGCGAGGTACTCCAGGAACCCAGCTGGTGGGGGAGGCATGGGGCCGCCAGGGGCGTCTGGTTGAGCCATAATGAACGAGTACCCTGGTGGGAGAGACCTAGGGTTTGAAAGGAGGGGAATCAAGCTTATATACGGATTGGTGCAACGAACATGAGGTAGACATGATTCGGCCGGTTACATATTGTAATGTAATACTTCACACTGATTCGGCGGGCCCATCTGATGATCTGGTAAAAATTTGGTCATTCGTACGGCAAACCAAACACGCACCGTCACTGGCAGCTCCGGTATCGGGTGCTGTGATAGTGTTCGAAGGGACAATGGTGTTGGAAGACGTGTTGGAAGGCATGTTGGAAGACGTGTTGGAAGGCGTGTCGGAAGGCGTGGAAAGGGCGTGGATGGGAATACCGTGCGCGCGCATCCGGGACCTGATTTGGCCAATGCAGGAGTCCGCCAACGAGAGCAGGCGGCCCGCATTCTCTACCCGCTCTGAATATACTACAATATCTAATAGCGCCTGGGAAAGTAGTTGGCTGGCCTCGGTAGACTCGAGAGCTACTTTTTCGCGAAGGCGCCTTGCGTTGGTGAGAATCTGTTTTGCAGCTGCGACTTGCTCGGTTGAGGTGGGTGACAAAATCAAATTTCCTGAAGGCTGCCGAGTCCGAGTTAGCAAAAGTCTGAACGCTAAAAAAATAGCCATACCGGAATTTGAGCATCAAGGAGACGCAGTTGCTCAATAATGTGAGATAGGGTGAGTGATGTTGGGTGTGACATTGGGGCGGAAGTTGAGTTGTGGTCTTGCATCGGTCCCACGCTGGGACCAGACATTTCATGATCGTGATCTTCCACATCCCCTCCACGTCTCCATCAGTCCCCAGCCTCAAGGTCTCAACGCTCATCGCTCAACTTACCTCAATGGCTGGCTCAACAGCCAGCACATCTTTCACCCTCGATGGCCAATGCCCTTCGTGCCTCAAGCGGTTCGAAAACGACAATTCCGTCCTGCGCCACATGAATAGCCAGAGGACTTCGTGTATGTCGTGGTTTGACTTCATGGAATCCATCCCCCCCCCCATTCAGCGTGTCTCTTCTGACACTGGACCCAATCACACCTCACGCAACGACAATTCTTCTGGTTCTGACGAGCTCATGGATGACGATGAGGCCATCAGCAATCCAACCGTCGCGCGTTACGAAGACGTCCATCCTAACATCCCTCAAGTTCTCGGGACCGGTGCAGGGTTCATCGACATCTTCAACTCCGACCGCCACGCAGAGAAGAGGAAGCAAAATCTATACCACCCGTTCTCCTCCAAGATGGAATGGGGCCTTGCCTCATGGTTGTCACGCTCTGGCCTCTCGATGAGAGCCATTGATGACTTTTTAGCATTACCAATTGTACGTACTACGAATAGTGCAGCTGGCCCCTTACTGATGAAACGTCAAGATCCAGCAACTTTCGCTTTCCTTCACAGCTGCGAAAACGCTCCGCAGCCGCATGGAAGACCTCCCGAAGGCGCCCACCTGGAAGATGCAGCCGGTCTCTCTGAACGGATATAAAACGGCAAAACCGGTTGTTCTCTTCTATCGTGATCCGCTCGAGATCATTCAAACCCTCCTTCGGAACCCGATTTTCGAAGGGAAGTGGGCATTTACCTCTCGACGAGTCTATCAGGATTCCGACCGACAGAACCGCCTCTACGGCGATTGGATGACAAGCGATGGGGCGTGGTCGGCACAAGTAAGTAATCTCTTTGTCCCTCTTCTCATGAAAACGAGCTAACCATACTCGCTAGTCCGCTCTCCCAGAAGGTGGAACCCTCCTCGGCATAACCCTCTCTTCTGACAAAACCAACATTTCGATTGCAACTGGCGACCGGGTCGCGCACCCCCTCCTCCTCACGCTTGCGAACCTCTCTATGGGCGTTCGAATGAAGTCGACACATCACGCCCTCCCCCTGATCGCTCTACTCCCCTGTCCCAGATTCATCGGTCTCAAAAAGTCACTCCACGGCGTTATGGAAAATCGACTTGTTCATCACTGCCTTGATCTCGTCTCCGAACCATTGAAGCAGGCATCCGCGAACGGTGCTCTCATGTCTGATTCGCTCGGCCGCATTCGTTGCTGTTTCACCCCAATCATCGCGTACATCGTTGACACGCCCGAAGCAGCGGTCATTGCTGGCGTCGGGGGGAAAACTTCTCACCTAACCCTCGCATCATACAAAACGTTTGGGGATCATTTCCGTCACCCGACTCGCTTAGGATCTGTCACCCTTTCCCAAATCGGTTCCATCTCAAACGACGTTGATCCCTGGGACCTCGAGTTGTATGCCAAGGAGGCCCAGCAACGTTTCAGGCTCAACGGCGTCCATCTTCCCTTCTGGCGAAATTGGTCCCTGCCCGACGGTACGATCGCCGAACCGAGTCAGTTCCTGACTCCCGAACCTCTCCACCATTGGCACAAGCAGTTTTGGGATCATGACGCCAAGTGGTCCATCCGTGCTGTTGGAAGCGAAGAAATCGACTTCCGTTTCTCTCTGTTGCAACCTTGTGTCGGCTTTCGACACTTCAAAGTCGGCATCTCCTCACTCAAACAGGTCACTGGCCGCGACCACCGCAACGTCCAACGTTACCTCATTCCGATTATTGCCGACGCCGCCCCAAAGGATTTTGTTCGCTGCATCAGAGCGCTCGCTGATTTTCGCTACCTCGCTCAGTCACGATCGATCGACAGTCGCACCATTGCAGAAATATCCGACGCACTCCACATCTTCCATCAAAAAAAACAATCCATTCTCGACGCCGGAGCAAGGGTTGGAAAGGGAAACAAACCGATCGAGAACTTCTTCATTCCCAAGCTTGAATTCTTCCACAGTGTTGTCATGAGCATCAAGTGGTCCGGAGCCCCCATCCAGTGGTCTGCTGACCCAACAGAGCGCGCCCATATCGATGTCATCAAGATCCCCTCCGAGAATACCAATAACGGCCAGTATGGCCCTCAAATCTGTCAATACCTTGATCGCGAAGAGAAGGGACGCCTCTTCGACCTCGCGACGGCCATCTGCGACGCTGGAGGTGATTTGGAATCCATTCTATATGGCTCAGCTGGCAACCAAGCCGATGATGGAAATGTGGAATTGGATGACGAGTTAAATGTGGGTTGGATCGAGGAGCTCGAAACCGTTGCCACTGCCTGTGGCCCATCTCGCAAGCAAGTTAACCTGTTCGCAATCGCTGACGCCTTGGTCACGCGCGTTATGTTGGAAGGATTCACAAGCATCCCACGACCACTGCGCACCTTCTCGACTCCCTGGGCCGCGTTCAACGTCAACCGAAAGCCGGACATCCCCCGGATCTCTATCAACGCTCTCGCCGAAATCTACAGACTGCCGGATCTTCGCCCAGCCCTCCTCGACTTCTCCCAGCGTCTCGGCAATCCCTCATCTCATCACATCGGTGGACGACGAGGGACTCACACCGATACACAGCTTCCTTTCACCGACGTAATGGTGTGGTACTCACTTCGCATGCAGACATTTTCGGTGGACGACGACTCGGTCACGCTTCCTCGACGCCTCAATGCGATACCTCCCTGTGACTCGTGGGCCCTTGGACGATATGACACCGCGCTATTTGTTCACGACGAAGCAAGTCCTGCACTTTCGCCGGACGTCGGGTTTGCTGGTAAGCTCATATGTATTACCTACCCACCGCAACCGTTGATTTCCTGTCCAGGATATGACATTGCCCAGATCCGACTCATCCTCCACCCGATCTGGAACTGGGAGATTTCCAACGCGCCGTCATACTTGGTGTACGCTCAAAGGTTTGATATCATCCCTCAACCCACCGCCGCCCCTCCTACTCGTTCCGCAATCCCTGATCCCATCACCGGCCTCTACATCGTCAAACGAGCGCTTCGCGCGGACAGGTCACGCATCGGTGACATCCTTCCCCTCACTCATTGCCGCATGCCCATCCAGCTCGTTCCCCGGTTCGGCACAGAGGCGGATGCCCGACTTACCAGTAGCAACAGCATGGAGTGGAGTAAGGAGTTCTTTCTAAACGCGTATTTCGATAAAGACATATTTCAGTATTTACGAAGCTCTCGTCCGTAGTCGCCAATCATCATTTAGCCTGTAACTGCTTGAAATCCCACAATAAATCTGTTTTCGTGTCACTCTTGCCGCATTTAACTTTAATTTTTCAAAGACTCTACAGAACCACAGTAAATATAAAATTTCCATCCAGCAACCCAGCGCTCCAGCACCTCAGAATATGACCCCAGTATCACAGCCCCTCAGCAGTTTCGGGGACCGTGGCCAGATGCTGGAAATCACGCGCAGCGCCACAGCCGTGACAGCGCGCGATCGGTTTTGCTGATGGTGGTATTTAGGCTGACCTTGTCAATTATTGTTTTGAAGCATATGTTGTATACTTAAAACCTGTTGTGTAGCCCCTATGATAAACTGTTTAGCCCCCAAATGACTCTTCACCCAGGTAGACTGCCCGTGCAAGGGTTCCACTGCGATCTATGATTGCCCAGCCGTCAGACCCATCCCTGACACGACCAACTAAACACTGGACACTGGTAATGTCAGTGACATCAAGGTGGATTTCATCTCGCTCCTTGTAGAGGTGGATGTCGAGGCGGGTGAGCTGTGGATCATCTCTTATAATCTTGCACCGGCGAATGCAGGCAAGGATGTATGTTGTTGGGTGAAATAATTGAAGACCTTGACATCCATTTGGGAAGGTGATGGTGTAGATGTGCTCCAGTCGACCATAAAAAGTCTTAGGTCGGTATCCACCTCCAACGTGCTCAAGAATTTCATACTAGAACTGACATGAGAATGAAAAAAAAAGAATGACGGTGCAGACATACTCTGATGTAAGATGTGCTTCGTGAGTCTGCTTGCTGCCCAGCAAAAGCAGCAGCCTTCATTGTGTCACCTGCTTCAGAGTCAGTTCGCTTAACCTTCTCCCATCCATGGATCTCTGCTTCCTGCTTGAGGTGTTGTTCAACCTGCTTGCCAGTGGGGTGGAGTTCAGAGAAGCGGATACGAAAGTGGGAGATAATCTTCTTCCAGAACTCAGGCCCTACTGGGGGTGTGGGATTACAGAGAGATATGAGCTCGCATGTGTCATCTTTCGACCAAATGGTTAGGTCGATTTTCGACCGATATTTGGTCAATATTATTTGGTTGAAAATCGACCTAATCTTTTCCTACAGTGTTTGTAGCATATATCCATCTTTTTCCAAGGGGAATCCGTCCGGCGTGGGGATCTTCCGCCCTCCGTGATCGACGATCGACTCATGAGAGCCTTTCCCGCGTCCGTCACAACGCTCCACCAGACTCTCCTCCGACGCACTCGTCTCTCAATTGCTGTATCCTGTAAATATCGCTTGCACACACGACAAAACTCAACCCTCGCCATGCCGGAGCAAATCCCCCAACAACAACCTAACATCGAGGTACCCCCTGGTTTCACCCTTCACTCGGAAAATACGACGCATATCCTCCTGCCGAGCGACAATGGCGCGTTTTTGAACCCAGTTCAGGAGTTTAATCGAGATTTGAGCGTTGCTTGCATTCGGGTCTGGAGTGAGGAGTGGAATAGAGTGAAGGAAGCGAGATGGAGGGCGGCCCAGGAGAAGAAGGCGAAGAAGCCAGAGAAGAGGTTAAAAGGTATGTCTAATCATGAAAACCCTGAGCCACATCCGATGACCATGTTTGTGGTCATCGTGGTAGATTCCAAGGTCGCAGAAAGGTCGACCGAAGCAAAGGATAAAGAAGTACGTCCCGGTTATACTTTCGCCGTGTTGAGCTTGACCATTCACCTACCGAACAGTTTCGCATGCAAAAATTCGTGTTGTTGGAGGCCCTATCGGCTACTGGGCTTAGGGCGATTCGCTATGCTAAAGAGATTCCTCTGGTAAAGTCAGCTCAGTCTTCTGACTTGCCGTTGCTGAAGGTTTGACATGTTTGCGTAGATATGTGATTGCGAATGACCTTTCCAATGCCGCCACGGAGGTCATGAGGAAGAACGTCGACATAAACGGGTTTTCTGAGAAACCGGCGGACCCTGACGTTCCAGGGTCAAAACCTACCCCAGCAAAAGTGGTGGTCAACGAAGGCGATGCATGGTACTGCTTTCCTGGAAATAACCTCCGCGTCCAAGCTGATCGAGGAATTGTGCAGCGCACTGATGTATAACCACAGAGCGGATGGTTCACGAGTTGACGTCGTAGACCTGGATCCTTATGGAACGGCAGCTCCATTCATCGACGCTGCCGTTCAGTCAGTGAACGACTCGGGTTTGCTTTGTGTAACCTGCACAGATCTCTCCGTCCTCGCGACCACTAATTACCCTGAAAAAAGGTGGGTCTACATGCCATTCCACACGTCTACAGTTCTAAGGTTCAGCTAGCTTCGCCAACTATGGCGGTGTGTCATTGAAGGCCGAGTACTGCCACGAAGCTGTATTGTTTGTCTCAATTTTTGGCTTCTTCCCCTATTAACTCTTATTTCGCAGGCTCTGCGACTAGTTCTCCACTCGCTCTCCACCTCTGCCGCACGATACGGACGGTATATTGAACCGCTCCTCTCCCTCTCGATCGACTTCTACGTTCGACTGTTCGTTCGTGTGGGCTCCTCACCAGCTGAAGTGAAAAAAGTCTCGAGGTGCGCACACTTTTGCCACTCCATTGTGATCCCGCTGTATTCACCCCCTCGCGTAGCAAAATTTCAACATACTACGTCTGTTCAGGTTGTCAATCTTTCTACGGGCAACCATTAGGACGGGTCATCGACAAGTCGCACGAAGGAAGTGGGCAACCCATCTTGCAGTTCAAAACGCACGGTGGACCTCCAGTTTCCGAGAGGTGTCCGGAGTGTGACTCGACCCTTCATGTACGTCGGACGTTCCGATTTTATAGACATTTTTCGTTGTCCCTAGTCTCAATCGCTTGCATGTAGCTTGCTGGCCCGATGTGGTCCGCGTCTATCCAAAACCCGGAGTTCATCGGCAAGGTTCTCGAACACCTGGAAGAGACTCCTGATAAATATGGCACCGTGGCGAGGATGAAAGGGATGCTGACGGTTGCCAAAGAGGAGCTTGAAGACCCATTCTACTTCACGCCCTCCAAGATTGCGGGAACGTTCCACTGCGAGTGCCCTCCGCTCGGTGATGTCGCGTACGCACACCCCCCCTCCCGTTACGTCTGGTTCACACGACCAATTCAATCCCCTTCTAGATCCGGGCTGCTCAATTCTGGTTTCAAAGTCTCACGATCGCACGCTTGCCCCGGCTCTCTCAAGACGACGGCAACGAGGAAAGAAGTTCACGATCTGTTCCGGAATTGGATCAAAATTCACCCCGTGAGGACGGACAAGCTGTCCCAGGGCTCTCCCGCTCTGGTGCTCTTGTCTAAGGAGGCTGGCGCGGAGACGGACTTCACGAGGCACCCGGATTCTGTGACCGCGTCTTCGCGAGTGAAGCTGGTGAGGTATCAGCAGAACCCTGCACCGAACTGGGGGCCAGCCTCGAAAGCGGTGTCGGGAAAACGGAAGCGAGCTGCTGAGGACGCTGGCGAACCCTAGTGATTGTTTTGAGAGCTTTGGGCGAGGTGTCTGCTAGTAGTAGGGTGAGGTATTTGCAACGAGCAAAGCACATGTTCTCGCGTGTTATAGTTCAAGCAGTCGGTCAACATCTGGCCAGATATGCCACCTAAGCTTCATTCATCTAGCGCCAAGGCGCTATCTCCGCGGAGGTGTCTCCTGTAAATAGGCGGCACGTTTGGCTACGTACGAGACAGCCTGCCGCCTGGCCATCACGACCAATGTTCTCACCCCTGGGGTGAGATACACGAGACTCGAGGCCCAGGCACTTTTGACCTGCACTACAACCGCCCGGACGATGAACAAGGCGGTTCCTCGGTCCAGGGGCAGGGTACTTCACACGGCTGACAGAAATCCGAGGACATTTTCACTGCTCTCGTGAGACATCAATCCCAGTAAAAAGTTCGTTGACCGGCACGGATCGGGATGGATCCTGGTTGATCGCGTAGACCCCAGGCGACCCCGAACGAGGTCCATCGATTTGGCCGCCGTTTTCAACGAGCTTCAACATGCGTCTTTGCACTTCAACGACGTGTGCGCGCCGCCACAAATAATTATAATATATTTCTAATATATTTTTGAGGCAATACGACCGAAAAAAAATCACATCAAGAAAAACTTCTAAGTCCAACTCCTCTCGATATGATCCCCTTATCAGCCTCTGTTCTGCAGAACAAAAATCGGCAGCAGTTGATTATACTGACCCTGGCGATCCTGATCAGAGTATTGCTATTTCCACGGGCCCTGGCGCACAATAATGATAAATAATTTCACGGACATATCTTTGATGGAGTGCGCTCCCGCAGACAACGAATGGTGCGAGGGTCCGAAACGCTCCTCGTAAGAAGATTGAAAGAACGTTTTACACCTGGGGATACCGGCAATAATTCCATTTGCGTGCGACTTCTCGTAAAGTTGATTTCCGGCCACAATACGATCCTCGAGGACATCTCTACGTCATCGCGATCGATTTTCCAACATAAATCAAAACAAACGAAACCCGACTGACCCCCCCGAACTCCTTTTGCGCCCCAACCACTTCGACGTCGTCAGCCGCTATGTCTGTGCCCCCTCTTCCCCCCTCCCATCCCTATGATTTCAATCAACTGAGTTTCTCCTGATAACTAGCTCCAACAGGCACGACCTCCAGGCAACGATATGCATGCCGAGATGCTGCCTGCCTGTGTAAGCAAGTGAGTGCGAGGGAAGCTCGGAAGAGACGAGGCTAAGGTGTGTAAAAGCATCACTCGACAAGATATCTCCTCTGATTGGTACCTTACCCTGATTTACTTCGTATGGAGGCCCAGCTGGACGCGAAGGTATGTCATTTTACGAAGTCCTCTCTCTCGAGTGAAGTTAATCACGTGCCTTCCTCAGAGAACGGGAAGTCGGGAGCCGCCACGCGCCGTGCAAGGATGCAACTGGGATGCAACTCAGAGAGGATTTGTATTAATTATTACATTTTGGTCTATTTACATACGAGTCTCTGTATATATACACCATAAATCCAAGTCATTCCCAATCGATTGCAACCGACGGAAGCAAGTGGCGGCGCGCATTGCAACAATAAAAACAAGTCGACAGTAGTCGATAATGGTCGCCCCAGGTCACCCGAAGTCGACCAGAGTCGTTTACATTGCACGAAAATAGGCGTAAAAAAATATGCGTTACGCAGGATGCACAAAAAATCTACGGAGGTAAATGAAATATTCGATTTTTGGACTCCCATAGACCCCGGTCGACGGGCGCTTTACCATCGACGGGGATCACCGGAAGTCAACCCACGTCGTGAGAACTTTTTACTGGGCATCAATCGGGACAGCTCTCGGGCGGAATCCGAAAGCTGTTCGAAATCGGAAAGAGGCAGAAGCCGCTTTGGCCGGCAAGCCCGGACCGAAGAAAGACACCGTTACCCGAACTGGCTCTTCCGACACGTTTACAGTCCACGGCGGAGGCTGAGGATGTTTATGATCGACAATCAGGCGCTGTTTGGAAAGTGTCTGAGGGAATCTCAATTCACACACGAATCGATTTGCGGAACATCATGCAAAGGGCTGGGGACCAGAAGTAGCGTCTGTCGATTGGTGAAACAATATACCGCAGGTGGAGCCACACCCATGTTGAACATAAGATTGCCTTTAGCAATACTTTCAATTGCGTGGGCTTGGAGAAGGTCCGAATTCACTTTCTGTCGGTGTTTGTAGCATCCTCGCAAGGCTTTCGCCACATATACTGTCTTGCGGATGGTTTGTGACGAAAATATCGCGCATGGAACCGCTGCCGTTTGCTGGAAGTGCGCTGTCGTTCAACTATCACGTTGTCCCAGACGAATCACATAACTTTTTCCACACAGCTCACGGCCTCGTTCTCCGCCGTCGAAGGAGGAGGGGGAATTGATGATCCTCGAAGTCGAGGACTCCCCGAACTCCGAGAGGCTTGGCAAGCTCCACGATCTGATTGCCAAACTTTCGGCTAGGGGTGGACTTGATGTATAATCCCAGAGAGTATGAGTGGAAGGTGAGTTGCGCGTTGGAGCATTCAATGTTAAAGGAATATAAGATTGTGCATCTTTCCCATACATGTCGTTTTCTGTGAAGGGTGGGTCCCTCGGTTGATGATAGGACTACCTTAGATCACTGGTCCAGTTCCAGTCGGGTGATCAACCATCCCATCGCTAATGCAAGGGAACATTCAAAGACCAGCTGTTCTCCCAACCAAACCAGCATGGGTACAACATCAGAGGGCGCTTTCTGTAGGAGTCCATTGATGGCGAGGCAGTGGCTGCTAATGTCAGGGACAATGCGTGCTGAGGTATCCCCTCGCGCGACCATTACCTTGATTCCACAATGATCCCGCTTTCCTGCTATCCCAGCTTCGTTACGGCATGCTTGCTTCTCAGACCAGTGACTGTCCTGGATTTGAACGAGAATCAAACGCGCTTCGGAGACGGGTTCGCGATAGCGAGTGTCGGAATCCAACAAGCTTGACAAACGGCGGCGGCGGCGGCGGCCACGGCAACTCCTCTAAGCTGAGGGAGGAGGATCTATTCCTTCTTATTTACCACAGAGCGCCCCGCAGTCGAGTAGGTCAAAGAACCCACGAACACCATCCCAGCCCCAAAGACGAGGGAGTAGTTCCAATCGCTCCCAAAGTACCATATGCTCAGGCACAGACTGATAGCCTTTCTAACTGTAAGAACCACACTAGTAGAAACCGAGGAAGTCGCCTGGAGAGATGTTGATGATCAGGAACCAAACTGGGCGATCAAGAGCGTGTTTGCCACGCACTGATGTAAGTTTGTTGACGCCCGAGACGCATACAACTTGTGTTAGTAGGTTCAAGGCCATAAAGATATATGGAAGCGAGATCGGAGACTCCTTTGAATTATTTGAAAGGCTTTCAAAGCCTTGAATTACGTCTTCACGGAGGAACAAGAAGATGGGTAGTGAGAGGAGATGCTGCCGCCCAAGTGAGTCGCCAAACTATAGAGACTGCGGTTGGATCGACATACTGTGTAGAAAACGCCTTCCCTCCAACAAGGCCCATAGGTTCTGTACGTCCGTTCTTGGAGTATCCCGAGGATTGCAGTCGCGAATAGCGATGCGATTAGCATCAATATGCCGTACACGTACGTCCTTGAAAGATCGGTCATTGAAGTATTAGACGAAGCTGTGGATATCGATGCGATGGAGACCCCGATGGAAACTAAAAGCACTGCCAACTATTCGGCAAAGGCATTGGTAATTTGTGGCAGTCGGGATAAGCGGATGCTCACGATTTGTCTAGAGGTATACCTGCGATGAAGAAGATAGCGGCCGAGGATCATGGCAATCACGACGCCTGGATGAATCCAAATCAGTCCGCCAAGTTTTGGGTGGAAACTATAGTAACGCACCCGCGGAACGGAACACGATCTGCACGGTAAGAGGCACGTGGAAAGCATATACCCAGTTATTGAGGAGAGAGCCGGTCGTGAGCAGCGAGACTTGCGCCGCCCAATGCGAAATCGGTGCCTGGCGTTGCTTCAAGGCCGGAAAGATGATACCCCAGCGAGATTTGCGCCATTCGACGAAGGAGGGTAAGGATTGGAGGGTGATGAAGAGCATTTGTGAGAAAGTGAGGGCGGAACCTATTTTTGGGCTCTGCCGAAGAATTTGCTCGTATGTCCAGACATTCCTGAAGAGTCAGCGTTAGGAGAGAGAGGGCTTGTAGAAGGGGGTCGACGGACGAGCAACAACCACCGAAAATAAGAGCGAGAGAAGTTGAGTAGTCCATGGTCTGGGTGCGTGTCCGGCAATCGGCGACAACATGCCCTGCTTAGGTCGTGTGCGTCGGGTGGACGTAATGGCGCGTGAGTCGTTTCTGGGAAGTTGGAACTTGATGAGATTGCGGAAGCTTTAGGGAGAAATTGGGACAACGTTAAGGATAAAAGTGGTGGTGGCGGGGAATGCCTGAACGGTATGTTCGCTTAGAGTCCACTAGTGATCTTTTCTTGACCACGGCTGCTGTCCGGGTCCATCCTCCTCCTCTCCCTCCACCACACCATGGGGGCTGTTTGCTGTGGCTCGCAGCCTATCGATTTTGACGGCGAAGTCACCCTCTTTCACTTCAAGCTGCTCAAGGTCGTCGGCAAAGGCGCATTCGGGAAGGTGTGCCCCGTGCTCTCTCAAGACTTCTCGTCCTCATTGGTAACCAACCATGTCGCCAGGTCCGAATGGTTGAACACAAACAGACCCGAGCATCATACGCGCTCAAGTATATAAACAAAATGAGGGCGGTAAGGATGAAGGCGGTCGGAAACATCATCCAGGAGCGGAGGCTACTTGAGAAGGTCAGTGTCCCACCAACTTCGCTTCCGAAAGTGTTGATTCGTCCATGGCAGATCGACCACCCGTTCGTCGTTAACCTTCGGTACGCGTTCCAAGATGACGAGAATTGTTTCTTCGTCCTCGACCTTATGCTCGGTGGCGACCTTCGCTGTACGTCACGTCCCAGCCCCAGATCCCAGACATCGTCATGCATTTACCCCCGCTATCTTTCGATCACGTGTCCAGTCCATATGCAGCGAGACTCGGAATCCCCTTTCCGCGAAGAAACAGTCCGTTTCTACGCTGCGCAACTCTCATCTGCCCTTATCTACTTACACCAACACCGCATCATCCACAGGTAAATTTAGACACAGTTTCCCGCCCTCTCGGCCACTTAACCCCGCATTCATCATTCCCTCCTGATGTGCTGATATGGTCTTGCTCCCTAGGGACATAAAGCCGGACAACATTCTCCTCGATGCTGAGGGCCATGCTCATCTAACGGATTTCAATGTAGCTTCTCACTACTCTGTTACGAAGCCTCTGACGTCAGTCGCCGGTTCAATGGCCTACATAGCGCCCGAAGTAATATCTCGCCAAGGGTACACATTTACCCCTGACTGGTGGTCGCTCGGTGTTACATTATACGAGGTTTTATTCGGAATCCGACCATATAACGGACGGAACGGTCAGGAACTGATGGCAAATATCGAAAAGGGCGACCTCCCGGAGTTCTTCCGTGATCCGAAGGGAAAGTGCAGCCCCATGGGCATCGATGTTTTGAGAGGGGTACTTGAGCATTTTTGTGTTTCTTCCATTCGAAGCGCTCACTCATGCCTGGTGTTCAAGCTGGTTGAGAAGAATAAGGACGCGCGGTTATGTTGTACGGACGGCATCGCTGGCCTTTCCGAGATCAAGTCTATGGCTTGGTTTAATGGCTTGGATTGGAAATTGCTTGAAGAGAAGAAGATGTCACCACCGATGCGGCCAGATGTGGGTCTACACGCCTTCACTTCCCCACACAGTACTAAGCCTTTTTATCCCGAAAGGGGAAGGGAAACTTTGACCCCGCTCACGAGCTCGAAGAGATCCTCCTAGAGGATAATCCACTGCGAGCCAAGCGGAGGACAAAGGAATTTGATACGATGTCCCCAGAAATGAAGCGAATGGAAGAACAGTGTGTTTTGATGTCCCTCTCTGTTGCCGTCGGTTGGTTGATCACCCATTAGATTCCTGCCATACAACTTCAGGCAAACAGTGGCTGAGCACAGCCAGAGCTCTTCTTCTGAAATTACCGCGGCGCCACAGCGGTCCATAACGCCAGGTACCCCTGTCATCGACCGAGGGTTCGAGAGTATGATCGACCACAAGAGTATCATCAACCAGAGAATAGACACACCATTGGGAAGGCGCCTGGATGATAATGATTCGGAAGAATCCCACCAAATGAGTCCTTTGCCCCCCCTCCCCACTGGTACCTCAGCTCCGGCAGACGCCCCACCCTGTAAGTCGAAGGTAATCCCCTTCGCCGACCAAATGCTGACACTCCCATTCTTTGAATCAGCGGTTGGTGTATCCTAGCAACCACGTAGCTGAGGGCTTCCGCCTAGCTGCCCGTCTATTTCTGCGGCTTCCATGTTGGACCTATCTGTGCATTCCGACCTAATACCTGATTTACTTTGATTCCCATCGCGCCACTCCCACCTTAACCCACGCTCACTTTCTCTCACCTTCTGTCGTTTGGGCTATGGTTCACTTTTGCTTTTCCCCTGTGGATCGTTAATGTTTCGTGGCGCTTGTAGATCCCCCTGCTTCTTGGATATTGTTCTTTTGGTGTTGACTTCTGGTTCTGGTTCCTTTCGTACGCTTCGTGATTTCTGTGCTTTAGCAGGACGCGAGGTGGTGCACGTTATATGCTTCATAATACAGCGGTAGCTTCTCTCTGTGAACGGCGCTTCTTCCTCCCCTTGGACCTGGCTGGGGTGGACGGCAGTGCCCTGGCGTTTCATTAGGGTAGCCACGATTGTTGTGGTCTCTGTGGAGGTTGTGGATTTGTTTAATGGTGTAAATCTAGAGTACTTTGACCTAGCGGATGACCTGAGGGGGGTTCTGGAGCTAGGAATTCTGCTCGCGTTCGAGAGGTTTTTTTTTGTAGCGGGCAATAACATGCAATTCCTAATCCTGTCCTCTGCCATAGGTCCCTTTTAGACTCTTGGAGACGGCCTTTTCTCCATCGTCATGGATACGTGCTCTTGAAGCTTGAAGTTTGATGGTTACAGATCAGGCACGAATGTCCCGTGTTGCTCTCGGTTCCGGGCCCCAACCTTTGTGGCCTGGCGGAGGACCCCCGATAATTGGTGGGAGAGGTCCGACACCGAGTCCGGACCAAATTCGAGGCAAAAATGCGCAGAGGTCTGGCTTTTTCCGGACCAAAGGCCGTTCGGACGCAAAAAATGTATGTTCTAATGTCAGGACCAATCGCCAACCTTCCCAGGCTGCCATGTATGCGATCCGGACCAAGCCTTGGTCTCGGCAGCATCCTTCCCAGCGCTACATTTCGCGCCTTTTCTGCCACGTAGTATCCTGTACACTCAACGTGCAAAAACGTTGACCTTGCCCCAACTCCCTGCGGAACGCAACACAATTGTCAGTTCGCAACTTTGCAAACACTGAACACTGGAAGATGCACGCATTTAAATTCATTGGCGTCTTCGTCCCAACTGTCCTTCGCCGTGTTCATCGGATGGATCGGTATCCTGACCACGGCACAGTTCTTGATTTGGTTGTTGAATGCATCCAAACTGAGCTCACTGGTGGCAGATCCGTATGTGTTTGTGGAATGATTCTCCAAAATCAGGTCGCCCAACTTTGGGAGAGGGCCAACAGCCGCGAAGCAAAAAATATGTTGATGAGCCTGTAGACCAAAAACCAACGAAATTTCGATTTTTTTGCTATCCATGTCACCATTCCGGACCAAATTTCTGTCCGGCCATAACTCAATGTCCAATCCGGACCAAATGAGCCCGAATGTGTCCGGACCAAATTTTTCAAAAACCGGGTGATTTTGTGTCGGACCTCTCCCGCCAATTATCGGGGGTCCTCCTGGCGGCTGGCCCTGCTCCTGGAATGTTTTGTGTTTATGATGCCATCACTGGTGGTATCATTTCATGGATGTGTGCCTTGAAATGGCAAAACTAGAGCTCGCTCATTCAATTTGTAAAAAAATCCAAACACAAAACGTAAGGCTGTTACACTGGCTGCTCAAACGAGAAACATATGTTTACACTTGTTACACAGTACTTCGAGGATTTACGCAGCATGTCCCCCCGTGGCCAAAGTTTTGGCAACCCAACCGTAGAGCTTGGCACGCTTCTCAGGGTCCGAGAAGTCCTTGAACTCAGAGACCTTGAGTTCCCCATCCTCCTCGACGATGGTGAGGATGACAACAGTATCATAGTCGAGTTTATTGCCGTCGGGGATCTGGAACCAACCGGAGCCCTGTGTCATAGCCACGTGGTGTGAGTTGGGACGAAGTGAGTGCGCGATGTAGATGGACGCACTTGAAGGACGACTTTCCCTGGAGCCTCAATCACTTCGTCGAAGGTAGCCTAGGAGGTGGGTATCAGCCGGCGAACTTCGAAGGGGGGCACGGTGTCGGGTACGTACGTCCATCCCTGTCATCAAGGACAGCAACCTCCCAAAATTCTCAAGGTGATCCCCCTTCGCTGCATCGGGCAGGTCAGGGACCTTGGGAGAAGTCTGGTATGTGTAGTTCTTCGAGACAAACGGCAATATATTTTTGATGTCGAGAGTGAAATAGGCGTCGACGAGGTCGCTGACGAGCTTCAGCTGGGGAGTGGTAGCGTTGATGTTTGGCATTCTGATTGTGTGGGATTTGGGTTCGTGTAGTGGTTAGGAGAGAGGCCACGAGAGAGTTGAGGACGCTCTGTGGTGCCTTTTTATATGACAGAACACACAAGCCACTGAGCCTGAACAGTCCTCGGCCTATTCTGATTTTATCTTTGTCCGTGCAAAAAATCCACGAAGAGCACCATCCGGTTGAGATTCAAGTGCACCTGTGAGCGCCGGTACGCCACTGGAGCTGCATCTAGTTAGTTGCGGCATTCCGCCTGCTGGGGGCTAGCCAGACTAGACAACAGACACAAGATAAAGCATCGAACAGCCATACCTGACGCCCTGTAGGCCTTCAACTGGGCACACGGACCGATAACAGAGCTGATAAGGCCTGGGTCATATGTTCTTCCCGCGGCTATGACAGACTCGCTAACCAGATTCATCGGTAAGACTCACATCATAAACGCTCGAGGTCGCTTTTCAACGGTCGGAGCTGATGCAAACCTGGGAATCTTTGAAGTTCGTCGGACGATTGAGGCGGCTAGGCGCAGCCAGCGTCTCCGGGATTCCCACCTTGCAATCACGGAATTCGGTGTAGGCCCTAGCACATGTACCCTGGGTCTTGGAGATCGCCACCCCTCCTCGCGTAAAATCCGACAGGGTATTGGCACTCCTTTGTCACTGGGCCACGCCAAGATCTGAGGCATGGTCACTCTCGTGATACATTTCCCGTGCCTTTCAGGGCTTCTGTCAGAACAGTGTGAAATGTCTCGTGACACTTGGCTCACAGATGGTCTGAGATGACAAGATGGTCTTGCACGGCAGAGAGATGAACGTGGAAAACGACTTGCCCGGTGCTTCAATCACCTCGTGATAAATGGGCCTGGTCAGGCGTGAGAGACAGCTTGCGAACTCGAAGTCGGTTCCCAAGTGCTGGACCTTACGCACCTCAAAAGGAAGATGTTCTATGCCTCTCGGAGTGCCCAGCTTTGTCTCATCGTGCCACAAGTCAGCAGCTTTAGGAAACGCGTGGGTCCTAAAGCCCTATGAGATGAGCGGCTCGGCATTGCGGATGTCTGGGGATTCATGAGCGTCAGCAAGATTCTTTGGTCGGGGAGTAATAGTGTCTAGAATCCCCGTCATGGGCGCGTGGCTTGCGTGTTTGGGTGGTCTGGAGCGTAGCCGCGAGAGGGCACGATCGCCCGATTGCAGCTGCATCAGGCCTCCTAACAAACCTAGTCCTCTCCAATTTCGATGAGTACTGTTTCGCCGACCAAGGATCAGCTGCGATCTGACCCACTCTGACCTACCTCGATTCCGCTCAGGGAACCTGAGTGGGGAAAGCTCTCAAACCCTGTGGCGGAGGCGGAATGCCGCCGCCCAGCCGCCGCCCATATCTTCCTAGGGGTTCGACTTTCTCTATGTCTGCCAAGTGTACGCGAGTCAAGATGTGGGTCAGCACCAGGATCAGGAGTGGGTCTCCAGTCTCGGGAACCCCATAAAACCAGCGCGAACGGCTGGGGCAATTCAACAAATTCGCCACCCAACTCATCACACAGCTTGAAGGATGTCTACTGCTACCAACGACACCAACGCAGTCACCCCGAAGGCCGGAAAATACGGTAGCCACAAAAACACTCGATCCCTTGTCACCTCTGCTGAACCCATGTCTGAACTTTACAGTGCGGCTTGGAAATTCTGGGCTGAAAGTTAGCCGAATCATCTTGGGTTCGTTATCGCATGTTTAGGTGAATCTTTCGGTACTGATCGGCGGTGTACGATATACGATTCCAGGTTGCATGACCTATGGCTCTACTAAATGGCAAGAATGGCTGTTGAGTGAGAAAGAAGGAATGGAGCATATCAAGTTCGCGTGAGTTCTCTGTTCCTGCTCGCTCAGTCCTGCGTCTATTCACATACACCTCCATCACGATCAGGTACGAAAACGGTATCAACACTTTTGACACGGCCAACGCATACTCTAACGGAGAATCGGAGCGTATTCTGGGGAAGGCGCTCAAGGAATACAAAATCCCCAGGGAAAAGGTTGTCATCATGACTAAGGTATGGCTTCCTCTGACACATTGTGCCTCTATCCCTCGCTCACAGAGGGCAACGCAAGGTATTCTTCCCCGTTTCAGACGATGAGGGCATGGCTCCCCTGGCGGCGGACGATCTTGGATACGTCAACCGCCATGGTCTCTCCCGCAAGGTGAACCTACCATCTACTCGTGAATCGACGGGTTCGCTGAACGCCGCCCTAGCACATTTTCGCGGCGGTTAAAGACAGCTTGGAAAGACTTGACCTTGAGTACGTCGACGTCTTGCAATGTCACAGGTATGATTTATCCGCGTTGCTTTCGAAGACCCTTAGTGACCTCTAGTACGAAAGATTCGACCCAGAAACACCGATCGAGGAGACCGTGTGTCCCTCTTCACCGTCCCTCCCCCCGTTCCTAGCTCTGATGGTGTTGACCTAGATGCAAGCTCTCCATGACGTCGTCAAGGCGGGATATGCTCGGTATATCGGCATGAACAGCTGCTACGCATGGCAATGTGTGTCCCAACCCCCATCTTTCTCACCAGCCAAGGACTAATGATCCACGTCAAAGTCTTTGCAATGCAGAGTGAGCAGCGCGCAATGCTACACGATTCAGTGATTGACCATCTTCGACAGGCTATGCGATAGCGCACAACCTCGCCCCGTTCATCTCCATGCAGAACCACCACAATTTGTTGTACAGGGAAGAAGAGCGCGAGATGCTCCCGCTTCTCAAGGTACGTCCGGGTCCCTCTCCACGCAGGCGCCCTCGATCAACTGGTGCTCATCCTGGATCATTAGCACCTTGGCGTCGGATGCATCCCGTGGAGTCCCTTAGCGAAAGGCATGCTAACTCGCCCATGGGACGAGGCCACCGCGCGCTCTGAGACCGATAGGTAAGTTTGTAAAGTCCCCTAGAAGAACCCCAGAACCCAATCCTCCGCAGTTGGGGTAAAGTTTACATGGGCAAAAATGGGTCCGAAGCAGTCGTTCAACGGTTTGTGACGTTACTCGATACCCTCATTTTTTGAAAGAGTGCTTATCTGCCCTCAGCGTTGAGGAGTTGGCCAAAAAGAAGGGCGTGAAGATGGCTCAGATCGCCACCGCTTGGAGTCTCAAGCGTGTCACAGCTCCGATCGTTGGGATGACAAAGCTTCAGAACTTGATAGAGATTATTGGTGAGTTAGATAATCTGTGAAGGATTTATTCTTCGAAATACTGACCAGGACTGCAGAGGCTCTCGACATCGAACTTACGGAGGAAGAGGCCAAGTACTTGGAAGAACCGTACCTGCCCCTCCCTGTTTTGGGCCACTAAACGGCGGAGCATCCTCTAGCATCCTCCATCGTCATCGCTGACCGCCGTCGGCATCAAGAGACCATACGATCTTATCGCAGTACGAATGTATAACTCACGAAGAGAAATAAAATTGTCGTGAATTCGCCTTGTGTTCTTCATGAAAAAACTGACTAGCCCATCTTGTTGAACTCTCATCTAGCCCCGAGAACCTTTGTTGGAGAGAGAATGAGGTATCGCGAGCCGCCTTGTCACCAAAAACAGGAAATTCAACCTTTGTTACTTCCAGGTGAACGAGATGGCGTTTAGAACATGGGCGATTTGGATGTCCGTGGGATATTTTAGAAACAGCTTCGCCCCGTCAACCGTCTCCCTCCAGAAGTCCTCGGTCTTATCCCCTCCTCCTTCCACCCAAAACGCGATCTGATAATGATAAATGCAACCGCGGTCTGTCGACATTGGCGCAACGCCCTGCTGTCAACTCCAGATCTGGGGTTGCCGTGGATTGCCCCGGGGCTTATACCCCCCTTCGCGAGCATGTGTTTCGAGAGTGCCTTGAACGGTCTCGGTCGGTCCCACTCAACGTCAGATTAACATCAGTCAGGCACCTCCCCAACATCGCACCCCACCTCCCTCGGTTTGCTTCGCTGGATATTCAATTGGCCGTGCGAGAACAACTTGAGAAGCTCGCGGCACCGTACTCCTCCCAGCCTGCCCCGTTGCAACAACAGCTTACTATATCCGCCGCCGCCTCTATGGCTCAAGGGACTTTATTACTTCTCCCCGCTCTTTTTGGCGGAGAGCTTGCTGCGCTAAGAACTTTGCGGCTCATGGGATTTTCGGCTCTAAAGACGCGGCATCATCTCCATCGACTCAGCCGGTTCGACTTACAGGCCCGCAGTGCTACAAGGTTCAAAATCGATGGATTGCTGGATGTGTTGACGAATGTGCCGTTGTTGGGAGCGGTGGAGCAGTTAAAATGTTTGGAGATCAGAGGTAAACACGCGCACGAGGTGCTTAGACTTTGGCCCCGGCTGGAACAACGCACTATTTGCCCTTCTCTCCAAAGTCTCGTGGTCGTGAAGAATCAAACGACTTTTTCAATTGGATCCTTACGCAGCTTGAGGCCGCCAGGAAAACCTGCGGTGTTCCACTCGCTGAAGTATCTAAAGTAACTTCTGATGTATAGGTCATTTGGTAGTAGCAAGCCCACCGTGGGGTGATTTTGTTAGTGTCAGAGGTGCAAACGATACGCTACTGTAACGCTATTCGGTTAGCACTCACTCCCTATGACCTCACGCCCGTTGAGGTTAGTAAGATGGCATACAAGAAATCAGCAGACTTCCCTAATGCTGCGTAGTTCATCAGTACTATTCAATGGGCATAGAACCTCAAGGTCGCACATTGGGTCGGAGTCCGAGAGGGAACGGCAAGCGTGGGAATTTCTTTGAAACGACCCCAAACCACTGTTCCCCACCTCCAGTTTATGCGCTTTGGAAATTCAAATCGAGGCAGTTTGTAGACAGGAATCAGACGAACGCCTCCCTCATTCCATGGAGAACTTGTAGTATTTTTACATTCTTTTACGTCGACCACTCCAATGCGTAGCTTTTTTTAACCCACGGACACACCGTTGATCTACGCTTCCCCCTTAGCCAGAGTTTCAGCGGCCCAACCGTGTAGTCTGTGGCGCTTTTCAGGGTCCGAGAAATCCCTGAACTTGGAAATCTTGAGTCCCCCATCTTCCTCGACGAGATCGAGGATGGCGAGTGTATCGTAGTCGAGCTCGGTGCCGTCGGCGGTCACTATGTCGGCTGTTGCCTGCGTCGTTGTTACTCGCTATGTTCTGAGATGACGCGACAGGTGCGTAGAGGGACGAACGTGGAATATAACTCTCCCTGGGGCTTCAATCACTTCATGATAAGTAATCTAGTAGGGGCATATTTCAGGCAGCGACCTTGATGGCGGTTTCCCGGCGTTGTAGTCGTACCTCAATTTTTCTCAAAGAAGAAAACAACGCTCCATACCTCTCAAAGTGTGCGTCCCTCGCCTCAACCGGGTGCTGATCGATCTTTGGGAACGTCTGGAACTTGAAATCCTTTGAGACGAACGGTTTGACGTTTTTAACATCGAGAGTGAGGTAGGCATCCATCAAACTCTTCACAGCCTTCAGCTGGGGGGTTGTAGGGTTGATGCCGCCGGACATTCTGGATGCGAGGGCTTTGTGGTGGTTGAGTGTTAGTGGGTGTGGGGTGTGGTATGGGTTGGGGTCGCTCAGTTGTCCTGTGGCAGTAGCTTATAAAGGAATCCGAGTCTCGGCTGGGCCCGAATCACAGTTTTCTGTGCGTGGATGTGAAAGACCCCAGGCGCTCCAGCCTGATTGGAGCTCTCTTCGATGTTCGGGCCCAGTTAAAAATAAGCCAGACGCTCCCGTAGCCACATCCAGCTAGTGCTTCCTGCGGAAGTCTATTGAGGTTGACCAAACCGCACCCCAAAATCGATGGAGTTCCTGGATTCTCCAGAGCACGTCAGCGACGTGGGATCCCACCCTGGGATCGAGAACATGTGCCCCCCCCCCTCCCACAAACGTGTTAAAGAATTCCCACGGTTGCAACTCCTACTGGAGATCGGGCCCAATCTTGCAGTGTTGATGATCGGTGGCTCCGGGCGTTTGGTGACACACGAGGTTCACTGAGGGTCACGTAGAGCGGGTGGAATGGAGAGCTGAGAGTTACAGTGGGGGCTGCTCACCTCTGAAAACTGCCCTAAAAATGGCGGCGTCTGGACATGAATGTTATCGGGTGACGGCAAGGTCTTAGCTAACCAGATCAGCCGGACATTATGTAGGCTAGCATGCAAACTGAACAACTGACGAATGTGTGTTGAACGCCTAGATGCAACTTAATAGAGAATTCACCATGTTCCGTGGTACGCTGGTTTGCGAGTATCAACGTGATCGCGGCGTTTACCTCATCCTCTTCAATCTAATCATCTCAATGAGCCAGGTCATTACGTCCCTCTGATCAGGAGGAAGGAGGAGTGGGGCTTCGATGAAGGATATTACTTTCCCCAATCATGAGGCATAGCACGTAGCACGCGGTCTGAACCCTTCAAACGATTGCCGAGGCTTCGAGGTACTGCATATCTACCACACCCGAGAACTTCGGACTCGGAGGGGGCGCAGGAGCTGGTGCCGGCCACTGGCTGCAAAGAACGGATACCCTGTCCTGGGTGACCTGGAATGCGTCAACAATACGTCACAGGACGCTGCGAGTCATAACCGAGGTGCGAGGTGATTTAAGGAATTCGAGACTTTGTGATGGATGATGTACAGGGGGTGACATATCTTATTGAACCTCTCAAGTAAGCATGCCTTGACTTAGGGAAGGATTTGAGAGAACGCACGACACAACACTAGAGATTTGCAGACTCATAGACTAAAACGCCCATCCCACTCACGCATGCTTCTTCAACAAGCTGTCATCGAATGGATCTCCAAATTCTAGAAGGCCGACCATGGTTAACGACGCGACAGATCAGAGAGGGTTGTTGCTCACTGCGTTTGAGATGATCAACCAAAGCTTGGTCAACAAGTTCTTCCTTCATTGCTCGTTGCGTGCCTTCGACCCAGCTCGAAGTTGCACTCAACGGAGCTCCCCTTTCCTGCTTCCCGCTACCGGAAGCAGCGGTGTCCTCCTTCTTCCGCAACTTAAGGCCACGTAGGAAGCCGGTACGACTAGGCTTCTTCGATTGAGATGCGAAGAATCGTGATGTATCTTCGAGTTCCTGTGTGTTCCCAGCCGACGGAAGTTGGAGTTCATCTGGAGGGGGAGAGCCTGATGATGGCGTTGTTGGTGATGGGGAACCAGGTTCTGGTGGCGAATTCATCGTGGTGGTGGTAGATCAAGAGACTCTTGAATTGGCGTCTCCTACTGATGGCGTTCCTGATCACGGTGAAGAACACACTTTCATTATGTCTCTTTCTTTAGGACTCGTAAGCCCAATGTGCCTACTTGTACTCACAGATCTGTGTCCGAAATCCTCACTACCAGTAGCTCACTAGAATGCCTACTTACCGCGGCGACAGTTAGCAAGGTCATTGTCGACCCCGTTTGTCAATCAAACACCTTTGACCTTGAATGGAGGTCACTCGTGAACGAGAAGCGCAGGAACGCCTCCCCATTCTGTGGAAGACTTGTTGAACTGTTACATTCATTTCCGCCGGCCACTTCAATGCGCAACTTGGTTTCATCCACATGTACTCTGCCGATCTACGCCACCCCCTTAGCCAGAGCTCGAGCGGCCCAACCGTGAAGTTTCTACGCTTCTCAGGGTTCGAGAAATCCTTATAATCGGTGACATTGAGTTCCTCATCCTCGTTAACGAAGGTGAGGACGGAGAGTGAACCATGGTCGAGCTCGGTGCCATCAATGGTCGAGGACGCGACTAAAACGTGCATTATTGCCACGCGTTATAGTCTGAGATGGTGGAGCATACGAAGCGGCGAACTTGGAGGACAACTTTCCTCAATCACTTCGTGATAAGTCACCTAGCTGGGCAGATGTCAGCCAGCGACCTTGGGGACAAGCAATCAGCGTTGTTGGCCTACTTCAATTTTGGTCATCAAGGATAACAACGGTCCATACTTCTCGATATGTGGCCCCTGTGCCTCATTGGGGAGCTCGGCGATCTTGGGGAATGTTTGAAAGCTGAAATCCTTTGAAATGGGCGGTTTGACATTTTCTATATCGAAAGTGCGGTGGGTGTCAGCGAATTTCTTAGCTGCCTTCAGTTGAGGAGTTGTGGTGTCGACCTCGTTGAGCATTCTGGACAAATGCGTGGGATGGGTGGTTGTGGGTGGTAGAAAGTGGTTACTCAGGCGCCCCGCGGTGGTTGCTCATGGAGGAATCCAAGTCATGGCTGAACCCAAATCGCGGTCTGCTATGTCCCAATGTGTGTGAAAGACCCCAAAGACTCTAGCCTGATCAACTCTCGAGGAGAGAGTTGAAAATAACCCATACGGCCCTGTAACCACATCCAGTTAGTGCCTACTGGGGTGTTGGGTTTGATGAAATCGACCGAACTCCGAACCCCAAAGAATGAAGAACTTTCCTGATGCTCTAGAACCTATCAGCGACGTACGATACCACCCTAGGGTTTGCGTCGTTGAGGTCACCTGGTGTACTATTAGTGAAGGTCAATCGACATGTGCCTATTGAAAGCCGCCGATTGTTCACAACACATCATGCACCTGGGTCTGCTCCGGGAGATGTTGCAACCGTAGGAATTCTTTGAGAGGGGTTCACTGTGGGTCACTGTCACGTAGAATGTTGGAGCTGAGGATGGCCGGGCGGACTACTCACCTGAAACCTTGGCACCTAGGCATGTACGGTGACAACAAGGGTTTTAGCTGGTCACGCCAGTCGGAAACTGATTGAGCCATACGTACGTGCTAGCATGCGAGCGGGACAGCTGACAGACAAATGTTGGACATAGAAAAGCAAGTGAATGGCTCAAGCGCTCAGGCAGAGGGGATCCACTACACACCGTGGGACGGCAGTTTGCAAGCGCGGCTTTTACCTCATGCTTCTCGATTCGGACTATCCCCAATCTGCTGGGCTGGCATTGCATTCATCTGATCAGGGGAAGACAAAGTGGGGTTATGGTGCTCGTGGAGAATCAGAAAGCTCAGCGGAGTACCACGTCAACCTCCAGGCGAGAGGCGAGGCTTCAAAGTACTGTATATCCACCGCATCCCAGAACCACGAACTCGGAGTGGTCGTAGAGACGAGGACCCATTCTTCGAGTTGCCGGCTGCCGGATGGAAAGGGGAAACTCACTTCTGATATGCGCACATTTCGGTTGAAGTCATGTAAACGAGAACCAGAGGCACGCCACACCCATTTTTGAAACTGATAGAATTGTTGCATTGCGTTACATCGACCACTCCAACGCCCAGCTTAAGTTCAACACACATACCCTGCCGAGCTACGCCGCCTTATCAACCAGGGCCTCGGCGACCAAACTGTGAAAGTTTCTGCGCTTCACAGAATCCGAGAAACCCTCGGCATTGGCAACGAGTCGCAATCTTGGCGCCGCGGGGAGAAGCCAGTGTAGATCGTATGGCAGACGTACGCCAGAATCGCTCCCCTGATTTCACGGGGTGCTTTCTGTGTTCAAGTCAGGGCGGATCGTGAATGGTGAGGGGGATACGGATTGGGCAGCCGTGATAGAACGGAACCGTTGGGCAAGTAGAAGAGAAGACCGGATGCGGTGAAACCGATGATGGCCCGGGTCCACCGAATGCTCTGTCTGTTAGATCCAAGATATGGACCGGTTAAAAACTGCTAACAGAGACTGACCTCAGACTGCTAGGTCGGATCCCCTCGGTAATTTAATGTGGAGATCGTGGAATAAAAGGCTCCGGATCTTCGGAAACGAAATGGACCTGCTGTATGCGTTGAACAGCATGGTCCTGGAGCGCATGCCATAGGCTGTCGTTATTGACTCAGTCGGTCGGCCGGTTGCGCAAGACCGTCAACGGTCAATCAAGCACTTTCAAGTCACGTGCCGCCCACAAACGCTTCGCGTTCCTTCCTCAGTTCCTGTGATGAACCACTCGACTTCGCAGCGAGATATGCATAGCTCTACGTTCGGCACGCCAGGGATGTCAACTTCCACGAGCGGCTCTAATCCTAGCCCGTGGAGCCACAGCACAAGCAGTAACGCCTATGGCTCTCTTTCTGACTCATTAAACCAGTCTCTGAACCAGGCAAGGCCTCAGTATCAAGCTGGTTACCTGATGGTATGTCTCGGACTCTGTGGTAGCCAGCCGTCGAGAAACTGACACTCTGGTGCAGTCTGCGAGCACTTCGAATGTATATGAAGTCGCCACCTTTGTCACCCAGCCGAAAGCTCACCCATACGCCTTAATAGAATGTTCCTCAAAGTGGGCAAAGATACGACGACGCGCCGATTATCCCTACGAAAGCCAAGATGAACTATGCGCTGGCGCGGAGCACGACCTCGGATTTTGGGACGGACTCGATGTTCGAGAAGTCGAGGTACGAATCACATTAGTCGTACTTGAGTTTCCTCGAGTGATTGATTGAACTTGGTCCAGGACCTCTCGACCTGATGAAGATGCGCCGCCTGTCACCACCGTTAATGACCTGATGAATGAGATTCCGCCAGACTCATCTCAGTCGCGATTCCAAGCAAGGGTATGTTTCAAAACCACGTTGCCTCTTGCGGGGTAAGCTGATGCCTCTTAGAACATGTTCGCGTCCCACCTCCATCGTTCATCAGCGCCGTCCAGACCACAGTCTGTACCGTTGCAAGATTCTGCCTTGTCTCCACAGACTCCAAGGTCCCAAGGGCCAGACTCCCAACCGCTGTACGTCGTTGTGTTCGGCTATCCGCCGGACAAGCATACCGCTACACTAGAGTACTTCAAGTCACTCGCAAACGAGACGACTGACGCCACGCCTCATTCGCAAATAACCAACTGTTTCAAGTTGGGATTCAAGAACCCGGGGGACGCCCTTAGGGCTGTAAGAAAGAACGGCGAAGTCATCGGGGGCACTTGGATGATTGGGGTCAAGTGGGCGGTAAGTTGTACCAGTACTACGGATCACGTTCTATGTACTGACGTGCTATCAGGACCCCCAACTCGCAGAGTCTGTCCTTGGGCAACCACTGATTCGTGGTGGAATTTTCGATAACCAAAGCCAAGCTCCAAGCGACCTTCAAGTAGATACCTCCATGTCTGTGGACGATGGGTTCCCAGCCCCCATCAACTCGCCATCGCCGGGTGGGTTCTCGAACGCTCCTGCCTTTGGCACGCCGATGAAGCTAGCGCCATCTGGTGCAGCCTTCAGGCGGGCTGGCGCTTCAAGCGTACGCAACACACCGACAGATCCTACCAAAACCCAGCCACAGGGCCCCCCACTGCCCACGAACAAGGGTATGTTTGGACAGGTGTCAGAGATCTTATTCGGTTGGTAGTGTAGATGATGTGCGCTGCACAGATAATTGCTGGACCGTGGGCCTTTTATGGCACTTGGGAATATACTGAGGTATACCTGTGCTTAGGGATAGTACTTAATCCAAAGTCATCAGTTGGATAAACGAGCTATGGTTAAGCAACTTTCCAATATTGTTCTCACCATTACGCTCGATGTGCATATAGATCACCTACAGGATGTCCTGTGATGATTGAATATTTAATGGGGGGGGGGATGGGCATGTTGGCCTGGTTCACTCCGCAAATAAAAAACCTCAATCCTCGCTTGGAGAAGGAGATAACCAAATAACCACCAGAATCAGCAATAAATTAATAAACATCCATAGTCAAAAGTAACCACATCACAAAAATGTCCAGTATGTAGCATGTTAGGTGAAAAAAAACCATGATTAATCCTCATTTCCAGGAAAGGGAAACCCTCCTGGAGAGTACCTCACTTCTCAATCACCTATGGTTTTCACTATAGGCCATTCACCAGAACCGGTTAACAGCGTGGGGGTATATTCGAGGCTGTCCGGGCAGAAAGAGGCCAAAGAAATTGAGCGCGGAGAGAAAGAAAGAGAAAGGAAAAGTTGATAACGAAGCGTGGAGTGCCGTCGCGATTGGGACCCAAGTCCGCAAGCGCAGAGTTCATGTCCGTGGTCAAAGTTCATAGGGGAAGGCCACGGGAATCAATTGTCGTACAGTAACGGCGTGGATTGGGAAAAGGCGGACGAGACAGGTCGATGATCGGGCAAATTTTTTTAAGTGGTCATGAAAACTCCCACGGTTGCAACCTCTTGGACGCTTCTGCGGCTCTAGCAGCCCTTGTAATCTTCCAGAAAGTGCTCCAAGGGATTGTGACTTCTTATTTTAATTCTTCTTTTCTAACTTCTCGTCAAGTCAACCGAAGGACTCTGCACTGGGGATTATGAACGCGTGGTGATGAGGATGGGGACAGGGAGGGTGAGGGGTGAGACGAAGTGAGTGAAGGGGAGTGGTCTAGAACAAGAAAATGGGGAGGACGAGGGTTCAGAAGTGTCATGTGTGCGACGCATAAATATGGGGTAGGCGAGGACTTAATCTGGAACGAGCGAAAGAGTACGGACGGTGGGAAATGGCAGTGATGTAAAAGTATGCTCGACCAGGAACCGAAGGATGTATCGAAGAATGGAAAAGAACAGGTGACGACGACGACACAACTGGAAAATCAGCCTCGACCGAGACCATAACGAACCTTACGCAGCGCTGTATAGGAACAAGTTGTTCGTTGCAGCAATCTGGAAGAGTAAAGTCAGCGTCTACAATCCGCACATAAAACGGCAGCACGGAACGTACCGCAATGGTGTTCTCCCTCGGGTGCCAGCTCGCGTGCAGAATCTTCTTGTGGAAGTCCAAAGTCTCCATCTGCATCGCGTCCCTCAGCCCCCTCGTCCCATTCTTAGTTCCCACTTTATTTCCCGGGAGCGGCCCGCCAATCTTCTTCTGCTTGAACGCCGACTTGTCCGCTTGCAACACAACATCGCTCAGCGATTCCACGTCGAATATTCGGAAGTAGTTGTGGTAAGAGCCCGTAAGCACGTGCCTAGACATATTTCGCGTTACAAGGTGAAAATTTCCTTCGGGAGATGTACGTACGAATCTGTGCCGGACCAAGTGCACTCGAACTTGTCGAAGATGCAATCGTTCTCATAAAGATCACACAGCTTCCCCCTTAGATGATCATGAATAGGGATCGTCTTCACCGGCCTCGAGTCCATGTTGATGTCCCAAATCTTGAGCGACAGATAATCTCGCGAGAGGATGTACCGCCCGTCGTGACTGAACTTGACGTCCGAGATCGAAGAGATAATCTCGGAAAAGAATGATCTATTGGTCGGGTCTTCTTCCTCCTCAAAGCCTAGACAGACGTAGATGATAATTAGACGTTCGACACCAAGGGATCGCAACCCTGGCTTGGGTAAATTGAGTAGAAGAGCTCACTCTTGGCGTGCCGGTCGCAAAGCGCTGCGTCACGCATGTCGGCGAGTTTGATGTTGCTCTTCGAACTCGAGTACATAAAAAGGTTGCAATGGGTGGGGTGGAACTCGGAAGAAGTGATGACTTCGGTCAGCTCCTCCATATTCACAGGTTTGATATCGACGATGTCTATGAACACACCATAAGAGGAAATTGCGGGTCAACGACATGGCTCCACTTACTGAAGCTCTGGTCACTAATGTTAAGGTTCCAGAGGTTTATCCGAAGATCATCGGCAGAGATGTACGTCTCTTGATCAGAATTGATAGAGATTGAATGGATGTGGTATGCGTGAGCGTTGGCATAAACCTTGCGAGGCACGGCGGCGATTATATTGTCTTGCTGTGTCATCTTTGGAAGCCGGAGATGCATGGGAGATAGCGGTGTTGGTAAGTTTCTTTGACCATCCCAATGGTTGGATTCAGACACAACACGGAGGGATTTTTCGAAAACTTTCCATAGTTTGATGGTCTTGTCTGGGGGAGGTTCCAAGATAAGCATTCCGGTCGATCTCTTCCGGAGAAGTGGCGCAACATGCTGGCGGGCACGCACCGTTAGTGGACAGCAAGAAGTGGGCAGAATTCTGCCGTTTGCACCACTTGATCTTGTTAATCTTCTCCTCGATCTCGAGCGACTTGAGATAATCGAACTCAGGCTCATGTGATTGGAACTCTGTGTAAAACTTGTATTCGCAGTTCTTCTTCTACAAGAGAGATGGAGAGGGTTGATTGAGCGATGGGATCCAGCCCGCTCTTTGCGATGCGGACGGACAGAGTGAGGAAGGGGGGCGGACCTGCTCGTTACGCTCAAACAGAACGACTCGACCACCTTTATCTCCGGTCGCAAGGTAGTTACCCGTTGAATCAAATTCAACAGTCGAGATAACATCGGCTGTACTCCGCGCCTATGCAATGAGCGTCGTTGAGGGGGTAAAGAAAGCAGACAACCCGACCTTCGGTGATGTCCTCGACCTCACCCTTGTCTCCGAAACACTGAGCGAATCTCCAGCCGCCTGACGAGTCGGAATCCATGATTTATCGCAGGTTAAAATTGGTGAATATTCGGAAAGAAAAGGCAAGGCTCGCGCGAGGTGCAAGGACGTGGAGGTAAGATACCAAGTGAGGTGAGGTATGCGATCCCTAACTATGTCACCCTGACTGAAGGGCAATTCCCGATTAGGCAGGTCCTATGTGCTCTTATTTGTCTTCAGTGGCTGAACCTCACAAACCCGCCCGGACCGACCTCGACGCAACACCTCGCAGAACACTCCATTCGAACAGAACCGCCTCCGTCATCCTCTCCTCCCTCGCTCACTAAATGGCCATTGCTCCCATCACCGGAAAACTCAGAAAACGCTTCTGGGTCGACCTCACCACTGCCCTCGGCCTCGGAATCGGTGCTGGATACGCTTACTGGTTTGTGTTTTCGACCCGTCTTCCACCGAGTCGAAACATTCTGACACAACGCACAGGTACGGTGTTCACCTCAAGAGCTGTAAGCAACACCGTCTCTTTCTTTCCCCCCGAAAAACCATCTGACTCCCTTCCAGTCCAGAAACATGAAGAATTCTACTACAGGCTCGAACAAGCCAAGAAGGCTGAGCAATCGTGATTGCACTGTCTCTCCTGTTTAGAATCCAGTCAATAGTTTCTATACACGCGCTGCCCACCCGACCATCATTATAGGATAAGCAAACGCAGCCGAAGGAAGACAAGTAACAAAAAATCAGGATATGCCCAGTTGCTTTAGCCGGTCACACGCCTCCAACGGTTCCTTGTCAATCTCCCTGACCTTCTCCCAGTCAGTCCCAAACCCGAACATACCAATTAGCTCCTCCTTTCGCCGGTGTTTTCGGTCGATCGCAAAATGACACTTCGTGATGAGATCTCGGGTGAACGCCTTCTCAATATTCTCTTCAAATCTTGAAAGTTGTGGTCCCCTTTTTGTATCATCTCGAGCAATTTCCGCCGCAATGGGGTGAGACATGAACTCCTGGCTGTTAACGTGGTATTTTACCCCGAGGGGTATCGTTGCCCTTTCGGTGTTGTATCGTGCCGAAGGGGTAAACGCGAATCGCGGTTCTGGTGTCGGTGGCGTGGTGAAGATGTTGGGTAATGCGGAAAGGATCGAAAATAGGAACAAAATTAGTATGGGAGCGAGCTGCAGCAGGAGTCCACGTGTGCCACCAGCCCGCTGTTGTTGTTGCTGCCCTTGACGCCTCCGGGTTTGACCGGTCGTAAATGTCATACCTGGGCCACCAAATGAGGCCGTGAAAACTGGAAAAAGTGAGGATCTGCAATGGTGAAAGACGAGATGAGCCATTACGCACCTGGTCCACCGAATCCTCCACCACCCATACTTCCGCCGCCGAAGAACATGTTGAAGAGTTCCTCTGGGCTGATCTCCGTCTCGAAACCGTTACCCCCGAACGAATGCGGGTGGAAGCTGGGACCACGAGCAGAAGATGACGACATTCCACTGAACCGCGATTCCGGATCTGCACCATGTCTGTCGTATGCCGCTCTCATGTTCGAATCCGACAGCACTTGAAATGCCTTGGATACCACTAAATAACCCGTGGACGTCAGTCCGCGAAACTCGGCGAAAATTCCCAGGAAACATACTCTTGAAAGCCTCGTCAGCGCCCGGGGCACCGTTCTTATCGGGATGCAGAGCCAGCGCGAGCTACCCAGACATCCCAAATAAACACAAAACACCCAATTAACTCTTAATCACGAACCTTCCGGTAAGCCTTCTTGACCTCCGCTTCCTCGCAATCCTTCTTCAGCTCCAAGATCCCGTAGTACTCCGTCAGCTCACACGCCCTAACTCGTTTGACCACCGCCAGCTGGTCGGGGGTATAATCCCTCTTCTTCTCATTACTTGATGACGAGCTTTTGGCTGAACCACTCGTAGAAGCGTTCCCATTCGGATGCCGATGGTGCGTGCCGCCTGCGGAAGGATGTTGTTCCGTCCCAGTTGCCTTGGTAGCTCCCTCCGTACCCTTGGAGGTAGAAGTAGAAGTAGATGCAGAAGCTTCAGATTCTATGATTTGCGCCAACTTCTCTGCTTCAGGCGTGGCGAACAGAGCCAGCGATTTTTGAATGAACTTCCTGGCTGAGGTGTAGTTCCCGGAAATCCTGTGTTTCTGAGCAATCGAAAGGCAACGTAAAGCTTCGTCTTTGTTTCCTTCCATTCTGCGTCACTCGCGGTAGAGAGCGGCGAGGGAGCTTACGTGGAGGAGGTGGTGTCGGTATGTGCTGTGGGATTTGATGGTCCCTTTGAGCGTTTCTAGGCGTTACTGTCGATTGATCGAAGGGCAGCCGCACGCAGGGCTCGGGACCGGTCAAGTCATGACTTATCCTCAACCCTCATCCTCCTCCTCTGTGCCCGCCCCACTCCAGAACGACTCCCAGGAGCCAGACGAGCTCACTAGGTTTAGAAATGACTGGAGACAGGCAGTTGCACTCCACAACCGCGCCGAAGCGACAAACAGTTCCTCCGTCCTACTCGACTCAAAGGATGGAGCACCAGCCGGTGAACATTACACGGCCGAGGAATTACCTAGGGCTCAGGACAGTTTTGTGAGCCTGGTCGAATAAACGTTGCTGGCTTTATGATGCTAACGAAGTTCTGCGTAGACGACCATCGTCGACCTGCTCTTTCGTCTACACATCTCGCAGGATACACATGGACTGAGCGCCATCCCAGAGAGCTTCATATCTAAGATCGTCCAGGGCTTCCCGCAATCCCTAACATTCGAGCGCGAGGAAGAAACGGAACCCATACACATAACTAGCATCCCGGACGAACTCCTCGTTTACATCCTCAGGTTCCTTGACCACGGAACCATCGAGCGGTTCGCTTCTATCAGTCGAAAGGCTCGTATTCTTACTCTAGATTCCACGATATGGAGGTAATCACAATCTTTTTCATAATTTTATTGTCCGCTCAATTCTCAACCATGTCCGCTTCGTTGTTTGTTTCTATCAGGGATTTCGTCGTGCTCGGTTACAAACCACCCCAGATCCCATACCCCGAGGCTATCCTCGATCTCGTCAAGACCTACGGAGTAGACTTCCGTCGTCTGTACATTGAAACCCCCCGCGTCCGGCTCGACGGCGTTTACATTGCAGTCTGCAGGTACCTCCGACCAGGTCTCTCAGAGAACGCCTGGATAACCGTCACTCACGAAATAATCTACCATCGCTACCTCCGTTTCTTCCCAGACGGAACCGTGGTTTCCCTCCTCACCTCTGACCAAACTCCTCCCCGCGAAATCATCCCAGCCCTCAGTCCGTCTCTCAAAATGAAAGGCCTATACCTGGGATTCTGGGAACTCCACGATTCCGTCGTGTACATCACCTCTCTTGCGGACCCGACCGGATTCTCAACTATGCCTTACGTGTTCCAGATGACGCTTCAGTTGGCCTCGCGCCCGTTGGGGAGGTGGAATCGGTTGACCATCCTTGCGTACGATTCTGTGCACGTGGAGAGTGGAGAGATGGTTCCGGTTTCGATTAATCAGGAAAAGACCCAGTTCACGTTCAGCAAGGTCAGATCGTACGGGTATTAAACCTGGCCCAAAACACCGATGTCATTGGTGGGGGTAGCTCAGGACTTCTCCCCTGGCTATATTCACTTCTTTCCTTGGTGTTTTCCTTCGTACAACGGATTCACCAGGTGGAGTACGCTCTCTACTCGACCAATAATTACCACCTTCTCCCTGCCATACACAAACGCACAGGAGTGGCGACCCCACGTCCCCGCAAACTCCTCTTACCAAGCAAAACACATTCATCGCATCTTTCGCCCATCGGCTTCTCAGCCATTTCTCAGCATATCCCATTGTTGGAAACCCTGGGCATAAGCTTCTTCCCATCACCACGTTCAATCCCTCTTCCTGCACCCCTTTTCCTTCCGCCGTAATTCTAGTGCACGCTACTTGGAGCATCAGCGACCCATTTCGCGGTGTTTATTACCAATACAGATCCCACGGAACGGACAATAGTTGATCTAACCTCATACCCGTAACTTTTGAAATAACCCTTCGAAATGTTTTAGCTGCGTGTACGGATGAAGACTGGAGAGAGCAATACTAGTTCACACTCTGCCGTTTATCCGCACTGAGATGATCATTAATCCGACGTCGTAACCCGCAATACCTCCCATATCATGGGACACGTTGGGAGTCTCACCGGTACGCCAAGCTAGCTCCCCCGCAAACCGTCTGAACGATTCCATCTCCCGAACAAAACTGCCATCTAGCCCATGCTTCAAAAACCACAGCAATCTCCTTGAGCGGTCGGGAATATCCCCCTTGCCGTTGGACACTGGACGATAAGACCCTGGCGTTCAGATTCCCGAACTCACGACACGCGCCACCCAATTCATGAAATTCCTGCTCGCGTGCGGTTGTACGTACTTCTGTCTCCTGCGCGACGTCGCGCGCTTACGCATGCCCGACCACGCCGTACTAATCCCTTTGCCCATGTCGGTAAGAGGCGAGTTTGTAAGGAGGGGAGGGATAACTCACCACGAACGGAGAAGTACAACTGGAAGTTACGCCCTGGGACGAAGCGCCCAGCGGCCCGCGGCATCCTGGAATCTTTGCCGCGATCGGTGAATCCTCCACCGCGTGTCCGCCTGCGCCAACTAGCAAGGACCGCCCTCATCTTAGGATCTTCAGTACCTCTCCTTGTCAGATCTCCGACCGGAATCGTGCAAAAAACGTGGCCACAAAATACCCTAACGTGTGCAACAGCGCAACTTTGCCCGCGCCACGTGGGTGGGTTTGTCGGAATTCCGGCTCTGTTTCGTTTGCGCACTGGCACTGAGGACTAACCTGCAGGAAACGGCGGCCGCTATTTGCTCGCAATGCTTAGTGAAGCCCACGAAGCCCTGAGTTTCTCGCCGCGCTAGCGGCAAGGGGCTCCTGGCCCCCCGGATTGCTGATTTGTCAACGTGCTACAACTCGACTCCCGTTCAGACCTTGAGATGGGTTTGACGGACAGGTTTACACCCCTGTTATTCAATGGATCACAGCCCTTCTGGGCGTGGTTTACGATTACAGTGCCCGTCCGCTTCTCATTGGGCACCAATTTCTACATGCCTGCTCTATCCTTGTATCCACCGTATTCAGATTGGCCTATATACAACCCGGTTTGTCGAAGAGTTCAAAGAAGCCGAGCCGGTGAAGTTCACCCTCAACAGCTATCAACATTACCAATGAAGGCGATACATACAGTACATACAATTCGACAATCCCACGGCTCGCCACGGGACCCGCGCCGCAAAAAAGGTAATTCACCCCGCGAAACATCAAGCGGCAACAGCGATGACCTTATCCTCCCTCTTAACCGAAAACACCGCGATCTGGCTGATGAACAACCCGATGGTTATCCCGACCGAGACCTGGATCATCCTCAACCCCAACGAAAAAGATCCCATGTACGCGGATTCCGCCGTCGCGTTCGAAGCGTACGGTGAGAGCAGCCCACCATCGAGACCTAACGCCGACTAACATTGCAAAACCGGATGAGATCATCGTCAGTCGGCATGTAACACACGAGTGTACCGAGGCGGATGTAGCGGGTGTGGGTTAACCGAGTTGTGGGCGGGGAAGGCTGATGGATGGGAAGAGCGCTCACCGGAACCAAAAACATCAAGCCCGGCACGGCACTGGTATACGACCCGCCCCTTGAGAACCTTCCATAAACGTTCCCACAAATTCCGACGACCAACGCCCCGACCGATGACGACACGTATACCCTATCAGAGATCACCGACGCCCCTTTGTTCGCGGTATACGCAAGGCACGAAAACACGATCTGGAAACCCACAGCCACCCAACGGCCGGTGGGTAAACGGTCGAAGCGTGAGCATTAAGGAACAGCCAGATAAGGAAACAATAAAAACAGATGCTCTCGACCAATAGCATCGATCAGATCCAAGCGGGTGGCGCATTCGGAAAGGACCTGGAGCTGACCTGGAGCCGATGGACGTCCAACATTCACGACCGTTCAATCACGAAAAAGTGAAATGATGAATGGAGAACGACGGACGGAATGGAGCGGGGAAGCATAACTGAGATGGGCATGTGAGCACTCACCATCACGGGGGTATGGCGGCTGTGGTACGACTGTAAGTTTGCCATCGTGCCGAGAAAGGAGTAAATGGGAACGAGGAAAAACAGCGTGTAAGGGGGGAGAGGTTTACGCCACCAGGTCCAAGAAGGGTCCCTATAGCATCCTGAAAACGTAGAACAAACACAAACGTTAATGGTCGGCGAGTGAGGCACCTGAAATAGCACCCGCCTTTGACCATATGCATAGCCTCAGGCGGAGGCAATGCGATCTCCAAGCTGACCCCAAAACCTCTTTGGTTCGGCTCAGCGCCTGTCATACTAACATTCAGGGGGGTAAAGAAGCCGGTGAGGTACTCGATCGTGCGGGTGACGGCAAGCCCGTCCGTGTCAGTTGCGGCCGATTCGTTGAAGAGAAGATAAAACTCGGAGCCGACGGTCAGTCCAAAACCCTGTCCGATAACGGTCAGCCGAGGTACAGGATGGGAAGAGCAAGGATTTACGAGGATAAAGGTGTAAATGATGGCGTAGACGAGACGCACGGCGCCACATGTGATGTTCTTGGAGGAAGTTTCTAAGGCAGCGGTTACTGCACAGACGCTCAATATGGCGAGCGGTTGTCTAATGACAGCGTTTACTCACGAATGGTAAATCCAGGGAGAATGACGGTGATGGCGGCCGACGCCACAGCATTGTAACAGAAAAGTCTTCCATGAAGGGAGGCAAGTAGGCGCGCGATGAACGAGACCAAGACGCATCCGGTTACCCTAGGTTGGGTATGGGGATCGCACAGTCCGAAAGAGTCAAGCCCACGCACTCATAGACGTTGGCATAGATAGCACTGCTACTCGCTCCTTTGAGGCCCAAGAATTGTAAGCCACAGGCAAACGTTCCGCCCACGACACAGTCCAAGATGCTGCCTGCGAACGCCAAGGAACAGATCAAAGTTGCGCTCATGAAACTCAATACGCATCTGAGCCAGAGTGGGTAAATCGGTGGGGCGGCCAAAAGTTCCTCCAGTTGTGTCGTGGCCTCGGAAGGAAGCATCTCGTCCTCGTTAACGTAGTGGAAGATAATGTAGACCTTTTCGAGAACAGATAGGGCGACCCTGCCAGCAGCACGGACGATGTGGACCTCATTTGTGCCGGTGGTGGAGTCACGGAAAGAGATGACCATGACTCCCGGAAGATGCAAGAGGGTGTAATTTAAGAGAAGCGTCTCCGCGATATCGTTGAGCTGCGAACCAACTCGATGTGAGGGTGCACCGAATTTAAGGAGGCATTTGGCGAGGGTGAGGAAAAACATCTTTCGAGCTCGTAAACCTGGCGCTTTGATCAGAAGACTGAAAAATGGAGGAAACAAGGGGACTGACTTTCGTAGTTGAAGCGAATCTCCTGAACGCGATGCCTCTCTACGAATTCTTCGGTTCCGTCTCTACCATCGCCAGGTGCGTTGGAACGTTCATCCTCGTCGGAGCTATCTGAATTTTCATTGGAGTAGCTGTTGAGCCTCTTGAGTCCGTGGATGAGCCTGCGCATCGGGGACTTGTGCTTGTGGGTCGCGGTGGTGTGGCCCATCGCGGAGCCCAGGGATGAGCCAGGGCGCAGGTCGTCAGATTCGGGTTGCATTCTCGCGGACAGAGAGTGAAAGCGCTATCCAAGAGATGTTGAGACATCCCGGGTCCTGTGCCATGTTCGAGTGGTGGTCGCTTCTATGGGTTGAAGATTGCCGGATGCTTACCGGCAGTGGGGACGATCGAATACCGGAAACAACGATCTACGGTGTCGAGCTCACTTGTTCTCACGCTAATCCAACCCCTTCCGTTACAGTACACGCTCGACTGAAGCCAACGGGTGTGCGAAAGTTCGGTAAGCGAATTGTGACCGAGTCGCCGAAAAAGGCAATCTGCTTGCTGACATAATGTAGGCTTTTTCTGCTCCCCAACAAACTCCGCCAATGAGATCTATGCAGAATCAACTGTATGCTAAGAATCTCGACACTGAATCTGACGGGGTTTGTGCGATACAGGGCAGTGCGAATCGGGGAATTGAACCCGGTCACGCGAGGAGGTGAACACGTGCTCTGAATACGCGATTTGAATTGCTGGTTTCGGGGAAAAACGAGGGAAACTTCTTCTTCCGCCAGGCGATAACAAATCGCCGAACCCGGACTGGATGAGGTCCAACTTCAAGTTCTTCTCTGCCAGATCCAACTCGGTAATAAGTACCAAAATTCATCATGTCACTTCTTTCCGTACTTATAAACACACATTCAACCGACTCCCTTCTCATCCTCCCCCTCCTCCCTCCATCATGTCCAGGTTCTTCACTAGGTCCCAAAAGGTGAGCGGTACATCCCAGAATGCCCCTTGTCATCAGCCCTAACACGCCTACCAAGAACGATCCCGCCGAGAACTCAAAGCCCATCAAGGAGCTGAAGGATGGTGACACTGGTCTCCCTTTCAACATGGAGTACTCAGGCTTCTCCGCTGCCCTTGACTTCCTCAAGGACCCCAATGCCATCGACGATAGGAAGATGCTCGTCAGTATTTCACCTGGTTTGGAACTGTCCCCACAAACTGACAGGCAACGCCCACTAGCTGGAAGCCATCCTTTCAAAACTTTCCGAGTTTCCCAAGGGAAGTATCGAGAAAAGACTGGAGCAGGTAACCGTCGAATTGTGTGCGTCCTTCCATTCCTAGTCAATGACATTTACCGCCTCCTGACATCCACTTTGCAGTATATGTACGTCAACTTCATTCATCTCCTTCTCGTCCCATTAAACCTCATGTGAACAGAATGACCTGCCCCACCCACCGCTCACCAACGTGGGCGACGAGTACGCCTGGCGCTCTGCTGACGGCTACGGCAACAATGTCGTAAACCCTGCCCTCGGCCAGGCTGGGAACCCATACGCTCGTAGCGTTTCTCAAACTAATCCCCTTCCCCGCCATCAATTGCCGGATCCCGGTCTCGCCTTTGACACTCTCCTTCGACGCGAGAAAGTCTGTATCTCATTCAATATTCATCTTTTGGAGATCACGCTAACAAATTTCCATCAATGTTTAGTTCACACCCCACCCGGCTGGGCTTTCGTCCCTGATGTTCTCGTTTGCCGCCCTTGTTATTCATTCGTACGTCATGATCGCTCCTTTCCTGGTCATCAGGTCAAGCTTACGCCCATATTAACTCCCTCGGTTCCTAGCGTCTTCCGAACTAGCCACGACAACGTCAACATCAACGAGACCTCCTCCTATGTAGACCTTGCCCCTCTCTATGGCGTCAATCAACAGAAGCAGAACGAGGTCCGAGTTCGCGACGGTCGCGGTTTGTTGCACCCCGACGTGTTCTCGGAGGATAGGTTGCTTCTGCTCCCTCCTGCCGTCTGTGTTCTCTTGGTGCTGTTCAACCGTAACCACAACGTATGCTGCTCATTCCTCTCGTTGTTTCTCGTCTAATCCACTATTCATCTCCCATCCAGTACATTGCCCAGAAGCTCTTGGAGATCAACGAGCGTGGAACGTGGCAGGACCCAGCCACTATCCCAGCCAACACTCCGAATCGCAGCGATGTCATCATCCAGCAAGAAGAAGAAATCTTCCAGATCGCAAGATCCATCAACTGCGGCTGGTTTGGTTTCGTCGTTTTCTCTGACTACTTCTCTTCCATCCTTGGCTTGGTCAGGCAAGGGAACAGTTGGAGTTTGGACCCATTCAGCGAGTTTAGGAAGGAAGATCACGCCATTTTTGAGCGAGGTCGTGGAAACGTTTGCAGCGTCGAGGTACGCATGGATGTTTTCCCAAACGTCTTGGTTCTAAAATCTCTGTGCAGTTCAACTGTCTGTATCGCTGGCACGCGACTACTTCCCAGGCGGACGAGCAATGGGTCGAGCAATTGACATCCCACACCTTCCCTGGAATGAAATCTGATGAGGTCAACAACAGCTCACCATCCTGCTCCCCAGAAACTCAATTATCTCCACTCACCATATAGATTTCTGTATCAGACTTCAAGAACAAGTTGAAAGAGATCCAGCAGGGTGAAACTGACTGCACAACTTGGACTTTTGGAGGGTGAGTTTTTGCCTTTCTTGTTCGCAATGACCCAATCATTAGACTTTTCCGTTTAGAATGCAGCGAGGTTCAGACGGAAGGTTCAAAAACGCGGATCTGGCAAACATCTTGAAGACACAGTGAGCCGCCCCTCGTGTTTCTTGGTTGCTAACCTCTGCTCACTGGCCGATTTAGAACCGAGCACCCAGCTGCTTCCTTCGGAGCTCGGGGAACTCCCGCGAACATGAGATGGATGGAAGTCATGGGCATCGAATCCGCTAGAAGATGGGGCTGCTGTTCTCTGAACGATTTCAGGCAGGTAAGCGCTTACGATCGATGTCCCGATATCGAGGTTCTCACGTTTCCGTAGTTCCTTGGCTTGAGACGTTACAAGACCTTCTTGGAATGGAACCCAGACAAGGAAATCGCCGATGCCGCAGAGAAACTTTACGGGGAAATCGACAACCTCGAGCTGTACACTGGTCTTCAGGCCGAAGCAACCAAGCCGGTCGTCAAGGGTGCTGGTTTGTGCCCTGGCTACACTATCTCTCGTGCAATTCTTGCGGATGCCATCGCTCTCATCCGTGGAGATCGTCTCTTCACCGCCGATTTCACCCCACACAACCTCACCGCTTGGGGTATTGCTGATTGCGTGAGGTCTCCAGACAACCCTGGATTCGGATCCATGCTCGGCCGACTTTTCCTTCGTACTCTCCCGGATGAGTTCACAGACAATAGTACCTACGCCTGGTTCCCGCTCATGACCCCTCAAGCCATGGACCAGGTTTTGACCAAGCTGGGTGGGAAGGAAAAGTACGACTTTGTGCGACCCCAGACTGCGGATCGAGTGCGCGAGTTCAAGGAGTACGGAGAGGTGGCCGGAATTCTCCAAAACAAGGACAAGTTCAGGTATCCCTTCCTGTCCAGGATCTCCACCGTCATCCACGGCCCAGGGTTCTTCCTTGCCACCAACTCACCCGAGAGAGGTGATAGGGAACAAAGGCAGATATTCAAAGCCCTGGCGGAGACCCCTGAGCAAGTTGAAGCCATCACCAACTTTTTCTACGAGAATACCAAGGCCCTTATCGCCAAGGAGTCGTTCAAGCTTGTTGGTGGACAGAAGTGTGGGATTGATATCGTTCGGGATGTTTTCAGGGTTGTACCGGTTCAATGGGTTGCTACCCAAGTGGTACGCCGAGCGTTCTTGGCGAGCGGCCTTTGCGACTGACCTGATTCTCCTTCTCGCGCAGGCTGGCATGACACTCAAGAAGCCCGAGAATGACACCGAGAACACCTTCACGGAGACGGAGCTCTTCGACGCTCTTGGCGATATTTACTCCTTCTGTTTCTTGGACATCGAAGGCGGTCAGATTTTGAAGACCAAGGGCAGGGTCGAGAAGCAGATCCAGCAACTCATGGAACACATAGAGGCGAACATTGGCGGAAGCATTCTCAAGCGCGTATGTCCTATCATCAGCATTTTCTGGGCCTCGAAAGCTGACTTTACCTCGATAGTTTTCTGTTAACGGAGTAGTGGGCACACTGTCAAGGATGTTTGGTAACAAACAAGATCTCGCGGATAAACTCCAACAAGCCGGGACTCCCAGTGCTCAAAACGTTAATTCGGTCCTGGCCGTCATGGTCGGTGCCTCTGTTGAACTTGCTCAAGGTGAGGACATCCTTGTCAAATCTCACCTGTCTCCCAAAGCTAAAGTCATTCCCTCAACCTCACAGCCTTCACCCTCATGCTCAACATCCTCCTTGAACAAACCGATGTCGCCCAGGCCTTCGCGAACAACGACAAGACGGAGATTTTGGAAGGTTATGTCACAGAGATGTTGAGAATTGATCCACCCCTCCAGGGCATCTACCGTGAAGCCAAGGCAAACGAAGTCGTAGGAACGACTTCCGTCAATGCCGGTGACTTGGTCTATCTCGATATCACAACCGCGAACTTCAATGTGAATTTCTGCCGTTTCGATTTCTCGTCTCGCAACAATTCTCATGGTACTTTAGGAGCGTGCGTTTGCACAACCCACTAAGATCGATCACTCTCGCCCGAAAGAGCATTACATCCGCGGTGATGTCTTGACCAGAACCCTTGGTACGGAGCTGGTGTCCAAGATTGTCATCAAGACCCTGCAAGCCGTCTTCGAGCTGAAGGATTTGACCCGAGGACCCGGTCAATCTGGCGATCTCAAACGGTAAACCAAGCCTGCTTTCGATGGTTCGCAACAATTTCCCTGAAACATTTTTTCTCTTAGAATTATTGCCGAGGTCGATGGTATCAAATTGCGTAGATACCTCGACAAGGCTCAACAGTTGAGCCCCTGGGCCACTTCAATGGTCGTCACGGTATGTTCAAACTCGGCAAACGCTACGCCAGGTTGCTGACGGCCTCTGTAGTACAAGAACTGAAACACGCCTCTTACATTCAAATGATCGGAAAGTCCGGTTACGAACCACCTACTGACCTGTTCACGTGCTTGAAATGACTGGAAGACCCTCTTTCATTGAAGGTCTGATCTACATTTTCGATATTTTTCGAACACTTGTCTCGCTTTCATGTTCTCGTGGTTTTCGATTCATTGCAGATATTATTTACCCCACTGTATTTGTGACCTTAACGATGCTTATTTCAACCCAATTTGCTCTTGCAACGACCGTTCGCGTTCGGTAAGATTCACCGTGATGGCCTGTGGGATTTCTACACAGAATGTCAGTCGGATTTTTGGATTCGCCCTTGCGAATGAAGTATTCAGAGGACGTATCCACCGCCCTGGCAATGCACACGCTAAAGCCTGATAAACCCCTGAAAGAAGTGGACATCATTCACTGCCAGAAGAGCTCCTTCAGTATTCGCTGGGTGTCTTCGGAGTAAGCAAACGTGTGTTCGATAGTCCTCTTGTCGGTGAAGGTTTCGTAATCGTTACCACTAAGTGTTCCGTTGAAGAAACATAAACCAACTCTTGAGAAAACAGAGTATAGGGGACGTCTCGTCGCCAAAGAATTGTGTCACCTCACCGTGTGGCAGGCAGTACGTCTTATGCCATACAGTGGGAAGACATCGAAGGAAATCTGACCGCCGATAGCAAAGGTGAGGCTGTATCCTTCAAGACTTTTACGGAGGCAGCTCGGACGGAGGAAAATTTCAGCCTACTCAATCCTGCATCCCTGAAAACACTTGTGTGTCCGGAACCTACGTCGAACGTGTTGTCAGGATGATGGAAACAGCCAAATGAGATGAACAATTGTCCCGGATTGGCGTCCAAACATGTGCGCAGCCCTCGGAGAGAGTAGGAGGTCGCCATCGATTTTTTCTTGCAGTGTTCGCTGTCCACATTATAATAAACAGGGATGAGTGAATGGATGTGGTTTAACCGAAAGGAATGCCGAAGCTGCGGCCGGGCGCGTGAGGCCCCACGATTCTCATTAATTCGAGTCGCCAAGGCCTTCTTCTTCTGTGGAACAGTGACCCCAATCTTTCTCTCGTTTGCACAACCAAACGCCTCGGCCTCGAGGTTCGCCATCCAAAGCCCCGATCAGACAACAGGATCATCCTCTATAGGCTGGTCTTCCCACGAGCTACTGTGAAGAGGTACAGCCCCCTGTTTGGTTACCTCTCTGCTCCGTGAGGACTGCGCACCAGAATACACCTGCTGGACCCCGTTCCCAAACGCCCAACGCGCCCGAAGGAAATGGTTGGGTGCTTGTCAGGGAAAAAAATTGACTCTTACATCCACAGATGGTCTGCTGGCCTACGCTATGATGAAGGCGGTCGGCATTGAATCTCCCTCCGGGACGAACTCTGAGATCTGAGGAATAGACCTTGGGCTCGAGCGATCATCGCTCGCGCACAGAACGATTGAGTCAGCCACTCCGGGACCCAGCACCTCTTGGCATCTTCCAAACTTCGAAAGGGTATTATCGTGGGAACCGTAGTATTCTCATACCATCCATTGACTACTACTTACAGTTTTGACCTTCATAGAAGCCTACGATCAGCTCGCTTTGCAAATTGGGCGCTGATGAGGTAAAGTCCTCCCAGAGCTGCTGAGAGAGGGGAGGGTCAACGACGCAGAAGGCGAGACGGTTGAGGCCTAGTGCAGGAACTCCGCGGGAGCAAGTGTGCGAATACCACCTTCATATCCTCTCTTAGCATCGATTCCGCTGGCGCAGACACTTCGCGATCTCTTGCAATCCTCCGAGGAGTAACTTACATCCGAGTCGTTAGCGATTACCGGTTCTTTGGTAAAATGAGCACAGCTATGATTTCTGGTTTCCAGACGTCCATCAAAGGAAGGCTGATGGTGTGGTCAGGCAGCACGTTAAAGGGTGGTTGCCAAGATCTTGCTTCGGTGGGAGCCCTCGAGACCAGGGAAGATAATGTAAGAGAACCCAAACGTCAGCTACTATAGATGGGTGGGCACACGGTACTGGGCTCCCGCTATGCTTCGATCCGAAAGTTCACTAGATTACTCTTCAGTCACTTAGTACACGCGGTTCCTTTCCCTGTTTGTTTATGCCTCTGCGATTGATATCCTTACAATGAGACCTGAGACATCCATCGGCAGCCGGAAGTGTGTAATCGACACACCAAAAACATGTGGATCCCTTGATGATCGGTACCCTCTCATCATCCTGTGCCCCCACTGCCGTTCTCTTAATACTCGGCAGCCCCTGCTTATGCTTCTCAACCGAAATGAAACGCTGGAGCATGACTCTTCTTCAAACTATAAGAGCACTGCGACGCAATGAAAGCTGCGCATCTGTCCTCCAGGTTTCTTGAACCAGGATGATTTCTCTTCACATCCTCCCTATCGCGCTGGCCTCTGCCCTTTTGTTCACATCCGTTAGTGGACACTGTCGCAAACCTAGGGTAAGAAGGGAATGGAGGGCCATCAGCTCGGATGAACGCGCTTCTTGGATCAACGCCGTCAAGGTCTTCCTCCCGCTTGCCTGATTGCTATCGAAACTTGCTGAACCCGACACCTCCAGTGCCTTGCAAATTTACCGCACGATCCCAAGATTGCTGCCACCGTCGACCCCGCGCTATCGTTAATCCCACCTCTGGCTCTGAACAGTTCTCACTATGACGGTAGGGTGTTCCTCACACAGATCCTCCATTTGCTGACAGAGATGGAGCAGATTTCGTATACGTTCACATGGACCTCAATGTTTGGGTGAATATGAATTGCCTCGTCTATCTCCACCGTTCCATATGCTCAACCTTCTACAGATCCACATGACGGGCCTTTTCCTTCCCTGGCACAGGCAGTACGTCCAGGCTTTTGAAGATGAATTGAGGTCGAAGTGCGGATACGACGGTGTTCAGCCTTATTGGGGTTGGACAGAGGGTAACGCTTCTCGCCGAATGTACAGGATTTCAGTCCTGACCAGATCTAGATACCGCGGACTTCTACCATGCGACAATCTTCTCCGATTCCACTTTCGACGGTCTTGGATCTTGGGGGGACCCCAACAACGACTTCCAGATCTCAACTGGTGGCCTCAAAGACATCACGGTCGCTTACCCCGTTCCACACAACATCCGCCGGAATTACACTCTCGAGCCCTTCATTGGGGGATGGACCGGTAGCCCCCCTGGTACGAGCCCGGACCCCACGTTGATGCTCAACACGACGTTCACGAAGGCAAATGTCGATTTCATCATCAACTCATTCGGAGGAGATTATTTCAGCTTCCAAGCGTATACGGAGGGCATCTTTGGGCCTCATCCTGGACCGCATCTCATCCTGGGAGGGGATATGGGGGGAAGATGCCCGTTCGGGTTGGAACCTCCCGAGTGCAACCTTGGGATCGGAATGAAGTGGTCTCCGAATGGTGAATAAAGCTCTAGTCGGTTGTGTGCGTTCGACGGTTGACACATACCACCCCCCGCATAGATCCCATGTTCTTCCTTCACCATGCAGTTTGTCTCCAGCAAAGTTTCATCGGGGAAGAGTCTGACGTACCCATCGTGTAGATGATTGATAAGGTTTGGTACGATTGGCAACACCAAAACTCGAGCAACGCGAACGCGTTTGAAGGAGGTGCCAATAGTTGGCAAACTGATCCCAACATAACGTACCTCCAGTATCCAACCGGAGGCCCCCCTTGGCTCAACGTGCGTGGTGACCCTTAAATAAATGCAGGTTTGTGGCAAAGGCACTAACGTTCAACAGTTAAGTTCCGTGATCCCCGGCGATGGCTTTTGGGAGGACGTTACGATTGGCGACGTTATGGACGCGGTTGGTGGAAGACTTTGTTACACCTATGCTTGATCCATGTAATTGTTTGGTCTCCATTCATTTGTAACCCGAATTTACGAATAATCTCCTGGTGCTTCATACGGCATGATCCTACGTAGTTTCATAAACTTGTGACTAGTTCCGTGAGGAATTTGTGCTCGCCTGTAGAGTTACCAGCATTTTATCAGTAGTCACATTAAGAGAAACAGAAACGAACTCAGGGTTGCGTTACCTACAAAAGAAACGACCGCGCTCATCATAATTTCCTCTGGCGCGCAAACGGGTACCGCATTGTCGGAACACATGACGGCCTCGACGCGGATCGCTTACTTGGGCGATGAGGCTATTCTGAAACATTACCTGGATCCTATGGCCGAAGTTACAGGATTCTCGTGTTTGTGATGGAAAACCTTCTATCCTCCCATTGTCGTCAATATTGGGACTGGCGACAGATGTGGACGTAGCAGGGGAAAGCCGAAGGTTCAACCGCGGAAAATGGGGGAGACAAGGTCAAATGAAACACAAAACAGCAAATAAGTTGACACACCGCGATCCCAGCCCACGGACGACCCCTCCAAACTGACCATATTCACCAACGAACGCTGTAGAGTTTGACATCCGGAATGAAGCTTGATCTACTTCTTATTTCGGGGATCATCGTTGGCCGTCCCAAAGAACCTGATCGTCGCAAGCGGGAACGAGGATCCTGTGTGTGTGTGTGTGTGTGTTTGCGCAGATCGTGGCTCGGTGACATTCACGGATGTCGACATCCACGATACACACGCGTGTGTATAGGTTGGTCACGACAGCCTCGGCCTCCTTCCGTTTGAGTAATCCGGTTAGCTCCCGGTTCCCATTTCTTAGTAACGAGGAGCGTTTAGTTGAGGAAGAGAACCTCAAAGACACAGGCTGTGGCGAGCGCCCCACTGATACTCGAGGCGGTGGGCCACTCATTAATTGCTTCCGTGTTTATCCTGGTTTCTTGAAGGACATTCTTCGGTATTTGGGTTGGACATCCTACGAAGCGGGCTTTATGTCAGCTAGATTCTGAAGGTATATATCTTTACCGTTTCACCTCAATCCCTAGGTACACGTTGAGACCGGGCCCATCAGAGATAGGACGGCAATTAATAAGGGGAGCTTTTATCCATGGGCCCCCCAGAATTTTCGCAGGGTGTGGACCGGAGGTACGGTCATTCGAGTCGTCCAAAGGGCCCGCATCCGTGCCTAGACCAGAACTGGGAGCACGGCCTACACTCCAGAAAGCCATAACGGTCAAGGTTGTGTCGACGTGCTTGGTGGGAGTTTGGATCCGGAAGAACCAACAACCCTGCTGGGCTGTACTAATGTATCCCAACGTTCCTGTATTCTCCAACATTCGTGAGTCATGGGTACGAGCACCTTGGAAGTCGAACCAGCTCCTCCCTCGGGCGATAAGGCCAGGAAAATAGCGAGGAAGTTCGTCAACTCGTCATTTCGTCCATTTCACAACCCGGCAAATACCGGCCCATCAGCCACGTGGTCGGAAGTGGGGTGGCTCTAAAGAAAGGGACGTCAGCTGGGAGACCGAGAGGGTCATTCCTCTCCGATACGGACGCACCCACCGTCTCTCCTCCTCTCTTTTCCTTCCTCAACACCCGCACGCGACCTTTGTTGGGCACTTAGGCAGAGGCATCGAGCATGCAGACCAGGTCATCCGTAAAGAGAGTCACTCGCCAATCCACCCGAGGCACGTCTCTCTCTCTCTCTCATCCAATCTCCCGTATTGCTGCACTCATCATGTAACTGACATCTCGCACTCTGTAGGCTCAAAGCGTTCTCTGGATCCGCAAGAGGACACGCTCGAGACAAAGCGTCGCAGGACAGCTCACAAAAGGTCCCGCCCTGTCAGTTCGGAAGCGGAGGCACCTCAATCGTCATCCGACCCTTCGGCACCTTTCGACGAGGAATCGGAACTTGTAGCTCTGAGGAAGACGTTACAACAGGTTCAGGAAGATCTGTCCGCTCTCCAGCAAGATCAACGACACCTCGACGACGTCACTCGAGGCATCCAGCACGACCTTGACGAGGCTCAGCCACGCGATACGCTTCGCTTCCTCGAGGAACACTTCACGTGTGCTTTGTGAGTCATTCAATTACGCTCCCAAACATCCGATCACTCAACGTCCTGTCCTTCGCTTGACCTTCACAGATGTTTGGAGATAATGTGGGTTCCATACAGTTGTCTATTCACACATCCTTTCTCACTCACAAACCCGCCTCGTTCAGAGCGCATCCCGTCACGGTCCCTCACCCGAGCTGTGGCCACACCTTCTGTGCGATCTGCATGGTCAAACATTTCTTCTCCCGATTCCATCGGACCTGTGGGGGATGGCACGAACACGTCGAATGTCCAATGTGCCGGAGCATACTCATATACACCCCTAATCAGCTCCCTCGTAGCCTTTTGACTTTCCCTTTCGCCAAGAATCGAATGGCCGACGCCGCCGTTGTGGCGATGATCGACCAGCTCACCGCGCAAATCGAGAGCACGGGCACAGGTATCCCAAACCCATGCGAAGACTTGGAGGGCATCAAGGGAGGCTTCAAAACCGATCGTGAGAGTCCGCTAGGCGTTTGGCGAACGGGTGGGAGCTCTCGGATGGAGTGGCTGGAACGGCTAGAGTGCGTTTTCCAATTATTCACCTTCTCACCCCGCTTCACACATCCTTCACATCGCGGCGTATTCAGAAGAGGCAGACGTATGTATATGTGCACCACGACACGCTCGCTCATACTTGCTGATCTCTTTTTCCAGAGGAAGTGGATTATCTCAGTCGAAACTGGTCCACGATCACTTCGCAGGAATTTGTCAAGACGAAGGACAGGTTGGGAGTCTAACACCACTGTGTACATCCATCTTCTCTAGTTCCCCGAACTCTTGATGTAGGATGTGCTGTTGTTGTTTTGTCGATTGTATCAGCATGGTAGTTCGCAAAGGACGGTTTTTTTTTACGAATTTTGGCACTCACAATAAGAAGCATCGTTCTTTCACCGCCCGCATCCCGAAAGTGTTCTAGATGGGGAGAAGGAACGTGAGCGGGAAGAGATGACCCTGCCTCTCCACTTACCCAATCAGCGCCAGTCACCCACATGTCGGTCACGCCTTCCATGCGCCCCAACACCGACGCGCCTTTCCAGGTCAGAACCCGCTCGTCGACGTCTTTCTGCGATGGAATTATTCCAACAGCGCCCATGTCTTGCACCAACGGCGTAGCAATAGCTTGTAACCTAACCGCAAAATCAGTGCCCCCATACACACTAGATCATCAGAATTCCAAGTAATCGAAGACAGAATCTCGCAGAGCAAAGAAAAATGACAAATGGAGAAAGACGATATCGTCCCTGCACACTCCGCCCAACAGAAACTCGTGACAAAGAAAAGATATGGATAACCATATGATAAAAGGCGCACGTACCTGCTTTTCAAAGCATCCTCCAACCCTGGCATCAAAGCCGTTCCACCGACGACGAGGATTGCTTGCAGATACTTCCGGATCTTATCGTCACCGCCAGCCGCGCGCGTACTGTTGAATATCGCAACATCCAACGGAAGCTTGCTAGCTTCTAAGAACAGGTCGATCTGAGGCGCCGCCGATTCTTTCGATGTTTGCTGGGACGCTGGAGTCGGTCCTTGCCCCGTTTGTTGCGGCTGTTGGGGTTGTTGTGCCGCTTGCTGTTGTTGGGCCGGCTGGTTCCCTGGAACGGGAGTTTTACTCTTCGACTCGTCCTCCGGTTTTTCCTTATCGACGTCCATTGGAGTCGGAGCTGCCTCTTCAGCTCCGGCTTCAGTGTCTCCACCAGGTGCCTCTTCATCAGCCTTTGTCGTATCGCCTGACGCTGGTGAAGGGGCAGATGTTGATGGCGCAGGTTCAGCGCCATCTGCGACTGAGGGGGCGTTCGTGATGGATCCTTGATGCAGAGGACGAGAATGGTAGGAAGAAACAGAGTAAGTAAAAGGGGAAACCACGGTGCTCCCACGTCTAGATCGAGCGGATAGGGGTGGAAACGGTTTTGCTCACCTGGTTGTGGATTCGGATCAGAGGCTGTGGTTGAGGGCTTGGTCTTCGCAGGTTCCTGAGGGACGAGATGCTGCGTAGAGATCACCATCGCCTGAGTCTGTAACAGGGGGGTGGGTTAGATATTAAGAGAAACGTCATTCTCAACTCGGATCTCGACCCATACAAAGCGGAAGGGAGATAAGGAAAGCGACTCACGAATCTATCAGCGGGGTAGACATCTGATATTTCATCCGTCACGTCCGAGTTTTGACGGTGAATGCCCGCAAGTTTGCTATCAAAGTCGACAACTTTTGGCTCGAAGAGAACCTACAGCCGATCAGAAGAGGGGACGATATGAATGCGAATCGGCCGACGCGAAGTTCAGACACGACGCGCAGAAGGAGGGGTGTGGTGCCTACCATAGGCGCCAAGATTACTTCGTCATAAGCTCGCAATCCGTATTTTTTTGTCGGCGCATCCGGTCGCCGTACGACAAACTCATACAGGTCTAGCGCCACATCACCCTTCGCACACGTAGCCACGGAAGGGGGAGGGGGTAAGAAGGAAAAACGTCAATAATCGATTCTTTCCTTCGAAATTTCGATGAGGTGTATATCTCCAATTACGGAAAGGTTTCTCTCAAAGAAGAGGTTTCTCAAAAGCGGGGGAAGAGCGGACGAGAACACACACCTCGTCTAGAGTCGCCGACCTGGCCTTCAAGTCTTCTACGACATTCCAATCATATGATCGAGCCAGGTCCAGATCTCGGTACGGGAAGCCGATCCTTTCCAACAAGACATACAGGAATTCAGTGATGTCGTTTCCCCCGATATTCAGCAGAATCCTAGACAAAGGCGCGGGGCCGGAAATACCCAAGCAGTCAGAAATTATTTGTCTCGTGCTGAACAAAACAACAACGCCAACTGAATTTCGGCTCAAATAGGAGGTTTTCTGACCTAGTGTCTGGCACAACTAAACCGTCTTCGACACACGCAATACTTGTCACTGCGGCTCCGATATTCACGACACAGGCCGTTGATATTCCGGCTCCGTATGTTGTGGCCAATGATTCCTATTGAACAAGCCAAAAAGCTTGCGAGTCAATTCAATCGCTCCACAGAGAAATGAAATGTTTCAGGGGCGGGAAATGAACTGAGGGAAGGGGGGGGACCGACTTGCCTGCTGGACGCATATTTGTTTGAATCCCATCTTCACCAAGAGGATATCGATCAGATCTTTCACGTACGTCCTTTCGTAAATGTCGGGTATAATAAGGACAACAGAATAATCCTTGAGAATCCGGAAGAGAGACCATCAGTCAGCTCCGCAGCAATCTCTCCTACCCCCAAGGGGGCAAACGACAGACGAAATCTTACTTCGTATGATTTCGGATCAATCGAGAGGCTCCCATTAAGGGTCTCTCGAAGGATTTCTTCAACATCGCTCAAGACGAGCTGATGGGATGGATAACCGCGCGCGTTGAAGTGGCCGCCATACAATGGCCATCGAACAACGTACCCCGTTTTATGGGGATCAGCCAATCGCAGCGCCTGCAAATTACAACAACATATTGATCAGCCAAAACGTCAACGTGCCGTCAGAACGGAAGCAAAAGAAGGTGTGGGAACAGCAACAAGTGCCAAACCTTTTCTCCAACGAGAACGTCTTCGTCTGCTTCCGTGATCCAATCGATTTTGCGCGGATCGGCGGCGTCGGGTATTACTTCAGGCTTGAAGGATCCATTGAACCTCGAAACGACAAACGCTGCGTCCCGATTAATTCGCAGGTTGTAGAATTTCATCCGTTCTCTGAAGCTCTTGACGAGTGATTCGATTTTGACTTCAAACTGTCGTACGCAGGTGATCAGACATGGACCCTTGATGCAAGGAATACACCAAAGCCCTTCTCCATCGCGATTGATGTCAAAAGAATGGGAGAGTGGGGGGAATTGAGTGCACATTAAAACCAACTACTCACGGGATCATTAGACTGTGACGATACAGAGTACTCGTCTCCACCACCGGATCCTTGGACCGGCTTTGTCCTCTCCATCCCTGGTTGGGGCCTCTCAATCCCCGGGACATATCTTGGTTCTGGAACGGTCCCGCCACCTCTCAGTTTCCGCGCGACTACGCTCGAGACGGTTACGGGGTTAATGTCGCAAGCTCTCCCAATCCGGGTGAACCTGGACCCTGGGTGAATTACTATCACGTCCGACCCCCGTCTTCCCTGACATACGCACGTTCACACGATCGACACGGAAGGGTGTCGTCAGGCTCTGCGTGAAGAAAGTAAGGTTCCGCTCATACCTCAAGTGCTGTCGCGGGTTCCTTCGCGCGACGCGCCGCATTCCTCGCCCAAAGAGTATTCAAGTCCGTCTTGATATACGTGGAGCCCGTGCTCTTTGGATTCAACCTAATCACCGATGCATCCCAAGCGATAACCACCAAACATGCGACCACGACAAACCGGATGGATACAACGCGGTCAGTTCAAGAGCCCGATCGGACGAGGGAAGAAACGCACCCAAGAGGGACATGAAAGGATGTGAACCTCAGTCCGGTCTCATCCTTCTTCGCGTTGGGAATCCCTCGGGGCATCCTTCCCGTGCCCGCTTTCGATTTCGTCGATCCTGAGGTCGCCAGCCTTGAAAGCTTTTCCACTCGTTCTTCTGGTCAATCGGTTTTATGGCTCCGTCCGGTCCCCTTCGCTGTTGGCCCACGCAGATCCGCACCAAAGAACACAATAGAAACCACGTTACAAATAGCAAAAGAGGTCGAAATGCGCGTTCTTCGAGTGGAGAGGATGTGTGTGCGAACAACGGGAACGAGGATGGATCGATCTCAATGACGATCGCGCGTGCCACGTTGTGAAGGTTCGTTGAATGTCTGCGCGGGTGATTTGGCCGAGGCGGTCTGGCTGCCCAAAAGCCACATTTGTTACAAGTGCCTATTCCGTGCGTTCCTCTTGGTCTAGCCACACCGAAAAAAAGCGTAGAGGACGAGAAAATCATCAAAAAAACTAGGCGCTCAATGACCAGGACTGGACCGTCGACATCCGTGCCTGACCGGGGAGTTGCCGTGGAGAGTCCGGGCCCACAGTGATGGTGCCGAAAATACCCTATCTCGATCACCGATGGCCACCGAAATCTTCGGCGCACTGAGCGGAGCTTAGAGACCAAAAGGACATTCCTTCGAGCTCTCACTCCTGCTGAATTGTAGGACGTTGCCGGATGCTGTTGCAATCACAGATCTCCCATTGGGGGTTCCTCGAGGGGACTAGTGCACAGGATCGTTCTGTAAGATGTGCTTGATGTGTGTACCTTATATGTGACCGAGTGACTACAGGTCTGAACGTCTCGAGACCTTTATGAAACTTCGAGATGCTTGAATTGGAGGACTTATCCCGAATACACCAAACAACGAGGTCACCATTTACTGCAGCGTTGATGACAACTCACTTTCGCCAAGAGAGGAAGGAAGAAGATCTCACCGGCACCCCCGCTCCGAGCTCGAACTTCCAAGGCCCATTAACACTTCGAAAGGAGTCTGGTGATGCACGGTCGTAAGCGGTGCACTCTTCACGAATTCGAAAAAGACGGAAACAAAAGATCAAAAGGGAGCGATGTGAACTAAAGTTAAGCTAACCCATCCCTGGTAACCTTGACATCTCGACAACCATCCGATGTACCTGCAGACTCATAACTCAATGATGTAAGAGCAGAACGTGCACGACTTTGAGAATTCAACGCTAGGACGCAAAAGTACGTGCGAGATTCACAGCGGGGGAATCGCTCGCCACAAGAAGATCGATCAGGCTAATCGTAATTGCGAAACCGGCAAGTCAGCACAGGCGCAGATCGAGAGCAATCGAGCCGCGAGAAGCACGACTAGAGCCTCAAAGAACAAAGGCAAGAATGCTACTACTTGGCAAGAATAACCGCAGCGGACAACCGCTGCCTCCTAGTACAAATTAGTCTAAATTTTGGACCCTCCCACCGCTCCAAAGCAGGCACGAGTTTAGTCGCCAGCACCACACACATAGTCCCAAACGAGATAAAAAGCGTCGGTCGGGCTCAAACAAGAGACGGAAACAAGGCGAAGGGGCGGGAACAAAATAAGAAACGGGAGTAGATCGAAGCGGCAGACCGAAGACACCGAAATCGAACGGGAGGAATTGAAGAGGGGGGTGGAACGTACCGGGCCGTTCCATTTCGAAGAATCCAGTTTTCCACCCTCCGTTCAACGAAGCCTCAATTTGCTTCTCCAACGCTTGCTCGTCCTGACCCCAAGAGGGAGGTGGCCCCCGAAATAGCAGATTCACTGAGAGAAGACGGCTTTGGCATTCAGCCTGAGTTCCATGAATGACCTGACCTTAGCAGCTTCGATATCTTCCGCCTCCGAGGGGACCACGACCCCCGCAAAGACACAAAAACAAAGAACGGCAATTCCTTTCTAACGGATGCCAAAAATGACTTCCAATCCACGGCTCCAGCCCGAGCCTTCCGACCCGTCCCCCTTGCTCGAGTCGAATAACCATCACTGACCGGGCTCGGCAACCGTTTCGCAAGCATCTCCCCGAGATGACCCCAACCGGCACCCGTCAACAAGTTCCCAACGTAATCCGGGGATCCAATTGCGCTCGGGGGGGAAGAGACCCCAGATCACATAAAGGCGGACGGGAGTTGACAAACGCCACCATACATCATTCGGTGATCTGCAGACGCGAACGCATACCCCAGTGAACGCTTCCGGGAGCTCAAAGCATTTCACCAATCTGCCTATTGAATAGTCGAGCCACCCCGCATCAACTCCTACCTCGTGGGCAAGATATTTGATTGACAACCGGGGGCCAGGCTTGACATGACCCCACTGGAATCGAACCGGCGAGCGCACGGTTATCGATGATCCGGCGTTCAAGGGGGCCCCTTGGCACGTCCGTGGGGCGATAAGAGGGTGCTCAACTCGTAGTTGAAATACATACGCCGATCACCATTCAAACGAGTCCGGCCCCTTAACCTACACCTCGAGATGAACCGATTAACGTCCAAGGGCAGCAATTCTCTCGCGCGCCCGAACAACACGACCACGGGGGTATAGACAAATAATCAATACCACTCACTTGGGTTCAATTCCTCATCATTTTCGAATGCCCCAATATTCAACGCTCAGCACACAGTTTGATGTGATCCCTGCGTCCTCAGTATCAGTGCGCAGCCTAGGAAGAACACAGATAGCGATCGTTATCGATCTGTGGGATGCAATCCCTACAAGTCCTCACCACACCCAACAAAGGCGTCAATACAAAGGAGGGGGATATGAGTTGTGAAGGTGATGAATTAAGCAACGTGAACATCAAAGGGAATGCCCCTCTCGCAAACCGTTCTTCCCAAGAACCTTCCCAGCTGACTGGTCGGGGGTTCGGGTCGGGTGCCACATGGACAGAGTAAGCGCCCCCCAAGTCTAATGATAAGGACGGGGAGAAGGTCAACGGCCACGGGTCACTGAGAACTGAATCAATGATCCCATGGTCCCGCGATCAGCCCACAAGCAACAGAAGGCCGGCGGGTTGCTGCTCCCGGGGGGGAGAAGGAAGATTGTAAAAGCCAAAAATCAAAATCGAGGAGCAAATGCGAGGGCGAGAGGAAATGGAAATAGATGACGGAAAAGGAACACACATACACTGCGCGGAGTATTGGTCAACCGCGTCCTCGTGTGCGAGTTCGGGAAATCCTCGGATTGGGTGTACGATCCGTGGTGAAGGGGTCTGGGCCTCCAGAGCCTCTGAATGTGGTGGAACCGTTGAACCTCGTCTTCCTCAATTCATCGATCACCTCTCCGCAGATCACTCCCGCAGTACTGTAATCGGTCCCCGCCCCCCTCGTCGCTCCATCAGCCCTGCTCAGGATGCGTGAGGAAACTACGCTTGAAGTTTCTCAGGAACGATAAATGAAGCTTTGGTAACGGGGTGGTGGAGTCAGAGGAACGGAGGTGGAAGATCTCCGGACTTTTCCCCCCAAATGTGAAATTGAACGAGATGAAACGCAGTGTTTGAGGACGCTTTGAAGGGGAAAGCCGAGATTACTTCCGCGGCGGCTCAAAAGCCTCTCGAAACATATCATATCTTTCAGAGCTAACGTTCAGCGACCCTTCTTCAATTCAAATGAACCGTACCACGTTCTGAAAGGCCTGCACGAGCATAAAATGAATCCACAGACATCTTCGGACATACGCTGACGAACCTCGAGTCGTAACCAATCCGCAGTGTGACCGCAGTCATAGCGAGAGTTACGTTGAAGCACGCGTCAGCAGACGCTCCTGTGGGTTGCAAGGGGATCCGAATTTGATGCAAGAGATGAAACTCACAAAAAACGCATAACGCCGGCTTTTCCAAATATCATGATATTCCTTGTCCACGAAAAGAATTGGGGAAAGATTTGTAAATATGTCGCGCTCGTCCCAAGCTCGCGGATTGAAAGGAAAAACATCATCACATACGCACTTGGTTTTTTTCTTTGGCCGCTTGTTCTTTCACCGGCTCCCTTCAAGCCCCGGACGCCTCTTCTCCAATTCCTTGGGCGGGTAGCGGCTCATCTCCCCTTTTCAAAGATGTTGCCCCTTTAACGCTGCCCAGACCTTGATCGTTCAAGATCATAAGCTTCTTGGCCTTTCCGGCTTCTCACGTGGGAACATCAGGTGGTAGAACCCTGGGGTTAGAGATCCGCGTGCAAGAAATTATCGTACCCTCCATAGTCTTTCTGGAGGCAGTCTTCAGTAGGCAGAGACGACAGCGACGCAGATCATATGGCGACGTGGATCCACGATGGCCTGGTAATGGGTTAAGAAAGCAAACCCCTCCCGAACGTCTTTGATCCCCTTCAACAACCTGTGCCACACCCCTTGGATCTAGCCTAAAACGTCACTGAAAACGCAGACAGACCACTCTCCAGTCCCTAGACGAGGTCATCGAGCAAAGGCAGAAGCGCTCGCAATCGCAGCGGGGCAGATATCCAGAGCGGTGAGATAGCATCCGTCCTCGTTTGTTTCCTTGGAAAACCCGGGAAAGCTTGCCCCAACGCCCTGTGCGGTAAGATAATGGCTGTCGGGACCGCAGTTTGCAAATTGCCAAAATGAAAAAAATAAAAAAGAATCACCCGAGAATGGAGGACGTCGGCGAACCGCACACGCTTGACGTAGAGCGCTCCAGATAACTCCCACCGTAGCCGGAACTGGCCCGGGCGGGAGGGGGAAGTGGACGAAGAAGACAAGTCACCATCTGTGGATCAAGACAACAACAAGCGCTGTCCAAGGATGGCGAACGCAGGGCAAGACCCCACCCGAATCATATCAGAAACCCTCCCCCCCCCGTTTCCAAAAGCCTCCGATTGACAGAGCGCCACGTTTCGGACAGCGCACAACCCAGGCGCGGGTTGAAGGACACGACCAGGGATGCAGAGAAGAAAAAAACAGGTTTCTAAACGCGTCCCCACTTCAAACTCCCGCCAAACGCAGTTCGGAACGTGAAATCGTTGAGCTTGTCGATATGTTCGAGTGCAGGTTTCCTCAGCTCGGATCAGGCGCCGATCAAGATCAAAAAACGTGGGGGGGCTAGCGGAGGACGGAACGGCAGTTTGGGGTCATCGTTCAGTCATCCGTCAATCCCAGCCCCTAATGTGAGCAGGACAAAGGGATCAAAGCAAGAGGGAATCATTTGCGACCGTGGAGCTGGGAGATAAACCGGTGTGACAGATGAAGGTTGATCGCGTTCGAACACTGGGGGCGACAAAACACTGAACACGTGTCTGGCCGGCGGCGTGTGGACGTCTGATATGTACCCGTCTACGCAGACAGAGCCTAGAGTGTGAGGGGAAAATACTCGATAAATCAGCGATTGTACACCCCCGTCTGATGAAGGCCGCTCGAGACGCCAAGGGCATCGAATCGACCACGATGCTTCACAACTGTGGAATAGGCGGTGGTAGAACGGTAGGGAGACAATCGTGGATGTACCGTCCCACATGTGTGGTGTGATCGTGCTCGATCACGTCATTGCTGCACGAGGCATGCAACACGAGCAGCATCGCCAGATTATGAAGCAAGCGAAAACGAGTGGCAAACTTCCCACATGGTATGGCGACCGCCACGTCGGCCGCCGCGAACGAGAGCAGTGTAACCGGGGGGAAACCACCGCCCGCGCGCCGCCCGAGGGGTGGGCCGATGTGATGGTCAAACCGGCTGACCTTCTTTCCACCGAGAGACGCGAAGGGGCGTGTGGGTCACCAGGACCTCTCTGAGAACCCAAGCCGTCGCTCAAGGAAATATCAGGTCATCCCTGCCGATCTGTCATTTCGTAATCGTCAGTGGGATCTTGATTCATAGAAGATGACGTGTTGGGACTGTGGACGGGAAGACGGGAGAAGTAACGAGAGGCGAGAAGTGAGAGAAATTGGGAAGATAAAACGCCGGTAGCGAAATGGAGGCTCCGATGACAAAGGCCCATGGATGAATGGATCCGTGACAGTCCGGCTGCGAAACCTGAAGGTCGACCAGCCCTGGAATTGGGTATGGCAAGTGACAAACAAGGAACCGTGCGGGACCGAAGCCATGAACCAATAAACAACGAGACGTGCGTTTGACTTCGCGTGCATTTTGGGAGGAGAAACAGAGTGGACATTTTGAGAAAACGTCCGATCGAAGGACGCCACAACGACGATTAGAGGGTGCGAGGTCGCGATAGTGATGGTGGATACACGTACAAAACGGTCCCGTTTCAAAGGTCGTCCACAATCCCACCGATCTGGCGGTGGCGAAACGATCGAGGGAGGTGACAGCTGGCCAGAGGCGCTGTTGTCGTACAACATTGTCAGTGACATAACCTCCATCGCAAAGAATGTACTTACGTGAGATATGGACCACGCCCGGCGAGCTAGATCCACACTGAAAGATGAGGGCAGATCAACAAGCGAAGGGGATATTGTGAGATGCACGGTGGCACTGCAAAAAATGTTTCATCGGCGATGTAATCAATCACCCCCCAAAAAAATGCAGACGGTGAGGGACGTGAAGAGGGTACATTCAGGGGCACGGAAATAAGACCCGTGTGCAAGCGACGTCGGGGGGAGTGGCAACGGTGGCGGGGTTGAGGAAGGACGTACATTGTCTTGTTCCAGATCGGCATTCCGGGGGGTGTCTGACGGTGTCGGTTTCGCCTTGACGGCGTCGTCATGCTGCTTCTCGCGAGGGCGCTCTGTTGGACACCCCAGAGCTTGGCTGCATTTAGGTCGTCAAAGACGGTGCGTTCGAGGGCTTTGAACGTATTTTGGTGTTTTGGCCGCTCGATCACATAACCGAGATCTTTCCATTGAGGCTTTCATGGAGGAGATCATCGACGAGTCTGACGGAGAACTTTCAAGCGAGCTGAACGTTCGGACCCGGAACAGTATGGAAGGCTCTAGCGATGAAGAGTAGCACGGCAATCTCCGAATTCATAGAGCGCGGTAAAGAGTTTTGAAGGAGAGGTTGGATTATCCGGGTAGCAAATAGATGAGTACGGTGTATTGAATACTGAGACGCGGCCGCGAGGGTGGAGAGAATGCAACAGAGTGTGGGATGATGGGTGTGATGGTCAGATGATGGATATGGAACCTGTGATGAGCTTAGCAATCGGCTTTTCGTCTGTCTGTCCTCGTGTATCGAACACTCGTACTTTCTCATTCTTTGAGCGGGAGAGGATGAGGACGGGGATATCAAAAAGAGGAGCAGATGACCTTTGGTGGGGGAGTCAGCGGAGAACCCTGGAAACGGCGAATTGAATGTGCGGCTCACTTTCCAACCTTATTCCGCGTTGTTCCCATTCAGTTCCTTGTCTAAATTCTCACTTTTCTCTCTGTGCGAAAATACGATCCTCTCCCTCTCTTTCCGGCAAATCACACAAGTCTCCTTCTTTCACTTTCCACTCATTTCGGCCGGTCGGCCCTCGGCTCAAACGAGCGTGTATTCGTAGCAAGAGAGAGAGAGAGATGTTGAGCAAGATTGCCGACCTACTGCCGATGAGGAGCTGAGGCTGTGAGCGGGGGAGGGCGACTCAGGACGACGATCGCCCGTGGACGATTTCGGAACAATTTGCCACATTCGGCCCTGATGTAGATGTCCAAAACGGGAAGTAAATACATACGGATACCAGATCGATGTTCGGCCGATTCTAGAACCCGCTCTGTTTTTTCCACCCTTGGCCGCGTCCCTTGTTCGACCTTCACCTCTGTTTCGACCGAAAAGGCGACGCCAGGTTTCATTCGAAGCCCCCAACATTATCTACTTCGCAGGAGGGAGGACGTCCAGGCCGGTATTGCATCCGTCTCATCTCACGTATCTATCTGCTCCACCTGTATACACCGCAGGGGGGACACATCACTTGAGTCGCCCCTCGTTGGTACCGAGGGAAGGTGAGAAAAAAAGGGGGATGGTTTTGGAGGAACGATCAAGGCCGAAATTGACGTGTGGGTGCGGCCGCGGCCCGACCGCCAGGAACTTCGTTCGGAATGCTTCCGTTTGTTCCGCAGCCCCCATCAATTCTAGAAAAGCAAAAAATGGACCATGGATCCAACTCGTGCGCACTGGGCTGAGTGGACCCAGGTTTGTTTGCGACTTTCTTGTTCCGTCTTGTACGTCCAACTGCCAACAGGCCATCTCCGAGGACAGCGCGCGCAAAGACGAGACACTTGCATCGCCCTACTCATCCCCTCTGGACGGTATCATATACGGTGGGAATCCCCTCACATTTTCCATCTCCCAGGCTTCGACTCGCAGCCAATCCAACATCGAACACCTCTAGACGCTCTCCCGCTGGAGAAGGGAAGCTTATGACAGCTGTGACCCTGATGTAACAACATGCAAAAAAGGTAATATTAATTCTTGCTCTTGACAGCTTGAGATTCTGTTTCAGATTGGGTCGAAGGGGTTACATAATATGTGACGGCGTGACGAGGGGGGGATTTGCATTTTCGTAATATTTCAATTATTATATTATATTTCTTCAGAACCGACGAGAATGAGGAATATAATATATGATATAACGTCTCTCGGTACGTTTGTGCGTCCACCCTTCTCTCGTCCTTTCGAGGCCAGATCCTGTTGCGCTCGTCTGGTCTATCTTTCTCGCAATCGCTTCGTCTGCTATGCTCAGTCTCTTGCCACAACCTGCCGCCCCGAGACTCGCACTCGACATTCCCGTCTCCTCGATCGACGTCCCAGACAAACGTTATGAGATGATATACAATGACAACTCCCCCCTCTCTTCCCCACAGTCTGCCGACGACTCTAATCCGATAAACTTGTCTCAACCCATGAGCGCACCCCACAACCAGCTCAGGTACCCCTCAACCCAGAGAAACCCTTCCTCTTCCTTCTACCCCGCTCCAGATTCCGCCATCGACCATCGCAGGATGTCCGAACCCGCCCTCCTCAGCGGCTCCCATCCGTCTGCTTATCGCCCCGTGGACTCGCGTTACAACAACTATGCGTCCTCCTACTCCCCGCCGACCCTTCACTACTCTGCTTCCTCTCGGCCCAACTATCCTGGTCACTCCAGGACAGATAGCAACGCATCCTCTGCAGATTACCGTTCTCAGCAAGCCCACGACGAAGCCTTTTCTGATCCTTCAAATCACAGCCCGCGGCCCTCCACAGGGTCCACAGGGGCGGTCGATTCTACCGTTCAGGTTCAGTCCCTGTCCCCACATTCGTCGGTGTCGCCAGACATGTCGACTCAAGCTTTGAGTAAGGACCAAAATCCTTCCTCACCTTCGAACCCGAACAAGACGTACGCATTTGTCTCTCTTCCAGGAACGACCATTCGGAAGAGGCCGAGGAGGAGGTATGACGAGATTGAGCGTCTTTATCACTGTTCATGGCCAGAATGCACAAAATCCTACGGCACCCTGAACCATCTCAACGCTCACGTCGTGATGCAAAAGCATGGGCCGAGGAGGTTACCTTCAGGTGAGCACCGCTCCACCCTTTTGATCTTATCTTTACCCCTGACCACACCCCGCCCACCCCCAGAGTTCAAGGAGTTGCGAAAACAGTGGCGGAAGGCCAAGAAGGAAGGAAGTTTTTCCTCTCCTCAGTCGGCCGCCCCGGGCCAATCCCCATCCAACGCGAACAGTTATCCGCCGCAGCCGATCAACCCATACTATCAAGCTTCCGCCAATATGCAAAACCCGATGTCTGATCGCAGGCGGAGGATGACCGATTCGAGTATTCCCGGAATCGCTTCTTATCGAGCCTCGAACCCATATCTTCAACCCGGGGTGAGTTCGCAGGCTTGGATGGACCACAACCAGGATAGGAGATACTCGCTCTCGATGAGTTATACTTCTGAGGGCACCGTAGTCGATGACGTCTACGGACAATACGACAACTCTTCGCTCTCCGCCTCGAACGACCAGATGTCTGGTTACACTCAATACACGACGCAGGACCAGTACACCACCACCACTCACGGGTACACTTACCCGCCACTTCAGTCTCCTCAAGCCGACCAGTCCAACGGTTCCCCGCATTCGCCACCGAACCGAGGCAGCCAACGATTGACTTCGGCCACGACGCTCCCGCCTCTCCCGCCCACAAACAGCCACCCGATAAATCGTCTCTCATCGGACAACGGGATGATCCTGAACCCTCTCGACTATCGTTCGACGAGTGGGGGTACGGGTACGTCAGGAGGCACGGCTGGAGACAGCCCTTCTGCGGGTTCAGAGTACGACGAGCCTAGATCGTCTTACCAACTACAGTCGACCTCTGGCGGTTACGGGGCTTACGAGGAAAGCGTTCACGCCCATTCGCACGGTTCGCAGAGCTCAGAGTACTCGCTTGGTCGAAACAGACTTCCGAGAGATTCTACGTTGTTGACGCCGGTCAACCTTGATGGTTTGAGGTACGGAAAGGACATTTAAGTTCCTTTGTCGCACCGACTTTTGCCCTTATTTTTATTATGGGACTGTCCCCACCCCCTTTGTCTTTTACACTATTCGTTCATATAACTCCCATGCCTGGTCCGGCCCCCTTCGTTTTTCGACCGTTTTTTTCGCCTTTCTTGTACCTTCTTGGTCCACCGCACTTGAACGTTCTTTCCGTCTACCTTGTTGCGTCCCTCCACTTGGAGGTTAAAATCTCCATACCATCGTGCGTAATGTACTTTAAATCCCGGCGTTCCCCTCCCCCCCACCACCCCACCTACTCTACTCCTTTCCCATATATTTCACACTCTCTCCCTCCCCCATGTTGTCGTCCTCTGTTCACTTTGTGTACCACATGCACATCCTACTTCGACGGCTCTCTCTTTTTTTCCATAGGTCAACGCAAATCAACAAAGATGTATACTAGGCCGTAAATTCTCGTCTCTTTCGTTTGTGTTTTTTTTTTGGGGTGGAGGGCGCGAGAAAAGTTGTACATATTGTATGTTTTTTCTTTATGTTTCCTTTATATGTGGAACTCCTCGGCGAGGAGTAGATGGTGCTCTTAAAGTGCTATTTTCGTACGGTACATATTAGAATGGTTCTCGGGTACACGCGGTCGTTGCTCCGTTCGCCTGCATCTATCGCTTCAAGTTATCATTGTAAGATCACAGTACACTTATGTGAGAGATGCAAAAACGAGCGACGGCTCCCGGGTCCGCCTTGCCCGAAACTGGGTGCCCAGCTCGTAATTTGCTGTGCCGTGTCATCTCGTCAGTTGTGTCAAGCTGATTATGAAAAGAAGAAAAAAAGCCGGTGCATTGAGGAACGTTACTCGAAGACCTTTATCGAGTTAGAATGAGGAGTTAGAATGGGGGGGGGGGGAACATGTATAGATTATCTTTATAGATATCGAACATATCGCGCTGGGCGCTGTGCCGGAGTTTTTTTTTTTCCACAAACAAAAAGAAAAACCGGTGCAAGAGTCAAGTCAGCGCAACCGACACGTATACGTACGGTGTAAGGGTCGCGGTCTGCGTGTATACTATATATACGTTTGTCACCTGTAGGCCGGGGTGGAACAAAAAAAAAAAAAAAAAGCGGTCTCGAACGTTTGGTCCGGGTGAAGGAGTGCCGCTTTGAAAGTGATAGAACGATGTTTTTTATTTTATTTTCATTTCATTTTGAAGCGTATACAGTCCCGGATCTACAATCACGTCTCTCTCTCTCTCTCCCGCCTTCGACCCGCTTTCGTGGGTTGACAGGACGTGAACGAGGGTTTGCGAGGATGGGGGTCGTTAGTGGTGTGGGACGTTTTGTTTCATCGGTTCATGATTTCCGGATTGAGATCGGAGCAAGGGGCTTCTCTTGAACTTGTATCTCTCTTCTTCGTGTCCAAAGAGCCGGTGAGGAACATTACGTGCGAGTAAAGAAAAATACAAAGAGGAGGTTGTCGATAGGCTTCGAAGGGGGATGTGGGGGGACTCGACCTCAGATAGATCGAGGTTCCGTCTCGAGCCGTTTGATTCGATTAGGGCCTGTTCGAAAGCGTTTGGGTCTCCTCTTCCGCGTCGAAAGTTCCATCAGCGGATCGGACGGGCACGTATCCCGACCCCACCCTCTTTTTCTTTCCCCCCCCCCCCTCGGTTCAGGGGGGAGAGAGAGGGGACCACGAGAAACGATCCGTGCAGATGATGAAAATCGAGGACATCTTCACAGTGACGAAACGCCGCGTGGAGGGGGGTGCTGGCACACCCTCCTTTGATAAAAGAATATCAAAATATCCCTTTAAGCATTTTTCGCGCTGATTGCACATGTCAAACCCGGCCTTCCCTCTTCTGGGACCCTCGTTTTGTTGCTGGATCTTCCTATCGGCTTCACCCCACCCGGGGGGGAGGGGGAGCCATCGGCTTCTTTGACGTTCGGCATGGAACGCCGTGGGGACCTCATCGGGGGTGTGTATAGTCGGACGTATCCACGTTCTTCCCGTCGTTTTATGAACGCTTAGATATCGTCGACATGATCAACCCACGACTGTGGCACACCGCACGTTCGACGCACGCTTTAGGTACTTCAGGCCCAACGAAACCACGTACCCGTTGCCGTCTTGACAGCGAAGAAAGAGGAAGTTTTTCTGCCTCGCGTGCCTGCTGAGTACATGTCTAACGAGATCGGCTGCCTGACCGGGGCGCGAAATCACGACCCATGGAATACGGGGTTGATGTCGGATGTGCCGTTCTATTGCATAGCGTTTGTGCATGTAAATTTCGAGCAGAAAGAGAGAAAGGTCCCCCCCTCCCCCAGAAATGCGGTGATAATCTGATGGCGTTCAACGTCCCTGAAGATGTGGAGCAACTCCCAAGGTACGCATTCAGTTGTATTGAGCGTATGGAAGACCGTTGTCGAGTGAAAAGCGGTCGGAGGTTGCAAATTGTCGTGGAGGTCGGAGGGCGTTTGAGGTCGCTGTTGCGCGGGAGAGAACGCTTTGGTTGGACGTTTGAATGGCTTAATGAAATGCTTCGCGTTTACCGTGGGACAGCGTTGAGGGTCAGGTGGTCTTGTGAGAGGGAAGGATCCGATGGAACGCGTCTCGTATGGTCATGGTAACAGTGAGCAGCAAGTGCTGGATTTCGATCACGATATCCCTCCCCCTCTCTCTCTGCGAATCCCTCGTACCCGTCCCCCACGACAACGTTCCCGGTCTGTCGAACCGGTCGGAAATATCAAGAGAAAAGGGAGAGCGATTTAGGACAAATGAACGCGGGGTTTCATTCGGATTCTCCGGTGGTACCTGGAAGACCGGTTGACATGGACGTCCACTCCGCGTGTGTGAAGGGGATTTCTCAAGTGAACGAGAAGAGCACGGGAGCAGAAACCCGTAATAGGTGTGTGTACCTCCTCCCTAAGTTACCCGTCGTTCGTACGGAATTGAATGGTGTGGTGCTGGTGGTGCAATTGACGTCCCCTCCCCCCCTTGTCACGTTGTCCACATCCTCACTTATCTTTCCTCTTTGACTTTCGCGAAGCGTGTGCCTTACCCCTGGCTCATCCTTTCATTTCCGTGATGGCGGAGCCTCACTGAACGATGCCGCGTACTCGCTCTGTGTTTTCAGCCTTTCTCCAACTTTCTCCTTTCCACTCATCGCTTCCTCATCGACATCAATCGATCAGGAACACCCTCATCACCCGCGCGTCCCAAAAAGTCCAATCCAGCCCGGCGATCTGACCCACCCCCGTCACATCTCTCTCTCTCTTTCTCCCTTGTGATCAGTTCAGGTACCCACCCTCCTTCCCACTTGCGTGAGCAATATGCGCAACGCTATCCCCATCCTCGCTTTATTTCTTCGTTTGCTCCTTCCACGCGTTCCCTTTCGAACCTTCTCTCTCGTCCATCTTCAATTCCACAGAGTCTTTGCGAGCTCCACTTTTTTGCCGATCGCGTGAAGGCTGGACAGTCGAAAGGGAATCGAGGGAACCGCTCGGGTGAAGAAACTTTCTCTCGGCTCAGTCGCCCGAAGGAGAGATAAGCTTTGGGGATCGGAACACGGCCCGGATCCCGTTCTTTTGTGCACTTCTACGGAAGGGAAACGTGAATCCCAGTAAGAATTTTTTTTAGCGGCAGTGATCGGTATGGATCCCGGCAGACCCCGTCGACCTTGGGCGACTCCGAATGAGGCCCATCGACGCGCGCCTCGTTTTTAAAAAATATCAACATACTTCTTAGCACTTCGATATGTTTTCGGCGTCGCAATAGATAATAAAAATATGTTTTCCATACAATCCCGGGGTGATTCGATCGTAGAAAATTTTCTAAGTCGTGAAAAAAAACCACCAAGTCGACATCCCCCTACCTACTCGAAGTCCCTAACGTCGGCCGTTTTCCCCAGGCTCGGGAAACAAGAAAACGAATTCGCGCAATGAAAATCCTCTGGTGTTCGTGTCATAGATGTAGTGGGGGAAAATTTATTGCACAGTCTACCTGGTATACGCATAACGAAGAGCGAGTACGCGTCCACCCAAGATCTTCACACACTGGGGGCAGGGGCACCTGAAATCAGTGATTACATCTTGATTACATGGTGAGTTCATGTGCACTTTTCAATGATTGTAATCGCTGATTCCAAGTTGATTACATTTCAAATGTTACCTTGACATGTAATCCAGCCAGCGTCCACCAATTCCATTTGAAATGTTCTCAACAAATGTTTCTGGGATGTTTTTTACCTGTTGGCAAAAATGATACTACAATGTAGTCAACATGTTCTTCAATCGTCTGAGATGTAATCTAAATGCGCTCAAAAACATGAGATGTTTTCACAATGTGCCCAGTGGGCACATTCAGGAAACATTGCTTGGGAACATTTTGAGGAAATTTCAAATGGAGTTGGTGGGCACAGTTGAATTACATGTCAAGGTAACATTTGAAATGTAATCAACCTAGAATTGGCGATTACAATTATTGAAAAGTGCACATGAACTCACTATGTAATCAAGATGTAATCACCGATTCCAGGTGCCCCTGCCCCCAGTGACATCGTCCTCGCAGAAATTCCCCCTCCCCAGGCGCCGCATCAAGACATTCCAGGGATCTTGACGGCATGGATCCGCCAGAACCATCAGATCAAGAAGATGACGGTAACCGAGCGGCTAGATCACATCTTGTAGATGTAACGAGTAATCTAATCTATCACTGTGTCCGGTGGCTAAAATTTACATAGGATGAAAACATGGATGAATTGGAGGAATTAGACGACCTACAGGGGCGTCAGACCCCTCTGCAGACGTCTGGGCCTTCTACACCTCGTTCCCGGCATTCTTCCCGTCGTTCTATGTCTATTCCTCCCGGGCCTCCTCCTGGTCCTCCCCCTCCTCCCGGTTCTCCCGGTCCTCCTCCCGGTCCTCCTCCCGGTCCTCCCCCCGGTCCTCCTGGTCCTCCCGGTCCTCCTCCCCCTCCCTCTCCCCCACCATTCGACGAAGAATTTCCGGCTGCGCATATGCCGAAAATACGCACCGCGATTCAGTTTATCGAAGCGGTCGAGACGGCGACCCTAGCTTCTCAGTTTGACCCGGAGGAGCTCGCGGATTTTCTTGATCCTCAGGAACACGTCTCTGTCCCTCCAAACGATCCCAGTCTCAAATTATCGCTTCTGAACTATATTTCTTTGATGGGTTCCTCACAAGAAGCCTACGAAGCGGTACGTCAGAACACTCGGCAGTGCTACAATGACGTCAAGATCCTGTCGCATTATCAGGTTGAGCAACGCGCCCGAAAATTGTCCGGTCTCCTTACCTGGGAGCACCATATGTGCTTTAAGTCTTGCGTAGGATTTACCGGGCCCTATACAAATCTAGATCGTTGCCCAGACTGCGGGGAATCGCGCTATAACGAAAAGGCGCTCGAGGAATCTGGCGGGGTTAGGAAAGTTCCGCGAAAAATATTCACCACATTTCCAGCCGGTCCGCAGATCCAGGCACGCTGGAACAATCCTCAGACTGCCGAGGACATGCTGTATCGCTGGCGGAAAACTCAGGAACTCTTAGCCGAACTTGAGATTACCGGCACGCTTCCCGACCTTTTGGACGATATTCTATGTGGTGAAGCATATCTAAGTCTAGCTGCTAGCGGGGAAATCAAAAAATACGACTCGGTGCTTATGCTATCTATCGACGGTGCCCAACTTTACGACAGCAAGCAATCGGACGTGTGGATCTACATCTGGATCTTGGTCGATCTTGCCCCGGATAAGCGATACAAGATACGAAACATCCTTCCCGGGGGTGTAATCCCAGGTCCAGACCCTCCCGGCGATATCGACTCCTTCCTATTTCCTGGCCTGGCTCACGTCTCCGCCCTTCAGAAGGAAGGATTGCCTATCTGGGATGCCCTCAATCGAGAGCGTCACCTAGCCGATCTATATATTCTTCTTGTCCTGGCTGACACCATCGCGATGACCCAAGTCAGTGGGTCCGTCGGACACCACGGCCGTAAAGGATGTCGACTCCTGTGCAACTTTCGTGGTCGGAATAAATTTCGGGGCCCCCATTACTATCCAGCGCTCTTACGGCCAAACGGTTTCGAAGGACACCCGAGTTCCTCGCATGCTGACGTTGACGTCAATCAGCTTCCGGAACCTGATCCGGCTGTCTATCGTCGCGACCTGTCTAAGGTGATCGCGTCCCTAACTACGCGACAGTACGAGAAGCGTAGACTTAGGACCGGAATAGGAAAGCCGAGTATATTCACTCGCATGCCTCGGATCCTCCCCCTTCCCACCTGCTTTGCCGGCGATCTCATGCACCAACCTTTAATAAATTTGACAGGCCTCCTCTTAGACCTTTGGTGCGCGCGACCTGGAGCTCGTGAATATGACCCGGACTCTTTCTGGCCTTGGGCTGTTCTTGTCGGAGACGTTTGGGTTCGACATGGAAAAGCAGTTGCGGACGCCGGGCCGTTCCTTCCGACTTCGTTTGGACGGATCCCTCGAAATCCCCAGGAAAAGATCAATAGCGGCTACAAGGCATGGGAACTTCTCACGTACATCTATGGGCTGGGCCCCAGCGTCTTCTATCGGCTCCTTCCGGATGAATATTACGCGCATTTCTGCCGACTTGTCCGGGCGATCCGGATTATCTACCAGCGGAATATCTCTCGGGATCAATTGATTGTGGCGCATCGTCTACTCCTTCAGTGGGTCCTTGATTTCGAGATTCTCTATTGTAATCGGGATCAGGATCGCCTCCACTTCGTCCGTCAATGCGTCCATTCGTTAACGCACCTCGCGCGTGAGACGAATCGCTTGGGACCACTATGGCTGTCGTCCCAGTGGACGATGGAGCGTGTTATCGGGTACCTCGGGTCTCTTCTCAGGCAGCCATCAAATCCATTTCGGAATTTTGCGGCTCAAACGAGGAGAGTGGCCACAACAAACGCTCTGTGCGCAATGTGGCCAGATTTCGAACGAGAGCGGGGTAATCCGAGGGGGTCCATAGATCTGACGAACGGATATTTATTATTGGGACCGAGGGACACTACTCTATACCACCTATCTGTATCGGAGCAGACGGCCGTCGACCAAGCTTTCCCGGACGATCAAAATATTGAGGACGTCGAAAACCGAACAGTCTATCGGTGGGCGCGCCTGAAATTACCCACTGAACAAGTCGCAAGGTCTTCTTGGAAGGAAGAAGACCGCTGTTCTGATATGTCACGGACAGATCGAAATGTCAAGGTACGCGATGTCTTCATCAAATCGTTACGAACGTGCACTAAAGACACCGCAGATCTCCCTCAATAATGCCATTCACTTCGCTGAGGTTCGATTTTATTTTACGAAGCCGTTAGGAGGAGAAACACGAGCATTCGCGCTCGTTTCGCCCTATTCCTCATCAGAGGAATATCTTCTACAGGTTAGTCAGGGTACTCTCGTGGTTTGTAGGTACCCGGACGTAGATACACTGTGGGTCATTGACGTCGCGTCGATATTATCAGTCGTAGCTATGATTCCGTTTCCGTTTCTCATCAACGGACAAAATAATTACTATTACATGGTAGAAAAAATAGGTTTAGATATAGTCGACGCAGATACACGAGAAGGCAACGAGTAGGCGTAGCTGAATAATTTAATTGAGTTGCTCTCGGCGCGATCCGTGGCTGGGGTTCGGATTATCCCCAACAGAAAAAAGTTATCTTATCGCTCGCTCTCTCTCTCATCCATCTCTCTCTCCCTCCATCCATCCCATTCCTCGTTTTCTACGACTGTTTACTATGCCTGCAGTCGCCAAAAGGAGGATCTACGCGGTCTCGGCTAGGAATCAGCCGCCCTATTATGAAATTGGCTCTTCGGCTCCATCTAGGGCTCTTCCGGTAATGGTTAGGCGCGATTCTGACGACCACAAAAACAGTGACGCCCTCCCTCGCTATGTTACTATTCGTCCTGGAAACTCTGTCTCGCATCAAACTCGCGAAAGTCTTGCCTCTCGTCATACTTCTGATGTCTCTCAGCCTCAAGATTATATTTCTATTTCTTCGGACGACCCTGATCCGGCCCAGAATGAATTACAAGAGCGCTTCGATATACTGGAAAACGACTATGGACGGATCCAGGAGCGCTTGGAAGAATTGACGTACGTACATCAGTTTCTTTGTTTTACAAGATGAATGACATTTCCGATCATACTGATGTCATCAGATCCAATTACGACAAATTACTCGAGACGGTTGGGAAGGACATGAGAATCACAAAAGATGCCGTCCAAAAGCTGGTCGACAGCGTGCTAGCCCACCTAGATGTTCCGGGGTCCACGAATCCTACCGGCGGTATCCCCGCTCTCCCCTTGGAAAAGGACTATCCTGGCCTCAAACACTGGAAACAGGGCCCTTGGCAAACTAACCGGAACGGCGAAGACAACGACGAACAAAACATCCCGACCATCAGCGCGTTTCTTGAGGACGAAAATGGCGAGCCGATATCTCGTGGGGTTAAAGCCGAGCTCCGCGGGAATCTTTTCTCCTACTGGAACGGAGTCTTTGGGAATAAAAATCCTCCCATCAATTGGAAGAATCTAGATCTTGATGCGAAGGAAGCGTTTCGTAATCGCTTCGAGACTAAGTATTCCTGGCTTCGCCTCTGCGAGGCACACTGGAAGGTCGACCATCTCTGGATCAACTACTTCGGGAGCTGGAAGAGGTCCCATGGACTTTCCGCAACCCTGGAACCCGCCCTCGACTCGCGGGAGTCTTCTTCCGCCCAAGAGGGAACTGACGACTATCCTGCAGGCGCCAAACGCAAGGGTAAAGAAATTGAACGCGACGCCAGGGACTCGCCGAAGCGCCAAAAATTCGGGGGCTTCAGGGCAATCACCCCCGTTGGGTTCCACCCCCCGCGCGTTGTCCCGAGGACAAAAATGCCCATGAAATTGGCAAAGGTGAGTCTCATTTTTCTCTTTATTGTATGCTCCTGCTAAAGGTATCACAGAGCTCACTGTATTTGATTTTTAACTGTTGTCGTACGCGTTACACAAATATTGACGCCCCTCCATAGAGAGGGTATTAAGGTCACGGCATCCGTCCGGGAGCGTTCTTCCATTCAGGTAAGTGTCCGTTGGGGTCGTCTAGTCGTTCTAATCGACGTCCAATTAAATTAGGTCGCTCCCGTGGCGTCCGGGAGTGGGACGATCCGGTCGACCCCCGCTCCCCCCATCTTTGCGATCCCGGTCGTCGGGACGCCTCCTACCACCCAAGTAAGTGTTTTCCGGGGTCGTTTGCTTATACTGACTAACGCCCAACTAATTTAGACCCTTCCCGTGGCGTCTGGAAGTGGGACGACCCATTCCTCTCCCCCTCCTGGTGTCGATCAGCGCGCCCCGGCAACCACCCCGCCGTCCCAAGTCCCTTTTATAGCCTCCAACGAGGCAGGATCCATCCAGGCTGTGAGGACCCTCGACACCCAGGCTGGTGTCTCGCTCCCCGAATACTACACTTCCCCCATCGTCATCCCCCCCGAGATCACCCCGATCAGTTCGGTCACTGCCTCATCTGACTCCCCGGAACCTGTCGAAATTCCGAAGAAGAAGAAGAGGAAGTCCGTCAGCCACAAGTAAGTATTATATTTAATTATTTTGCTCCTCACACAACTGAATCACGTCCCAGGGCATTGATCTGCAAGGAATGGGTCGCGGCGGGCAAATGCACAGCCGAATCCTTCGAGAAGATATGGAAGAACAAAGGCAACGAAGAGAGGAAGGTAAGTATCTTGTTCGTCTCATCCGCTATCTTATCTCACTTCGTTATCTACAGGCTTTAATCAAGCAGAAGGTGTGTGATTTTAGTGCCATCAGAGCACCACCTGACTAACTCGGCACTTTCACAGAAATTGGAGCTCCGAGCCGAGGACGATTCCGGCGACGACAATTAGAGCACACGGAGATCGCTGCAAGTGGAACGAGAAACGGACAATCGGTGTATTATTAGTCTAAAATTTGTGGTCGATACAAGTCGCTGTACATCTACAGCAATAAACGAACGTCATTCTGAATCGACAGGGATCAATCAAATTAATAACGGCTCGGATAACAATAGGCGAAATCGGTCGACACAAGTCGATGACAGTCGCACCAGGTCGTCTAATATCGACAGGAGTCAATGAAATTTTATATCTACAGACTAAAAACATATTTGTATCCTTATTTCGGACAGAATCTACCCAGGTCGCTGACTAGACCAATTTTTTTACCCTCGTAGACCCCCGTCGACTGGCGCTTAATTTTCAACCACGATCGTCGGAAGTCGAAACTTGCCGCTGGAACTTCTTACTGGGCGTGAATACCCATTCGCCCAAGTGACACAACAAACACTTCGCTCTCATTCCGAGCTGTATACTGCCGTCGTGAATATAAACCTCGTTTGTTCGACTCAATGTACCTCGTGTCCTCTACTCTTTTTTCTTCGCGATGGGCCGGACCATGACCGGTCGGAGAGTCCTGGGATCACCAGGCGTTTTGGCTTAATGGGCATCGCTGTTCGAGTTGAATGCAAAAAGAAAGAAATCAAACATATGGACATATATATCGCGGTACCTGGATGTATACTTGCTATTGTACAAAAGCGAGGGTGCCACGATCCCCGTGAGGCATCAGGTGAGGGGTATATGTGCTCCCCCCTTCATATCATCAAGAAGAGAGGATTGGATTACATGGACGTACAGGCACGCGTAGAGATATCCGGAACACCTTTGCTCCGAGGAACTTTCTTTCTTCCCCCACACCTTAATTATCATTGGAGCTTCCGCGCCCTCCGCCACGGATGGTTTCGGCCAAGGGCCTGGACTCTGGAGCCTCTCAAAGAACCCACCCCCTCGGAGTGACACTGTGACCTTCCCGTCGAGGGGGGGCCCCGATTTCGGATTGACTTTGTTCTCGGTCGGGCTTTTCGTTTTCAAGCTGTGCGATCAGAGGAGAGAGAGCGGGTTGAGCTGGCTCCCGGGTCCTCTCCTCCTGTTCGGCTTGGCCATCGTTCAAATGTTCAAAAAGTTGACAGCGGTCCGTGTCGTGCAGAGGGAAGCTATGGTGACCGGCAACCAAGCCATTTAGCCTGTTTTTGTTTGCACGTGTTTGTCCCCAGCCAAAATCAACCCGCTCAGTCGCGCTCGGTGGATGTTGCAGCACAAAATTCAGAATATGAACTACAACGTACAGGACACATGCAATGGTACGTTTAGGTGTGCTGCGGTCCATCACCCCGGTCAGCCTGACAAAAAGATGTGTCTAGCAGCGAGCCTCACAAGTTGAAGTCAGAGGGGGATGGTAACCCGGAAAAAAATTATATAAAAAGACAAAGAAGGTTGTTCGTGGTGTAGACTGAGGGAAAGCCTAGCACGAACAATCCGCTCGGCCATACAACAAAAAGGCTGCCCGTCGATCGCCGTTATCGAGGAGATCCGGTTCGCCTTCTATGTGCTCTGCAAACGGTGATCCAAACCTCCGCATATCGTCGTAATTCCACCACATGTTCGATTGGTTGAAGAAGCGTGCGGTGAAATGGTTCCCACCATGGTATATCACTGCTTGGAGGGTGTAGACTTGTCGTTGATCCTGGATGTTGAAAACAAGGCGAAGTGAGGGTAGGACAGGTGACTTGGGATCGCAAAGCTCGATCCACATCCACATCATGTCTGGGATGTTGAGAGAATTTATGATAAGTGATCCAGGGCAGCTGAAACAGCGATGAAGGTGGGCGTTGTGGGAGGAGTGTTCGATAAAGCGGGTGACAGCGATCTGCAATGGAAGGTACTCGGGATCGTCCTGGTAATGGAACCCGTGAAGCAGTTCGCTCGACCCGAGGAGTGAGAATGAACAACGTGCGCGCGTTGAAGTGCTGCACCGATTGCAGATGAGATCCTGATCGAGGTGAGGCTCCTGCGTGGTGTGGCCACCGAAAAGATAGCTGAGAATATGACAGACAGAGGCTGGGACTTGCCCGTAACGTTTGAAATATTGTGGGTTGATGGAAGAGAGGCGGTCACGGAAACCTTCTCTGGAGGAAGTGAACTCCCGAGAGAGTGTTTCCTGAGAGCATTGTTGGCTTGAAGCTATCGTGAGAAGTTTATCGAAAGCTGCTTCGAGGGGTACATTCCAGGTTGGTGCTTGTTTTCTCCACGTGCTGCGCCATGCGGAGGGAGACTGCTTGTACATAAAAAAGAATGACATGAAGACGCAATCATAGGAGCAGGACCAATTGTCCCGGTCCAGGACACATCCGGCCTCAACCCGAAGGTAGAGGACCTCAGCGGGAAATTGGTTGGTAGCTGCCGTGATGGTGGTGACAGAAGAGGTGGTATCATTTGCGGCGCCCGAGTCTGGAGCAGAGGGTGCTCCTAGGACAATATCATCAATCGGGGTTGACGTTATTACCGAGCTGTTGAGCTCGTCAATACCATCATCAGATTGCTCGTCACAAGTAGTGTCGATGTTGTAGATTCCGTCATCAGATTGGTCTTCATCAAGGGCACCCGCTGGTATGGCACCTGGTTCACCACTCGATATGTTAGCCTCCATTCTCGGAGACATATGTAAAGCTCACTTACCTTCACAATCGAGAGACCGCACTTGATACCGTTCAACTGCTTGAGTCATTGCCTCCCACAACTCAGCCTTTTTAAGGTGGCTATAGGGAGGAACATCCTTATCACCGTCAATTTCTCGGTGCCATCGTAACTGTTCCTTCATCCGATCGACACGGTCGTCCCCCATTTTCCTGCCTGTAAGATTGAGGATTGGATTGAAAGCTTGGAGTTTGGCAAGCCGAGCATCAGCCTTCTTCTTTCGTCGATCCACATCTGCTTGCTTCTGAGCTGCGTTGGCAGCATTTGCATCTGCATACTCATCGCGGAAATTGTCAAATGCATGACTTTGATCAACTTTTCGGGCGGCACCCCGCAGATGAAATCGGCGCCTGGAAGACATGTTCTTCATATAACCATGGACGTCTGGGTTCAGCCTTTTGTTATTAAGTAATAGCATCTCAACTCATGGTACTTGTGAGGAATCCAACTCACTTTGACATCAGTCGAGCATTGAGCTGCCCAAACTTAATATTTGAGAACCTTCGGTACATGCAACGCAGAAGGCCCAAAGTTCCTTCGTTTCGATCGTTCGTCGGCCGCCTAAAAGCAAGCCAACGTTCCTCGGGGGTTGCCTTTGAGATGGGAGATCCCTCCTTGAACTCTTCCGTAAATGTTCCTAATTTGTCGAGTGCACCCTCGAAGAATGCGACCAGAGCCCCTTCGAGATCAGGATAGTCAGGGTAGACTTTTTCGATTTTATGGATTACGTCGGCATTTTGCCATGGCTGACCATCGAGGGAACACATTGCGGGGTCGATATTAGGGGAGATGAGAAGACCGGGGTTGTCAATGAGGTTTTTGATTTGTCGCTTGAAGTGATCATAGTCCGGGCCAAGATCGAGGCCATTCCTCTCTTCCGAGGATCGAAGGAATCGCGTGAATGGAGCACTGACCGCCTCACCGTAAAGAGTGAGGACAATGAGTTCGGTGAGGGTCGCGTCGTCCGTAATGCCCCGTCTTATGTTTTCCTCCATGTGGTTCAATTCTCCTGGCGTGCTTGTTTTTGTGATTGCGATGAAGTCCAAGAAGTCGAGGTAAAGTTGGTGGTTGTGTAGGATTTCGGCCGCAGCGTAGGTGTAGCATTGATAGCGGGTATTGCTCGTGTCTGGGAAGGAAACCTCGTATCCGATAGCTTTCCTACAAAACGTGCGAAATCGATCCTGCTGCCCCCTCCCAGTATCTCTGTGCCTCACCAAAGCTCCCACAAGATTTGTCAGTTTTACTCCACCTCTGTCTGACCGACGCACCTCACAACCTGCGCCACTTTCCGTTTTGAATTTGTTGGCTAAGGCAACCGGTGGCACCCTCCCAACTTTTTCCCACCACCTCGACATCCTCTCTGCCCCTTCCTTCACGGCGTTCAGGTCTTTATGCATGCCGCAGCCAGACCAGAAGCAGCCACTTGCCTCTTGCCTCTGTTCAGCAGGGAGTCGTTCGAGGACTCGCTCCCCAAGACATATCTCGGCATCCCGAACGAGTTTTTTTGCCAATCGAAGGCGATCGTCGACTGGGAGTTCCGCCCAACGGGCCACACCACCAACCTCCTGCAGCATCTCCTCTTTTTTCTTGTCAAATACCTCTGTCACCTCCAATTTTGTTTCTGGATCCTCTGCCACTATCACTGCCTCCCCCCGAAGCTCCAGGTCACATTCCGAATGGTATTTCGCAAGCTCCCGGAAGACCTTTTTTTGATCAGCTGCATGGTCGCTAAGGTAGCCCGTCATCTTCCTCCAGATTGCACGTGGATCAAAATAATGTTCGGTCCCAAACGGACTCGCGTTGTAATCGTCGCAGAGGTCTTGGATTTTCCGCTTGAAACTCTCGACCTGGGTGATAGTGGTGTGGTCCAGCTCGGGCGTGACACCCAGGAAACGGTCCTTTGGTTTAAGACCTTGAGAGGGGATCATCACCGCCCACCTGGAAACATAGGGAATGGATTTGTGAGTCGCGCCGTCAGCACTAAAGGTACACGCTGAAAATTCCATCACCTTAGGCATTCAATAGGTCTGATGAGACTGACCACGTACCAAGAGCATTCGCGAAGTCCTCAACAATCATTTCCTCTGCCGCAAGAGCTCCTTCTAAAACAACACGTCCGGCAGACCGCGGGCTCCAACTCCCCTCGACAACAATCCCCAACCCTTCGGTGACAGAGCAAAATGCCGTCCAGGTCTTTGCTGCCGGTACATTGGACACACAGACAAGGTGAAGAATGACGTTCCGCGCCCAATTCTGTATCGTCCCATCGGGAGTTTTGACCTCATATACGTTTTGCTGGGTGACGAAGACAGACGAGAGAGCCCGCTTTACCGCAGTGTCGATTTTCTGGGGTTCTCGTCGAACGCGAGACCTGAATCTCGCGGTGAGGCGTTTCAAGTCTTCCCTCAGCTTGACATTCTCTCCATGCGTGCCTTCGACCCTCTCAAGTAGGTCCGCTCTCTCATCTGATGCGACCCTCACTGTGTTCTCCAATTCCTCCACCCTCCCCTCTAATCCTCCCACCTCCTCCTCCAGCTTACACACCTTCCCTTTCGCCCGCTTCTCTCGCCTCTCGCTGTTCAAGCGAATTCTCTTCTCTTCGGCTACCTCCCGCTTCAGCTTGCGCTCGTTATCTGTATTAGATAATTGTTTTGAGCATTGAAAAGCTTCAATCTCGTTTTGTGAAGGTCGGTGGTGACGAAAACCACGCATCCAGCGTGTCTGGGCTTCCTGGACAGGAGACCGTTTGTGCTGAGACCTCCGAGTGTCCCGGGCCATCGGCGGAATGTGCTGAGGAGGGTTAAGTTACATACCCCTTTCCCAACCCACCGCGCGTAGGAGTAGCTTTTGCTTATGTAATTACTCGTCGGGGCAGTCATCGAGAGCGACCGTCGGTACCACCGTGCAATCCCATCCTTGTGTTTTTCCGGGCGCCAAATCGGCCAGTGCATCCCGCGACTTGTGCGCGGGAATCGTTCATAAAACTCATTTTTTCCGTCGACGGAAAATCGTAGAGCCGTGTTATTTAGGGATCAAGCTGACATTCAAATTTTATTACAGGTAGATACATCCGCTGATTTATTTCCAGTATTTACATTACACAAAAAATCATCGCATCCCCTTGTTCAAATAATCACGGCGGCGGACACCGTCCTCGGCCTGAGACTGCGATGGGAAAAAAACAGAAAATGACGTCATCCCTCAACACGTTGCCGATCACCAGAAGCTATGTTATCGGTCCCGATCTTTCAAAAAAAAAAATAGATATCCTAGAGAAAAAAAAGGGTCACGCACCCCCTTTCTCATCCAACGCGCATTTCGCCGATCGAGAGAGATACCCACTTCGACAGTCCGGATTTGCCATCAAACGGTCACCAGCACACCGCCGCGCTCGCACTGCGCCACACACGCACACATATACCGACCTCCCCTTTCCGAAACCTCTCTCCCCTCGTTTTGAAGATCTGGGTCGGTGATCTCATCACAGTTTTTTCTCTCTCTCCCTTTGATCTTGGATCGCTGAACGTGAATCGCTGTGATTGATATATTGATACGCCATGTTGGCCCTCCCGTTCGAAATCTTGATTTTGTGCCGCCGGGGACGTAGTGCGATCGTGGAAAATCGTAATTGGGCACCACCACCCCTGATTTAGTTGTTTCCGTGGGAATCCACTGGGATATGTTTTGTGGGTTTCCCCCCCCCCCCCCCCCCCCCCCCCCCCGATTTCGACTGTCGGGGTCTTGTGATTTTTTTCGATGAGCGGGTCCCGCGCGCCTTCCCTTCCGAGGTTGCTGTCTGCAAATGCAACATGACCGTGGCCAGAGAGCACCCCTTTCATCTGAGATGCTTCGCAAAGCGTTCTGTTTCCATTTTCTGACATGAGTATATTTCCCGTACTGCTTCTTGACCGAAGGGGAATCATCGCAAAACACACCGTGGGAGCGATCACTTCTACTTGTGTCCCTCCAAAGATCTCTCATCCATTCCGTGATTTCAATCAGGGCGGTGACGGTCGCACGCCGGTTGATTTGGCATGAGTTAAAGTAAGTGGCGTTTTTTCTGTCCTGCCCTCTTCAACGAAAGGGGTATATACCCGATAGATGTCGTAAACCCTGAGGAAACAATAGGAGGAACAGTGTGTTACGGAAAACCCCGAGGACATTTGACCGGCCTGCCGTTGCGCGCAAGCGTGAAACGTGGATTGAGAACTTTTGGCAGTTCTCGACTTGTGCGTTTCTCCCCCGAGTTGCCCGGTGGAACTTCACGAGACAGGATACAGACACCTGTCTGATACCCGCCCGTCGCAGGACACCGACCCGAGCCTTCGTAGCTAGTGAGCGCTTCACCCTAGAGTTCTCCACCGTCAGTATTGTTCTTCCGCTGTTTCAATTTTGGGAACGCCACCGAGGACTGCTCTAGCGTCGTCATCTCTGCGACCCGCCCAGACCGAGGAGTAGGACTCAACGTTTAGCTGAGGAGCCTGAGACTCCGATACGGCTCTTCTGCTGACTGGGACTAGTGGACGTGGGTCATATCCCATCGTCGTCTCGCGGAGGGCCGCCATCTGGCTACGATCCTGTCTACGTCAGTCGCCCGCTCTTACTTGCTGGCCTGTATCGCCAAGTGATTGCAGGGTTCTCTGGTCGCTCGTATTATGGTGTATAGGCCCTGAGCTAACGCTGTCGTCATACATCTCCACGTCGGATGGATGGGCTAAAACGTCCCACATGGCTATACGAATGCGTGGTTTGCGTAGCCAGCTTCGTCACAAGCCCGTGCTTAATCTCTCCTCTTGTCTCTGAAACCCGATCTGTTGATGCGGCCCTCTCTCTCTTCGTTCCGCCATTCGCCGTGTCTGGGCTTTTGGTCTTTTGGCAGAGAGGAGGTTTCCAGGCCCTCGCCGGTTTTGTCTTCATCTTGTTTGGCGGTTCTGCCCCGTCCGTTTTCCGCGATGTGATGTGTATTGCGGAGAGGGGGGGGGGGGCGATGCTACTGGTAGGACGCCGAAGTCCACGGTCTAGAGTGATTCTGGAGCCAACGTTTCCATCTTGTCGTAAGGATACCCCCCCCCTCTTTCCCCGCTCCGCTGAGGATACCGATGTCGACGGCTGGAGTGGTAACTCTGCACTGGCGGTCTACAGTCGTTATCAAGCTGAATGCACGCGGTTGTCTTTATTTTTCCTTCCACCCAATGCACATCTCGAGGGGGACAGAGGGGTTATACTGCGCCCGACGTAGGCAGAATTGGATGAATCTAAATTTAATTATCGGGAGTTACATACCTGATCTGCGTCATCGAATTGCCGTTGCAAGATTCCAATCACGCCTTGTTCGTTTTTTTTTGCGACTCGACTGTCTCGACCAGCCATGCTGCTGTGTGCCTGTACAGGTGGTGCCTTAAGGCCTTAGGCCTTATCTTCTCCATGGTGATGAACGGTGTGCGGTGTTGGAGAGTTTCTTTTTTATTTTCCTCTGTCGGGTTCAGTGATCCGCTGTCTGGCATCCGTGATTTGATATTGCAGAGATTCCTATTGTGCCGAAGGGGGTGGTGGTGGTGGTATATATTGGCTAAAGGCACCCAGTTCGCTTGAACGGTGATGAAGGACGCTCTTGCACCGGATCACACCCATTGATGAACGTAAAGGCCTAAGGAGAGCCCCAAGAGAAACATTTGAGGGGGTAGGACGCTGCGCCAGTTGCAGAAACATCAAAGACCCCTCCCCGGAGGCCGAACACGATTGGGTTTGGATCCAGACTACATGGTCTATGTCGCTGTGGGGGCAGGTCGTGAGGACTTTTCCGCCACATGTATTATTATCCCTTGGGGACCCCCAGGAGCCCGTTGGCACGGTTCCCACCGAGCGAGCCGTGAGTTATTGTGGCTCCCCCACGGTTCTTTTTCGCCCACCTCAAAGTCCAGACCGTTTGCAGGATGCACCCACACTACTCAACGCCCCTTCCCATTCGTAAATTCGGGGAATTATCGTACTGAACTGCACAGTGCAGGGTCTGCACAGATCTGATCGATTTGGGCCTGAGCGTTCAGTTAGACAGCAACCCCCACACCAGACGGTGTCCCAGCACGAATGGAAGGGCAAGGAAGCCGGGGGTTTTTTTTTCACCCTGCCCCATGTCTCGCCGGTCCTTCGGTTCCAGTCATCTGGCCCCGTGGCCTCGTACACGTATAGGTTGATACTTAGCTATCTACGATCAGCCCATTCAAACGTTAACGTTCGACCGCGACGTCCACACAACTACGACTTATCTCATCCACAACAGCAACACAGCCCCAATTCAATCCCGTAAAGGCCTTCGAACTTCTAGCCTCGCCCATCGACACCCACCCCTCTCCGATGGATCTCACGCGGCTCCCTGGACACTTTTTTTTCCACTCTGTCAGAAATGGGTGAACGGCTGGGTTGCCCGACTTTTTTTTCGTATCTGGTTCGCGATTGGATTGCGCTAAATGTACGCTGGGCCGCCGGGATATAATTCACTATCCCGTTCTGGGCGATTATCCTCCCTGCAGACCAGGACCCACCGGTCTATCCCCTCCCCTCACCTCCATTGTATACCTGTAAACGTCCAGCGTTCTCTGTTCCATATTGGGGACCGCGGTGACTCCTCGGGACATCCGATCTGTTCTCGACTTCATCCAGCACGGCGCCCTGAACACGCCGGTATCTCCTTAGGTGGGTGTTGATCTTGTCATGTCACCCTTCTCGCCCTTCATTCGTTTCTGTGATCCCGGATACCGCCCCCGTGGACGTGTACTGCTCAATGGTGTACATGAACTGACACGAGGGGATGTGATGTATGAAAAGACGCCGTCGGCCGTTCTCGACCCTTGGACCAGGGACGAATTCATTCGAGGTGATGAGCGCGGGGTGTGTGTTTTTTGTCTGGCGTCTTTAAGAAGCACGAATGAGTGCGTCGAGTTCTGGAACCTCCACCCCCTCGATGGCTCTTCACGCCAAAGAGGGTGGGGGGGATTCATTCAGGCTGCTTGAGCCTCGAGGCCCTCCTTCACCGGTTCCGTCAACCGCCGGGTTCTCATGATTCGCGAGGGATTTGAATAGGAAACGTCCTGCCTGCCGTCTTCGCTCAATACTGATCACCGCGAATATCCCGCCCATCCATCCACCACCCCTCTTTGCATGTCATATAATTCGGCGGCCGGTCGAGGGACTTTGGTGACTTTCTGTTTCCGCTTACGATCTGACTGATCCAATACCATATGCCACCCACTTGGGGTATCTCGCTCTACATATACATGTAAGTAACGCTTGCCATCAATTCCGCAGCTTACGTTGACTCTAATTTCGTGAAGGGGGGTGGGGGGAGTCACGCCCAGGCGTTATTCCTACGTCTATTCTTTTTAGACTTACCGGAGAGATCGGCACGATGAATGGGGGTTCCTAGATCATTGCACTCTTTGATAAGATCTCGTGGTCTACTCCTCTCCTGAAGTTGAGCGGCACCCTTCGTGTTCGGTACCCAAATAGAGGAGTTTCCAAGAAGTCAAGTATGTCAAGTCATACCCCCGCTGACAATTGTCCTCACGTTTTATTAGGTGTAACTGCGACCTTCCTTTTCGGTATGCCCAACAAATTTCCCCCCTCGAGTACACGAGGGCCGTCCACAACTTTGGAGAGAAGGAAAATCATGGCTTCAGTGAAGATGCCCCACGTTGCTTACGGAGTGGGTATTTGCGTATACTCGCGTGTAATCTCACTCGGTAATTATCTAACCGGGATCCGACGTTCCTCTCCGTCCTCCCGCATTCTTGGTCGATGACCCATGAACCTTGTCTCATCGCCCTACGATCACGACGTCCCGCTCTATTGGTTTGGTACGTAGTCACGCCTGGCGCTGCTTTGCGTGATCAACCGCGCGCTCTATTCAAGGAATGGGATTGGATTGATGGTTTAAAATTGATCGTCCACCGCGATTTGGAGGTTTCCAGGGATCATTGCCCTTTTTTTTTTGTTCGATCGTGAACTTGGCCCTGAGGTTTCGAGCTATGCTATACATACCGCGCGCGCGAGAGAGAGACGGTTCCCAAGAAATCAGATCTGGGGGATCTTTGGGCTCTCATACTCGGGATCTCCTGCCTTGCGTTTGAGCGGTCAGCTGATGATTTGGATCTTGATCCCTCAGGCCTCAGATCCCGAATCCTGACAGGTTAGCGCCAGACGTGTTCGACTATAGTTGGGAAACATTCGGTCCCATTCGCAGCCACTGGTCTAGGTTCGCTCACCCATTCCAATTGCCCCTCCGGTCGTGGTTACATGCATCAGAGGAGTGGAGGCATCGGTTTCGGCCTCCTTGATCCGACGGGTCTCATCCGTTTGATGTGCGCCCTCTCTTTCCTGCGCCACGAATCTGCGTTTGCGTACGGCATCGAGCAAGAACGAGAGAACGCGCAAGGTGAGTCGTATGGACCCCATCACGATTTTCACAAAGCCGACTGATGATACAGCCTCTCTCTCTCTCTCCCGGGGGTGGCTGATGGTCCTTTGTGGCCCACTGCCCCATCAGCGACGAAGACGCTCTCGACCGGGTTTTCCAAAGTTGGAAACCCTCTAGAGCTATGAAGTGCGGTGTATGCACTTGGCAGAGAGATTGGTGATGATGGTTCTCACACACGGGTTTCGTCGAACAAAGGATTGGTAGGATCCAAATCTCTCCGACGGCGGACAGCTGATCCAAAGTGGCTATTGTCCACCGCGATGCGGAGGTTCAGCCACGGTTTCGTCATCTGGTTCAGGTCTCGCCCCCTGTTCCTTATCATAGGTGGCTGCCTATCGATAGCACCGAGCCCGGCACACCCGTTCCTTGAATCCTGTCCACTCCGTGCGTGCGATGGCGAATCGATCCGCCCACGTGTTATGAAATTGCAGATCACGTCCATCGCGGGACGGATTCTGTTGAGCTCCGATACGATAAGTACCGTTCATCGCCCGTGGTTTTCGCTCGGCCGCGTACAGCAGAGATTCGCCGAGAATTTCGTGATATGGAACCACCGGTGCGAACGTTCACGAGTTCGAGTAGACCATCCCGAGATCACGCACATCGGAACGGGTTGTGTCACACCGCCCTCCAGGTCCTTGTGGTGCTCGGATGAGAGGTATGGTTGCAACATGATGGCTGGGCGACCAGAGAACACCAGAAGGGTTCACCTGAAACCCCGAAGAGGTGGGGGGGGGGGGACTGCGGCGACGTCTTCCCTTTCGTCAGATCTCGGAGACTGGAAGGCTGTCATCGGGAATCATGTTTAGATGGGTTCCGTTGGTTTGATTCTCAGGACGCCGTATGGGGTCGCTCATGTTCACCGCTCGAGGGATCACATCGTCGGCCATACATCCTCTTGGGGGAGGTGATTGATTTGATGACGGTGTGTAGGATGTAAACTTTCAGAGTGGAACCTCCGATGTGGTCTCGGCTCCACCGTCGGAACGCTAAAGAACCAATCCCTGTATCAAGGTATGAGCGGACGCGCGCTGGGCGTCGGTTCGGCGTTGAGAGGGTGCAGGCAGAGGGCAGGTTTGTCAGAATGGAAGAACGTGGAAAAACAATCGCGCACGCGCCGTTCTCTGTGATAACGCGGCAGATGGTGACGCAGTTTTGGGCTTTTTCCAGGCGTTCACGGACGAAGGTCAGGAAAACGAAGAGAGAAGCGATTAATTGCCTCGTTTTTGGCACCGGGTAGCGTAGAGGAGAGTATCATTTCCGTGGAACGGCGGCATTGTCGGGACGGCGTGTTCGGGTCATGTTGGCGGCCTCTTTGCGAATCGAGTACCTGAGAGGTTTTTTTTTACCGGTAAGTTGATAGGTGCCGCTAATCGCTCAAGCTTGCCTCATGCCTCCCGAGCACGCGCCGAAAGATGACAACCTCAATTACCGATTTATTTTCTGGTGCCTAGACCACGCAAGTGGAGCATTTTGACGACGACAGGCGTCCGAGACCGTCGCTTTCTGCTGTGCTTCTTTGAGAAGATTCCACGAAATTCTGGGATATCACCCGTGTCGACGTCCTGTGCGCGTTTCTTTCCCTTTCCGTGGCTGAAAGCTGCTCCCTCCCCCCTTTCCTGTAGGTTTGATAGCGATAAGTCACGCTCTCAAAGTGTATACCAAACTGGGAAGTCCGCCATGGTCTGGGGCTAGTGCCCGGCCACCCAATCACGCTCTCAGGAGTAACATTGACCTGATGCGTCCCAATCAAAAGGCGTGATGGAATTATTTCAAATGCTCGTGGAGCCGACAACTTGGTGCGATCACAACTTTTTTTTCTCTCGTGAATTTCTCAGCGTGACACTGATTGGGAATTTCCTGGGAGGTTCCTTTTATTTTTTGCTTCGCCACCTGACGGTCAAGACCGTCAAAACCGTGGGGGTCATATGAGTAAGGCCAGTTCCCAATTCCAACACTTTCCCTGGCTGCCGCGTCAATCTCGATCGATTGATTTTTGTGTTGAGTTCTCTTCAGCGTACAGACTAAGTGCCTACTTTTATTGACGGCCTTCCCTTTCTCGTTCGTACATTGGCACGTTCCCCGCATCGAACGCTCATTCTCGAGATGTACCCTGCATCTCTCTTCCATCCTTGTCACTTAAATAAAGGGTTTGTGTTGATTGTTGTGTGTGGTGCTTACTCGAATTCCCCACGTATCCACTGAATACCTGCTTGGGTTACCCATGGCCACGAATCGCGAGGCTTCCCGTATTTGCAATCGAATCATGATAAATCGGGCCGGTGATCCTGGTCCACCGCTCAATTGAGATTCGTATTTGAAAATCCCTTCCATTTTGTCAGTTCCTAAGATTGTCAATATCTTGTCCATCGCCCACGCACACATGTGGTCAACGAGGAGACAACGGTTCACTCCCACACTCAAGACGTGATCGGCTTTTGACAACCCCACTTCTCTGCAATTCCCTCGTGAGCCCCGCCCCACCTTGCACCTCCGTGGCTGTTTTGTTTTCCCTACCGCCATCGCGAGGATTCGCTTGATTCTCCCACACGAAGAGTTTGTGCACGAGTTTCGCGGTGAGAAGGTACCGGCCGACATCTGCGGCGTGTGTAAGGAAATGATTCCATGTGGAGGAATCCCATCCAGCCGTAGTGCCCACATCTTTCGAAGCGGTCAGGGTTAACACAATCATCCGTTTCTGCGCTGCTGGCGATTAAGTTTTTTTCCCCACAGAATGCGCTCAAGAACTTAATCATTGTCCCGACGCGAGCGGAATGTTAGAATTCCTCTTGCACGGAGGTGAAATCTAGGAGTCTCCCAGACAATATCTCGTCGTCGTCCCCGATCATTTGCATTCCGTTTCACGGAGTGCGAATCTCGCTGCGGACCTCATTCAATTGGTTGTTTCCGATCGTCGTGCGCGTGAAGATCGCTCTGATTTGTGAGGCGGCCGTCGTGTACTCAGGGTCTTTGGTTATCTGCAATAATGCCACCAGTTCAGTAATAATCCCGAGATAATCCCGAGATAATCCCGTTCGGAGGTCGTGAGGGCCTCAGATGGTCATCGGTGTCATAAGGAACGGCGATCCGTGATTAACCAGCCCGCTGAGACCTGTTTGACACGACCAGGGGCCGTCCGTCATTCTACTGGGAGACGATCGGGGTTTTGATGTTGGCGTCTGGCCGGAGTGAGCAACAGTCCGTTTCTTTCCACTCATCTCGTTGCCAATGAAACAAAACAGAAAAGATGACCTCAGAGCATGAAGCACAAGACGAGAACAAAGAAAGAAATCACGAGTGCCAGTGCGATTGATCGTCACCTTGGCTGTGTCAAATGTCGATTTCGGGGAGTGTGTCCATGCGTACGAACCTTGATCTTGATCTCACAAACTAACACCTGCCCTGGCACGGAGCCGAATATGGGGACCGCCTGGGTGCAATCCGCATGGCGTGGTTGTAGACAAGGAGCCCGAACCAGCGGTGGCCTCAAGAAACCAATACATCGCAACGGTGACCTCTGAGCGTGGTGCAGGCTATCATCGTCGGAACCGCACCGCAGCATACAGAAAGAGAGTTCTCGGGTCAAGGGCATCCCCCCGACCATCGCAACCCCATCAAATGACAGATGAGATGACGATGGGTCCAGCCTCGTCTGTTGTGTGCCATCCGATTTTGCGAACTGTGCTTGGGTGATCCCGATTATCTTGCGTGCGGGTGTAATCGTGCCTGTGGATGGCACTAACCGCAATTGCCTTCATGTCAGTGTCAGGAGCAAGGGGAAAGCTGTAGACGTTGCCTGTCGTTCGTGAGTAGATGCGTCCATAGGTTCCGTCGATAGGTTGGCATCTAAGGGTACCCTTTCCCCATTTGTAGAGGATGAAGAACTTTGTGGAGCAATGTATCTAAGATACGGGTACTTATCGTACGGACCGGAAGTAAATGTCAAGGATTATCCTCGTCTTTGAGATAGAACCGACGATTGGCTTGATTAGTCACGGGGTGGGATGCGAGATATAAAGGATCCGCGCATTCCAAGACACAGAAAGAGGGAGGCGAGAGGCCTGGCAACCCAAAGGCATCATTACGTTGTCTTATCCGACAAATGCAACGGTTTCCTTCTGTGGACCCAGTTTCCTGGGCCCTTTTGTCTGTGGATAGACATACAAGGACGGCGTGAGTGGGAGTATTGATCAAAACCGGTGGCCGCGTGGAGATCCGACCAGTTATCGAGTGTTACCGCCCTCTTCTTGTCGGTTTTTGACAATGGCGGCCGGCGGGCTGCAAACTAGCCGGAGCGGCGTCACCGCTGCAAAATCCGCAAGTCTGATGGGGGAATCTCCAAAATGTGGAGGATGTGCAGGCGCGGGGAAGGCCTAGCCTCAGTACTCAGTTCCGAGCCTTTGTTCGGGCTTCTCCCGTGTGGGCGCGGCTCTGGAGTCACGGTCACGGGAATGACGCAACATGGGTGCGGACTCAAGCTGCGGATCTTCGACCTCTAGATAACGGAAACACTCATACACCGTGCAAGAAGACAGAGCACGATGGCTTCCCAGAAGACCGGAATCGCAGATATCCCAGTCGAGGTCTTAATAGACAACATCCTACCCTTCTGCGAAGTAAAGGATGTGTTCTCCATCGGTTGCACCAACAAGTTCTTCGCTCTCGTCACCGCGGATGATATGCTCTGGAAGCGAAGGCTGGCGGTCGATTACAATTTCACGGGGTCGGAGACTGCTCGAACGAGCGGTTGGAAATTCATCTACAAACGATTGAGGAACCCGCGAGTTTTCGTTTGGGGGTACGTGACGTTTCTTTTCTCATTCCATCATGTTGCTAGGATGCTCATTCGCTCGTCAATGCGCCCACGCGTACTCATCCGATTATGATCGCTCAGAGAGAAGGACAAGGGTAGACTTGGATTGCCTCACTTTCCGAAGACGACCCTTTCGGACGTTCCTTTTCCGGTCGAACTTCACCTTCCAGGTGTCCGCGTGGTCAGCCTGGCAGTGAGCGGAATGTCAGTTAGGTTCCGCCCCTAGTTCCGAAAATCACCCTCATATCTTATTGTTTCCACTTACTAATAGGGCGTTTCACGCGCTCGACGCTGATGGCAGCGTGCATATCTGGGGTAAGGGTGCCGTCCATGCTTTCCGTTTCGCGTTAAAATACCCGGATGTTGACCCCCACAATCCTTTAGGCACGTTGAATGGAAACTCTGTCGCATTGAGGAGTGATGGCTTCTCAGAACCCTATAAGATGGCCTCGACGCCTTTGAAGCTCCGGCTTCCGGCTCCAACACGCAGTATCAGGTAGATTCCATTTTTTGCGCGCAAACTAGGCCTCAAGTGTATATTTGTTTCTTTGATCCCAGCTGCGGCCGATTACATGCGATGACTTTGGACGCCAACTCCACAATCTGGAACTTCAGAAGCTGGGGTAGACCATTCCGGCTCGTCTCGCCATTGCTTAACTGTTCATCTCCGGAGACAACCCCCGCCGAGGCCGTATGCGGGTGGGGGTTTTGTGCAGCCCTCACGAAATCCGGGGATGTGTATGCGTGGTGGCCATTTGGGGAGTCATTCGAGGATCAATACCGGCAGACGATTGCCGAGTTGGATAAGAATGAATCTACCAAGGCCATTGTCCCCGACGAAGAGAAGGTTATACCTTGTCATACCTGGGAGATGAGGAAGGATCCTGTCAAACTGCCCATTCTCCCCGACCTGCCGGATCTACCGGCAACCGGTCTCTCGGAGAAAGAGCGCAAGAAGGAGACCAAGTTGATCAAGATAGCACCCTTCGATAACTGCCTCGTGGGATTAACCAACAAAGGCCACGTCCTCAAGATAGACGGACTCGCCGACGAAGTATCCATCCAGATCTGGCGTTATGTAAGTGGGAATGCACGGACAACTTGTAAACCTTCTCTCAAAGTTGTGTTACACAGCTTCCACACTACTCTGAGCTAGACAAAGTCAGAGAACACGCAGCCTTCCGCACAGTCACAGATGAAGATGGTCAGGAGAGACCGCCACAGGTGCAGCTGTCGTTGGATACCATGCACATCACCCACGTAAGCTATCTCAGGTCAGGGGCTTTTCGAGTTCGTGCCGAAGATTTTACGATATCTAGGTTTCTGCGCATTTCAAGACCTTCTTCGCTTACTCGTCCTCCATGGTACTCAAGGGAGATGAAGAGACCACCCCAGAGATGCTGCCGACAATCATCCCAGAACTCCAGAACAGATCTGTCATCTCAGTCGTCCTCGGTGACTACCACTTCGGTGCCCTCACATCCTCTGGAAAACTCCTTACCTGGGGTCAGTACTCTAAGGGTGCTTTGGGCCTCGGAGACCCTGTAAAGCTCCCTATCGGGTCTCCAGGAGGGTTCGCAGACGAACAAAGTCGGGGTCGAGCCGAAAGATTGGGTTTCGGCATTCCACCGAACGTCGCCGTTCCCTCGGAAGTGAGGTTTGATTACGGGTTGAAAGCCAAAGGAAAGGTGGAGAGGTATTGCTTCGCAGCGGCCGCGAGCGGGTGGCATACGGGTGCCCTGGTCATTGACCTAGCGGGGGATGAGGTACCCTCAGAAGATCTCGAGCAGCGTCTTGAAAAGGCAGAAGTGCGCAATACGCCGTTCACCCGAGGGCGGCTGCCGTTCCGTGGTCGCGGCTTTATTCACCAACCCATTCTTGGGCATCATATGCCGCCACCTGGGAACTTCCCCGGGAACGACGCTTGATTTCGGACCCGGCACCCCATAAAACCAAACAAGCTGCACCTCACAATGGCCCGGCTCGTCGACGACATACAAGAGAAAGACCAGTGTAAATGTACGAAGTTGTATGTACCATACTTCGCGTAATGTTGTAATGCATTCCTTGGCCCGAATCGTGGAATGGAGGATTGTCGTCGCTTCGTGAACAGTCAATCTTTCTGATGATCTCAAGCATCCTGCATACTTGTTGCCCTTATGTATTGATTCCCCCCTTCGGCGATCTTAGCCCACAGTTTGGATGTTTACGCGCGTGTTGACCTCACGGAACCCCATGAAAAAATGACTTCAATCGTCTCTTGGAAGAGGTTGGAAAGGATAAGGACGAAGCATGATGAGGGGATAGAACGTAGCGGCCAGCGGATCCACGCGTTGTCTGTCTGTGACACAGCGAGACAAAGGGTCGGAAACGAACTTTGGCGAAAGGAAGATCGGTGTATGCCCCAAATGCTTAACGGCGAGCTTGGATTTTATTGCTTCTCGGACGCGAATATCATACAGTGACTGTAGGTAGTGACGGTACGTTGAACTTTGCCGCGGCCTCGTCGAAAAGGCCAGCTTTCTCCGAAACGTCGTTTACCAAAGGGTGGTTGGGGAACTCTTGTGTGAGTTTGCTGCAAGTTATGAATTAGCCGTGGCTTCAGGATGGGAAGCAATGAACCGGGGCGCACCTCCACCATTCGTCTCCCTCGCCCTTCTTCGATGGCCGCAAAGTTGCGGCGACGGCATATGCTGCGACGGTCTCACCATCTGCTCCTCCTTGACTTATGGCTTCCTCCAGATCCGACTTTGCTTCTGAAACTTCCCCACGCAACAGCCTCGTCACCCCTCGCGCGGTGAGCAATTTTGTAGAAGACAGTGAAGGGTTCGCCAACTGCTCGGTGTAGAATGAGTTGCAATCTGAGTATCCTTCCTTCCCAGTGACGAGGTTGATGGTAGATTCAATCAGTTGAAGCAGGAGGTCGTCCTCTGCCCATTTTTTACATTTTTCGTATTCTCTCCTCGCCAGGTCTGGTCTGTTGATAGAGAGGAAGATCTGGACGATCAAAGCGACCCTGTTTTTCAAAGGATGGGGATAAGGCAGACGTCCGGTAACATGGGGAAACACGCACGCCTCAACGCTCGCTCGGTTGTCTTCGTTCAGCCCTAAAGTCTCCAAAGCTTCCTCGACCTCGCCTGATCTCGCAAATGCTGTCCCAGCAAGGACTCTAACCAACCATTTGTCCCTTTCACTCGCCTCTAGATCGTCCCCTTCAATCTCAACGATCAAATCTCTCAACTCCTCCAGCGCAGCCTCGGCCGCTTCAGAGTTCTCGTCCGATGGCGGGGTTGCGGCAGCGATGTAATGGGCCAATGAGGAAGTAGCTTTGATGGTCACATCTTCGGAGTCAGTTGGGAGAAGGGATAGGGCTGCGGAGGGATCATTGAGGGCGAGATGCGCCCTGGCTTGGTAGACGAGAGTGGGCACGTAGTCAGGTGAAGATTCCGGTGGAAGAGCGAGGCTGATCAGTGGTTTGTATGCGCCTGTGTTTCCGAGAGTTTACGAAGACTGAGACCATTGGAAACATGGAGAGGTGCGAACCGAGGATGAATTGCTGCTTGACATGGTACAGCTCAGAAGAGTCCATAGGGCCTTGAGGTGCAGTATCGTGAGAGAGCTGGGATTGAACTCGATCTGAACACGTTTTCGTTCACCAACGCGCCACTTTCTTCATCTTTACCTTTACTTGAAATCTCCCAAAAAGGTTTCGCTCTATCCGGGGCGTTTGTTTGTTGATACATCTACTGCCTCCTGACCCTATTTTCGAGGACGGTGAAGGTTTTTCAAATGGATCAGTCACTCTGTTCGCCCTTGTTGGGCTTCTGAGGAGCATCCTTCCTCGAACAGAAATCCCGAATTCATGCGAACGCATCGTTATCTTTCAGCCGTCTGATACCGCGAGCGGTTTGTGTTAGACCCGGTCGCTCCTTCTGAATGAATCCCATCAACCTCTCCATTCCTGAAAGGATCCGACCACTCGGTATTTTCCCTCCTTGGGATTACCGGCCTAGGCTTGGATTCGTCCTCATGCCTTTGGTCTAGGTCGGCCTTTGGGCGTGGCTCTGGGTGCAACGCGTTAATTTGATGGGCTCGGCCGAGACTCTATTGTATCTATTGTGACGGGATTGCCTTGTCGAGTGGCGAGAGCCCGTCAGAAGGTCTGCTCTGGATCCTCCAACACGTTGTTATCGTTCTGCTATGCTGTATCGTGGTTGAACGAGATACAGTTCGCGAGATGTCAGAGGCAGTGATCCAGGGGTGCGTCACAAATTAAAGATATCCCCACTGGTGTCAGTTATACTGACAGGATATTAAGATGTCTTCTGCGGCGTGAATTGGGAATGCCCGCTTTCGTCCACGGTGATAATCGACAATCTTTTCTCTGAGGATTGGGTCACTCGCTTTGATCTGGCACATCGTCTTCGTTCCCATATTACCAAATATCATCGCGAATGCCCAGGACTCGATGCGGCTTCGCGCTCGACGTTGAGTGAATATGAGCTTCATTCTCTCGGATTACTCGCTGGTTCTGTGACACGCACGCGGGACGTTTCCGCAGTGCGGGCTTCTTGTAGGGGCGCGCACGTTCCAATCGGGCCGAGGGATCAGCATGAGTAGCAAGCACGTCGACTTCATGTACCCCACTTTTTTTCTGACCGTATAACCTGAGATGGCTTCAGCCTATCGTAGCACCGCGTGTGGTGGGCATACATATCCTACTGATGGGAATCGAGGGACACTTTCCCACACCTTCACCACTGCACCACTATCTTCACATTACCTGTCGTGAGCCAGACGAGCCTGGCGGCACCTGTGGAAATGGTCTCAAGAACACTGGTGGTTTCGAGCTGGAAAGTTTTTGCAGCGTTATATGCGTCCTTTTCATAAAGGTGCCTGTAAGATTGCAACATCAGAGTGAGTGAACCAGAACCACCAATCTCAGCCTCACGTTCCTCTCCGAGGCCGAGGAAACAAATCACGAAGCGGTGATGAAAAGGTTCGAAATTACACTGAAGCGAGTGCTTCTGTCCGAGCCGCGGCTGCCAGACGAAGTCCGGCTCGGACGCGTCTCGCTCTCAACCTTCACGGAAACTGTATCCATCGTTTTCCAGGGTAAGTTAACCTTGCCTTCCCTCGACAGTTGTGGGCGACATTCAACACTGATTCGAAGTTCTCATCACTTGCCAGCGCGTCGACCGGCAGTTCAGACCTACCGCGAACGAAAATGCCAGCTCTAAGTGGCTACGGTTTGGAGAGTGTTGAAACCATAGGAGAGCCAGCTCACCGCCATGCGGCTCGCCTCCCCAGATGGAAGAACCTCATCACCTCTCCACTTTTCCGTCTACCCACCGAGCTCATCCTCAAGATTTACTTGCACACAGTAGACGACGACGACTTGCAATGGTTGGCCCTCACCGCGATCTGTCATCAACTGCGTGAGATATTCATATCCTCCCCGCGGCTCTGGGGTGCCGTCGACTTCCGTTCCGTCAGTTTGACGAAATTATTCCTCGAACGATGCAACTTCGACCCGCACCTGATCTCCGTTACGGATTCAAGCTTTGCCTCGTCCACGGATGTCGAAAGGGAAGCGCTATGGAAGGAGCTGGAATGTCGAACTTTGACCAACCTCCATTTCCTGGTGTTCGTGGGTTCGAAAAAGGAGTTCAACCGAAGAGTCGTCCATCTTGTTCGCAGGGCGCCCAATCTAGCAAGCCTCGAGCTCGACACTTACTCCCGTGAAGCCTGGGAATTCGAATTGCCCCTCGGTGATCAAATCCCCCACCTCTCGATGCTTGGACTCGGTGACCTTCAGATCAGCTGGTGCTCTCCCCTGCTTCGAAACCTAACCAGGTTAGAACTGGGCTGCACGTGGATACGTACACCTAGAGACTCCTTCACGCCGATCGAAACGTTTCTCACCGCGTTGGCGAATTGTCCAGACCTAGAGCGTCTATGTCTCAACTTAGCTGGACCTACTCTTCCAGAAGGCGATCGAGACGATTGCGAGGTGGTGGTTCGATTGCGTCACCTCAAGGATCTCGTCCTCAAGTTTCGAGACCACAAAGTCGTGGGATACATCCTCTCGCACATCTGGTATCCGCAGTCCACGAAGGTCATGGTGGAGGCAAGTTACGATGTTGACCTGTCTGTGGCGCTATCCCAGGTCATCCCACGCCCCGGCACGGAAACCCTCCAAAACCTTCGAAGTACGAAGACCGTCACCATTAACATGTCCACAACGTACGACTTGACCACCGATAATTTCCGCTTCTCTCTACGTCCACCGAATCACGTCGACGTCGAGAACCCGGAAAATCTACGCCGATTTGCATCCAGAATTGTCGAGATTTTAGGAAGAGAAACCGTCATCAATCTGGACGTACGATTCGGCCTTTTCTTCGAATTACCCTTCGAAATGTGGAGGGAGTTGTTGCACGGGTTCCACCGGCTCGAAAGAATCTCTTACGTTGGTTGCCTATCAACCCCAACGACCTTTGTGGATCCATTCTGCTGGGCCCTCTGTGAGCCGTTCGAGGAGGGTCCCGTCTGCCCTCGGTTATGGGACCTAAGAATCCCAAGTGGATTCGCCCACGGTTTATCGGCTGCAGTCCTGAAATCGGCGCTGGCAACACGGAGCGGTAGTGGCAAGCGGTTGAAGCGGATCTCGCTCACCTCTTGCCTAAAGGAGGATGAAACAATCGTGCTCGGGTCTTTCAGTGATGTTGTAGACGAGGTTTCTAGACCTCCGGATCCCCGTCCATGGTTCATATCATTCGTGAGTGATTGCATCGGGGACGTGGGTGCCAAATCGCTCAACCATCCTTTGCGTCCTGGCAGATCAAAAATAGACATTTTCGCAGTATTTTCTACCCACGGGCTACCGTCTAGAATAATGATGCCACGCGCTCCTCTCAATATAGGATGTGAGCTAGTCGGATGTGGATACTGTATGCATATACTAATTCCCCGTTGGGCATGTGGCAATTGGCAACATTGATTCGACATGTGCTGCTTGTTAAGTGATTCAGTGCATACTTGCGATCGGAGGCATGCAATGCGTTCGAAGTTCGGTCTGTCAAAGGCGCCCTCCATTACGAGCATCATAGTAGGTACAAGTATGCCACTGCTCCAAAAACCGAACGAAATATCAACTAGACTCCTCCGAACTCGATCCATTTACGGATGAAGCCTCTGCATGGGCCGGATGCGGCGGTTGCGATGTCTGCGGGTTGGCCTTCTTGAGTAAAACTTGTTGGTAAGATTCCCAAGTCGCAATAACCTTTTGAAGCAAGAAATGGTGTGCGTCAGTCCATACAACTCGGAAGGGATGCCAAGGGGTTGCTGACCTCTTTCTGCCTGTCGATCATTCCTGAGAGGAATGCTTGTAGCGAATCCCTGAAATCTTCCACCCTCTCCTGCTCAAACCGCGCAAGCTCCGTCTTGACAAGTCGGGAGGCTTGATCGAATTCTTGCTTAGAGTCCAGCGCCTTCCGCTCAGCCTAAGTGAGGGTCATGTCGGATCTTGTGCATATGGTGGAGTTTTGTGACCAACCTCCGCGATAACATTCAAGGTATGACTGCTAGCCCGTCCCTGTGCCCGAACCCTTTCATGATTCTGCTTCGCTCGCCGCACATCTGCGTCGCAATTATGCCAGATGTGATATGTACGGATGCGCGATGCAAAGGCCAACTTTTATGCCAGAAGTCAGGGACGTCGCATGTGTAAAAGGTCGGAAACGCTCACTCTGACAGAATTTACTAATCTTGCATACTCGTCAGCTGAAAGTCGGGCCAGGCGGTTGGTATCAGCGATCAGCGCAGAGTATGAAAAATACGATACTCGCCTGTGCTCATGAGAGTGACCATGTCTTGTTCGGTCTGAATACGCAAAAAATCTTGAGCTTTGCTCTCTACCGCCGCCAGCCCATTTATCGAGTGTGATAATGATTCGCCCAGTTCCGAGGAGCCAAGGTCATATAGGGTCTGTGCAAATTCTCCGGTTGCAGCAGCCACCTCCATTCGCGCCTTCATCACCGCCTCTATAGTTTTGACGAGACCTTTGAGCTGGGACTCGAGGCTGTCTAAATAAACCCTTTGCCGATCAAACCACTGTCGGATTATCGCTTAGATCCCAAAAAAAACGCGCAACGATCGATGAAGTACCTCGTCTGTCTCGTGGAACCTCGGTCCAACGATCGACTGTCCAAGAGAAGCCATCAACCCGCCACGCTCATGAGCCATCTCAGCTTTCCTATGCTTGATGACCAAAGCAAAAGTATCGCTCTCCAGGAATAGTTTCAAATCCGGATCCTTTTGCAGGACAGGATGATTGGCCGTCTTTTGTATACACCTTTCGAGAGCTAGTCTCCGTTGTTGAACAAACTGATCGTCGAATCTTCCGAAAGTATTCTTCTCTGGAACTGGGGGCACAACAACCCCCGGGTTGTTCGTGGAAAGCGTTTCATAGAGCCACAGGAAATCTGAGTAACGACGAAGGACGGAGAAAGCTGATCGGCTAAATAAGGGAGAAGTCGTCTGGGAGATGTGAGTATTTCAAGGGTCTAAAGTGAAGAAAGGACTCACTCTGGTGTGGACGGTGTACATAGTATACGCACCAATTGGACTTCCAACCTTCTGCGGATCGTCGACTGTTATCGAAAACAGGGGCTGCAGGCCGGTGTTTTTGTCCAGCGGGGGGTTCTTGAGAGCCTGTACATGCGTCAGTCAAAGAGACTAGGGAGGAACAGAGGTGTCATATACATTGGTTAATGCTTCTTTTTCCCTCTCTTTCGCTTTTAAGATAGGTGATTGGGCGACCGGTCGGTTGTCTTCATCGTCATCGTCCGGTATACTGGGCTCCCTAGAAGGCCCAAGCGAAGCGTTGTTGACAAATAAACTCGAAGATTGAGATTCCCATCCGCCGTTGAGAGCGTCGCCCCCTAGAGAAGACATGCTTGGAAACGCATCTCCAAAACCACCACCAATACTGGGATGATCGAGCGGAGATATCACGGAGGAGATGGGTTTGGAAAAGGCCTCGGACTCCCTTGGAGAATGCGTAGGGGTAAATGCCACGAATCCTTTTGAGGAAGGAGGTGATACAGGCTCCGTGGTAGATGGGAGAGATGTTACTTCTTGAATGGGTGTGCGTTCTATCTCTGGCTGTGCAGCTGCAGACTCCGATCCGAGGGTAGGATTCGCCTCGAGTTCAAGCGTAGGTTTTGATAACGGCTCCGGTGTTGGTTCGCGTTCCTCTCCAAGGGTGTTCTTCTTGGAATCAGCGGGCGGGGACTGAGTCGGCGTACGAGGTGGGGATGGGACGTGCTCTGGTTCCGTTGTGATCGCCGAATCTAGAGGGTCTATCGAGGTGGTCGAGACGGGCGAAGGGGGCTCAGGTTCGAAAGGCGAGACGATTGTTGTTGGCTCAGAGCTTGAAAAAGGGTTGTGCTCGAGCTGGGAAGAGAAAGAGGCCCATGGGTCCGGAGAACCTGAGCTGTGTTGCGCAAACGGGTTCTCGAAAGGATCATCCCCAAGAACGCGTTTTGAGGGAGAGAGCAGATCATCGAACCCGTCCATCCTAAAGCACGGTCGCTGTCAGGTATCTAGTCCTGAGTCGCAGAAGGACGCACGTATGTCACTTTTGCCGTTGCGCGTGAACTGGAGGGTTCAGTGACAAGTGGTGATGCCATCCGAATTGAGCGCCACCTCGACTCTCCAACTCCCCCGATTGTTGCCATAATGGCAGAACTCACGCTTGACAACCTCGCCGATGACGGCCAGTATGCTCGCATAGAGAACAAGCTCATTCTCGACGAGCTCGAGAGAAAGAAAAAGGCTCGGTCGCTTGCTGTGCCTACCGACGATAACAGAGTCAAAGCCAGATTGCGCGAAATCGGTGAACCCATTACAATATTCGGTGAACGAGTGAGTACTTCGCCCTCCTGTACGCATCCTTTGTTTCTTATGTACTGAAGGCCGCAGATCGTCGGGACCGACTGATTTATGTTTTGTCTCAAATCAATGCTGCTCGTGGGGATGGGGCGGCGGAGGTCGAGGAGTCTTCTTCAGAAGAGGAGGAGGCGGAGGCGGAGGTTCGTCCACATCATTTTCTACGCAACGAAGCCTTGAAGACTGACATACATACATCAGGAATTTTACACAGAAGGGACTGTGGATCTACTCGAAGCGAGGAGGTCAATAGCAGAGTACTCCCTGCCTAGGTTGGATTTCCGCTACACCGCCCTATTGGCGTGATCAGGCATCAGGTGCTTACTATATTTCTTGCGGTTCTTTTTGATTTCAGAGCTCAAAAACGCGTCGCCCAACAGCGGATTGACAGTAGAATTCCTTTAGGAAAATTAATCGACCTCCGGAAAAAGATCTATGCAAACGTCAAGGTACGTGTCCTCTCGTTCTTCCTTCCAAGCACTTCCAACCGGTGTTACCAGAGCTTTGCAAACTTGGGCTCGCAAATTGGCGACCAACGCCCGATAGCGCAAGTTCGGTTCTCCCCTGATAGTAAAATACTCGCAACTGGGAGTTGGTCGGGCAATGTAAAACTGTGGAATGTCCCAGCGTGTACTTTGATATCCACATTAGCTGGCGAGTTAATGCGTTCCCGAGGGAACCATCCAACTGACTGTCCCCGACAGCGCACAGTGATAGGGTGGGAGGCGTCGCATGGCATCCTCAAGCCACATTATCACAGTCTGCAACTGCGGTCAACATTGCCAGTGGCGGGGCTGACGGTAAAGTAGCCTTATGGTCGTTGAAGAGGTACAGTCTGTTCTGTGTGACTTTCTGCCTCGCTAACGTCACCCAATTTCCAACAGCGAATCTCCCCTGTTAGTACTCGAAGGACACGAAGAACGTGTTTGTCGAGTAGCTTTCCATCCATCAGGCAGATATGTTGCCAGTGCCAGCTTCGATACTTCGTGGAGGTTATGGGACGCTGAAAAGGGGAAAGAACTGTTACTCCAGGAGGGGCACTCAAAAGAGCTGTACACGGTGGAGTTCCAAGGAGATGGTTCTTTGGTTGCTTCTGGGTATGTCTCCGGCATTTTCCCTCCCAATCGCATCTATCGAATTGATGAATTCTACCCTCCAGTGGTTTGGACGCCATTGGAAGAATTTGGGACACACGAACCGGTCGAACGGCGATGGTCCTTGACGGGCATGTTCAACCCATCCTCGGCCTCGACTTCTCACCAAACGGGTATCAACTCGCTACCGGTTCAGGGGATGACACGATCCGGATATGGGACATGCGTGCCTCCAAAGCCCTTTACACCATCCCCGCACACACGTCAAACGTGGCGGACGTGAGGTTCTACAAGAACCACGAGATGTATTCGTCCAAAACCGGGGTCGAAGTTGACGTTCTCCCAGATGGTGAGGACGCTGACGTCGATATGGCAGACGAATCTGGAGATTCAACCCCAAGCAAGTCTGGAAGAGACACGGGGGAGTGGAGGTTAAGGGCGGGGATGTACCTTGCCAGCGCGGGGTACGACGGGCTAGTCAAATTGTGGTCTGCGGATGATTGGACCCTGCTGAAGACGTTCCCGACGGATTCGGGAAAGGTCATGTCGGTGGATTTGTCCTCTGATGCTCAATTGTTAGCATCGGGGACATACATGAGGAACTTTCAACTGTTCGCTCCGGAGGTGGCACCAGTATTATGATTTCGTCCATCATCATAGGCTGCCGTCTCTCTATCTAGCAGTCTTTGGTGGATGTAGCCATAGTTTACCACTTGGTTTTCTACAAACATATGTACTCATCTCGTGCCTCGCATGTTCGCGACCGGCGCAGACACCCAAACTCCCAGGAGCGAATGCAAATTCTGCGCGGTAAACAACTCACTGAAGCCCATGTTGCCAAAATACCCAGGCCTACACGACCCAATCAGATGGCCATGGGTACGGATCCATCGACACGAGGGTCGTGAAAGTGAGATGTTTAGTTACAACCCCTTGAGAGGGTTGGAGTCAATCATCGAGCACCTAGGTTTGTACTAAGCCCATGGCTCTCGAGTCGTTGAGGCGGCTTCCACGTATGAAGGTTATCCCCTTCTCAGTGGATCTGGGCTTGTGTCGAGACTAGCCAACTTGCAGCGCCCTGGCAATCATAGTCCCGGGGCCTTGAGAAGTGTTTTACAATAGCTTCGTCGCTGACCAGGTGAGCGCAATTAGAGGTTTCAAGTCCAGACAGGTTAAGATGGAAGCAATCTGTGGGGAACTCGAGCTCAAGGGGTGCAATTCAGCTCGGGGATGTCCTTGCGATGAGGATCGGATAATCGGAGGAAATGAAAACCGGCCAGCCGGGCTTGGCTGATTCAGATGGTGGTCGCAGAGGACTGCGCAGGAAGGGTTCTGTCGCAGCGGAGCAGATGATTTATGTAGGGGAGACCTTTGGATCATGGTGTGTACGCCAGACAGCACCGATCGCTGGCCTTGGGTCTCCGATGCTAAGACTTTCGAATCTCAACGACTACTTCGCGTCTTCAAGGGACACATGCACCCATGGGCCGACTTGATATTATGTGGAATGAGCAATTGACCGTGAGACCGTCCTCGATTGGATGAATCGTGCTTCGCGTCACGGGCCGAATGATGGCACATGACTGCGACGCGCTCCTCATCTCCCCTTCCACGATCAAACGCGACGGGACAAGATGGACGTCGATTCCCCTTCTCCTTCCTTCAAGGAGAACGTTCCATTGGCGAGGGAAAAGTAAGTAGCATTCGCCCGAAACAGACCCTGCGCTAAATCCTGTGTCACAGAACGATGACAGAAGGCCGGAATTCACAACCCGCCCCAAAGAGAAGAAAGCTTGACCCCTCCGGTTCACAACCACAGAACCAGTCATCATTTGCGGATGTACTGCAGAAGCTGAAGGAGGATGCTGGGGAAGATTCTCGTATGTCCTTGTTTATGTGACCTGGTAAGATCTCACTAACCGGATTGAACAAGGTGTCGAAGGCGGTTCGGATAGTTGGGATCGTCCGCCGCCGCCGACAATCAACCCAAAGAGGGACACAATAAGTAACGTATTCCATGTAGTCCGTCACTCCGTGAACTGAATCAACGTTCCCAGTATTCCAACAGATCGACATCGACCAAGTCACTGAGTCTACCGGCATCATGGTGAGGTTGTATGGGGTCACGCAGGTGCGCAGATAGTCTACTTCAAACGTCCTCGTTTAACATCAAATGCGGTAGGAAGGACACAGTGTCCTCATGAACGTTACCAACTTCGATCCGTATTTCTACATTCCGTGTCCACGCGGTTTCACGAGTAACGATCTGGAGCCGTTTAAGAACTACTTGAATGTATGGCTTCACAAGCATTCACACTATTGACACTGAGTTGTTTGCGCAGGAAATTTCGGGGGGGGACTATGTCGCAGGAACGCAGCTCGTCAAGAAACGGAGTCTGATGAAGTATTCGGGAGATGCACTCGTCAGTTTCATCAGGATCGCTACAATGAGCTCGGGAAACGTTCCCAAAGTTCGAGATAAGTGCATTGACAGTTCCCCGGACACCCTCACCTTACCTTTCCACACGCGTCTTCGAAAGAGCTGAATGTTCCTACCAAGGGTTGTTTGGCGGAGTTGTTCCGACCTTTGAGAGTAACATTGTCTACACCCTCCGGTTCATGATTGACACCAAGGTTGTTGGTATGAACTGGATCGAAGTCCCTGCGGGCAACTATACCTTGGTTCATGCGAAGCGGTCAAAATGCCAGATCGAGATTTCTGTGAGGTGTGTAAATCCGGGCAACCTCCTTTGTGCCTGCATTCACGGAAGAATAGATGGGACAAGTTCATATCGCACCCACCGGAGGGCGAATGGTCTAGGATCGCGCCTCTCCGGATACTTAGCTTCGACATCGAGTGTGCAGGTCGGAAGGGTATTTTCCCAGAGGCCAGCAAAGATCCCGTCATCCAGATTGCCAATATGGTAACCCGACAGGGTAATCACCGAATTTATTTCATTGTCACAGTTTGAAGTTGACCCACGGCGCGCCTAGGGGAATCAAAGCCTTTCATCCGGAATATCTTTACGCTGAATACCTGCTCCAATATCGCAGGCTCCCAAGTCATTTCCTTCAAGGAGGAATCAAAGCTGTTGCTGGAGTGGTCTAAGTTCCTTCAGAAGGTCGACCCTGATATGATAATTGGGTATAATATCTCCGGCTTCGATTTGCCGTACCTCATGGAACGCGCGAAACATCTGAAGCTGGTTGACTTCCCTTTCCTCAGTCGCCTCAACAGTGTGTCTTCTCCAGACCCTTCGCCGCTATGTGCTGACATTCGCCAGTCAAGACCCAGACAAAGGATACCCACTTCTCTTCAAAGGCTTATGGGCAACGCGTCTCCAAAGAAACGCCAATGGAAGGAAGATTGCAGCTTGATCTCCTGCAGCTTATGCAGAGAGAGTATAAACTCCGAAGCTACACCCTCAACTCCGTTTGTGCGCAATTTTTGGGTGAGCAGAAGGAGGAAGTACATCACTCTGTCATCACAGAACTTCAGAACGGAACCCCGGAATCAAGGAGACGGTTAGCCGTGTACTGTCTGAAGGTAGCTATCCTGCGATTCACCACACGTCGTAGACCGACAAAAATCCTGCTTTAGGATGCGTATTTGCCTCAACGACTTATGGACAAACTCATGTGCTTCATCAATTACACCGAGATGGCACGTGTGACGGGCGTACCGTTCAATTTCCTTCTCGCAAGAGGACAATCCATCAAAGTGTTGTCGCAGCTGTACAGGAAAGCAAACGAAGAGAATTATCTCATCCCCAACCTCCCGGGTGGAGGTAAATACACGTTCCTGATAGGTTTTCGTAGCACTGAAAGCAAGTGCCAGGCACCGAGGAACAATATGAGGGTGCCACGGTCATCGAACCCAAGAAGGGTTTCTACGACGTTCCCATCGCAACCCTGGATTTCAGTTCTCTATATCCCTCGATAATGATGGCTCATAACCTCTGCTATACCACGTTGCTGGACAAAGGGTCCGTGGAGAGGCTAGGGCTGGTCAAGGACGTGGATTACATTCAAACTCCTCACAACGGTACGTTTCGCCGCAGACGATTCTCGTTTGTTTTTCACATGCCTGGCGCAGATTTGTTCGTCACGCAGTCAAAGAGGCGTGGCCTCCTGCCTACGATTTTGGACGACTTGATTTCCGCCAGGAAGAGAGCCAAGGCGGATTTGAAGAAAGAAACAGATCCGTTCAAAAAGGCTGTGCTGGATGGGAGGCAACTCGCTCTGAAGGTCGGTAGACTTGCAACCCTAGATCTTGGGTCGCTGAAACCTTTATCAGATCAGCGCCAACTCCGTGTACGGTTTTACTGGTGCCACGATCGGGAAGCTCCCGTGTCTCGCCATCTCGTCTAGCGTCACAGCCTACGGGCGAGCAATGATCGAAATAACGAAAAAAGAAGTTGAGGCGTACTATACGATCGAAAACGGTCAAGAGCACAACGCCGATGTCATTTACGGTGATACAGACTCCGTCATGGTCAAGTTCGGGCCTACAGACCTGAAGACCGTCATGAGACTTGGTAGTGAAGCAGCGGATCTCGTGTCGACCAAGTTCGAGAGACCAATCAAGCTCGAATTCGAGAAGGTATATTTCCCGTACTTGTTGATCAACAAGAAGAGGTATGCGGGACTGTATTGGACGCGACCGGAGAAGTACGATAAAATGGATTCGAAAGGTATCGAGGTACGTGCACGCTGATCTCGGGGTGAGGGAACGCTGAAGTCCTGCTGTTGACAGACCGTACGACGAGACAACTGTCGACTTGTCTCCACCGTGATTGAGACGTGCTTACACAAGATGTTAATCGACAGGAACGTAGAAGATGCCCAAGCGTAGGTTGCTCTACCCAGCCATTCTTCCCTCTGGGCTTCTTCTGACGCTCTCGCTGACCTAGCTATACGAAACAAATTATTTCCGACCTCCTGCAAAACAAGATCGACATGTCACAACTCGTAATCACAAAGGCCCTGGCAAAAACGGACTACGCTGGCAAACAAGCGCACGTCGAGCTGGCTGCTCGGATGAAGCAACGTGATGCTGGATCTGCACCTGCGCTGGGAGATCGTGTTGCCTATGTGATCATCAAGGGGTATAAAGGTATGCTCTCTATTTCCTTTGTTAAAAGGGGCCTGACTCGATGGCTGCCGTCCACACAGGCTCTGCCGCATACGAGAAGTCGGAAGACCCTCTGTATGTTCTAGAGAACAACGTCCCGATCGATACGAAGTATTACCTGGACAATCAACTCTCCAAGCCTCTCATGCGTATATTTGAACCTATCTTGGGACCGAAGGCTTCCTCCCTATGTAAGGATGCCTTGATAATGCAACCGGTGCAAAGGGCTAATCCCTCCGTCACAGTATCCGGCGACCACACCAGGACGATACAGATCGCGACGCCGACTGTAGGCGGTTTGATGAAATTTGCAGTGAAGACGAGGACTTGCTTGGGGTGCAAAACGGCATTGAAACCAACGAATAGCGTCCCAGGTGTGTGGCTTTTGGAATGGAGACCGGGTCGGGCGATAAATTGATTGATGCTCATTCCAGATGGTGCCGTTTGCAACAATTGTCAAAGCCGATTGCCAGAGCTGTATCACAAACAGATTAAGACCGCTGCAGATTTCCAGACAAGATTCGCAAGGTTATGGACGCAGTGTCAACGTTGTCAGGGGTCCCTTCACCAGGTCAGTGCTTCGCCAACGGGACCGTTCGCTCTCTTTCATAATGGTCCCGGTACTGATCTGAGGGATTGTATCCGCTTTCAGGATGTGCTGTGTACGAGCAAGGACTGCCCGATCTTTTACATGAGGAAGAAGGCACAGAAAGACGTGGAAGACTCAAACGCGACATTGGCTAGGTTTGATCAGCAGCTAGAGTGGTAGGACCACCGCATATCTTATGTTTCGGCTTTGGATACTTGTCTCGTCGGGTTCTCAATGACTTGGTTAATCAACGTTAATAAATTTAAAATAAAAGCCCACCCATAAAGTAGCTTGGATTTGGCACTATCGATCGCGTAAGTCACTCGGAAAGCTCAATTGAAAGGCGTGATCGTAGTAGTTTGATTGGAGTGAGTCGAACGCTCCGCCTCAACCCTTAGAAATCTTCAAATCCAAGGAGAACGCCCTACGCTACCTATAGGAGTACCTGGGCTACAATTGCAGCAAGGGGCACGATGGAGCCTGGTGTGAAGAATCCTGGGTGACGTGTGACATCTCTCCGACGCGCCCACCCAAAGAGCAACGTCGGACGTGCCTAGCCAGCATGATGTTTACTTGCCCCAACGTCCGCGCATTGATCCCTCCAACACCGGTCTCCATTCGCCACTTTGTTCAAAGGCTGGATCACTAGGCTTGGGACAATGTCGTCAAGCTCGCGTAAATTAGGCGGGACGTTCCCGTCAAAGTCTTTCGACGTAACCTGTGCAGACCCTTTGTTGTTGAGGCTGAGCCATTATTGCCATCCTTCGAGGAAGCAAGGGCTTTTTGTCTCTATCTGTGGCGGCTAGACGTGCCACGCCACAGTCCTTAGATATAAGACCTCGAGCCGACGAGGGTGGTGGGACACAACTCCCCTCCCTCTCTCCCTCTAATACTCTTGATGACTGGGCCTTCTGAACCTAAATTGCACTGGGTCGGTCGAACCTTGCAGAAGCTCGGGTGTCTGCCAAACGAGCCCACCACGAACACCCAGGTCCATTATTATCCAATAGGTAGGAGCTTCCATTGCCTTCCCGCCATACCTCCCTTCTCTAACCCTTCGTAGCCATACTCCCCGTTGACGGCGGCCCTGATTACGACTATAGTGGTGATATCAAGTTTAAGCCCGGGCCACGTTTCCCTCCTCCGCAGCCGGAAAGACCTAAGCCGCAGATGAGCCCGCATGTATACCAACAAGTCCCCAAGAACCCCAAGAAGACCCCCATTGCCCAAACGGTTCCACTGAGTACACTGCCATCTACATACCAACAGAAGCCTCTTCCGATTCCCAAGGATTCTGGGACCCCCGTTGCCCAAACCATGCCGCTGAGCACACTATCGTTACCGGGTACGCATAACCTATCCGTAGAATACCGAGCACTAACTTATTTGTCCACGTCTGCAGCCAACCTCCCAGGCCTCACCCCAGCCCCTACTTCTGCCACCTTGAATCCTTCGCCGGCTCGTCCCACTATCCGGATCAACCAAACTCCTCACTTGACCGCACGCGCCGTCATTCCACAAACTCCGAGTCCTGATCAAAGCACAGTCCCCGGTTCGATCCTGCCAGACTTGGGAAACATTCCGCCCAACCAGTATACCTGGAATATCCCACACGGTTCTCTGACATACACCCCAGCACCTACATCTACGCTCCCTTTGCCCGATACGTTGGCAAACCCCGGTTCGTCCTCGTCCAGTATCATCGATGTAGGGGATGGAGACGACAAGCCCAGAGGTCTGGGCCTCATTCCAAGCATCATCTCATCTGATTCGTCAGATTCATCCTCCGACGACCACCAGTCGGAGTTTGCACTCAATCCATTACTTGCGGCGCTGATCGAGTGGAATGTCTCCGAGCCTATCGACAGGGTGAGGTATGTGCTAAACGATGCAGACCTCACTGCGAATGCAATTGAACCGGCCACGAACCCTCCGACGAACACACTGTCCGTCGAGCTTCACTTCCTCGACCATCCAGGCGTAAAATGGAACTGGGAGCCAATCACCATACGAAAGCATCGCCCGGTTCGGATATCGGACGTCTTCCACGAGATTCACGACTACTTCCAGACCCAACTCACCCATGGCGAGTACGATATCATCAAATCTTACGGAAAAGCCAATGGGAGGATCGTGAGGGACTCATGGCGCGAACGTCTCTATTCGCAGCAGGGGGGAGAGGCTCAATCCGTGGTATACAACGGCGGTCTCAGGCGCGTGGATTGCTTAGGAGCGTCAAAGAACTTTGCTGGGTTCTGCGTCGATGGGTCCCAGCTGAAGCTCCGCTTGCGCGCATGATGCCCAGAATCGTTCCATTACGAGCACGTTTTACTTACGATATTTTTCCTCCACGCCACGAGTCTGTAATGTAAACCACGATAATGAGATAATGTATCACTATGTAGCTATCTGTCCGGACGAAACGCTGAGCTAGCGCGAGTGTTCAACTTTAGTGGACACTGGAAGGAAAGGGTACTTCAGTGCACGGAAGCAAGTGTTCGACAACCAAACGGTCCGCGTTGAAAATTCTTCGGGTCGTTGTATTGGTTTTTGGGGGACCAATCCGTCACAAAGTTAGCGCTCAAACACTTCCTTTTGAACAGGACAAGGGCCGGTTTGGCATTTGCGCGCTCATCTCTTGCCAGAGGAGCACGCTGGGGAATGCGGGCAGGCATTCACAATACCCGCATGTTAGACAGTGGACGACTCATTTCGTATGCCATTCGAGGGTTAGTCACGCCAAGAGCCAATCCGACAGAAGCGAGCGGTCGCATGCAGTATGGCGCACGCGTTCCGGGCTGCGACTGGGTCGGCATACCCTGCCACATACAGCACAATGAATATCTCTCTTGTAGTTATGGCGAATGGTTGACGCCTTGGGTTCATGGAGAACAGGTGTCACGTTCATTCAGGGGATATAATAGGTGGGCAACAGATGGCGTAACAGAAGTATAATGCAAGTCCTTGGTAGTGGGATCGGGGAAACGTTTTCCACAGAGCATTTCGCTGCCAGTTTTAATCAGGGAATAATCATTCCATCGCAGTCGCTCAAACGCTTTTATTTGTACATCTCGGGGGAAAACATCCTGATTGGCGGCCTCCATAGAAGCCAATACAGGAGCTTGTGAGCCGTGGCGCGGTGCTGTATGTAGAAGTTTTTGCGTCACACAAGGCCAGAGGCGGCTAGACACCCACGCACTCACCTCTCGCCAGAGCCACACGCTGGAGAAAGGGAGGTTTCCACAGTGCACGCACATCCAGTGGTGGACTAATCTCGTGTGCTGCATAAGGGAAAACTAGGAGTAAACCCGACAGGCAGCCCATAGGGGAGTTAATTACCATTAACAATATTTCTGCGGTCAAAAAACTTTCTGGACATGAGTCACAGCTGAAGGATTGCTGGTGGTCATGAGCGGGCTGTTCTCCCTTGGCCTCGGGGGCGCGTCCATCTTCCTAGGATGTTTCAGTTGGCATGCTTGAACAAAAACGGGAGGCGTACGTCAGACCATTCGACCAAGGAACAATCTTGAACAGGTTGGTCCTTATAGACTTTTTTGCGGAGTTTTCTCATAGTCTTCTGGCGTTTTCTTACGCCGTGCGCGTCCTTTAGATGCTTCGATAACGTTAGGGGTAGCACGAGCGGGAGATCAAGTTGCACTAACATTCCACATCTTTTCACAAGTCATTGCGGCTGGGCACCTCGAACACTGGACAACGGAAGATGAGGACATTTTGGATTTCCTACATCAGAGTAACGGTGCGAACCTATTCTCGATCAGCACAAGGAATGCAGGCTTGCTTAGACATTACCTTGTAAACCGTCCAGTGGAACCTTTTGCTGTGCTGAAGAGGATAATCAGTGGGCCGCCGGTGTGAACGCAAGTTGTGACACCTTATTGAAGTCCGCAAGGGTTTTGGATTTCCACAAGTGGGGACACCATTGACAAGGCATGTACGCTCGACCCTCGGAGGATGGCTTAGGTTGAACCTTTGGTGCCATCGTAAACCCCTCCGCCACTCCAAGTTTGATATGGGGTCCCTTGACAGGGACGGGCTTGACGGGCTTCAACTGAGTCTTTCTAGAGCGTTGCTTCTTTTTGGGAGGGACGGGGGCATCGGGCCCCTTACCAGAAACGGTGCGCCCTGAAGGTTCGAAAAAGTGGACCTGCGCATGCTACGAGCTATCAAGAACGGGACCACGAGAAGGCGAACTGTCATAGGACACATACGTTCCTGGCTTCGACGGGGTTTTCGTATACCTTGCCACACACGGCGCAGCGAATATTGTTTTCTCGTTTGACCATGGTCGAAGTGTGGCGGATGCTCGGCGTCTAGTATCCGCAAGGGAACGGGCCTTAACGTACAACTTTCTCGGTCACGGGACACAACAAAGTAGTCGGGTCCGGCGCACATGTAGCAGTACATAGTTCCTCGAAACCCAAACTGGGGCAAAGAAATCTCCGCAGAATGTTCTGCTGAGGTCAATTCGACGCACGCAGACCGGTCGGTGCCGTGTCCTGACACAGCTATGTATGCCGCTAGTCACCTGCCGGTTAAGAAAACGAACAAGGTTTCCTGGGGACGCACCTGAAACGTGTACGTTCGGTTCCCATCGCTTTCCGTGTGGTACACACGGGTGGTGCGAATGGCTCGGATGTACAGAAACGTGGACGCAGCTAGCGATGCATGGTTTGAAAGGATAGAACTCAGTGGACTGGGTCATTCGCACGGTTGCCCAATTCAAGTGATCGATCTAGCGCGTCATAATTCGAAGACCCATCTGCCACCCGAGGCCACGCCTTCGGACCTCGAGCCAACCGCCACACTTTGCAAGACGCTCTTATCGTCGTGTCTCGGCTAATGACGTAGGATCTGCTGTTTGGATTCTACCACGAGATGTCTAGACCGGCCGAACATTCGCGTGTCGCCTCTGCCAGAACCATACAACCTCCATGTTTTTGCCTCGTTCCGGGGTCTTAACCAGAAACGGGTGCGACTCTTGAATCATCATAAATACGGCGAGTAACGAAACCGACTTACCCAAGCGACCTGCGGACATGCCAGCTACTACTGCTCTTCGCGAGGCTTTGAATAAAGGAGTCTCCACCGGAAATCTCGTCGATACCAAGTTCATCCTGTACTCGCACAGGGACTTCTATGGTCATGTATGCCGGCCAAAGGCACTCTACGCCAACAGCCATGTTCTGAAGACGGTCCCCCACTTCGACGACCGTGAGCACCCCGCCACACTTAATTCATTTCACACAGAAGCTCACTGTGACTTCACAGTGCTATTCGGACATTTCGCAGAATCCCAGTCAACAGACTTCAAGGAAGCGATTGACGAGAAGGAATCAGCAGAGGATTATGGATATTTGTCGGACAGTGATCTGGAGGACGAGGAAGATGAGAGCGTTTCCTTGTTCAAGCCCGTTGCCAAGTCGAAGGTTCATCCCCCCGATCCCTTCAAAATACCAGGCGAGGACGAGGTTTTTTGCGAGGAACGCGAGGAGTGCGTCGAAAAGGGGAAGGTGGTCAAAATCCCAGACATTGCATACGTGACGTAAGCGGGACCTGGAGACCCATTCGGCATTCCCTTGACGTCATTGCAGGTTCCAAGCTTTTCTGATGTACCTTTACACAAATGCGATAGACTTCGCGCCTTTTGGTTCCCAGGAGAATCGCAGATCGCGAGGCGCAGAGATCGTCAACCCCTCTCATGATGAGGTCCCCCGGCCGTCTCCGAAGTCCATATACCGATTGGCAGATAAAGTTCGCACCCCGTCTCCCCCATTGACTCCACACAACACATATCTGACAAACCTTCACTAAGTATGATATACCCGTGTTAAAGATGCTCGCACTGGATCACATACGTGATGAGCTGGGGAAGTGTGATATCGTTGAAGAATCGTTCAGCATATTCGCATCTCAGTAAGCCTGATGTATCATTGAATGGAACTGTATGCTGACAAAAGGTAAGATACGACGAGATTAGGAGTCTATACGTTGAGCAACTCGCGTTCATCTGGATGAAAGACTCGATGACGGGGGCAATTCGTACCAGTGTCGACGAAAAGATTGACAGCTTCGTCGAAGGCGATCTTAAGCATGCAGCAGCAGCCGTGGCTGGGTTTTGGGAGATTGCGAACAAAGACGGGAAGATTAAGGCCCCTGCTGTGAGTTCGCTCAGATTTTTCCTTCTCCTACGTCTTATGTAGGGATGCACGCACGCAACCAGGGTACGTCAAAGAAAAAGGGAACAGGGAAATATTCGCAGGCCATAAGTCCCAGCCAATGGGCTGTGAAGATGGCGCTCATAGACTCAGTCCGCAACGGCATCTTTTTCGACAGAAAGTATTGGGCTAGACACTCCAAAGCTGGGGACTTGTTGAAACCTGTTTACCTTTCAAGCAGGGTCATGGGTGATAAGGCACAGAGAATGAAGGAATGTACGTCAAAATCTTGTTATCGATGCGGCTGAAGCGCTGAGTGTCTTTAGTGGTGAAATATGTCAAGGGTCGAAATCTTCTGATCAGCGATCTCGAAGGAGAAGCCAACGTCGAGAGCGACTGCGAAGAGGACCTGCCGGAAGTTGAGGGCGAAGTGCCAAAGGAGGAATACGAAGAACGAGCTCGCGCTGTCCTCACAAAGGGGTCATTTTCTGCGTACGTTCGCTTTTTTACCCTATCTTTACCTCAAGAGAGTTGAGGCGTTCACCAGGTGGAGATCTCTATTCTTTTATCTCTGCACGGACGAGATCTCGTTCGCTCCCCTGAAATCGCAGGGTATCGACTTCCGCTCGAAGTACATCTGCGACAAGACCGTGGCAGACGCACCCCCTCCCTGCTCCCCCAAGAGTATTTACGTTCTGGCAAGCTTGGTGAGGCGAGAATCCAAACAGGCGTCTCACGCACGAGATTGACATATGGGTGTAAGCTGGATATTCAGCCCCTCCGCACTAGTGCCTGTGCGGACATCAAAAGCAAACTATCGGTGGAAAATGTCGTGGACGAGGTTTTCTCGCCAGTCCATGCTACGTAAGAGTCGCGTTGGGATCCTCAAACCTGAAGCTGACGCGTTTATCCAGCCAGGAAGAGATGACAGAGATGTTGTGCGGGCTTTTGGTTTCTGACTTTCAAGACCCGAAAACGATTGAGCTCGCGAAAGAGAGCATCATGCACATTGCCGACGGGTCTTCGCCCCATTGTCGTGATGCGTTGAAACTTGGGTTGAAGAAAGCCCTCGAGCTCAAGGAGAAGAAGAGTTAGCCCGCTGGCGTGCTGTAGCGATGCGGTAATGCCAACCGCGCGTGGCGCAACAATCCTGTCTCATACTCGTCTGTTGGGTCAAACGTTTATTGTCCAAATTGCAGACGTGGACGCAGATAGCGATGCATGGTTTGAAAGGATAGAACTCAGTGGACTGGGTTGAGCAGGTCACTGTGCACGGTTGCCAAATACATTCAAGTGATCGATCTGGCGCGTCATTCGATGGCTTCGGACCTGGAGCCAACCGCCACACTTTGCAAGATGCTCTTATCGTCGTGTCTCGGCTAGTGACGTAGAATCTGCTGTTTGGATTCTACCACGAGGTGTCTAGACCGGCCGAACATCCGCGTGTCGCCTCTGCCCGAACCATACAACCTCCATGTTTTTGCCTCGTTCCGGGGTCTTAGCCAGAAACGGGTGCGACTCTTGAATCATCATAAATATGGCGAGTAACGAAACTCGCTTGCCCAAGCGACCTGTGGACATGCCAGCTACTACTGCTCTTCGCGAGGCTTTGAACAATGGAGTCTCCACCGGAAATTTCGTTGATACCAAGTTCATCCTGTACTCGCACAGGGACTTATCTGGTAATGTATGCCGGCCAAAGGCACTCTACGCCAACAGCCATGTTCTGAAGACGGTCCCCCACTTCGACGACCGTGAGCACCCCGCCACACTTAATTCATTTCACACAGAAGCTCACTGTGACTTCGCAGTGCTATTCGGAAATTTCGCAGAATCCCAGTCAACAGACTTCAAGGAAGCGATTGACGAGAAGGAATCAGCAGAGGATTATGGATATTTGTCGGACAGCGATCTGGAGGAAGATGAAATTGTTTCCTTGTTCGAGCCCGTTGTCAAGCCGGATGTTCATCCCCCCGATCCCTTCGAAACTCCAGGCGAGGATGATGTTTTTTGCGAGGAACGCCAGGAGTGCGTCGAAAAGGGGAAGGTGGTCAAAATCCCAGACATTGCATACGTGACGTAAGCGGGACCTGGAGACCCATTCGGCACTCCCTTAACGTCATTGCAGGTTCCAAGCTTTTCTGATGTACCTTTACACAAATGCGATAGACTTCGCGCCTTTTGGTTCCCAAGAGAATCGCAGATCGCGGTGCGCAGAGATCGTCAACCCCTCTCATGATGAGGTCCCCCGGCCGTCTCCGAAGTCCATATACCGATTGGCAGATAAAGTTCGCACCCCGTCTCCCCCATTGACTCCACAATAACTATCTGACAAACCTTCACTAAGTATGATATACCCGTGCTAAAGACCCTCGCACTGGATCGCATACGTGATGAGCTGGGGGAGTGTGATATCGTTGAAGAATCGTTCAGCATATTTGCATCTCAGTAAGTCGGATAAGTTATCCTTGGGCGGAAATGTATGCTCACAAGAGATATAGATACGACGAGATTAGGAGGCTATACGTTGAGCAACTCGCGTTCACCTGGATGAAGGACTCGACGTCGGGAGCAAGTCGTACCAGTGTCGACGAAAATATTGACAGCTTCGTCAAAGGCAATCTTAAGCATGCAGCAGCAGCCATGGCTGAGTTTTGGGAGATTGCGAACAAAGACGGGGAGATTAAGGGGCGTGTTGTGAGTTCGCTCAGATTTCTCCTTCTTCAACGTCTTATGTAGGGATGCACGCACGCAACCAGGCTACGTCAAAGAGCAACGGAGAGGTGGTAATAATGATGTCTTTAAGTCCCGGCCAAGGGTCCCTGGAGATGGCGCTCATAGATTCAGTCCGCAATGGCATCTTTTTCGACAGAAAGTATTGGGCTAGACACTCCAAAGCTGGGGACTTGTTGAAACCTGTTTACCTTTCAAGCAGGGTCATGGGTGATGAGGCACAGAGAATGAAGGAATGTACGTCAAAATCTTGTTATCGATGCGGCTGAAGCGCTGAGGATCTTTAGTGGTGAAATATGTCAAGGGTCGAAATCTTTTGATCAGTGACCTTGAAGGAGAAGCCAACGTCGAGAGTGACTGCGAAGAGGACCTGCCGGAAGCCAAGGGCGAAGCGCCAAATGAAGAACGAACTCGTGCTGTCCTCGCGAAGGGGTCATTTTCTGCGTACGTTTGCTTTTATACCCGATCTTTACCTCAAGAGAGTTGAGGCGTTTACCAGCTGGAGATCTCTATTCTTCTATCTCTGCACGCACGAAATCTCGTTCGCTCCCCTTAAATCGCAAGGTATCGACTCTCGCTTAAAGTACATCTGCGAAAAGACCGTGGCGGACGCGCCCCCTCCCTGCTCCCCAAAGAGCATCTACGTTCTGGCAAGCTTGGTGAGGCGAGAATTCAAACAGGCGTCTCACGCACGAGATTGACGCGTGGATGTAAGCTGGACATTAAGCCCCTCCGCACCAGTGCCTTTGCGGACTTCAAATGCAAGCTATCGGTGGAAAACGTCGTGGACGAGGTTTTCTCGCCGGTCAACGCTACGTAAGACTCCCGTTGGGATCCCCAACCTTGAGGTTGACGCGTTTATTAAGACAGGAAGAAATGACGGAGATGCTGTGCGGGCTTTTGGTTTCTGACTTTCAAGACCCGAAAACGATTGAGCTCGCGAAAGAGAACATCATGCGCATCGCGGACGGGTCTTCGCCTCATTGTGGTGATGCGATGAAACTTGTACTGAAGAAAGCCCTCGAACTGAAGGAGAAGAAGAGTAAGCCCGTTGGAGTGCTGTTGCGATGCGGCAATGCCAACTGCGCGTGGCGCAAAAATCCTGTCTCATATTCATCTGTTGGGTCAAACACTTATTGTCCAAATTGCAGCCATGGCTACCGCTACTGTATGGAGTGCGTTGGCTGCGGATACGCGAGGACCAGCAGTTATACATCGTGCCAAAGATGTGGACAGATCTTCAGATAAATGGATATCATCAAATCGGGTCATCTGTTGGTAGTGTAAATACGCTTAGCGAAAATGACTGTCCGTGGGATGTACACAGTGTACACTCGAATCTAGGTGAATATTTGCAGACTGTTAAGGAAGGCGAAGGACCCCGACCGCTCTGGAGGGTCAGGAACACCGCGAAATGCGGGAACTGGCACCCTTCTATGGCGGATACGTATATTTGCTATCTAACCTATTCCTGCGGACAGTCACTCAGCGTCCGTGCAAGGCAGCGAGGTTATCGTACTGAATATATCCATCATTTGGAGTGTGCGCATCAAATATAATATAGATGTACTTCAGGCGGTTCCAGCGACTGTTTACTGCGTAGAGCGGGGGTCATGAACAAAAGCATCAGAGCGCAAGAGCAAGTAACAGCGAACTAGAGACAAACGCTAATATCAGGCTAGAACAAAGGGAGAATGCCAGCACGGGTCCTCAAGCGGTTGAGATCCGTGAAGGTCAGAAAGGTGCCAGGGGGAAGCGGAAAGGGAACCGGTGCACGTGCAGAATTACCCCAGGAATGATGGCTGCCTAAAGGTGGAGGCGACCCAAAAGCTTATCCAAGGGTCCCACTATAGCCAGAGATCAACATGAGCAACTATCTCAAGGGGTGACGAAGGGACCAACGCACCAGGTTGTTCGACATTGAAGCTCTCAATTTCGTGGAAGGCCGGGAGTTTGAGGCAAGAGTTGAGATGTTCTTCTTTGTCATCCTCGTCGTTGAAGAGCGTCCCACACAGTTCGCATGACGTTGACCTGTGGTATCGCGGCGCGGTCAATACTCTATCGCGCTCATGGTTCATGCGGTGGAAACAAGGTGGTACTTACACGTCGTGCAAGAGATGTACATGAACATGGCAGGCGAGTGCCTTGGGAGTGGGTAATACATCGTGACAGCCCCTTCTAGGGCACTGAAATGACCCATCCTGGTTGACCCTCTTACGACCCTTCTTGCCTTCGAGGGAATCTGGCGCGATGCGCATTTCCCGTGCGAAAAATCGACGGGTTGTGGGAGCGGGCGGAAGAGAGGATGAAACTTCTGAACTACCATCCGTCGAGGGACGGTCCTCGCTGCTGTGATCATCCGAGACTTGCTTCATCCATTCGCCTGGAACCCAGCTGCTGGTCGTAGTGTCAAGCCGAGGTTCCGCAGATGAACTAGCTTTGGAGGTGGCCGCGTGTGAAGCTGCCTAACAAGACGTGTCATTTACTTCTGCGTGATGCTGAGGTATCCGCAAGGGGGATACGAAAAGGATCTTGCGTTAGAAAAGACGGAAACTTACCTCCACCTTCAACGGACGACGTTTGTGCCTCGGAAGAGCTCCCATTACCGGCTCCAAGCCCCGGAGGCCTGTTGTTTGGGATGGAATCCCCGGCAGATCCTTGTGGACGTCGAGTTTCCGTGGGGTTGAACGACCGCAGTCCATGCTCGTCTGGGAAGGGTCCCTGGCGTGTGAGCGAGTCCTCGTTTCAGAATTCGTGTAAATGGCTTTCCGTTTGTGAGAAGCAGAGTGTGGGGAACTAGTGGTGTGACCGGTGGAACCAGCAATGGGTGGCATGGTGAGGGTGTGTGGAATCGGAGCGATGGTGATGGGTGGGGGGTAGCACGTTGGTACAAGAGAGGCACAAGCCAGGGTATTTGAGGGATCTTGGGAGCCCCATGGCCAGGAAAGCGAGGGGTTGTTGGTTGATTGTTGCTTTCTCCACGGTCTGGTGACCACGCCACTCACCGTGTCAAGACGTTGTCGACAAAGAGTGGTCAATCATAGCCCATGCTATCCCCGGCCGCAGGGTGAAAGGAAAGAAAGCCAGTGGAACGTCGAGTTCCTGCCTCCATCGTGGCCGAGGCGATCTAGCTTGGTTGATCCGAACCTTCCCCAACGCTCTGGAAGGTTGTCCGAGGTTCCATCGGGGCTCGGCAATGCCGGACAGCTGATTTCTCTCTCGACATCGGATTGAAGGGAGGCGGAGGAGGGTCAACGTCCGCAAGTCGGTGTCGTAGGCTAAGGATGGACGAGGGACGCCGACTGTCGGTTTTTGATCGCACAGTTTGGAAACGTGTGCCACGCCAGCGACTTCTCATTTTCTATCTCTTCCCTCTCGCACGGAATGGCCTCCAAGACCTTCGCTAACAGACCTATCAACAAACTGGTCTTGTTCGACGTCGATGGCACCCTCACGCCCGCCCGCCAGGTAGAGATACACTTCAATTTGGCTACCATCCTCCCGTTAACCAGTGACGTGTCTTTCGTGTAGAGTGCATCTCCTGCGATGATCGAGCTCTTGTCCGAGCTGCGAAAGAAAGTCACCATCGGATTCGTGGGTGGCTCAGATCTCGCGAAGATCTCTGAACAACTGGCCATCGACGGCAGCCCTGGTCAGTCTCGACATCCCAGTCCAATCGCCTCGCCTCTCAACTCCCCCTCTTTGCAGTTACCGATAAATTCGATTACGCGTTTGCGGAGAATGGGTTGACCGCCTACAAATTGGGAAAACAACTCCCGTCGCAATCGTTTATCAAGCACGTCGGCGAAGACAAGTATAAGCCTCTTGTAAACTTTATCTTGCGTTATATCGCGGATTTGGATATCCCCATTAAACGGTACGACATCCCACCAAGACACCTCAGACGTAGGGCGTCTGTTTACTGTCGCTAGTGGCACATTTGTCGAGTTCCGTAATGGAATGATCAACGTTAGTCCTATTGGGAGAAACGCCACGTGAGGTCCTGTTTCCCACAGCACCGCGGACCCCCACAATTAACATTAACCTACATCCTAGGATCGCGGAGCGCTATGAGTTCGAAGCTTACGACAAGGTTTTTACCGTGACCATTGCAAAGCACGTACGTGGCCATTAAAACCCCCCCAGATCCACGGCGTCCGGGCTGCCTTCGTAAAAGCCCTGAAGGAGAAATTCGCCGACTACAACCTCACCTTTTCCATCGGCGGACAAATATCGTTCGATGTCTTCCCCACTGGGTGGGACAAGACATATTGCCTGCGGCTCGTCGAGGACGAGGGCTTCGAAGAAATTCACTTCTTTGGTGATAAAACCTACCAGGTACTTGATCACCATCTTGTTTTCATGCAACCCTGTTCGTTTACCGGGATGTAGGGAGGTAACGATTACGAGATCTTCACCGACAAGAGGACTGTCGGACACTCGGTCACCAACCCCGAAGATACTCAACGGATTCTCAAGGAGCTTTTTTGGAGCAGCTGATCTCCAGCGGTAAATAAAGTTGGCTTTTTGCATGGCTTCAGGAATGGAATAACTATGGACTTTTTTGCTATCGGCGTTGATAAGCAAGAGGCGGCACCGGAGGATGGATAGTTTGGATCGTGCCGTGCCACCTTCTGCGGACGTACTCCGGGGAACCGCAAGAAACCCCCGCACCAGGCCCTGTCATACGACAGACTTTTCTCTCGAATATGCCACCCAGTCGCGATCGCGGTGATCCATATGAACCAGTCTGACGAGAAAATACCCTCCCCGCGAGAAGTGATACAGTCTATCGCTCGTGTTGGCAGATCGGTCGCAGGATCTCGCTCGCTGATCGTCGAGTCAGCCTTCCGGGGTCTTCGAGAGTTCAGGCCTTGATGCCTTGTAGGTGCGGAAATATGCCTCGGACGGAATCGAGATCTTCTATGGGCATGCGGAGCCTCGTGGTAATTCTACTCCAAGACGTACTTAACACGACTAGTTGAGCTGGACAAAAAGGAACAAGTAGCAGGCGGACTATTAGTCGTCCGCGCCCGACGGACGAAGTGTAGAAACGGCGCACAATAAGCAGTAGGGCGGATGGATGAGAACTTGTGAAAACACAGTATCGCATACTACGAGGACTCACGATCATCATGGCACCGGAGGCAATAGCCACTGTGACGAAGATTTGGATGGACAGCACTTTTATTGGAATTTATTATAATCTATTTGGATCTACAGATGCTTGCGGACGAAAAAAGGCCGAACGAATGTCCCATGCTCGCGAACCAGATCAATATCCGTCCATCTCGATCATGTTCAGCCAAGTTCGATCCCGTTCGTTCGATAATTGGGCCCCGGCATGGACTCGAACGAAGGTGTGCGGAAGGTGAGTGCTAGACGTCCTAGAATACAAGGTTCTGCAACTGGCTCTCCCCCTTCTCCTCATCCCACAAACCACTTTGCGTCGGTGAAACTTTACTGCTACTATCACCTCTACTTCAAAGCCTTCTGAAATGTCTAACGACGAAAAGAGTGAGCACTCCCAGTCGTTCTCCCCTCGACTGTTCCCCTTACGACTTTTTTTCTGTAGTTGTTGACCTGTCGGACATGGAGCTTATCTCTCTCGAATTCCTTGGTTCTTGTGAGTACCTTCGCCCCTTCGCACGTTTATCTGTTGCTTATCGTCACACCCCTTAGCTGCTGCTCAGCAAGTCATTGACTTCATCGAGGCGATTAGGAAGGTCCCGATGCAGTTCAAATGTGAGTGTCTTCGTTTATTTTCTTTTCCGTCTCCACAACACGCTTACCGACTTCGTTTTCAGGGCTGACTGTCTTCCAACTCCAATGCCTCAGTGCTCAGATGAAGTTCCACCCCGACGTTCCTGCCTCGCCAACCTCGCCAATGACCAGCGAGGCTACGCTGCTCTCCAACCTTTCCGGGACCATAGCTCCCTCGCCAGACCTCGTCTCGGTCATTGAGCGTGTCCACTTCTATACCGGCGTCTCCGAGGACCACTGTCCTCTTCTCTTCCAGCGTTCCGATGTCCAGACGCGTCCCTTCATCATCCCTCAAGAGAGGCACTCGGTCATCCCTGAGAAGACGGCTCACGGAGCCAACCACATGGTTCTCAAGAGCGCATTCTGGAAGGAGACCGTTGCTCCGGAGATCATTTCGTTGCTCAAGGATAAGACTCGTGGCGTTCGCGTTTCTTCGATGCTGCCGGTGCGCTTCTCCACCCCTGGTGAAGACGGCAAGGATGTCTTCGACGACCACATCGTCCTCTGGATCTCCGTCCATCCCAACACCACCGAGGAGACCGCGTGCCGCGACGCCAACGCCGACATCCTTGCCATTCTCTCCAAGCACGGAGTCCAGGACGTAGCTGTGCACTGGATCGAGGGAGCTGTTGAGCGCCTTGGCGGCCCCCCTGAGATGATGAGCGTTGCCAGCGACACTGATCCGACTCAGTATATCCGCTGAGCCCTGACGGCTGTCTTGGGCGTTCCCCTCGCTGCGGAGGAGATGGCTGCCAACGATGCGCAGGGCTCGCTCGGTCTCTACTTCCATGAGGGCAAGGACCGGCATGGCAACAAGAGCACGAGGGTCATGGCGATCACGAACAAGCACGTCACCTCCTCTGACACCACCAAGGACTACCAGTTCAGCGGACGGTCCGGCGCTCCTCGGCAGTACATCCGCAACTGCGGTGCTCGTCGGTTCCAGCAGGTCCTCAACGAGACACGAGCCCGTATTGCCGAGAGGCTCGGTGATACCAAGCTCTACGCCGAGAAGCTTGCAACACTCGCAGCGAAGCCGAAATCTGAGGATGAGGAGAAGGCGGAGCAAGACGAGGATGACTTCGAGAGGAAGCAGCAGGACTTGAAGAGGGTGGAGAAGGACATCGTTAAGCTGGGCAAGTTCCTCCAGCTTCTCACCTCGACTTGGAGCGACGCGTACCAGTGTATCATCGGGGCGCTTGATTGGGCACCCAAAATCGCTAACAATCTCGACTCCCGCTGCTACACCCGTGACCTGGGCGTCATCGCGCTCAACAATAAAAAGTTCAAGGAGAACTTTCAAGGAAATTATGTTTATCTCAGTACGTACTGATTTCATCTCTTTTTTTCCCTTCGTCTGATGGAATCATGTATCTTCAGCCGGAAAGTACACCCGCAAGGAGATCAACTCATTCTTCTATCCCAATGCCGCCAACCCAACCTCCTTCAACTACCCGAGCGACCATCTTTTCAAGCTCTTGGGTTATGTTGACGCCGCCGGCCTCGCCCATCCAAACTTCCAGGACGTCAATAACAACCCTTGCTTCGTTGTCGCCAAGGACGGTCAGTCGACCGATCTCACCTTTGGTCGCTACTCCGAGTTGGAAGCTTATACCTGCAGCGAGTTCGACGAGGAGTCTTGGGAGGTCGCGGTCCTCAACTTCAGCAAGAAGCACGGTAACTTTTCCGCCAAAGGTGACTCTGGCGCAGCCATCTTTAACGCCGAAGGCAAGCTGGTCGCCCTCTTGCATTCTGGCATGCCTAGGGGGATGTCCAATCATATCACCTTTGGAACGCCTGGTCACTATGTCATCGAGGTCGTCAGGAAACAGTACCCGCACGCTGATTTCGATTGGGTCAAGTTCGCCTAAATCACAGCCTGAAGTCTCATCGCCTTTTTTGTGTCTTCGCCTCTATCATCACTGGCTTTTCTCCACAACTCTCTCTTATCCTCTCATCATTGGCTCAAACGCGTGTTGTTTCCACGGTCGACTCGCTGCGAACGTTTGTCCATTGTCTTATCCTTGTTCGTACCGGTAGCTGACACACACTTTGACGTTCTAGATCTGCAGTGATTCCCGCACGCTTTCGGTTTGTTCCTTCAACTTGGTCTCAACTGTTTCTTGGCTCGGTAATGGAGTTTATTGGTTGGTTGTCGATGATGCTGGAGCGTCCTGACTCGTGAATCGCTGTGACTTGGTGTGCTTCATCTCCTCTACCCGATGTTTTCGTGACTTATATCCCACTGTCTTCGCATCTAGGCACTGGAGGATGGACTTTTCTTTTAGCGTCAGGTTTGTCTTGTCCTCGTCTCGTCTCTCGATTCCTGTAGCTAATGGCCTTGACATTCTAGGCCTTGGGCTCTCGGATACGTGTCGTCGGTAGTTCTAGCTTCTCATTGTGAACTGGCACCCTCCCGTCTACTATGCATGCCTTTTGTTGTCTCGTATATCGCTTCCACCCCCTCTCCCCCGTTTCTACCTCTCCCCCTTTCCTGGACCATAAAAACCCACATACATGTCTCTACTTTTTGCTGTGTAGTACGCAGTAGAATGGACCTTAACATGTTGCCGTTTGTTTAGAGCTGCGAGTGATAAGTTAGGTGAACTTTCGATCACGAGGTAAGCAACGGGGGAGTGAAACAGCACGTACAGTATCATCAACGTTATTCAACATGGTAGATGTACGTTGCGCCAATGAGCTTTTGACGGCTATGACCTTCTCAACGTCTTCTCGAGAACGTCATAGCTCTCATTCGCTATCCACCCTCCGCTCTGCTTACTTCCTTACTCCTTGGTATCCGTGAACGGATTTGCACCTGCGTTAGGTGCAGTTTATTATTTATTAGCGTCCACCAAGCTTTCTTCGACGGGAACTTGCGACAAACCCATATCTAATTGAATGTTCTAGAAGCAAATGTTCGCAACCTCTCGGTGTCGACTTCACTGAGCCTCCTATCGCCCAGTCTAACAGTCACTCAAGTCCGACGAAGTAGTTTGGGAATGGCATGCAGAGATATGATTGCGACGAACGACAAGCTATTGACTTCTAATGCAGACAAACAACCGAAACAATCTATGATGTACAACTTAAACTTGAACAGATATCGAACAAATGGATAGTTTTTTTCGCAGGGTACATATGCGATAACAGAGAAAACTGTTGTTTCTGGGCACGGCATAGAATGAGGAAAGGAGGGTGAAGTTCCGACATCAAAACGCTATAGGACCCTCCGGCGGAATCGAGGAGGAAGTCTCCTTCGTAGGCAGTGTGAACAAATCAGCGACCAAACGGATGTGCGACGCGGCTGACTCATGAGTCGGTTCGGGTGGAGTTAAATAATTGGATGGCTGGCCACTATCGTCGATCCCGAAATTCTCATTGGATTACTTTCAACCATCAGTTCATCGCTTTTTTGCGAGTTCGTGCTTGAACTAAGGAAACTTCCGTCTCTGTCGTCTTGGTCTCAGTACCTTGCACCATCTGCGATGAGTTGGAGCCGCTGGGTAGAGGTCGACACGTTCCTTGAGGATCGATTTGCCAAACGTGGATTTTTTTCAAGCTCATCGTGAGGACGGGCAAGACTTCCGATCGGGCGATCTTCCAAACGCAGGTACAGCGCGGGTTTCCGTTGTTGGAGAAGAGAAATTGCGTTCATTTCGAAATTTCCCAATGATATAGGAGAACCGTTTTTTTTTTTTACCCCATCGTTCCCTGACTCAACTTACTCTTCCACTTTGGTCGCAATTGCGCGTACTCACGTCCAGTACATAACGATAGTGGGGTGGGCGTTCCCAAACAAAGCACTGATCTTGGCACGCATTCACGCCCGCCTTTTCATCTTGACCAGGGATTCGTTTGGGACAGGGCAAGAGCGGCAACAGAGCTGTGGTGGTTACAAGGAAAGAAGAAACTTCAAGAGGTGGAGCGATGAGTTTTTCACATCTTAATCTTGATGTACGAGGCACAAGTCTCGCTAGCCGCTGCACCGTAACAACTGTAGCCTATACTAGCTGAACTTACGATTTAAGAAGAACTGGACTGAATTTGAAGTGCAGAAATCTTCACAACCTTGCCGGGTGCTCCATCCTCCCCCATCTCCGGCGCGGACTCTAAGAAACTCGAATAGACTGAGTTGAGCTATTTTAGTGCAGGCCCGGGCCCACGAGCAGAACGGACACATGCTAAGGGTTCCGCTGGATACCAAAGTGGGCGCACCAGCGTGAACAGACCATCTCGACAACTCAAACGATGACATCTATGACCCGCGCGTCGACACAGCTTGTTCACACCTTCATCTACGAACTGCCGATGTGTCAGGGGAATTTCTTCCCGGTTCGATGGTATATTGGGCGCTGGGAAAGACAGAATTCGTGACCAGTCGAAGTCGTCGAACACGCACGAGCTCTTCATATAAAGAAACATCGCCAACGAAGACCAAACAAAACGGTATGAATGAAACAAATAGCCAAGGACAGTCTGTGGGGTTGGTGGTCGTAGTATACAATGTGGGATTGTGCGTGAACCTTGAGAGAGGGAGAGAATACGAAATAACGATATGAAAACAGATTGCACATGCATGGGGATGTGAGAACAAAACCGATACAGTGGTATACGGGGTCCGACCATCTACCATCACTATATCACACCATTGCGAACCTGAATGAGGCCTAATCTTGAGAATAAGATTTACGGTGGACGGAGAGGAAGATAAACCTTTTGCATAAACCCTGACACGCGTGCGATGTCGATGAACTGGGATTCCGATTCTACCGCAGTCAATAACGTCTCCAACATCTGGAGTAAAACGGGAGCTGGCTCAACAGCATATCGGGAAATGAACCAAGAACTGGAGCTTACATGTTCCACTTTGTCGATGCCCACGCCAGTGCACATAGCCACGATCTTCTTACACTGGAACTCCTTCTCGGCACTGGCTCCCCTGAGATTCCGTAATCTCGCCTCCATGAGATCCTCTGCTCTCTTGTGCCACATCTTCAACCTCCTCAACCTCACCAAACCGGCTGGCGAATCCCCAGTGGGTAGGGTCGGCTCTGCGAAAGCCTCCCCAAGGTCAAAGGAGATATCCACAGAACCTGCGAGGGCAACCATGGTCGAATTGGTCCCTCTCCATTTGAACGCAATGCCCGCAGTCGGCCCCGCGTCGAGACCCTCCACAGTCAACCTTCCCGTCCAATCGAACCGGTCCTCATCGTGTAATGCTTGTTCTAAGTTTCTCACTCTTTGCATATACTTATCCAGTTCCCCACACTTCGTTTGCCAGATCTGAATTTGCTTTCGTTGCTCGGCGAGTTCACGAGTGGCTGCCCGCAGGTGGGCCTGGATGACATCAAATGCGTCTTGCTTGGATTTTATTTCCGCTGAAAAGTCAGAGCTGAGGTTATGGATCATCGTCGTCATGGCAGATATGATCTCGTTGCTCTTCTGTACAGGCGGAGAGGGGGCAGAACGGAGGCTGGCCAGCAGGTCCTCTGCCCGTGGTCCACCAGAGAGCTCCTGTGATGCAGCAAAGAAGCAGTAAGCTCCTTCTGAACCAAAAGCGCTTTCCGAACGTATATAGTCACCTCAGTTTCGACACCAAAATCACCAGGCCGCAATCCAAGTTTATTCGGTAAGATCTTGTTCGCACCGACATCCAGTAAAGCCCTGACCAACGATCGATTCCCAACTCTTGCCGAGATGTTTAACGGCGTGTCCCCGTTCTCATCTTGCAGATTGACCAAAGAACGAAAGTCTCCTGCTTGGTGATGGGCTATCCAATAGAACACCTGATCCAAGTAATATCGAGCGGCTACAGCCCGGGATTTAATACCAGCTGTGGAAACAATGTGGTGTAGAACGGTCTTCCGAGAAGAATCCAAAGTTCTGATGGACTTGTTAAGATGCGAGACAATCGTGTGAAAGCAGTGGTGCTCGAAAGCTGCTGTGGCGAGGCATGACCTGACCAATGGGGTCTCTCCGTTGTAGTTGCCCCGGTTCACGTCCGACCCCGCGTTTATGAGAGCTTCGACTGTATGCAACCTGGCCATACTAGCTGCAAGATGCAATGCTGTATGACCCTGCTCATCGAGGAGAATGTCGTAGTCCATCTGACCGGGGTTATCGGGTGGGTATTGACGCAAGAGGTCGAGGATAGCAGCAGCATCATCGGACCGGTGAATAAGGTTGACGATGGCTATCTTGCGAGAGTCAGAAAGAGGTGCGCGGAGGTCCGTAAATTTCTGTGTGGGAATCTTGGTATAAAACCGAGGGCTGTAGGTCTCGAGAGTCACCGGCCCGTCAACTACGGACGACGGATCAACGATCGGGTTAAAAAGATGTAAACGCCGTGCGCGGAACGGACCTTCCATGATGGTGGAATTTCTTGACCCCGGTCGAGTGGGAATGACGTCTTGACCATCAACAGAATCGGTCATTGCAAGTTCTTTCCTAGACCTCTTTGCTGGCGGAGGGTTATCGTCACCATTGAGAACAGGAGTACTAGAAGACGGACGAGGGGTGTTATTCTCTGTGGTGTTGTTCGTCTGGACACTTTGTTGGGGGACCGGCTGGGGAGGAGCGGTTGTCCGAGGGGTCATGGAATCTCCTTCCATATCAGAACGCGTTCTCTTCAATTGTTGTGACGAGGTGGATGGCGCTGGTGACAAAGCGGTGGGGACGTACGGACTGGAGGAGTTGTATCCGGTGTTGGGGTTATATGCGGGCGTGGGAGATGCATATATGTTTTGTCTTGAGGGCGCAGTAGATGTAGATGGAGTGAACAAGCCTTGTGCACGCCCTTGGCTCAAGAGTCTCATGGCAGAACCAGGCATAATTGGAGCGGGTCCCAGAGTGGCGGGACCGTAGCTATTTGTCTGTCCCATACCCGAGAACGAGGACGACGCGGATAATGGCCTAGAAGTTGAAGGAGGTTGGGTAGGCTGGGTTTGGCTTGACATCGATGGCAATGTATTAGCCGCCGAGGTGGTGGGGATGAAGTCAAACAAAGGCAATAGCAGAGGGGCCACACCATAGCGCTGAGCGAGTTCTTGACCTCGCTCGAGAGGAATCCTATAGCACTCATCAAAAGGAGCTTCATTTAGCGAACAGAGATAGATACCAGGTTCCTTGGTACTTTCCGTAGCCACCCTGGACAATTTCGTGCTTGCCTGGCAAAATCTCCTTCTCCAAGATTTTGGTCCTCCTACCCTTCTCCACCCCTGCGACTTTGAGTATTTGGGTCGCATTGACGTAGGAATCCGCACGCCTGCGCATTACTGCGATGCCTCTGACCATACATTCATAGACCTGCCGACGATTGTCGCGTTGTGAGATTACGATATGTGGGAGGAAAACTGAGGGGGATGACCAACCTGGACAGAGGAATAGACTGCATTATAGATCTTGACGGCGGATTGCTGGGCCGACTTTGCGTTTGTTTGCATCGTCGCCGTCGTTGAGTGTAGGGTGCGCGGTGTGATGAAAGAGAGTGTCGGACGCGCTTGACCCGGGAGTTGCCACTTGACCGGAAGTGGCTTCGCGTACAGATGACGTCCTTGCAACTGACAACCACGATGGGGGACACCCTCGGAAACGAAGAGATGGAGCAGATGCAACCTCTTTTGCACCCAGAAGACATCAACTCGACCTCAGTCTGGCCTCTCATCCACATGATTAGAGCCGTATGTTTCATCCCGCTTGTTCTTTGTTTCTTTTTTGACTGACGCCCGCCCAAGGATGTCGTGGTAATTCTCTTATCCCTTCTATCTCTCTGAGCGTCTACTTGATCTTGGTTCCTTCTAGCATTTCATAGGTACCTATTCGTCTGATTCATCGCCCCGATAACTAAACATTGCACAGACACACCTCTTAGTTATGAAGCCGTGCGTACAGGCTGCCTCGTGGTTTCCTCGTGTTGTCTGATTGTCCGCACAGTTGACCGCCCCCGATCTTACTTACACCCTTGTTCGCCCTCTCGAAGAGAAATACAATGCCATCCAGAGACAAGGCAACAAATCCGTCGTGTTCTGTCTCCTACTCAACCGCGTCCGCTTCTACCGCGACCAGAATCTCATGACAATACCATTGTCTCGCTCTAGAGCAACCTTCTGCGAGATATTGGCAATTCGAACCATGCGAATATATGCGGACAGCCTACTCGACCTTGCATTGGCGATCACAACAAATTGGCCCGTCTACATGGGATGTGATCCGAATGTCCTCGAGCACGCGAGACAAGAACGAGATGATGACCTTGAAGAAACTGTTGGGAACGCCATCGAGTTAGCTATCATCAGCAAAGCAAAGCTTTTCATCAAGAGCTCACCGTGCCAGAAAGTCATCGATGCCATCTGGAGGTATGCCGTTCAACTAGGAGCATCGAACCTCACCTACTTGTATCACAGTGGCAGATGCGTCTACCAGGCACGAGGCAGTCACTCTCTCATCTCAGACGTAAGTTCCAGCGCGTCAGCCCGTGTGTGGCTTACACCTCCGTAGACATACAAGAGAACACCAATTCACTTCTATGACCCACACAAAGCACCTCTGTTGGATCACTACGTAAGGCAGCCCGTTCTGAAAGTGCGTGGGTTCAGCTGCTGACCTTCCACAGCGCCTCAAAGTTCCTGCAATCCGCTCGGTTCTTGAATACTTGAAGTAGGCTACTTACCTCCTCTCACCTCGGGGATCATAACTAAATACGCTCAGCTACTTAATCCTCTTCGTCTTTTTCATTATCGCTATAGAACGTAACAACATCAAGAGGCTTAATGCGGCAGAGCTCACCTTCATGATATATGCATCCGGCTTCACGCTTGAGAGGATCGCCGCTATGCAGGAACATGGCATCCGCGGTGCGCATAAAGCTGATATCCTGTCTTCGTACGCAGGCTAACCCAGAACCTAGTCTTCTTCAAGGGAACGTGGGTAGGTATCCGCCTAACTGCAGCTCCGACTCTGATTGACTTCGCAGAATGGCTTTGATTTAGCCTTTGGTAGGCCTATACCGATGCAATTTTCCCCCTCAAACTCGAATCTCATCTCCCGTTAGTGAGCGTCTACTGGGCCTATCTCATACTCAGAGTGTATGGTGTATATACGCGCAGTAAGAACCCTCGATGCGTCCATGCATCATCTCATGTGTCGTAGATAAATGGGCTATGGCCACCGGCATTGATCTGCTCGCGGTGATCAGCTGTGTACGTCATTTTATTTGTTTTCTGCGGAAATAATCAGCTCATATGGCCTTGTAGTTCATCTTCCCTCGGTATCGCGCATCCGTTCATTTCGTAGCGCTATCTAATATTGTGACAATCAGGCTTGCTTTCGTGACGCTGCGAAATAACCTTATGGTCCTCTCATTACGAGCAATGCTCGTTCAGTTCGTCGTTCTGATGATCATTGCGGCGTTTTGCTTCGCTGGGTTTTTATACGCTCTCTGGACGTGAGCACTCTTTCCCCCCTGGTCCATCGTTCAGTTGACGTACTGTTTGCTTCAGGCTTGCGAGGACACATGCACAGTAAGTGAACGCGTACGACCGAGATTTGGTACTGAAAGTGAAACCACTATCAAACAGTTTCAGCATCGGGTAAAATCTACCGACAATACTCCGCCCGCTCGCTGATGCTTTTCATTAGGCAGATTGCGTGGTGGATGCTCGACCTATACTTCGGTCTGGACGCAGCCGGCTTTGATAGATCGAGTGAGTTATCTCCGTCTCGCCCGACGCGGCGCAGAGTGCTGAGGATTTCACACCCCACAGCCGAATTTCACCACTACCTGGGCCCAATCATGATGGTGACATATGCATGCCTCAGTAACACACTGCTCTTGACCGGTGCGTTTACCTCGCACTCGTTCTCTGAATCAAGACTGACTTTCGTACAGTCTTGGTTTCCGTAAGCACCTGATCTACCTGCCGTTTAGCCTTAGATTACTATATTCCGATTTTTCCCTCTAGATCTTAACGAACACGTTTGCGACGATCAATGAGGATGCTGCCGCCGAGGTATTTCCGTAATCCATCGGTTTTCCCTCCGTCGCCGATCACTCACGATTGTTTAGGCCATGTTCCGGAAAGCTGTTTCTACCATTGAGGGGTGGGTGAGAAAACTTACAAGGGAGCATTTGCTCACGTTTCACGACCAATGTAGTGTCAAAGCGGATTTCTTGTTCTCTTATCAACCGCCGATTAATATGTTGGCGCTCTGTATCATGCTCCCGGCGAGCCGAATCTTATCCCCTCGTTGGTTCCACAAGGCACGTTTCCCTACATTCAACTCAGGCCAGCTGACAGATAAATTTACGTGTTATAGATCAACGTTTTTATGATCAGGTAGGTCAGGTCAGTGAAACGGTAGCCCCTCCCACTTACCTGAACCTTTACCTAGAGCAACGAGTTTCCCGATCTTGCTTTGCATTGCCTGGTATGAAAGACAAGCTAAAAGCTCTGGGTCAAACACTTTCTATGAGACGATCGCTTCTGCTGCAGAGAAGGTATTTGACACTCTCCCCAGACGGTTGAAGCGCATCAGTAAGCTTGCTTTCGACGAAGGTGTGCCGTAGTTGACGTTCCTCCAGCCATATTCGAAGGATTGGCAGGGGTCGACGCAGATATCGATGCGGTACGCTGAGCCTCCATCGCAACACTAGTCGCAGGTATTGAAAAATCGGTGTAGATTTTCGAGATCGACGAGGATCATGGAGCGGGAACGTTCATTGACAGGACCCTTCTGCCTCCAAGTCATGCTGCTCGACAACGGCGATTGTCTCAATACTCCTATGGGCAGATGTCCGACACACCTGACAAACCAAAAGTGTCTTCGCCGCCTGCCCCCACCCTTTCGATTTCTCCCCCTGAACGAGAGCCTACCCAATCCAAACCTGCTGACCCCGCCCAGCCGGAACCTATACCTCAGTCAACCGGCGGAGACCGCGGGAGCGTGCGCTTGCAATCCCCATCGACGATGTCAGATGTCCCCCTAAGAGGGGCTACACGCCAATTTCAACAAATGAGGCCAAGGTTGAACTCTCTGGTCAATCCCGCAAACTCCTCCCCCAGTCCGCTCGCCTTGCTGTTCCAGCCCATTGTCGTAGAAGAGGAGGCAGTCTCAGATGATCATCAAGAGGATTATCAGAATTCGATGAGACCCCCGAACCTCCTCAGTTACGGTCCTGCATCTCGACGGAGATTAGTTTCGGTCGGTCCAAGGCGTCGCGGCGGCATACTCACAGAGTCATCTCCGGCGACCTCAGCCCTGGCTCGGTGGCAGTCCCAAGACCCCGGGCAGCCGTCTAGTTCTCCTGGCAGATCAGATGAGGGGGACCACTTCTCTAGGAGCCCAGATCCAATCAACCCCTCAACTTTAAGTGTTTCCGAAACCGCCGCACAGGTTCTCGAGGAAGAGGAAAACGAAGGTGGCGAAACTGGCATAAGCAGGCGTTTGGAGATGATGGAAGAGAGGCAGAAGAGGATAGAAGAGATGTTGCTGAAGTTGACTCATCATTTATCTTGAGGTTCGGGAACGATCGCCATTTTTTTCTCTCTGGAACACATGGTGTGGACATCCCCGCTTCGCGCCGTATACTACGCGCAACAAAACGGAAGGGTATTTTGGGATTACTTTGAAGTTACTCTATAGGAGAGTAAAACGAGTGCATGATAGTCGATTCTATGATGGGGTATGGTCATCCTAGTAGATACCAGGGATAAACTTGTACTTGACGATAGAACAGTACTCATCCCAATCTTTTCCATACTTCTTGGAGCACCTGCGGAGAGTCGGCATTACAATCAACATCAACGACAAGGGACACAGACCAGCTCTTACCTCTCAAAGTCACGTCCGCACCGGTGGATAAGAACGGTGATGAAGAAGACGCTATAGAAGTAAGGGATAGGAGTGGCGGTGCCGACGATAGCACCCCAGAGGAAGCTCATAGTCCAGTCGGCAACGTAGTTCTGGTGACGTTAATTGTAAATTGAGCGCGACGCGCGCGTGTTGCAAAGCATAACTTACCGGTTTGCGAGAGTACTTCCACCATCCGCACGTCAAAAGGCGGTTTCTGAATACGTTCCCTTTAGTTACGGTCACGGGCGAGAGAAGAAGGGTAGTTACCCATGAGCGGTTTGGACAAAGGTAGGGTTCTTGATGACACCCCATGGGAGTTGAGGGAATGTCTTGCGGTAGTTGAAGACGCCCTGGGTCTGCATCTTGAATCTACTCTTTTGGGACATTGAAGTATCCCACCTGGACCAGAGCTGTTAAAACGAAGGGAGATGCGGATGCGAAAGACGTACACGTAGTAGGCGGTCAAGAGGGTAGTGAACATAATAACGTAGGTAGAAGTCGAGAACTGGTATTTGGATGGATCGTGTGAAGCCATGTATACGACAGAGTAGACATAGGACTGGATGGAGAGCTTCAGGATCAATCGAAGAGGAGGATGGCAGAACGACTTACGAAAGGAACTCCCGCGAAATTCCAAAAGATGACCAAGAAGCCCCACTTCTCGTGGTAAATATCCCAGGTCTGGGGAATGCATTCCTCACCCTTGCAGCTGGTGCGGGTTTAGCGAGGTAGTTCAGGAGCAAGACTTTGGAATTCTCACCAAGCATTTAGATAGAGCCATGTTGCAAGGGTCATGAAAGCCATGTTCTAGATCAGAGATGAGTAGGAACTGCTTGGGCTGATCGTAGGGATGCGTACAGGAGTGACATAGCCGTAAGTCTCGTATTGTTTGAGGCAGCCGGAGACGGAAAGGAAGAAGACAATGTGCCAAGGGATGCGAACCTCGGCCCACATCTTCAAGTCGACGTTTCCGATGCGAGGGTTCAAACAAGCACCCATGAAAAGGTCGTAGATGAAATTCCCGGACATACGCATGGGTTCACCGGCAATGACGGTAGCAAAGTACATGAAGAATGAAACGAACCAACCCCAGAACATAGCGACAGTCATAAGGTGACCAAAGTTGTCGATGATGCTCGTTAGGCGAAAGATGTCGAAGTAGTGCAAGCCAGCAGCGGTAACGAGCGTGGTGTACACGCATACAAGGGCATTGCAATTGTACATCAGGGTCTTGTAGCCGAGAGAGGGCACCGGAAGCCCCTCTTGTTGGTATCCCCATGGCATGATGTGGGCGAGGAAAAGTTGATGAATCATGAATCCGGTGTACACCTTCCAAGCATACCAGTTCGACGAGGCATCCTATATGAAAGGTCAGAGGGTGCTGCAATAGATGAAATCTTTTCAACGCGTACTGTTTTGACGTGGCCCCAGATTTCGAGCAGCAGGGGCTTCGCCTCGGCCAAACTGTGGGGATAGACAAGCCTGCCGTCGTAGAACCAGAGACAAGCCCAGAGGTAGTACATGAGCACAGGAAAGCCGGTCATGATGGCAAGTACACCCCATGGACCACCAAATTCATAACTCAAACACGCTATAAGTTGACGAAAAGAACGCGGAGAACCCTCAAACATACGTGTCATGTTTATCGAGTTCCTTGTCCCTCTTCTCGCCTTCGTTGGTGATTTTGACGAAGTCTTCTTTTTCAGTGGACTTTGTCGTCCGTTGACGCACGTTGTTGGACGTGCTCATGGTAGACGGTACAGAGAAGAGGAGTTGAAGCGGAAGGTCTTTCGCGATCGTACCATTTTATTGATCGGCTCATTAGACACTTCCCGAAGTCCGACGCGACGCGGTTTCTGATTGCCGTGATGTCCGCCGAGATCGGCAGTTCAACTTCACGTGACCATCTTGGGCTCAGTGCAGACGTACCAGATAAGCTCAGGACCCTGGGTGAAGCACAAGAACGCACAAGCTTCATCGGAGGAGTGATTGAATGTGTTTATTCAGCTTCTACTCAGTTGAGGTGTGGACTCACGTGCTCTGTGTTGCACAATTTCTCCTCGACTGAATTCAGGGTTTCAAAGGGAAGCATGCACCCATTTGTGCGCTCGACTTTACATCTGGGCTGCTCCAAAATTGTTGAGCAGTCCTTCTCTGCACCTCTGCACACAAGTGTGGAGGTGAGCGAGGCGCCTCGCCTGGTTTCGGATACCCTAAAGGTTAGGTATTGTTGTTTCCCACCCAACCTTCAAGCTGGCTTTGCAGATTCAGTGATCTTCCGCCGGTCTCGGTGTCGCCTTCACTCAACCGGTACTGCCAGTGGCTCTAAGCTGCTGTCAAGTGCAGGGACGGTGAATGAAGGGATGGGTTCTGTTTTGTTATGCCCGCCTTCTTACTTCGGACATTGGGCAACTCTCTTTCTGTTCGACCTGTCCCAAACGAATCGTCAGTGTTGAACTGAAGGTCTGTGCCCGGCAACGGGTCAACCGGCTCCACCGCTTCGTGCGAGAACCGATGCCGGAGAGCGCTGAATAAGCGACCCGAAGGGACGGAGTCACATCAGTGACCCGATCGATCGGTATGACGCGCGCGTGCTGTCACGAACGCGTGACATAGTAGCCAAAATCACACAAATAGTTCAAGACATTGGTCGTATTCGCAGTAATAATAGTACAAAAAGGACTAACAAAGACTACAAGTTCAGACAAGAACGAAAGGATCTACGTCACAAGCGCAATTCTGAGCCATCGGACAACGATGAGCAAAGTGGTGAGGGTTGTGTACACTCTGAGGACAATACGAATAGTCCCGAGTTACCGGATCCTGCCAACACTCCCTACACCCCAACACGTCATGATACAGGCTATCATGCATTTCCCGCTTCACGTCCGACAAGGCTGCGCTCACTAATGTGAACCCATACCGGTCTTGGAGACCCGCCACTTCCACCTTCAACTTCATCCGAACCTGACGTGACTTGTCGGAGGGACGACAACGTTGACCAGAACGAGTCATCGGACTCTTGCGGTTCTTCTTCTTCTGGGACCTCTCCACCATCTGGTGAACTGGGGCAGGACTCCAGGGAGGAGGGGATGGAGGGAGAGGAACGCCCTGATCCTGGCGGTGGCGAAGGGACGACTGGGGACTTGCAAGGGGGGTCGGTGCAATAAGCCCCATGGCACTGGTGTCCGAAATATCGGAAGAGAGATGCCTGGAAAGGTCCCCAATGTTCCAAAGCAAAGTGAGAGAAGTCATCATTCAAGCTGTTCATGATGATGTACATGAGGTCCACACGTTTCTCCAGCTTCGCAATCCTATCTTCCCTCTCCCTCTCCATGGCGTCCAACAAAAGGACGGCTCCAGGGTGACCAGCCTGAACCCGAGGCCTAGAAAGCCTAGGGTCCTCGTACCCAGCTTGTTCCCAGAACTCAGCGGGGGCGTTGTGGGCGGTGAGGAAGCTGATGGCGACTTGGTTGTCATGAGCGATGTTGGCAGGGGAGTCATATAAATGTTGCTCCACGTTGTAGGGAGCATCCGTCCCGAAGGAGGGAGTAAAAGGGGTGGCAGCAGCGTCGAGTACGGCGTTGTTGGCAACAAAGGCAGACATAGTAGTGGTAGATGTTTGGAGAGGAGGGTGGTAATGGTACTTGTGGGAGTGGAAAAGAGACGATGAGGGGAACGATCATTAATCCCCCTGACTTAAATACACCCTGACTCAAAGAAAACCAAAAGGGGAAAACAATAACCTATTATCCATTAACGTCCCCATTAGGATAAACGAACCCTCAGCCCCAATCGCGATCCCATCAATTCAGAGAAATCCCCGTCGATCATGGGAAATCCCTATCCGCCTTCTACTGCTACTGTGAAACCGGAGAAGTCCCCATCAATCGTGAGAAATCCCCACCAGTCTTCTATTACCACCATCAATCACGAGAAATCCCCATTATGCTTCTAATGACTCCTTTACTATTGTTCCCCTATTTCATTTCGTCATTTGCCGTTCCAAAGTCCCACTCCCCTGACTCGTCCAACCTACCCTAAACTACGCACAGACCATGTTGATTCCTGTTTGGCTCGTTGTAAAGTAATGACTCCTGTAGAGGATTGGGTATATAAAGAAGAGCGTTCGCTCCTTTCTTTTCCCCATTCTCAATCTCTTCTGTACTCCTTTACCCACAACCTGAATAAAAGTAAGCTGAGGAATTCTCCTCACGCCTTACCTTTTCTAACTCATTTCAGCAGGAATCCTCCTGCCAGTGTATGTTCAGTGCCCCTAACCCTTTCCCCTCTAACAGCCCAGTCCAGCGACCAGTCGTCCCTGACGCTAGAAGATCTATCTGGGAGTATAAACTCATCAGAAGTCTTCAAGTAAACCGAACAGCCGGTTTACTTACTCATTTCCCTTACTACCGACCCTTTGCAGCTCTCGACGCCGGAGTCACTACTCCTCCCTTTCTACTAGGGGCGGATCATCAATTCCTTTGGAATTCAGATCTTACTGAGAGTGTCCTAGCAACCGTCTACTTCAGTATCAGTCTGGCCTTTTACTTCCCTTCTCCACGTATTCATCTCACGACTAATATCCATACCCATTCCCCTGCTATTATCGTTCTTTGGTGGGAAATCCCAACTGAATTACCTTATTCTGTTATAGAATATCTCGTCAATTTCGAACGTCTTAGCGACCAAGACTTCGAACCGTTTGTGCAGCAACTCAGCCAGTTCTGCCAAGACTATCACTCGCCCGTTCACCCTTATCACACCGAGTCACCTCTCTCTCTCGATATCCCTCCTCCCCTCGTCTCCACACCCGGGACCCCCTTCAAAACCAGACCCGATACCCCTCACCCATCCGCTAATCCTCTAGCACCCCACAAACAGTAAGCAGGCCCACAACCCTGACACGTGCCTTAAGCCGCTGCACAGACCATGCATCAGTCACACTGTATAGATGTGACGTTAATAGAGTAGATAGTATATATACCCCTCATGTGTCCATAGATCAATCAATCACTTCTCTCTCTCTCTCTCCCACTTGCACTACTATATCTTCCCCTCTCAGGTAAGAATTAGAGTACGCCATGTAGTAGTATAGAATATACTCTACCTGCTCAACAGGTTATGAGCCCGGGCTACGCCCTGTGTTCCAAGCTGCGCCTCTGTGGCTGCGCTGTGAACAGGCTCTAATCTTACCTTAGTGCGCCCTCTGTGGCTGCCACTGCGCTATCCACTGCGCAGGAAGGGGACTTAGAACAAAAAGTCAAAACCCCAAAAGGGGATGAAACAGTGATTGGCTAAGCTGAGCACAACACACATTCGTAGACCCCATAAGGGGAGGGTAGTCCATTAACATCTGCCGACGGTGTGGACTGAGGCAACATGCAATAAACCTCTCACTAAAGTAATCCTTAAAAGGGAAAGGCTAATTCTTCCCTCTTTCATTGCATTTGGCATAGAAGCGTTCATTAACTGATGACTCTTATTTTTGGGCGTAGGCACTTCCACCCCCCAAAAACCAAAGAAACATGTCGTCTCAGCTTACCTCTCTCGTCCCCGTCCTTGAAGGTCCCAACTATCAGCGATGGGCCCCTGCCGTCAGAAGCTTCTTGATGGCACAAGGACAGTGGAGACTGATGAAGAAGGGAAAGCCCACCAAAACAGTACGACCATATGTAGCAGCCGTCCCTGCCACCGATGATGCTGAAGAAATTCCGGCACAGGAGGGCGGTGAAGACATTGACGAAGACGCGCTCGAAGCGTGGGAGGAAAACAATTCCAAAGCCCTCGGAAATATATTCCTGAGGCTAAGCCCTGACATCCAGGCAAAACACAAGTCCGAAGAGGACGCTTGGGCCTTGTATCAGGCAATCGATGCGGAATATGGGAAGCTCGGCGTAATGGGGATCTATTCAGAGTTCAAAAGCGCTCTGGACGTACAGATCCCCGGAAATGCGGACCCCATCCCGGTGATAGATAAAATCATGGCCCATTTTGGTCGACTTGCTGAAGCAAATGCAGCAGTCCCAGATTTCATCAAAGCCATGATGATACTCTCCCGGATGCCCCCTGCCTACGATTACCTTGCCCAGATCCTCTGCCAGGCCGACGATATCGGTAAAGTCCAGATCGATGAGCTGAGGAAAATGGTCAAACTGGCCTGGGAGCAGAAGTCCAGCTCCCGTCGCTCCGGACAACAAGCACAAAAGTTGTCCAACGTACAGCGCACCCCTGGGAACCCAAATTTCCAGCAGCAGCAGCAGCACGACGGGAGCCAGCCCCAGGGCCAAGGCCGAGGACGAAACCGTTGAGGACAAAGAGGAGGTCGAGGAAGATTCCAGCAACAGGCTCAGCAAACTGACAAGTCTCAAATGCCACCTCCCCCTCCACAACCTCTGGTTCCCTCCGGCTCTAACATCTCGGTCTCGGATTATGGTTTTGCCTCCATGGCGGCTTTTCCCATACGCCATCCCCCCGTCCATCGTCAAGGCACAGGGGCCCCTTCCTTCTACCCCTCCGTACAGGAGGCTAGGGACCTTGCAGCACGCATAAGCGTGAAACCTTCGATTGAGACCCTAAAAAGGCTGGAACGCTCTTATGAGCAGACAATCGATCCTCGCCCCCGCAAAAAAGTGCGTACCCCGCCGGGCGAGGATGAAGTAAGCCTGGGATGGTCGGATGATGAGATGGATGTTGTCTCCCCTGCGTCAGTTGCCGGTCCGTCTGGCCTTGGTGGAAGGTATGAAACAAATTTAGTGTTGAGTAACGAAACTGACGACTCCACAGCACCTGAAGATAAGTCTAGGTCTTCAGTAGTAGCTTCCAAATATATTTGTTTTACCTTGTCTGCCCCGAGTGAAACTGAAGCTGTGTGGGTGCTCGATTCTGGAGCATCCCGGCACTTTACTTTTGACATAAACGACTTCGTGGAGTACGAGGCTATTGAGTCCATTCCTTTAAGAACAGCGACCAGCTTCACGACGATTATTGGTAAAGGAACAGTGGTCCTCCACATAAACGAAAAGGCCGTTCGACTAAGTCCTGTCTATCATGTCCCAGACATCTCCCATAGGCTGCTGTCCCTTGGTCAGTTCCTCAAAAGCGGACTCCTCTCGAGGGGGAGTGCTCGCGAAATCTCACTCTATGAGGAAGAAACAGAATTTCTTACCTTCCACCCTCGAACCGAGGATGACAGTATTTACGTCATCAAAACTCTCCTCGGAGCGCAACTTACTGCTGCTAAAATTGAGACCATTTATAGTGCTGATTTTGAAATCATGCACCGCCGACTGGCTCACCCCTCAAAAGAAGTGATCCAAAAGGCTGGGAAACATGTCAAGGATTTTCCTCATATCGAAATCCCAAAAGAGCACCTCTGCACTGGATGTGCGCAAGGAAAGATGACAAATAAAACCTTTCCCCCATCCAACACCAGAGCAAGCGCCCCTTTCGAGCTGATCCATTCGGATCTAAAAACCTTCCCCATTGAATCCTATCGCAAGTACAAGTACTCAATCGTCTTCTATGACGACTATACCTCACACGCCTGGACCATGAATTTGCGCACTAAGGACGCTGCACTTATGGCTACCAGACACTTCCTGGCTATGGTTGAAACCAAGTACCAGAAGAGAGTACGTCGATGGATGTCCGATGCCGGGGGGGAGTACACGTCCCTAACATTTACGACAATGCTCAAGGAAAAAGGGATTGAGATGCTCCAATCTATTCCGCATGCACACCAACAAAACGGTCGCGCGGAAAGGATCATTCGAACATTGATGGATAAGGCAGAATCCATGAGATTACAGGCTTGCCTCCCTCAGTCTTGGTGGGAATTCGCCCTTGACCACGCAGCTCACGTTTACAATCGAACGCCGAACCGTCGCCTAAATTGGCAGACTCCATTCCAACTATTAAATGGAAGTAAGCCTTCAATTGATCACCTTCGGGTCCTCGGCTGCGGAGCCTACGTCTTCATCCCGGAAGAAGTACGGATAAACAAACTCGTGCCCCGATCAGAATTGATGACCTACCTGGGTACTCACCCGGGAGGAAAAGGATGGATCTTTATGCGCGGACCTAACAACATCATTTTCTCCGCTGCTCAGGCCACCTTCGATGAGTTGCACTTTTCAAAGTGCCCAATTGCCAGTGTGCGGCGAAACACACGGCTGCAATCTACTGCGCCACCCCTACCCAGTCATCACTGTCACAAAGACGGTGACTGCCAGTGTCCCCTTCCAGGAGGACAAGAGGAAGATGACGCAGTGCGTCCCAAACCTACCCCCAAGCCTTCCTCAAAAGGCAAGGAACGTGCTATTGAGCCAGCACCACGGCCGCAGACGCCGGTGCAATCTAGAGCGCCCAGTTCGGAGCCGCCGAGATCATCTACACCCAGCTCTAGCTCTGATTCCGGCCCTGAGGATGCACCACCCGCCCCGCCAACGATTATGCCTCCGTCGCCTATTAAGACTCGGAGGCCTCAGCGTGAGCGGAAAGTACCGGCCAAGCCCGGCAATGTTTACGGTAGTAAGCATCCGGTAGAGATAATTAAGTCTACCCGGCGTATGAAGGATTGGAAGAAGGTTGTCGGAGATTTTTCCGTAGCACCTAGGCGCGGGCGAAGTTCAGGAGCAGTTCCCGGACCTAGCACGCAGCCACTTCCTGAGAGAGAATACTCCGCTGAGGAAGAGACTGAAGCGACGTCAGAGTCCGAAGATGAGGTTGAGAAGTCCGTTGAACCATCCGGATTCACCACCCCTGAGGAAGATACTGACGCCCTTCTAGCTAGGCTATGCCGGGAAGGGGGAGTAGAACTCCAAAACCTCTTAATTTCGAAAGCCGTTGACCCGCCGTCTATTCGCGCGACCTTCGAATCTAGTGCTAGTCCCCAGTCCCTGTCTCCCTACCCCGCTAGCTACTGACTACGCGAGCCGACGACCCCTCGATCGGTCACAGGGGTGTCACGCCCACTTGACGTCCCGATCATCAAACCGTTCTCGCGATCCCCTCGACGTGCGTCATCGCCTACTGCTTCCGCATCCGTGGCCGTCCTCCCCGAACGGCACATGACGTGTTGATCGGCCGATGCCTCCCGATCCCTTATCTCGTCGCGATGACGCGTCCCCTCCCCCGGTCCGGTTCCCTTCTGTCTAGACACGTGTCGACTCGTTCCTTCTCGCTCGCCAATCATCTTCGACTGCTCCCGCTCTCCCGCCCGGTTACGATCTTTTGATCTCGAACCCGTAGACTTCCCCTTTTGGCTCTGTTTCTCACGATCGCTCCATCCTCTCGGTAAGACCTGTCCCAGCCTCGTTCCGGCTTCCCGATGAACCGTTCGTCTCCCTACCCTGCGTCGGACTCTCGTTTATCCCTTTCTATCTACCTGTTCTTATTCTCCCACCGTTTCTCCATTTGTTCGCTACTTTTCTCATCTCTTTCGCGTAGATCGCACTGTCCCTACCTATAAATACCCTGTACTAGCTAGTTGAACGAACAAGAAACCGCTGGGCCTCTTCACACCTCTTCTCCCTTCTGCTTGAACGACCTGATCATCGAAAACCTCCAGCTCCTCGCTCTGACATCGATTCCACTAGCCCCATAGTTCCAATAGACCCCTAGCCTACTAGCCCATCGTCATCGTCTAGCAGGAGTTTGCTAGTACGGAGTTCTCCCTTCTCGTCCCGACAACGTCGCGACCTACCGCGGCTCCCTCTCCTCTGTCTAGCTTCTCTCCCCTTCCCAACCTCTGCACAACCGGCGACCCCTCACCCCCACTTCTGCTATTCTGGTCGTGTCCCGACTCCACCCGGATAGTAGCAGTTCATTTTGGAACCCACGCCGAGACCGGTTCAGAGGTCACTTGTGGCTAGAAGCTATCAGCCATTCCACCCCGCGGACGAGGTCGTGCGCAGAAGGTTATCCCGCTAGATTTCTCCCCCCCTCAGACGCGATCTCGCGCTCGGCTCCTGGCTTTGCAAGCCCCAGCCGAGATTAACCAAGACGTTCGGGAAGCCCGACAGGCTATTCTCGACACTCGCCAAACTCTCTCTCTACTCGACAACGTCGTTTCCGCCATCGTAGCCCGGCAGATCGCTTCCTCATCGGACAACCCTCTCCCGCATCCCGAACAAGACGAGACCTTCTTCCGCACCCCACTATCTTCACCCACCGACTTACCAGGCACCGTTCCGCCGTCGCGATCGCACACTCCCCCAGACTCCCCGTCGCGACTCGCGCAGGCCCTCCCGGTAACGACACCAACTTTTCCCACCCGCCCACCCGTATCTTATCCAGCAATGACGGCCAACATGCCCCTGACGCACAGTCGCGAGGCTCCCCGGTTTGCCTCCGATACTGAGCAAGGCTTCAAGACCTTCTTTGACGAGCTCGAGGAGGTAGCCAAGCGCGCAGGTCTAGACGACGCACAGATGATTGACTGGGCTCAGCGTTACGCCGGTCGCGCAGCTGAATCCTGGGAGCACGTTCCCTGCTTGCACCCGGACGTCCTCGCTCACACTCCCGCCACTTGGGCTCAGTTCAAGATCGAAGTTAGACATCTGTACTCCCACCTCCAAGCGGATCGCCGCTGGACCACTCGAGACCTGGATACCCTCCTGGAACGCACTCGCGGGTACCGGGACATGAGTCGCGAAGACCTCGGCGACTACCACCGGTCCTTCCTTACCTATTCCGCGTACCTCATTGCGAAGGGACGCTACACCGCTCGGGAGCGTGACGCCGCCTATCTCAGGGGATTCCCCCAGCCTATCCGCGCACGAATCCTGCATCGACTGTCGATCAAGAAGCCTGACGTCCTTCCCGACGACGGTTACCAGTTCTCTGATGTCCACGAGGCTGCGTTGTTCGTCCTTAACGCACGCGCTCCCGACGACAACCCCGACTCTCGAGCCGTCATCCCGAAGACGGAGCCTGCAGAGCAGGGGAGCGTCAGCGAGCTCATCCAGGCGATGTCAAACCTGACTCGGGTCTTCACCGCGAACGTACAGCCTCGCCGTGGGCCCCCTCCTTCTGCCCCTCCACCACGCCTCCCTCGTCCTGCTACTTCCCAGACTACTCCGGGAGGAGTATTTCAAAACGTCCCCCGGTGGAACACCCTAAACCCAGAGCAGTACACCCAGAACTGCGTGTTCTGTAGCGCCCATGACCACTTCGTTCGCGACTGCCCCATCGCAGCGGACTACCTTGTACAAGGAAAGGTCATCAAGAACGGCTATGGGAAGCTATCCTTACCTGATGGCCGCTACCCTCCACGGAACATCCCCGGCAAGAATCTTCGCGAGCGAATCGACAACTACTGGACGTCAGAGGGCCTCGACGAAGGACAAAATCGCGACACCTTTGCAACTAACTTCTTAGAAGGCCCAGACGAGTGTGTGTTCACCATAGACATAGACCCCCCTGCCGAAGAGTATTACGCCCATCCCGACGAACAGTACGACCTCTTCGAGGAGGAATACGATCCCGACCAGGAGGACCACACCACTACCAGCATACCATACACTCCCGTCGAGCATCGCTACGTCCCTACCCCCCTATCCAAGTACGACGACGAGACACTAGAACAGGTCGAACTGATGCAAGCCCAACTCGACTCCATTCGCAACGCCCAGATCTACGCCTTGCAGACTGGCCCTAAGAAGGTCAGATTCGACGGTGTCGAGATCGCGAGAAGAACAGGCCCACCCCGAAAAGATGGACGACTACCCCCTGCCCCTACGGGTCCTGCCCCAGTCAGTCGCGAGTCGGGACCGTCCAAAACCATTCCTGCTCCTACCCAGACCCAGACGACCACCGCCAACACCTCCGGGAAGCCTGGAGCTCGAGCGGGAGATCGCCAGACACAGCGCCCCCAAGGACCGATGCGACCAGTCTCCTATCCACCTAGACCACCTCCCGACGATTCCAAGTACCGCTTCCAAGCCCCGATCGAACACAACGTCAAGACGAGTGACATAGTCCATCGCGTGCTCGACTCCAAGGTCAACCTCAGTGCTCGCGAACTCCTAGCCGTCGCTCCCGACCTACGAAAGCACGTTCGGGAGATCGTCACCAGCAAGAAGATCTCGGCCAATACGGTGGAGATCGACGAAGTGGACGCCTACCTTACTGGTTGCCTCGACACCAAAACCCCCTCAGTCTTCCTGGACCTCGTGAAGTACGACTCATCATCCTCCGCAGCGGCTTCATCCCTGCCTCTTCGCGTCATCCACCCCACGTTCGGACCAGGTGTCGAACCAGAGTGCATCCTTGACGGAGGCGCTCAGGTTGTGGTCATGAGGAAGGATGTTTGGTCCCGATTGCAAGCACCCATCGTCGCGAGTCGCGCTATGCCAATGGAGTCGGCAAATGCAAGCACTACCATGACGCTAGGTCTGGTCGAAGACCACCCAGTCCAGCTCGGTCCCATCACCATCTACCTCCAGATACAGGTTGTCGAAGAGGCACCGTTCGAGGTTCTTCTAGGACGCCCCTTCTTTGATGTCATCAGCTGCTCCGAAATCAGCAGTGCAGGAGGAAAGCACGAGATTCGCGTCAAGGACCCAAAGACCGGGAAGCTTTACGTGTTCGCGACGCAGCCCCGAATCCGCAAGTCCCCTCGACCAAATCCCGAGGAAGCGGTAAATTTTCATTAGCAGACGGCACTACGGTCGCGACAGAGCCCCAACCTCCCCCGCTCTCGCGCAAAGAGCCCCACATCTTCGTGGAGCCGTCTGAACCTACTCCCGCGTCCCAATCCAACCGACTCCCAGTGTCTGCAGTGCACGCCAAGCTGCAGGCCGCAAAACATCGGATACCCTATGATACCTCCCTGTCCCGGTCCCCTCTACCAGAACTTGCGTCAGTTTCACCTATGTCTCCTCTCCCACCTCCTCTTGTCTCGATTTCCTCCGTCCTTTCTCCTTTTCTCTCCTCTGCTCCTTTCCCCATATCATCCTACTATGCTGCCCCCACCCCTTTCTCCTCTTTCTTCATAGGATACGATTCTATAGATGACCATCCTGAGACCCCATCGGATCGCTCCACTCTCGATATCCCCGATCCTCCCGACGTCGCGACCACCTCATCGACACCAGCTCTCACCCGCCACCTGGCATTAGAGGTCTACAGAGCTCTCAGATCGAGTGTGACGGAAGGACCGCCCCAAAACAACGCAGACACCCAGGACGGTTACCCACCTCTCGAAGTGGCACGAACTTCGTCAGAACGCCTAGAACATCTCTTCCTCGCGATGGGTAATGCTCCCGCCCGTCGCGACCTTTCGACAGAGTTTGCAGCCCTTCGCGAAGAGTTACCATCTCCCCCTCTCGACCCTCTCACTCCCGCACGAGCAGCCAGCATGTGGTTATCGGAGCTCTACTCCCAGATCCCGCTCGCTAGCGAAACCTTCGGTGGATCCACGTTCCTGTACAAGAAAGTAGCGAACAAGACTCGACCCGTCGCCACCACCCTGCCAGAGAACTTTCGGATCATTCGGCACGACCATCCCGACCCCCTTGCCGACATGCCCCCCTTGCCTACGCACCCTCCCGAATACGCCCCCGTCCCCCGCTTCACTCCCGAACGCCGGAAGCAAATGGCGCTTGGCAAAGGACTTCTGCTACCAGAAGAAGTGAAGCTCGCGGAGTGGATCGTTAGCACCCATCACACGGCATTCGCATGGACTGACGACGAGAGAGGGACATTTGATCCCAAGTACTTCGCCCCCATCGAGATCCCGCACATCGCGCACACGCCCTGGGTACTCAGACAAGGCCCCATCCCTCGCGGGATCCTCTCTGAGGTCACTCAGATCATCGAGAACAAGTGGCAGTCCGGTGTCTACGAACCCTCGTCCTCCTCCTACAACAGTAGATGGTTCTGTGTCTACAAGAAGGATGGGAAGTCATTACGTCTGGTTCATTCCTTGGAGCCTCTCAACGCCGTTACGATCAAGAACGCCGCTATGCCTCCCTACACCGATGTGGTGGCCGAAGACTTCGCTGGTCGCTCCATCTACACCACGCTCGACCTATACGTTTCCTTCGACCAGCGTCAGCTTCATCCCGACTCTCGCGACATGACCACGTTCAACACTCCCCTCGGCGCGTTCCGACTCACAGTTCTACCGATGGGTTGGACGAACTCCCCAGCCGTGTTACAGGGCGACGTATCCCACATCCTTCGACCCGAGATTCCACACTGGACCCAGCCTTTCGCCGACGACGTCCCCATCAAAGGCCCAAAGTCGCGATACGAGCTTCCCGACGGAACATATGAGACTATCCCCGAAAACCCAGGCATACGACGATTCGTCTGGGAGCACTTCCAAGCAGTTCACCGGATCATCCAGCGCGTCAAGTCCTACGGGGCTACGTTTAGCGGGAAGAAGGCCTTCATCGGAGTACCTCAGGCCGACATTCTTGGACACATCTGTACTTACGAAGGTCGTATCGCGGATCCTTCGCGAATCCAGGCCATCCAAGACTGGCCAGTCCCGACAAATGTTTCAGAGGTTCGAGCCTTTCTGGGAACGTGTGGAGTCCTTCGAATCTTCATCAAGAACTACACTCTCGTCGCAAGGCCCCTCATCCAGCTAACACGGAAAGACGAACCCTTCGAAATCGGACCCCCGCAGTTGGCAGCTATCGAGAACCTCAAGGCCGCGATCGTAAACTCACCAGCTCTACGCCCCATCGACTACGAGTCGCAACGCCCAGTCATCCTCACTGGGGGCAAGGGGTCACTTGCCCAGCAGATACATTGTGATTACATTGTGATTTTTTAGACAATTTTTCCAGCCTTTAGCCAGGAGGTACATGCTGAGTTCTTTTAAAAAGTACCCATCAATGCGACCACAATGTGGCCAGTGGGTCCATCTTGATCACTTTTACAAAGTGCCCATCAATTCAATCACAATGTGCCCTGTGGGTCCATGCAGGATACATTGTAAAAGTATCCATCAAAGTGGCCACTGGGCACTTTGTGAAAGAAACCCCTGGGTTCTTTCACAATTTTGCTTACAATGTGTCCAGCATACCCCTGAGCCACTCATAGAGAGTTCTTTCATAAAGTATCCAGCAATGTGTCCACAAAGTACTCAACCAGATACTCAAATGGTTTCTTTGAGAGTTCGTTGTGAAATCCAACCACATTGAGAGTTTATTGTGAAAACATTGAGAAGAACCCCCTGGGGACATTGTGGTTGCATTGCTGAGTACTTTTTGAAAGAACTTTCAATGAGTGGCTCAGGCACCCAGTAAATTACATTGTGAACAAAATTGTGAAAGAAACCAGGGGTTTCTTTCACAAAGTGCCCAGTGGCCACTTTGATGGATACTTTTACAATGTATCCTGCATGGACCCACAGGGCACATTGTGATTGAATTGATGGGCACTTTGTAAAAGTGATCAAGATGGACCCACTGGCCACATTGTGGTCGCATTGATGGGTACTTTTTAAAAGAACTCAGCATGTACCTCCTGGCTAAAGGCTGGAAAAATTGTCTAAAAAATCACAATGTAATCACAATGTATCTGCTGGGTAAGTGACCCCTTGCCCCCAGTGCCTAGCCGTCGACTCCTGCATGAACGGTGTTGGTTTCATTCTCCTTCAGGTCGGTGAAGACGGAAAGCGCTACCCCAGTCGATTCGGGTCCATCACGTTCAACGATCGCGAGTCGCGATACTCTCAGGCCAAGCTCGAGCTCTTCGGGCTGTTTCGCGCACTCAAGCAGACGCAGATTTACACCATCGGCGTGAAGAAACTCACTGTGGAAATGGATGCCAAGTTTATCAAGGGGATGCTCAATAACCCTACGCTCCATCCCAACGATGCCGTGAACCGATGGATATCTGCCATCCTGCTCTTTGACTTCGAACTCGTCCACGTCCCCGCTGACAAGCACACCGGAGCTGACGGTCTCTCCCGTCGTCCTCGCGCCCCTGAGGATCCGCCTCCCGACGATCCGGACGAACTAGAAGAGTGGATAGACCTCGGCGCAGGATTCTTCCTTGAAGTCAACACACCTCGATCCCCCCTAGACCCAGCACCTTCTATATTATTCGCCATTGAACCCGAACCAGCTCTGCATGCCTCCTCTCCTTCCCCTCGACCCTCTCCAGAACCTCCCGACGACTCTGCCGCTCCGTCGCGATCCTCCTCACCGGATTCTGAGACTGGTGTCGCGATCCCCCAGTCCCCCAAAGGCCTCCGTCGCGAAGAACGGCTCGTCGTGATACAGAAGTTCCTGTCCGACTTGGAGCGCCCTCCAGACCTCTCTGACCACGACTACCGGCAGTTCATCCGCCAAGCCACAGACTACTTCCTCGTTGGCAACAAGCTGTTCCGGAAGAATCGCAAGGGTAGCCCACAGCTCGTTCCTCCTCCTTCAGATCGCCTCCGCCTCATTCGGTTTGCCCACGACAACCTCGGCCACAAGGGAGCCTTCGCGACGACAGCCAACCTCCTTCTGCGTTTCTGGTGGCCCTGCCTCAGTGAGAACGTCCGATGGTACGTCAAGACATGCCACGAGTGTCAGCTGCGCCAAACCGAATACTTCTACATCCCGCCAACCGTCCCGACCGTTCCCGGCTTGTTTTGGAAAGCCCATATCGATACCTTTCTTATGCCCAGGACTGGAAGCTACCGATACGTTATCCACGCTCGCGATGCGCTTACATCTTATCCCGAAGCTCGGGCAACTACCTCCGAGTCTGCCAAGGTCATCGCCGACTTCATCTTCCAGGACCTCCTGTGTCGTTGGGGCGGCATCGCCGAGATTGTCACCGACAACGGTTCCTCCTATATCGCAGCCCTCGACATCCTCGCATCGCGATACGGTATACGACACATCCGCATCTCTGGCTACAACTCCCGAGCCAATGGGATTGTCGAGTCGAAGCACTTTGATGTCCGTGAAGCTGTCATGAAAACCTGTCATGGAAACGAGTCCAAGTGGCGCGAGGTTCTCCCGCAGGTCTTCTGGGCCGAGCGTGTCACTGTACGGAAGGCGACTGGGTTCTCCCCTTACTACATGGTCCACGGTGTCCACCCCATCCTCCCCTTTGACATTCTCGAAGCCACTTACCTCGTCCCTGCCCAAGACTTTGGCATCTCTACCGAGGAACTCATCGCGATCCGGGCTCGTCAGCTCACGAAGCGCGAGGAAGATATTGAGAAGATGCAGGAGACAGTTACCGCTTCCCGCGTCAAGAACCTAGAACGGTTCGAGAAGCGCCATGGTTCACAGATTGTAGACTTCGATTTCAAGCCCGGATCCCTGGTCCTCGTTCGGAACTCCCGCATCGAAGAGTCTCTGAACCGCAAGACCAAGCCCCGGTACAATGGCCCCTATGCCGTCATTCGCAAGAAGGCTGGCCCCTCTTACATCGTCGCTGAACTCGACGGCGCCCAGTCTCAGCTCAGGGTAGCCGGGTTTCGTCTGATCCCCTACCTTGCTCGTACAGAGACTCGCGACCCAAGCTTCACGACTCTTCCCGACGACGAGGACTCCACCAGCGAAGACCCTGAAGATGTCCACTTCTTCGGTTCCTTGGACCCCGCTGCTGGATCTTATCGCGAGGTTGCCTCCCCTTCGTTCTAGGACAGACCAACCTGTCTCGTATTTATTCTGGACTATAGCTATGCACCTCTCTATTTACTTTCGCGACCGCCTCCTTCTAAGATTCTGACGCTGTCTCACTTTCGATCTACCTTCTAGACGCCCACGTTTCCTTCGCACGCTATCCTTCTTTCATTGTATTTACAGTCCCTTTTTCTTCGCAGTTGCGCATCAATGACCAGCTGGTTCACTCTTACCTTGGACTATGCCCCGTCACCTCTGCGGTCGCGACCCTCTCCAAACTCAGCCCGAATGCGTCGCGAGGTCTCCCCAACCACGTTCATCATGGCGTCCTCCGTGGGGTCAAGGTCGTCTTCATATCCCGCATATCTGCCCGTGGATCTCGCAAACATCTCACGAGCACGGAGCATGTAGGCGACAGCGTGCTGCAGCATTCGTACACGAGCCGCCACGTCTGATTCCGCAGGAGGGAGTCGCCCGTAGTTGCGGTTACGTGTATAGGAAGGCGGTGGACCCTCTTGCGCGATGGTGTTAGCCCCAACGACTGTCACACCTGGTGTTGGTACCTACGATTTCCCAGGTCAACCAGTGGACGTCGCGACCAAGTTGATGAACTCACATGATCAACACCCCCTACGGTTTCTGCGGTTTCTGCGCGCTCGAGCGGGACCGGAGCCTCCTCGCGATCCTCCCCGTGCGCAAGGACAATATCCCCGTCCTCGCCTGTTGCCTGGGCCTGGACCTCCGTAACCACAGGGGGATCTTCCACCTCACCAACGGCTACCGGCTCCTCCGCGACAGCGGCGACTCCCTCGCGACGGACCCCAACTTCCCCATAGTACTCCCGACGCATGAGAGACGCCTCGACGAAGTCCGCGAGCGATTGCTCCAGCCACGTGATCCTGCCGTTCAGACCCCTGACCTGTGCCCCAGTCAGCGTCACGACCCTGCGCGGGACAGCGAGGACTCACGTAGTGACTCCCGGCCTCGCTCTCTGCGGTGTAGTGCCCATCCATTTCGTCCATGGCCTGGTCCATCATTCCCACGCGGATCCTCAACCATTCATTGCGGAGACGGACTTCCTCAATCTATCATTCAAGAGTTAGCACTATGCTCGGACGCGACCAGTCCCGGCGACATACCCTGTTTTCAAGTCCCTCCTGACGCCTCATGAGCTCGTTCGCGATCACAGCGGTATAACGAACCGCCTGTCGGGTCGCGATGCTCTCACGAACGTCTCCCGACATCCCATCAGCAGCGAGACCCATCTCTAGGAGGCGCCTCCAAACCCTGTCCTCCCCCAGACGGCCTGGGCGGCCCCGATCGTCCTCAATGGCCCTGATAGCGAATCCGAAGAGAGCATCTGAACTCGTGGCCCTTTCCAAGGCATCGCGATCCCCACGCTCGCTCCGAACGCGTTCCACGATGTCTGCAAGAGTGATGTCGAGGAAGCCGACCCCTGGACGATCAGTGGGGGGATCGCGAGCTTCAAGGTTGTTTATCCACACAGGATCGTCGCCGTCGGTGAGATAGTGAGCCCCGATGAGAGGCATTGCGGTCGTGCTGGTGGTGGTGGACTTCAAAAATTTTCTTTTCTCACTCGATCACCACCCCCGACGTTTTTCCCCCCTCCTCGCGGACCGTACTGCGTCCCACGTGGTTCGGAAGATGCCGGAACCGTCCCGATCGTCCCGACCGGACCGCGAAGCTGTACTTCGGGTGCCGTCGACTTTTCCCTTCCGCGCTGCTCGCCCCTCCCGTCGTGGAACGCCTCCCAGACCTGCAGGACGTCGTCATGGTGACCGAGGACGGTCAGTGTTTAAAGTCTCGAGGAGAGCTAGTCCCCACTATCGCGCCTGCTTCCCGATCACCCTCCCGCAACCCGCCGAAGAGGACACAGACCATCTCCATGTCCTACCCAGCTGATTTCACGGATCTCACCACACGACAAACCAAGAAAACAAGTCGATTCAAGAAACCAACAGTCCAAGAAGCTAAGAAGTACATGATGATAGTTGTAAAGATTCGACGCGACCTACTCCTCGTTCCTCAAACATCCTGCAACCTCTCTTCTGCCACTCCAGATTCGCCAACACCTTGAGATCCCCCTCCCGCAGCTCCCGCCACATCCTCGCCGTCCAAAAACATATTACCGTCGCCCACAGCACCCACAGACACGTCACCATCCCCATCCCCATCGTCAGAAGTTTCCACAAAGTCGGAGGAGTCCCAGACGGGCTGGCCATCGCGAGCTATGATCTCATGGTTCATCCTCGCAAGGATTCCCTTCGCGATATCCCGACGAGACGCCACCAAGTCCGCGATGAGATCTACCTCGTGGCGTTCCCTGGCAATTTGGGAACGGAGCGCCGCACGCAGTTGCTCAATAGCCACTGGCGAATCCTGGGATGTGCCCCACTCCTGCTCAAAATCGCGGAGGTCGACCTCCCAGCTGTGAAGCCCTGAGGAAACGCCGGAAGGACCCCCAACGGACAGACCAGCCATCGCGAACGTGGGAACCGCAGTCGAGGACCCTAACGTGGCCGCCTTGGTCTTCGAGCGTGTGGAAATAGAGGAGGTGGGATCCGGAGCTGCAGAGGCAGCAGTCTTCCGCACGCGAGGTGCCTTCTTCGGCTTCGAGACGTTCCCCTCCTCACCAACGGGCTCGTCCGTCGAAGCCTTAACCTTGCGATTGGCCTCCTTTTGGCGGCGATTGTCCCCCTCCTCCGAACACTCGACGATCGGCCAGTGCGTTATCCCGAAGTCCATGTCCCTGAAGCTGCAGCCCTTCTTCTGGACAACGCAAGTATCGCAGATGAGATACACCCGCGTGTCCGTTGACCGCAAGGCCGGGTGCCAAGCTGGACGGCATGCCTTCCCAATCCTGGGCTTGCCCCTGCACCAGTCACACGCCTACCAAAGCGTCAGAACCCATAGCGCGACGAGAAAAAGGACCTCGAAACGTACCATCGAGCGCGCACCCGGGAAGTCAGTCAGGTTCAGGGGCGTACCCTCCTCATAGACTTCCCCAGCCAGGTCCATAGGTGGGAAAGCTGGGACGACGTCTTCGGGACCCTCCTTTTCCTTCCCTGCACGACCGGTCGTCCGCGAACGTTTGGAGATCGACTCCTCCTTGCTCGGCGAGGCAGGAAGATCGCGCTTCGCCCCAACGTTGGACATAACGAGGTCCCGTGCCTTCTTGGGAGCTGGGGGTTGCCGAGAGAGATCCACGTATGGCACCCCACCCCGCCTCTCCGATGTCGTGCTTTGACTCGTCCCGACACCCCTCTTCGGTGTTTCGGCCATGGCCACGTCCTCGTCCCGATCAGACGTCTGCGGTGTAGGTCGAGTGGACGGTTGACGACTAACGGACGGCGTAGGAGCCGCGTTCTCGTCCCCAAGTGACCGAATTGGAGGTTGGCGGCCGGCAGCTGGACTGAAGGTCTCGTTCGCGCTCCTGAGTGACTGAATCGACGGCTGACGACTGGTGGCCGGTGCGGGAGTCACTTCCGCGACGTCGGGAAGAGGGACTGGGCCTGGGATGAGCCAACCGGCGATTTCCATCTCGTCAGCCCAGTCCACGATTACTTGGAGTGGCGGGAGCCCGAAGCTACGGCACACGTCCCGATGGCGAACCTAGAAGCCAGAAGATTCAGTCCCCACCCTCCCCGCCACATTTAGACGAGACTAATCACCATCCAAGCCTGTGCATGGACCTGCCACGGGCCTCGCAACTCCTTCTCCTTCTCCAGCCTACCCTGCAGCGCGTTGAGCCTCCAGATCGGCAAGACCGTGGACCAAATTGGGCCGAACGCTTTAGGACCCCCACGAGCTGAGACCAAGGCCCTGATCGATTGGCGACTCCAATCGGCGTGCTCCTCCTCGGTCGGCACCCCAGCCTCCGGCGCAATTTGTACCAAGGCCTCCAGGATAATTGGGTCGCTGGCAGCAGCGGGAGGAGTCCATTTGGAAGAGGAGGACATGGCAGAGGTCAGAAAAGAGAAGTGATGAGTTGGCGAAACCGCGATCTCGTCGTTTTGCTTCCGCGCGGCCTTCCCGATTTGGACGCCTCACGTTTGCCTCATGGCGACCTCACGCAACCAAGGGTGGTTGAATTTTAAAGTCTCGAGGAGATGACCCGCCGTCTATTCGCGCGACCTTCGAATCTAGTGCTAGTCCCCAGTCCCTGTCTCCCTACCCCGCTAGCTACTGACTACGCGAGCCGACGACCCCTCGATCGGTCACAGGGGTGTCACGCCCACTTGACGTCCCGATCATCAAACCGTTCTCGCGATCCCCTCGACGTGCGTCATCGCCTACTGCTTCCGCATCCGTGGCCGTCCTCCCCGAACGGCACATGACGTGTTGATCGGCCGATGCCTCCCGATCCCTTATCTCGTCGCGATGACGCGTCCCCTCCCCCGGTCCGGTTCCCTTCTGTCTAGACACGTGTCGACTCGTTCCTTCTCGCTCGCCAATCATCTTCGACTGCTCCCGCTCTCCCGCCCGGTTACGATCTTTTGATCTCGAACCCGTAGACTTCCCCTTTTGGCTCTGTTTCTCACGATCGCTCCATCCTCTCGGTAAGACCTGTCCCAGCCTCGTTCCGGCTTCCCGATGAACCGTTCGTCTCCCTACCCTGCGTCGGACTCTCGTTTATCCCTTTCTATCTACCTGTTCTTATTCTCCCACCGTTTCTCCATTTGTTCGCTACTTTTCTCATCTCTTTCGCGTAGATCGCACTGTCCCTACCTATAAATACCCTGTACTAGCTAGTTGAACGAACAAGAAACCGCTGGGCCTCTTCACACCTCTTCTCCCTTCTGCTTGAACGACCTGATCATCGAAAACCTCCAGCTCCTCGCTCTGACATCGATTCCACTAGCCCCATAGTTCCAATAGACCCCTAGCCTACTAGCCCATCGTCATCGTCTAGCAGGAGTTTGCTAGTACGGAGTTCTCCCTTCTCGTCCCGACAACGTCGCGACCTACCGCGGCTCCCTCTCCTCTGTCTAGCTTCTCTCCCCTTCCCAACCTCTGCACAACCGGCGACCCCTCACCCCCACTTCTGCTATTCTGGTCGTGTCCCGACTCCACCCGGATAGTAGCAGTTCACCGTCTCACCAACCGCCAACGAAAAAACTCCAAAAGAATGGAAATACCGAGACATCGCCACACTACCACAGGCAGAGCTCGAGGAATGGAGGACAGCCTGCAACGAAGAGTTGGAAGCTCTTCGCAGGCGCAAAGTATACGACCTGGTAGAGCGCCCTCAAGGCCGCAAGGTTATCAAAAACCGCTGGGTATTCGACCAGAAACCAGATGGTCGCAAGAAAGCCCGCTTAGTAGCAAAAGGCTTCTCACAGGTTGAGGGAATGGACTACAATGCCGTGTTCTCCCCCGTTGTCCGATTCGAGACAGTGCACCTAATATTTGCAATGGCCGCCCTCGGAGGATGGGCCCTCAAAGGACTTGATGTTCAAAACGCGTACCTATACGGCGAACTCGACGAGGAAATATACATGGAACAACCAGAGGGATTCGTAGCTCCAGGAAAAGAGACTTATGTTCTCCGCTTAAAGCGTGCCCTCTACGGACTGAAACAAGCCGGACTCGCATGGTGGCGAGCCCTGAAACGGTCCATGGAAAAGCTCGGATTCAAATCCTTGAGCTCAGATGCTGGGATCTTCATCTACCAGAAGATTCGTAATTGCGTTAATCTACGTAGACGATGCCATCTTTACCGGACCCCACACAGCGCTTACAGAGCAGCTCAAGGGGGAGTTTATGAAGATATGGGAAACCAGGGATTTAGGGGACCTAACCGATTTCCTCCGCATGAGGATCACCCGACATGGCAGCAAAATCTCCATAGATCAATGCGCCTACCTTCAAACGGTCCTTGAGCGATGTGGGATGCAAAATGCTAAAGTCGCAGCAACCCCTCTCCCGGCCGGGTATGTGCCGACTCCGTCGACAGAAGTAGCATGCCCGGAAAGACGAAGCAGGTTCCAAACCATAATTGGTTCCTTACTATACCTCATGCTGGGTACCCGACCAGATATCGCCTTTGCGGTTACCAAACTTGCGCAATATGCTGCAAACCCATCAAAAGAGCACGTCGAGAAAGCGCTGTATATCTGCCGCTATTTAATCGGGACTTCCAAATATCGATTAACCTACGACAAAGATTCACGGGAAGGTATCTCAGCCTGTACCGACTCAGACTGGGCTTCAGACCCCACTCAGAGACGATCCCAAAGTGGATACTTTGTCCGAATGGCAAAAGGACTCATCTCATGGACCTCAAGAGCGCAGAAAACCATTGCGCTGTCGTCCACTGAGGCTGAATACATGGCGCTCTCCGATTGTAGCCGCCAAGTAGTCTGGATGCATACCCTTCTGGGGGAGCTCGGCTATGACCTTAAAGCCATCCCAATCTGCGGAGATAACCAAGGCTCGATCTTTATCGCCTCAAACCCGGTTACTGAAAAGAGGTCGAAACACATCGACATCCGCTATCATTACATTTGCGAGGTCATCAATGATGGACGCGTGGTAGTGTATTTCATTCCCGGAGATGACAATCCCGCGGATCTCCTGACGAAGAACCTTGGAGTCGTCAAACTCAGAAAATTTAGAGATGCCTTAGGCCTTGAATTCTTCTGAGCACATACCTCCAACTTACTACAGTCCAGTTCCCACCAATGAAGTTATACAGGGAGCTGTACTTAGTAAGGGGGAGTGTTGAACTGAAGGTCTGTGCCCGGCAACGGGTCAACCGGCTCCACCGCTTCGTGCGAGAACCGATGCCGGAGAGCGCTGAATAAGCGACCCGAAGGGACGGAGTCACATCAGTGACCCGATCGATCGGTATGACGCGCGCGTGCCTTAAGCCGCCGCACGGACCATGCATCAGTCACACTGTATAGATGTGACGTTAATAGAGTAGATAGTATATATACCCCTCATGTGTCCATAGATCAATCAATCACTTCTCTCTCTCTCTCTCCCACTTGCACTACTATATCTTCCCCTCTCAGGTAAGAATTAGAGTACGCCATGTAGTAGTATAGAATATACTCTACCTGCTCAACAGTCAGGTAGTCCTGACATATACATATGCCTCAAGGTCACTGCTCACCAATAACTTCACGGCACAATGCATTCCTCTTTGATCTTGGAGTGAGCCAAGCACGACCAGATCATCTGGAAGTCGCTGTTGTCGGACCCCTGGATCAATCATGATTTATTTACGATTTTTCGCACAATTAATAGTGTACTTACAGCCCAAGCAAGAATATTCTATGGATAAAAGATTGTTTATTCATTTGATAAGATAAGGACAAATAGATAAGATAAGAGATAAGATAAGCCTGGAAAATCATGGAAAATCATGGAATTCCTTGGAGCCTACTGGAGAACACTGGAACGTATTAGAAGGTAATGGAACATTCTAGAAGGTGATGGAATGTCACAGATGTGACCACTTGTCACCCAAAGGAACAAGACGGTGAACAGGGGCTATGTGGGCTAAGGTCCGATGGGGAGAAGATGGGGTGCCCTGTCAACGTCAATGAAGGTGGTCCTTGGTCGTACGATGCCTCCTAGCTCCGTAGGGACACGTAGGGAACTGTAGGGAAATGTAGGGAAACATCGGGAACGTCGGGAACGTCGGGACGTGTAGGGAGACGTAAATATCAAGAGGGAACTAAAGATAACTAAAGATAACAGAAGGGAATCAATGAAACAGACAAGGGAACGATGAGGGAAAACTTCGGGACGACGACGAGAACTTCGGGAGGTCAGGATCTTTGGGATGATGACAGGACGCTAGAGACGACGAGGGGAACGCAGGGACGCAGGTATGACGACGAGAACGATAGGGAAGACGCAGGAGACTATAGGGAGACGACAACGACGAGAGGAGAACGATAGGGAGAGGAAAACATGGGAATCAGTCCCCTGGATTGGTCTCTGGTGAGTCTATTGAATACAGAGGCTTATGTACTAATCTAGGAGGCTCTGAGAACGTAGGAAGCAAGAGGGAACAAACCAAATGATGTCAAAAGACCTAATGACGGGTCTACGACATAGGGAGGGCGAGGGATCGAAGGGAACGACCAAGGAAAGAGATGTGGTTGAGAAATGAACCAAAAGGGAATGATCGAGCATAGGGATCGAGAGATCGAGGGGAATGGTGTAGGGAGATATCGCGAAGGTATAGGGAAGTTGGGAGAAGATATAGGGAGGGGTCGCGAATGGTGTAGTGTTGGGAGGGATATAGGGAGGTCGGGGGGGGGGGTAACGAGAGATAGAGAGGACCCCAAAACATTGGGAAAGTCGCGAAGCATCGGGACAAGTAGGTTAGTATAGGGAAGGGAGTAGTGAGGTGAAGGGAGATATACGGGTATGTAGGGAAGTATAGGGATGCATAGGGAGGGGTAGGGAGGTATAGAGAGTATAGAAATGTCGCGAAATGTCGCGAAGCATCCCGAGGGAAAGGGACGTGGGGAACGTTGCCGACGAGTACTCCAGAGAATGGAGGCATGTCAACGGAATGCCATGGAACATGAGGGAATGTTATGGAATAATGTGGAATATGTTGGAATGTTCTGGGACATTCTCCTGTAAATTAGTATATAGACCTCAACCACACTTCTAAGGGACAATCAGTTCACCCACTGCTCAGGGAGAATCACCAACAGCTCAGTCTTCACCTAGACTGAGGCTCTCTTTGCTAGTTTCCCCCCCCCCACAACTTTGCATCTACCCCCTACCCCTTAGGACTGATTGGTTGAGTGATTTTGAGTAATCACATACCACTTTCAGCCTCATCCTCTGTGTGAAGAAGCACTAAGTCAGAAGTACTGATCAAGCCTAGCACACTTGTGACGTTGGAGTTTTTGGTGTCTGTATTGCTGAAGTCTGATACTTTAGGCAGATAGCCCTCCACCTCAGAAGAGTGTTTGTCTAGGTAACAGCCAGATTTAGCAAGTACCACAAAGGTCTCTGACATATTCTACAACATATCGTTTTATCCCAAGTTTATTTGAAGTTATATTTGTTTGACGTACTAGGCGTCATCTGTAGCAAGTTTAAGATATCTGACATACCTCTATAAGCTCTACGACATATCTTGTCACTTTTACGACATATCAAGCACAGCCTCAGGTGTAAGCGTACACCTTCCTTATTTGGTTTAGCTTCACGACACAGCCTCAACACAGCTTTAGGTACAGCCTAAGCACAGGACTATTACACAGCCTCAAGCATAGCCTCAAGGTCCATCCTTGAGTCAGGAACTCCATTCCTATCAGAACACAGATTCCCACGGTGAAGTTAGGTGTCTAATCAGAGTGTACAGAACCCCTGAGTGATAACATTACTGATTCCCTGGAATAATTACTGAGGGACACACTACTAGTAGATCCCCAGCGAACTCATCAGGACCAAGAGCCGGAAAGAGGAACCCCGCTCTACCCTGTGGAGTTGTTAGTTGAGTTCATTGACTAATCAACCAGCCTGCTTGGTTTCTATACTCTAGTCTCTAAGCAAATCAAAGGGTGTTAGTTATCTTCTGTATAGAAAATAACACTACACTCCCCACAAACCCGACACCGTGAGGCGGCAACACTCAGAACGGCGACGGAAGGGACAACGGTTTGTCTTGCGAGAGAGAGAGAGAGAGAGAGGTAGGTATCCTACTGTAATCGAGGTCGAATACTGTTTATATACTGTACTGTGATTCAACATGAACATAATGACGTCGTAACCATGGGAGCATGATTACATCATCTTGCATCAATTGTTAGCAGGTAACACAGCCTACCATCCTTCTACCTTTCATCGGCGGACGACGCATAGACCCCGGGAGGAATGGAAACAAAGGAGTAAGGTTTTCTTGGCCGTTTTTACCTTGGAAACATGCATTGATGATAGAACTCCCTGCGGACGGGGTTCGTCATCGGAAATCACTCCTGCACCCCGAGCACGGGTCATGCCTAAGGCTCCTTTCGAAACTGGGACCAGAGATGTTGGATGGAAAGGTGGCATCTGTGCTGGACGATCAAGGTCTCCGCCCGTTGTTTTCCCTCAATTTGCTGGAGAGTTGGGATGGCTAGGAGAGGGAAGGGTCGAGAGGGGGTCCAGTGGTTGTACAGTGCCAACAAGCTCCTCAGTAAAGCGTCGGGAATCGTAGGGAATCGTCAGGATCAAGTAGGGAGCCAGAGCAGGCAAGAGGGAACCAGAGTGAACAATAGCGAGACAAAGCAGAAGATAGGGAAACTGGAGCAACGATAGGGAGACGATAGCAACGATAGGGAGACGATAGTGACAATAGGGAAGCTTCTGGAGACAATAGGGAGACACAAAATCTCCCTATTAGATAGAGGGAGAACTCATCGCAACTCTGGGGAATGGGGAACAACTCCAGTCGATTGGATTCTTCTCTAGCTAAGACAAAGGGAGACATATATATATCTAAGGGATCTCTGAGAAAGCTAGGGGGAGGATGATTAAGAATCCATGATGCGATGGTGAAGTCACAGGGGACAGGAGAATAAGCATGGAGAATGAATAAGCAACGAAAGGAGGGGAACTGAGAAGAATAGGGGAACATTGCGAAGAGTCGGGAACATCAGGAGGTCGAGAACATCGGGGGGGGGGGGGGTCACAAACATCGGGACATTGCAAACGTCGGGACATTGGGATGGTTGGGATGGTTGGGAAGTGCAAGGAATGGAAAACGTGGGGAAATCTGTTGATCCAACAGCTGCAGGAATGCAGCCACGACACCGCGATCTTGCTGGTCGGATAAAAACTGTGATCTGGTCGGACATTATTTTCCTCTCCCTTTCATTTGCCTGTGTTTCCGACTCACAGTGACATAGCACCGTGACGAAGTAGGCAGGCCTCGGAAGAGCATTGCATTATCTGAGTTGGTCGCTTGAGCGTCATGGTCGCGATGCGATCTCGGACGGTGCTGTTCGGTCACTTCATGATTGGGAACAGGAAATGTCCAAGACAGAAAGGCTTCAACAAACCTCTTGGCCACGTGTCTGCATTGCTGTGCACTCGACAAAGTGCTGAAGCCGGCTCCACCTTGATGATGACTTCGTTGAATACAGCGAGTTCTTGGGCCTTCCATAAATGTCTTCGCCTTTTCCCCCTTTCATGGACTGGGCCCTTAGCGATGTGGTCTTTTCGGCAAAGCTTTCAACCTCTTGAACGTGTCACGAATCCACTTCTGGGAACAAAAGATCAGCCAGGTAGTTAATGAGATTCATGCCATCAAGACCCATCAAAGCAGCCTGAGGGCAGTAAGTGGTTCAGCAGGAAATGAGAGAGTGTCTGATGATCAGAAGATGTCAGGTGATCAGAAGATGTCAGGTGATCAGAATATGTCAGGTGATGGGAATATGTCAGGTGATCGGAGCATGATCAAGGCTATGTGTGGAAACCCATCATGTGACTTATCACATGATTTGTTGCCCAACCAAATAAGGCCAAAGACAGATGACCAAATAGTATCAAATAGTATCATGTGACTCGTTGGATGGGAATATATATAAGGAAAGGTGTCTCAGACCTTTTTCTTTTCCCATCCTCAATCTTCTTTGTAATCACTATCATTAGTTTCAATATATCAGAGTATAAACCATACTCTATTCTCACCCTTCTATTCATTTGATGGGCAAATCAATTGCCTGAAGTGTGAACCCTCAATACACTCCTAACATCTTCTCATTGGTTACAGGTATCAACCAAGAGAACAAACCCCTCTATCCCCACATCCATCTTCCTCTGCCCCTACATACCACCTCCCTAGACATCTCCTCCAACCCCCTTTCCATCCCCAACACTGATCCTCTGACATCAGAACAAGCTTAGGCTGGTAACCCTGACAGAACGTAAACAAAAGCAACGACACAGCGGTACATATCTGGGGCACACAGGTGACCATTAGTCCACTGCGCGGGTGGGTAATCTACTATCTAGCAGTGATCGCCAAGCCAACGCCGATGAACGGAAAATGAGATCCAGAACCTGTGTTTCCTAAGTTCCCAAAGTTTAGCGCCTGGAGACACGCTCAATAAAGCAAACAGCTGATGGGCCAAAAGGCCAATTCAAAATCTGAATATTGTCTTAGGCTTGCTAGGAGTAATGAACACTGGGGGCAGGGGCACCTGGAATCAGTGATTACATCTTGATTACATGGAGAGTTCATGTGCACTTTTCAATGATTGTAATCGCCGATTCCAGGTTGATTACATTTCAAATGTTACCTTGACATGTAATCCAACCAATGTCCACCAATTCCATTTGAAATGTTCTCACCAAATGTTTCTGGGATGCTTTCGACCTGTCGGCAAAAATGATACTGCAATGTAATCAGCATGTTCTTCAATCGTCCGTGATGTAATCTAAATGCGCTCAAAAACATGAGATGTTTTCACAATGTACCCACTGGGCACATTCAGGAAACATTGCTTGGGAACATCTTGAGGAAATTTCAAATGGAGTTGGTGGCAACAGTCGAATTACATGTCAAGGTAACATTTGAAATGTGGTCAACCTGGAATCAGTGGTTACAATTATTGAAAAGTGCACATGAACTCACCATGTAATCAAGATGTAATCACCAATTCCAGGTGCCCCTGCCCCCAGTGATAGGAAGCTCCGGCGAAGAGGAAGAAGTTCCGAAGAGGAGGAGGTTGCAAAGGTTGCAAAGGGGAGGAAAAGCGAGGAGGAGGAATGAGGACTGAGGACAGCAAACCTCAGAATCCCACATCCCCAGAACTGGAGGCACTACACCGCTCACTCCCCTTTCCTTGATGTCCATTGAAGAACAAACGACATCGACGGCGTCTGAGGCGACTGCCAAAGTTACCTCGCTAGCTTGTAGAATCAATGGCTGGACCTGGCAAGCAGTGTGTTCTGTTCTCTGGAAGGGATCCCGTTAATATCATGGTTCTGACCGTTATCTCCCTTCTAGTTCCCCATTGGGATGGGCACAGGGTAAGTGAACCATGCTCCTATCCAATTTGCCATAGGCTCCCGGTATCCTTAAGACCTACTTCTAAGGGCTGTCTATGTGACCCTCTCTGGAGTCAAGAACCACTTGAACGCTCTCCTGCACATCAAGCACGTATTCTTCTTTCTCAACATTGTGCTGTTCTTGTTGAATATCTCGACGTTGACATTGCAACTCTTCTGTATGTCGTGTATGATTCTCTGTATCCAGTTTGCTGATGTCCTTTGCCATGTACAAGTCTTCCTGCGGCAATCCCTGCGGTTAATCAAAGATCCCGTTAAAGGGATTTTTGTCCCACTTGTCGTCCTCAGTTTCACCACCATCATTATCGGTATGATCAACTATGGTATGTTTACTCAAACCTCCCCACCGGGTGATGTTGACGCCACCGTCTGAAAGGTGTACCGCATCACGTAGGGCTGGGGTTCATCTACGTCCTTTTCTGGATCTATGTTTCGCTTTCGATCCTTGTCTGTTTCCCAATGCTCATGATTTGGTTTAATAAACCTCACGACCTGAGCACCTTCACACCCGCCTGGGCCTTCCTGATATTCCCTATGATGCTTGTCGGTGTCGTCGCGTCCAATGTATTAAAAGTGATACCGCCAGAAGAACCCCGAGCAATTGGTGTGCTCTTGGTCGGATATGCTTTCCAAGGTCTCGGTATGAGCTCTGCCACCTTTCCACGTAATGTCGGTCTAACTTTAGACAAAGGGTTCTTCATGACATTCTTCTACATCTGTATCTATATCATCCGGTACGGCCGAGTCCCCTGGCACTGGCTCGGTTTGATTATTCTCTGACCTCCCATTCCTTCAGGATAATGACGACAGGTTTCCTGGAGGGTCATCAAGCCAACGGCGCTTTTGTTGCGGTGGGCCCGCCAGGTGAATTTTATCTCCGCCCCATCAGGAAACATTTCCACTGACCATTCGAGCTTAGGATTTATGGCACTTGCTCTCCTGAAACTTGGAGCCTCCGCCTGAAAGATGTACGTCATCTTTTCGTTGGCGTTGCGACGTTTGCCTAACATCCACTTCCTCTAGCTTGCCTCTTCACAGCCTCATTGGGGAAACCGCTGGGGAGGTCTGGTATTCTGTGAGCATCATGTCCGCAGTGATGCTGTTCGGTCTCGCGGTCTTCCTATTCGTCTTTGGAACTCTCCCCTACTGGTTCAAGGTTCACAAACACCTCGGCGACATTCTCGGTTGTTGGGCCCTCACATAAGTCTTTATCCAATCAAGGCCCAATCATAACCTTCCGTTCTTCCATTCTTCGTGCCATTGACACCGATTCGTGATTTGGGTTGCGTAGGTTTCCAAATGTGGGCTTCATCTCCGTCATTCGGGTCTTGGCGGATATTTTTGATCTGCCTGGCTTCATCGTGTGGCACTCCATAATGGTCGTCTTCATCTGCATCACCTGGGCCATCCTCTTCTTCCTCACCCTCATGGCCTTCTGGAGGGGGAAGATATTCTTTGCAAACCCCAGGGACGTGCTGAATGACGTTCCCACTTCGAAACTACGGGGTGTTTCGCATAGGTCTGAAGATGAAGAAAAGACCCTGGATGGCCGCCACTCACCCTAGGTGAAAGGTTTGCCATCGCCCTTGCTCCCTTCCTTTCCTCACCTGACTATTGTTGTCAAATCATTGTGGTGCTTACCACACACCCCTGTCGTTTTCATCCCCACACATCCCACTAAATATTGCAATCAGATCGGACTATTCTTTTCTTCTTCATGCTTCTCCTCGGCGTGAGCAGAGCAATCTGCCTCTACGTACCTATGGTTCCCCCATTATCTTTCTCTCTTCTCCTTATCCTGTGAGTATTGATTACCATGTCCACCACCCATCTCTTTTCTACCTTCATCCATTCTCCTACTTTCTGCATAGATATGTAGATAATAGATACACACTAGAAACTCCACCAGACCAGCCCACCGGTCTTCATTGATAATCGCATTGTTCACCACACTCCTTCCCTACACTCCCTTATAATTACCTCTGATAGTTGGCATAATGTACTGACCCATTACACCGCGATTTGTCTTTGCTGTCGACAACCGTTCGGACATTCGAGCTCGCAGGGCTGGTTTGCCGAGGCCCAATAGTGGCAGCGCACCAGTAGTCCTTAGTAGATTCTTTAAAAATTTGTGAGACTATGACACAATTTGTTGTTTTTTTTCTCATGAGTTTTTCATTGCTCTGAGGGGGAGGTTTTGCTCATAGAATTTCTAAGGCCCTGAACGGTACCTCGGTTAAGCTTCGGCTTATCCGCCAAAAAATTGACGAAGGCAGCTTGTTTGTTGTGCCACACAGCCTAGCCTAGAATGGGCTAAAAATGCCGCTCGGTAGCCTCCCGCCTAGTTTGCATTGTAAATTTCAAATAAATATATTCTGCCCCTGATCACCTCGACGATTCACGGATCCTCACGCAACGCACACCATGCCGCCAAAACGGTGCCGCTGGTCCACACAGGATGACCAAATCCTCGTTGAGACGCTGCTCACACAAAAAGCTGCCGGTAACCAAGCACAAAGCGGGTGGAAAACCATCGTTTGGAGCGCTGTTGCAGCCGAACTCAAAAAGGTCGCGACGGATGGCCAAGCAGAGAAGACTGCTTCCAAATGCAACGACCACTATTGCAATGTACGTAAATAATATACTCTGGTTCTCGCTTATCATTTGACCCGCATGTGACAGCTGAAGAGTGATTTCGTGTTGATCAAAAGGTTACGGGATATGTCGGGTTTTGGGTGGGACGATGGAAGGAAACTCGTCACCGCTGCCGATGAACAGTGGGAAGAGTTGGCGAAGGCGTGTTTAAAATCAATGTATTGCCCAGAATCAGTGCTAATGACGCCCGCAGAAGAATCTGCAGTTCAGAAAGTGGAAATCGACGCCATTTCCGCTATATGATGAGATGTTTTCCCTCGTTGACGGAATCGTTGCCACCAGATCTGGCGCGTTCCAAGCAGGCGCCCCGCCTTCACCCCCAAAATCTCACCCCGTCACTCGCAACGAGTCTTCCAACGAGTGGACTGGAAATTCCCAGTCAACGGAGGGTGCAACTCCTCACACTGGGGGCAAGGGGTCAAATACCCAGTGGGTACATGCTGAATACATTGTGATCACAGTCAAAAAGTGATCACAATGTGCCCAGTGGGGAAAATTTGAATACATTCAAAATGTACCTGGCCATGTGAACCCAATGTGCCCAGCAGGCACATTTTGATTGTGATCACAATGTACCCATCAATGTGATCTCAATGTGCCCACTGGGGACATTTTGATTGCAATCACAATGTACACATCAATGTGATCTCAATGTGCCTGCTATGCACATTTTGATTGTGATCACAATGTTCCCATCAATGTGTTCCCAATGTACCCAGCTCATTACATAATAGTTTCTTTCACAATATTGTCCACAATGTGTCCAGCATGTGGCTGAGCCACTCATTCAAAATTCTTTCACAAAGTACCCAGTGATGTGTCTAGAATGTGTACAGCCATACACATAGTGATTTCTTTGAAAGTTCATGATGAAATTGAACAATATTGTGATTACATTGTGATTACTTCAAAAGAACCCCCTGGGGACATTGTGGACACATCACTGGATAATCTTTGAAAGAATTTTGAATGAGTGGCTCAGGGACATGCTGGACACATTGTGGACAACATTGTGAAAGAAACTATTATGTAATGAGCTGGGTACATTGGGAACACATTGATGGGAACATTGTGAAAGAAATTAAAATGTGCACAGCAGGCACATTGAGATCACATTGATGTGTACATTGTGATTGCAATCAAAATGTCCCCAGTGGGCACATTGAGATCACATTGATGGGTACATTGTGATCACAATCAAAATGTGCCTGCTGGGCACATTGGGTTCACATGGCCAGGTACATTTTGAATGTATTCAAATTTTCCCCACTGGGCACATTGCGATCACTTGTTGACTGTGATCACAATGTGTTCAGCATGTACCCACCAGGTATTTGACCCCTTGCCCCCAGTGTCACACACCCTCAGATCTCAACACGGCGCGTCGATTTATCACAATACGTGTTCCCCCTGTTGACTCCAACACAGGCAAATGATACAGCCACGAATCACGGCGAGGCAGAGGTGGAGACCGAGACCAAAAAGCGCAAGAGGTCCGGTACCCCTGAGCAAGGCCGATCACGAAAGCATCGTCGGCAGCAGCAACAAAACCAGACAGAAGCTTTGGTCACCGGAATGACCAACGCCGTCCACGAACTGTGTTCATCACACTGGGGGCAAGGGGTCAAATACCCAGTGGGTACATGCTGAACATATTGTGATCACAGTCAACAAGTGATCACAATGTGCCCAGTGGGGAAAATTTGAATACTTTCAAAATGTGCCCAGCCATGTGAGTCCAATGTGCCCAGTAGGCACATTTTGATTGTGATCACAATGTACCCATCAATGTGATCTCAATGTGCCCACTTGGGACATTTTGATTGTGATCACAATTTACACATCAATGTGACCTCAATGTGCCTGCTGTGCACATTTTAATTTCTTTCACAATGTTCCCATCAATGTGTTCCCAATGCACCCAGCTCATTACATAATAGTTTCTTTCACAATGTTGTCCACAATGTGTCCAGCATGTGGCTGAGCCACTCATTCAAAATTCTTTCAAAGATTACCCAGTGATGTGTCCATAATGTCCCCAGGGGGTTCTTTTTGAAGTAATCACAATGTAATCTCAATATTGTTCAATTTCATCATGAACTTTCAAAGAAATCACTATGTGTATGGCTGTACACATTCTAGACACATCACTGGATACTTTGTGAAAGAAGTTTATATGAGTGGCTCAGCCACATGCTGGACACATTGTGGACAACATTGTGAAAGAAACTATTATGTAATGAGCTGGGTGCATTGGGAACACATTGATGGGAACATTGTGAAAGAAATTAAAATGTGCACAGCAGGCACATTGAGGTCACATTGATGTGTAAATTGTGATCACAATCAAAATGTCCCCAGTGGGCACATTGAGATCACATTGATGGGTACATTGTGATCACAATCAAAATGTGCCTACTGGGCACATTGGACTCACATGGCTGGGCACATTTTGAATGTATTCAAATTTTCCCCACTGGGCACATTGTGATCACTTGTTGACTGTGGTCACAATGTGTTCAGCATGTACTCACCAGGTATTTGACCCCTTGTCCCCAGTGTCACTCCAACCGGCACCAATTCAAGATCCTCAACAATCGATTCAACAACGCAAGATGTCGGCTATGAGACTGATGGAAGCCGATGGGGACTTCGTGGGGCCCGAGGGCATCCCGGTGATTGACCTCTTCACCTCTTCCACCGATGCTGTGGATGCATATCTTGCCATTGGGGACAAGGCGTTTCGCACCTTGTATGTCAAACATCTCTTGCACCGTTCACCGTAGGTTCATTTTCCTTCTGTATTGATGCACGAATGCCAGCTAGTACTGTAATCTAACACTCGAAAGTTCTGTGAATATATAAGTTACATTTTGGTCCCACACTGATGGAAAGTGCAAGGTTCGCAACGACAAGATCGAGGGGATCGCCGCTGCACCCGACGTGCGGGATGGGGACATGACGAACTTCGCCGATAACGGATAGCGGTGGGTAGGATAGTGTCGGGCGGGCAGAATCTTGTCGACGCAAGGGTTGCGAACGGACGGTATTACATGAACGAACTCAATGACGGTTTATATCGTAGCAAGTTCTGGGCTGCGAACACAGACACATCTCCTCTATTTCTAAGAGCAAAAATGCAGTTTATACAAGCAACATTCGTTACCGTCGGCCTCTCGTTAGGTACAACTACAATACAACACGAAAACGGGCGATCAAAACTCGACACGAATCATCGACTCAAGCTCACTAAACATGGTGTTGTCCACCTCCCTTGAGAGCATAAGCGACATGGTGATATCCTCAACGCACCCGCTGACCCGCTGTCTATTCGCGCAACCTTCGAATCTAGCGCTAGTCCCCAGTCCCTACCTCCCTACCCCGCTAGCTACGGACTACGCGAGCCGACGACCCCTCGATCGGTCACAGGAGGGTCACGCCCACTTGATGTCCCGATCATCGAACCGTTCCCGCGATCCCTTCGACGCGCGTCATCGCACGCTATTTCTGCCTCCGCGGCCGTCCTCCCCGAACGGCACGTGATGTTGCGATCGGCCGATGTCTCCCGATCCCTTATCTCGCCGAGGTGACGTGTCCCCTCCCTCGGTCCGGTTCCCTTCAGTCTATACACGTGTCGACTCGTTCCCTCTCGCTCGCCAATCATCTTCGACTGCTCCCGCTCTCCCGCCCGGTTACGATCTTTTGATCTCGAACCCGTAGACTTCCCCTTTCGGTCCTGTTTCTCACGATCGCTCCATCCTCTCGGTAAGACCTGTCCCAGCCTCGTTCCGGCCTCCCGATGAACCGTTTGTCTCCCTACCCTGCCTCGGACTCTCGTTTATCCCCTTCTATCTACCTGTTCTTATTCTCCCACCGTTTCTCCATTTGTTCGCTACTTTTCCCATCTCTTTTGCGTAGATCGCACTGTCTTTACCTATAAATACCCTGTACTAGCCAGTTGAACGACCAAGAAACCCCTGGGCCTCTTCACACCTCTTCTCCCTTCTGCTTGAACGACCTGATCATCGAAAACCTCCAGCTCCTCGCTCTGACATCGATTCCACTAGCCCCATAGTTCCAATAGACCCCTAGCCTACTAGCCCATCGCCCACTAGCCCCTTAGCCCATCGTCATCGTCTAGCAGGAGTTTGCTAGTACGGAGTTCTCCCCTCTCGTCCCGACAACGTCGCGACCCACTGTGGTTCCCTCTCCTCTGTCTAGCTTCTCTCCCCTTCCCGACCTCTGCACAACCGGCGACCCCTTACCCCCACTTCTGCTATTCTGGTCGTGTCCCGACTCCACCCAGATAGTAGCAGTTCATTTGGAACCCACGCCGAGACCGGTTCAGAGGTCACTTCTGGCTAGAAGCTATCAACCATTCCCCCCCGCGGACGAGGTCGTGCGCAGAAGGTTATCCCGCTAGATTTCTCCCCCCCTCAGACGCGATCTCGTGCTCGGCTCCTGGCTTTGCAAGCCCCAGCCGAGATTAACCAAGACGTTCGGGAAGCCCGACAGGCTATTCTCGACACTCGCCAAACTCTCTCTCTACTCGACAACGTCGTTTCCGCCATCGTAGCCCGGCAGATCGCTTCCTCATCGAACAACCCTCTCCCGCATCCCGAACAAGACGAGACCTTCTTCCGCACCCCACTGTCTTCACCCACCGACTTGCCAGGCACCGTTCCCCCGTCGCGATCGCCCACTCCCCCAGACTCCCCGTCGCGACTCGCGCAGGCCCTCCCGATAACGACACCAACTTTTCCCACCCGCCCACCCGTATCTTATCCAGCAATGACGGCCAACATGCCCCTGACGCACAGTCGCGAGGCTCCCCGGTTTGCCTCCGATACTGAGCAAGGCTTCAAGACCTTCTTTGACGAGCTCGAGGAGGTAGCCAAGCGCGCAGGTCTAGACGACGCACAGATGATTGACTGGGCTCAGCGTTACGCCGGTCGCGCAGCTGAATCCTGGGAGCACGTTCCCTGCTTGCACCCGGACGTCCTCGCTCACACTCCCGCCACTTGGGCTCAGTTCAAGATCGAAGTTAGACATCTGTACTCCCACCTCCAAGCGGATCGCCGCTGGACCACTCGAGACCTGGATACCCTCCTGGAACGCACTCGCGGGTACCGGGACATGAGTCGCGAAGACCTCGGCGACTACCACCGGTCCTTCCTTACCTATTCCGCGTACCTCATTGCGAAGGGACGCTACACCGCTCGGGAGCGTGACGCCGCCTATCTCAGGGGATTCCCCCAGCCTATCCGCGCACGAATCCTGCATCGACTGTCGATCAAGAAGCCTGACGTCCTTCCCGACGACGGTTACCAGTTCTCTGATGTCCACGAGGCTGCGTTGTTCGTCCTTAACGCACGCGCTCCCGACGACAACCCCGACTCTCGAGCCGTCATCCCGAAGACGGAGCCCGCAGAGCAGGGGAGCGTCAGCGAGCTCATCCAGGCGATGTCAAACCTGACTCGGGTCTTCACCGCGAACGTACAGCCTCGCCGTGGGCCCCCTCCTTCTGCCCCTCCACCACGCCTCCCTCGTCCCGCTACTTCCCAGACTACTCCGGGAGGAGTATTTCAAAACGTCCCCCGGTGGAACACCCTAAACCCAGAGCAGTACACCCAGAACTGCGTGTTCTGCAGCGCCCATGACCACTTCGTTCGCGACTGCCCCATCGCAGCGGACTACCTTGTACAAGGAAAGGTCATCAAGAACGGCTATGGGAAGCTATCCTTACCTGATGGCCGCTACCCTCCACGGAACATCCCCGGCAAGAATCTTCGCGAGCGAATCGACAACTACTGGACGTCAGAGGGCCTCGACGAAGGACAAAATCGCGACACCTTTGCAACTAACTTCTTAGAAGGCCCAGACGAGTGTGTGTTCACCATAGACATAGACCCCCCTGCCGAAGAGTATTACGCCCATCCCGACGAACAGTACGACCTCTTCGAGGAGGAATACGATCCCGACCAGGAGGACCACACCACTACCAGCATACCATACACTCCCGTCGAGCATCGCTACGTCCCTACCCCCCTATCCAAGTACGACGACAAGACACTAGAACAGGTCGAACTGATGCAAGCCCAACTCGACTCCATTCGCAACGCCCAGATCTACGCCTTGCAGACTGGCCCTAAGAAGGTCAGATTCAACGGTGTCGAGATCGCGAGAAGAACAGGCCCACCCCGAAAAGATGGACGACTACCCCCTCACTGGGGGCAAGGGGTCACTTACCCAGCGATTACATTGTGATTACATTGTGATTTTTTAGGCAATGTGTTCAGCCTATGGCCAGGAGGTACATGCTGAGTTCTTTTACAAAGTACCCATCAATGTGATCACAATGTAGCTAATGGGTCCATCTTGATCACTTTCACAAAGTACCCATCAATTCGATCACAATGTACCCTGTGGGTCCATGCAGGATACATTGTAAAAGTATCCATCAAAGTGGCCATTGGGCACTTTGTGAAAGAAACCAGGGTTTTCTTTCACAATATTGTTTACAATTTATCCTACTGGGTGCCTGAGCCACTCATTGAGAGTTCTTTCAAAAAGTAACCAGCAATGTGACCACAATGTCCCCAGGAGGTTCTTCTTAATGTTTTCACAATGAACTCTCAATGTGGTTGGATTTCACAACAAACTCTCAAAGAATCCATTGAGTATCTGGTTGAATACTTTGTGGACACATTGCTGGATACTTTATGAAAGAACTCTCAATGAGTGGCTCAGGTGTATGTTGGACACATTGTAAGCAAAATTGCGAAAGAACACAGGGGTTCCTTTCACAAAGTGCCCAGTTGCCACTTTGATGGATACTTTTACAATGTATCCTGCATGGACCCACAGGGCACATTGTGATCGAATTGATGGGTACTTTGTGAAAGTGATCAAGATGGACCCACTGGCCAAATTGTGGTCACATTGATGGGTACTTTGTAAAAGAACTCAACATGTACCTCCTGGCCACAGGCTGGATACATTGTCTAAAAAATCACAATGTAATCACAATGTAATTGCTGGGTAAGTGACCCCTTGCCCCCAGTGCCTGCCCCTACGGGTCCTGCCCCAGTCAGTCGCGAGTCGGGACCGTCCAAAACCACTCCTGCTCCTACCCAGACCCAGACGACCCCCGCCAACACCTCCGGGAAGCCTGGAGCTCGAGCGGGAGATCGCCAGACACAGCGCCCCCAAGGACCGATGCGACCAGTCTCCTATCCACCTAGACCACCCCCCGACGATTCCAAGTACCGCTTCCAAGCCCCGATCGAACACAACGTCAAGACGAGTGACATAGTCCATCGTGTGCTCGACTCCAAGGTCAACCTCAGTGCTCGCGAACTCCTAGCCGTCGCTCCCGACCTACGAAAGCACGTTCGGGAGATCGTCACCAGCAAGAAGATCTCGGCCAATACGGTGGAGATCGACGAAGTGGACGCCTACCTTACTGGTTGCCTCGACACCGAACCCCCTCAGTCTTCCTGGACCTCGTGAAGTACGACTCATCATCCTCCGCAGCGGCTTCATCCCTGCCTCTTCGCGTCATCCACCCCACGTTCGGACCAGGTGTCGAACCGGAGTGCATCCTTGACGGAGGCGCTCAGGTTGTGGTCATGAGGAAGGATGTTTGGTCCCGATTACAAGCACCCATCGTCGCGAGTCGCGCTATGCCAATGGAGTCGGCAAATGCAAGCACTACCATGACACTAGGTCTGGTCGAAGACCACCCAGTCCAGCTCGGTCCCATCACCATCTACCTCCAGATACAGGTTGTCGAAGAGGCACCGTTCGAGGTTCTTCTAGGACGCCCCTTCTTTGATGTCATCAGCTGCTCCGAAATCAGCAGTGCAGGAGGAAAGCACGAGATTCGCGTCAAGGACCCAAAGACCGGGAAGCTTTACGTGTTCGCGACACAGCCCCGAATCCGCAAGTCCCCTCGACCAAATCCCGAGGAAGCGGTAAATTTTCATTAGCAGACGGCACTACGGTCGCGACAGAGCCCCAACCTCCACCGCTCTCGCGCAAAGCCCCACATCTTCGTGGAGCCGTCTGAA